>CM076573.1:610575388-611175388 GCA_034641835.2 Pinus albicaulis
CATAAGCACTTGACAAGCTCTTGGAAGGTCATTTGACTTGATTTTGACTTAAATAATTTTTCTTACAATATGTAACATGCCCAAGAAGGGTTATTCATACATGACAATGACTCTTTTAACTTTATAGACTCAATGACAAATCCTAGAAGCTCTCAATGGGAGCTTGACCTAAAATAAATTTCCCTTGAGCATGAAACCATGCCTCAAGAACAATAATAATATTTTTTTTCTTTTCATTGAATATATAAAATCAGCATTACATATGTCATTATGAATACCGAACCTAGTTACATATTTCAACACTAGAAACACCTAATCGGGTTATCCATCTAGCCATCCCTAACATAAGAGAGGGAACACTTATATAGGACTTGGTCTAGTTAGATATTTGAAGGCGATCTTTATGTGAAGTATTGGTTGTGCCCCTAACATTGAGTATAGTCCACTATTATGCATCCATGGCTTTTGTTACCTAATGATTGTTGATTTACACTTTGTCTTGGGGAGGTTTTGTTAGGTGATTCTGATCACATTAGCAAAGGATTCTTGAGGTGATTGCCCCACCTTCTCAGCAAATAAGCAAAGGTTGTCTTATCCATTACAAAGAGGACTAACCTTGTTGATGTAGTGTTGCCTATCCAGAGCAGAGCATTAAGCTATTTGATGATTTCAAATGATGCTTGACACCTTGAGGGACCCACAGACGCTAAAACGTTGAGCCCATGAATAATGGTGATGGAGATATTGATGATGTGCCCAGTGAATCCAAGATGCCCCTAGGCATCACTTGCTCCAGAGACTAAATGAGGATGGGCATCAGTTGTTCCAAAGCCTAAATGATGATAGTCATCCTTGAGATGACAAGTGAGGGCTTATACATCACCTTAGAGCCGCTTGACTTATTGAGTGCCAAATCACCCCTTCTACTCCTTTGAGGGTAACATAGTGTACCATGGACAGGATGTATTGGCATGGAGTGACTTTGATGGCTTGCAAGTACGGAGCACTTATTAGCCCTTATCTCACCTTTTGGTGACTTATTGAGTTCATTTGGAGGATGAGAGAAGGCTTATATAAATAAAGCCTCCCCCTCATTTGTCTTTTCATCATCACACACACGTAATTTGGCCTCTTCTAAAGAGAGTGTGACTTGAATCTTTTTCGCCACATTGGGAATAATGTGATGTTCGAGGGTGCAACTTGCTATTGGAAGTGATTTTTTCTTGGAGACATTATTGTGGGATTGAAATAAGTGCTCTTGTGGAAGATTGATCTAAGTTTATTGTTTATCATTGATATTTTGCATGCTTTAATGTCTAAAGTAGGGTTTCACTTGTTCCATGACTAAATGCTTATTGTTGAAATTTTGCTTCATCATTGCATGTAAAATTGTCTTCTTCAAAGCCTGCGAGGAAACTTTATATGTGCAGATGTTATAATTAATTTCTCCCCTCACAAGAATAATAATTCAGGTTTTAGAAGTGGATACCCTAGAGCATCCCCCCTTATTCCTTCATTATTAATGCTTGGTATTTTGTGCCATAAAGGCTCCATTAGCCCTTGTAGGATAAGGCATTGGTCTAAAAGTGTGTTGATCACCTTAAAACCTAACCAAAATCTTGTTCTTTTTCTCTCTCCTAGACGCCTAGGGAAGCCACTAGGGTTTAGGAGCTGATTTATGTGTGAAAATTTTGTTTTAATGCTTAAGGGTGGACTTAAATTGTAGGTTAGTCTCTATAGAAACATTTAGCATAGTAGAGAGCCTTACATGCCCTAGGTGGGCAGATGTCACCTTCTTTTTCTGTCTTTTATACATATCTAACAGCCCTAAAGCTGTTTACCCTAGGTCATCCCTACTCTCTATTTGATGCCCTTGCTCATTTCTTGTTCAAGTTCCTTTGAAGGGTTTTTCTTAGGCTGCTATATGCCATTGCATGCCCTCTTATTGAAGACTATCCAAACCCTAACTTATGGCAGCCCTCTTATTCATCTAACTTTAGAGTGCTTGAACCCTAGCATTCAATACCTTGGTCATCTTTGGCCTTGCCAAGCCCTCTATCCACCTTTAGGCTTTGGACCATTCAAAACAAATCACCTGCAGTCCTAGTATCAGAATACCCTATAGGTAATTAGGGAAGCCTCCCTTGTGGATGAAATCCCACTAAAGTGCAGAAGGAAGGTTGCTAAGGTGACAGGAGCAACCTTTCCTCATTGTTGCCATAAGGTCTGGCCCCTCACCTAGTGAGATCTTGCACCGGTCCTGCTAGATTTTGTGGCAACAAGGACTGAAAATGTTGCAAGCTTCACATAAAGATTCAAATAAAAACCAAAATCCTGTATTTAAAAAGGAAGTGCTATACACTACAGTTACAGGAGGCTGCATCGATGACTGCTCACTTGACAAGTCTGAAAGACAACAAGGATCAGTTCACAAATGTTGAAGTTTAAGCTGAAGAACAAGAGTTTATTTCTCACCTTGAATAGTTTGTCTAATTCTTTTGAAAATACAGTTGACACGCTCACTCTTTTTGCATAGTGTACATGATGAATCTTTTGACAACAAAAAGCCTACAGGCTACAATCAATTGGCGATAACATATGCACCAATAATGATCCACACCTGTTCGTGTGGCTACCAAATAGAAATACTCCTCATCCCTCAAACCTGTGTCTTGGTACAAAAATGTTGACTGATAGTAAAATAAATAAAACTCATCTGTATGAGAAAGCAGTATTCCATATAACTTCCTCACCATACTTTCAAGCATTCATATATAACTTGCACGAGAAAGATAATAAACTCAAAAGATGGCATGCAAAGAGAACAGAATTTACATATTCCGATGTGCAAGACGTAAAAGGGACGATGTCCGTTTGTGTTCCATAAGTTTTCCAATCACCTCCATAGCCATTACCGGATTTGTTCTCTGTAAGTTTTCTTGATGTCTGTGCCTTTTTTCATTTATATCATTTTCAATGTCTACCTCCATATCATATTGCCCTGTACTCCCAGTTAATATGCACTGTTTCTCTGACCATCCCACTTGCAAGCCCCAATCTTCTGCTGTTGCATCAAGCAGATCGGAAATGACTGTAAATAAAAAAAGCACTGCAGTTTGACCAAGTTCAGTCACAGGAGTGCCAAAAATTTGGGAAAGTTGAAGAGCCTCGTCCACAGCTTTGACAGTCCTGCCAACAATCATCAGATCAGATTAGTGTTTGATTGCAACATTTAAGAAACTATAAAGTGAGAAACACATTGTCATCATAGAGAAATCCAGAAATGGTGCATGCCCATACTTATAGGCTGAATCAGATATGATCATAACAGAAGGGAGGGGTCAAAGGAGCATAAGTAACATAAACATATTTACGATGTATAAGGAACAATGGGAGTTAGTAACACACAGCTCAGGTTAAAAATACTCCACTTCCCAAGAGCATTCACACACACATGTACAATGACAGTGCTTACAAAAATATGTATTGCAGTATCAGCAGCAATAAACAGACACATGTTTTTGGTGCAAATGACCTGATATTTGTTATCAAGCAGGAACTGGTTCAGAAAAGCAAACAACAATTGTAAGTAACAGAACTTGTGTGAGACACTGCAACCTACCTTGAAACTTTTGCAGACTCGTTGCCCCATTTATAATTTTAAATCTTCCAGTCGGCTAGATATATTTTCAAGTTTTTAAATCATAATATTGAATTCAGACAGCTGTGCTTATCATATGAACAATACTGGATCTTTGAAGCAATGAAAATAAATGGAACAGTTACACAATACTTAGATGATCAAGAAGATAGTCAACAGTGATTACTTGCCTATAAATAGTCGAATATATCTATCTTATTTTGTGGCATATTCAATGGATTACCGCAACACTTATCTCACAATATTCTAGAAAGCTATAAAGGAGTAGGAATAAATCAACAGTTGCAGCCCGTAGGCATCATAAAGCTATAAAGTACAGCAGTGTAATTAACCTGACCCAACTGGGACTTTAATCAAAGTTCAGACACGCGAAGGATAATATTTACAAACAGAGATCAAATCCAAGTTCCCTATGAACATTGTTTATCCCAGGTTTATAGTTTCTGTAAGGAAACTAATTATAAATAATCATTTGATTTTGGTGTATTTAATGATCACATTTTGTAACTCACTGGATTTCGGTGTAATTAATATTCACATTTTGTATAGGTCCCAAGACATTTGACTTGAAGCTAAATACTGTAAATGCCATTATTGATATCATTTTTATTTCCGTCCCAAAAACATGATATGGTTCATTGTATGTTAAACCTGCAACAAACAACCACTCATAAGCCATGAACTAGTTAATGGACATTATTAGTCATAAAGAAGGGAAAGACTATTCAATTCACGAGGCTTTAAGCACAATCATAAAAAGTTAGGCATTGAACATGAGCTTAAACATTTCAGTTTTATACGATGGATGGACTCATTCAAATGCCTTAGCAGGAATGCCCTAGTCACTAATATCCATGTGTACCAAAACCCTTCCTAAGAGGTTGGTACTAGCCAAGAACATTATAAAAAGCACACCTCTAGTCTCATCAAAATTACTTTGGCTTCCTGCATTCAAGAAAAACTTTGGCAGCCACATATCAAACCCATAGCATATCCAGATAATTATTGGTCTCACACCATGGCTTCAGACCAAGTCTCAGAGTTGTTGTTCTTATGTGAACTATGAACATATCGTCAAAGACTATGCAGATAGAATGTATTTTTGATCTTTGCAGGTTTGTGAGTTGACAATTAGTTTTGTGCATTTTCTGCATATTCTCAACTTTTCTCTTTCCTATTTAATGGCATCCTCAGAAGTAACTTCAAATCCCTGTAAAAATGTTGATTTTGATGGTGACTACCCTCTTTGGAAACAGGAGGCAGTATGAAATGAAGCTGTCAAACAGCAACAATTCCTATTGCAAGCATGTAACAGTTTTGAAGATCCAATGTAGGAGGGGTAGTAGGGAATGGAGAAGCAATAAGTGTACAAATCTCTACAAGGGATTGTAGACATGAGAGATGTCCTGAAATATTTGAAGTTGAATGCATGCCCTAAAATATTTAACATGAAGTTGAAGGAAGCCCTAAAATATTTGACATGAGAGATCAGTTGCACTATATTAAAGCAGACAAAGTAGCAAAAATGGCAAAAGAAATGAGACAAAGGAGAAAGGACCTGTTAACACTCGAAGCTGTCAAGTTAAAAAATGACCAAGGGAGGCGACACTATCACCTCACACAATCCCTCTGCTATAAGGGAGGTTGAGGAAGTAATTGCCTTATGATTATTTCTTCTCTCTCTTGGACTATGGCTTCGTCAAACGAACTACAAGGGGAAATGGAAGGGAATTATGATGAGAATCCATGTTGTAGACTTTCGGCTACTCATGAAATTTTAATGAAGCTTATACTTTGGACTACGAGGAGGTTGACTCAACTCCTCCCATGCAATGGTGCCAAAGATCTTGCCGCAAAATCTAGCAGGTCCAATGAAAGGCCTCATTGGGCAAGAGGCCAGACCTTATGGAAACAATGAGGAAGAGTTGCCACTGTCCCCTCAGCAACCTTTCCTCTTATTGTTTAGTGGTATTTCAACCAGTGAAGCACCACTCATATAAGACCCACGGGTCTTCGTGGGTTCTATAGCGAGCCGGGTCACTCGCATAGAACTCGCACTCTCTACCCTTACCCGCTGAAACTCGTATTAAACTCGCCTACCCGCATAAGACCCGCGGGTTTCTCATTGGACCCGTATCGAACCCCTATAAGACTCGTTCCACAACAAAAGGCAAAACAAATTGGCTTTTTCTCAATTTTTTTTATTTTTCTAATTTTTTTTGGAAATGAGGTGGACGAAAAGGGAATTTGGAGGTTAGAAAATGTGCTTTATAAGCACCTCTCTCCCTTTCGGAGGCATAGGCAAGGAAAGTGGTAAGGTTTTTTTCAATGCTCATGATCATGGAATGTTGGTAAATGCAGGGACCATCATCTACTCCTAGCTTTTGGAGCAGGTATGGTTTCAGGCGATGCAAAACTGGACATTTTGAAAGCAACAGATGTTTAGACAGTTGTATAGTCCTTTGTTTTCCTAGGAGTAGTAGCACTAGCCGAGTAGCAACACACTGTAATAGCAAGGCGGAGTAGCAGCACACTGTAAAAGCAAGGCGAAGTCACAACAATAGCGGAGTAGCAACACTGGCAGAGTAGAGGAGCATTGGCAGAGTAGTAGCACTAGCAGAGTAGCAGCACATTGTCCATGTAGGCTTCATGATCCTTGTTTCATTGTTTTGCTGCTTGCATGTAATTTTTTTAAATTTTATGTAATCAATTCAATTTTAATTTTTTTTTCACTTGCAATCTGCAAAAATTTTTGGCCCTGTGGCTGAGTTTCTCAGCGACACAAGGGCCTGCGGGCTGCCTCCTAAAAAATTAAAATTTAAAAAACCAAAAAGAAAATTAAAAAATATCAATTAAATTTTTAAAATTTAATTTTTTTCTTCCAGATTTCGTCACCATGCCAAAGGATTCTAGAAAGTCTCATGATCCAGCATGGGCACATGGACAACGAATCATTGTCGATAATGACCACCATGTCAAGTGCAATTATTGCAATGCCACAATGCATGTAGGCATAAACAGGGATAAACAGGAGTATAACCTCTTCTTTCTTCACTCCTCGTACAACTCCAAGATCTCAACCAATCTTGCATAGTTTTAATGAAAAGAAGAGGAAGGAGGCAGATATGGAAGTGAGGAGGTTTTGGTACCATAATAGCCTTTCATTCAACCATGCAAAGTCATATTTTTATCAGCCCATGGTGGATACCATTGCAAGTGTTGGCCCTAGATACAAAACCCCATCTTATATACTTAGGGGGAAAGAGCTAGATAAGTAGCTTGAGTGTCTCAAGGATCAATTGGAGAGCATTAAAAGCTCATGGAAAATTACAGGTCGTACAAATAAGTCTGATGGGTGGACAGATCAGAGGGGTAGAACAATAATAAATTTTGTTATAGCTTGCCCTAAAGGAACCATGTTCCTAAAATCCATTGATGCATTTGCAAATGTAAAAGATGCACATTTGATTTTTACATTGTTGGCTGATGTGGTGGAGGAAGTTGGGGTTGCAAATGTTGTCCAAGTAATCACGGACAATGCAGCAAATTATGTAGCAGCTGGAAGTTTGCTTTGTGCCAAATATCTCACCATTTTTTGGACTCCATGCGCTGCCCATTGCATAGACTTGATACTAGAGGACATTGGGAAGTTGGAGTGGGTGCGGGATGTTGTGCAAGAATGCAAGCAAATTACCAAGTATATTTATAATCATGCTTGGGTGTTGAACCTTATGAGAGAATTCACACGGGGTGAGCTTAGTCGCCCAACTGTCACCCAGTTTGCTATAAACTTTCTTTCCCTCCAAAGCCTTTTGTATGAATACCAAGCTTTGCAAATAGTTTTTGGTAGCCAGCAATGGGTATTTTGAAAAGATAGCACAAAACCAAAAGCATTGTTTGTGAAAGCATCTGTCGTTGGTGATAGTTTGTGGGACAAAGTCACTGAGATTGTTAGCTTCACTGAGCCCCTTGTGAAAGTCTTGAGATTGATGGATGGAGAGAAATCTCCAATGGGATATATTTATGAGGGCATGGATAGGGCCAAAGAGGCCATCAAGACTTTCTATAAGGGAGATGAATCTGAAAATCTCCCTATACGGAAAATTATTGATTCCAGGTGGGATAGGCAACTACATTCACCATTGCATGCAGCAAGAGCATATCTCAATCCGAGCTTATTCTACAATGAGGGGTCTAGCATTCAAAGAGATCCCGAGGTGATGAGAGGTGTCATGATATGCATTGAGAAGATGTTCCCGGATGTATATATTCAAGACAAAATCAACCTACAACAAGATATGTACAAGGAAGCATTTGGCATGTTTGGATTCAACTCAAGCCAACGTCTCAAGGACAACAAAATTCCTTGTAAGTGCAAATTGTTAGAACTTCGCTTGTAATTTTGTTAGTTCTCTTTTATATGTTTGGCATTGCAAAACGATAATCTTTGTTGTTATTTTTTTACAGCTCATTGGTGGATAGATTGTGGCTCTGAAGCACCGCAATTACAAGAATTCACTATCAGAGTTTTGAGTCAACCCTGTAGTGCTTCTTCTTGTGAGCGCAATTGGTCAGTGTTTGAGCATATCCACAGCAAAAAGAGAAACAGGTTGGAGCATGAGAGGTTGGAGAAGTTGGTTTTCATCTACTACAACCTTCGAATGCTCACAAAACAAGTGCAACCAAAGGATACAAATCCAATTTTATTGGATACCATTGATTTAGAGTTTGATTGGGTTGTGGAGGAGGAGCCCCCTGATTTGAGTTGCCTTGATGAAGAGACCGAGGATCTCTCTAGTTTGCAAGTAATGTGGATCAAGTATTTTCTAATCCTAGCCATTGATTAGAGATTAGATCACGGTCGTTGATTCTTCAACAAGAAAAGTATTAAAGGAAGGCTTGGGGTCAGTTGGAGAACACACACAGAGAGGTAGCACTTGAGCTAAGTCGAAATTCTGGGACGCGGTTTGCTGAGAATTTTTGAGTGAGCTTGCAGTGCTTGTGACGGGCAGATCGACGAGGGATTATTCTGATCTAAGGCCGAGAATACTAAGGCAAAGAGGCAGATCCGTACCAAGAAACGCAGAGACCAGAAGGAGGGACGCAGCCCAGCCAGGCTCATGTAGAGGCAGCACAGAGGCTGGCGCAGGGCCTTCAAAGTAACGCAGAGGCAATGCTGAGCCCAGAGGGGTGACGCAGTGGCTACGTTGGGCAGGAGGAGCAGCGTTGGGGTTCCAGTGGGCCAGAAAGGGCTCGTATTCAATATTTCCAAAGGAGTGCTTCCTTGGCTGAATCAGTCATATTTTCTGTCTCCAAGTGATAGGTACATCTGCCGTGAATTCTCTGTTGGGCAAACCATTACTGGTGCCATTGATTGTATTCTGACATTCTGCTTAATAAACAAACCCTCCAAGAGTTGCTACACCGGTTTTCCCGCATTGGGTTTTTCCGGGGACATTGCCCAAAAAATATTGTGTCCTTTGTCATATGTGCGTTATGCTTCAGTAAATGATTTGTATGTATGTGTAGGTTGCAGTTGTGTTTACTTTGATATTTTACTGAATATTTCGGAAAACAACTTGTTAATTAAATCAAACAAGTAGGAGAAGTAAATCAAGATACCGCAGTAGGGTTTCTAAATTTGGAAATTTTCACACCATCAAGGATCATCCTTTTCGCCTTGGCCATCTCTTTCTTGTACGTCTTGTTCTGACCTGGATCTATGGGGACAACCACCACATTATCGATGTACGTTTTGAGATCGTATTCATCAAGAAGGAAGGAGATCCTTGTCTTCCATATTACATAGTTAGACCCTCTGTCCAACTGATCCTAATCTCTCAACCCAGCTGATGCCATCTCGCCAAACAAAGTCGAATTCTGCCTCTATCCCTTTGCGCAGTTGTTGATTGGCTCTACGCACTCTCTGTTAGAGTGGGTAAATCTACTCTCGGCTACTGTTGCTCTGCGTGGAAAAATAGAATTTCTCAGCTATAATTCTCTAAAGACAAAATTCCCTCAGTGTGCGCTTCTTTCCTCCTGACGCTATTCTGACTACTGCAAAATGACTGCGTCCCAATTGAAGATCTGCTCTGCGTGGAAATTTTTTATGTTGCTCCCTCTGCCTTTGGCAATTCTCGATCTAGAAATTTCGTACTCTGTCGACTCACTCAGAGACACAAATTTCCTCAAAAATTTGCCCTACTAGCCTTTGGACTGCGCAACCTCCTAGGGTTTCAAGCAGTGGCCTATGCAGTGCCTCAAATCACCCTCTTTCCCTCTGCAACTGAGCTCTTTGGCTCCTATCTGCGCTCTGATACCATGTGAAAATTTGGTTACCTAAATCTTATTGCAGCAACTGATTAGATTTCTCCTATTTGTTAATTACTGAACAAATTATTTACAGTGCTACACAGTAAATATCGAAATCAAATACACTGCAGCCTACACAAAATAAAATACTGCAGAAAATACAATGCAGGAAAGATAGAAACACACACACAAGTACACCGTTATTTTTAGACAATTGTCTACGAAAAAACCCAACTTGGGAAAAATTTGTGCAACAGCTGAGGGTTTTCATATTATGCAGTAGTAATCTGAGTACAAATCATTGAATGCCCAAACTGGCTATCTGATACAAAGAAATACTGATGAAAGAGATAGTGAGAAAATCTCACACTATCACTGGCAATCCGGCACTACTCTAGGCTCAGGATGAGTTGCCCTGCGTTGTCTCTGCGTTATAACTGCGTCAACCTATGCAATCATTGCGTCATAGCTCAAGGGATTGTGTCACTTTCTCCTTCTGATCTTCTGCCTACTGGAAACTCGACTCCCCGATCCTCCAGACTCACACCTCGGCTTCTGGCACTGGCTCTCGACTATCTCTCAGCAAAATAGCGGACTCCCTCTGAAGCTCTGTGTTGCCTCTCTGTGACTCTCGATGTCTTCTCTACCTTGCACTCCCCGGATCTGGAAACCTTCCTCCGGTCTACTATCCCTGCCCCTCACTACAACAAAATCACTGGATCTCTCTCTAGCAACTCAGCGTTGCTCCTCTGAGAATTCGATCTCCCAACAAGATCGATCTCTGCAAATCTCAATTGTTCTCTCCAAGTGCCCATCGAGTTCCTTCTTATAACCCCTCGTTGACATATTAGATCTTAATCGATGGCTCAGATTAACTTGGACTCGATCCACGCCTTTATCTAGAAGATTTGCACCCAATTTAATTAATATCCTTTAATTAATGACATCTACTAAGTTTAGACTTAGGAATACATTAAAAATGATTAATTATTTTAATTAAATCATCTCTGGATGGAACTTTCCCAAATGATTTTTGGGTCTTGTAAAATGAATGTGTCTTAGCCTCTCTGCAAAATCTCGAGGCTAGAGCACATCCGATGCTACAAAAATCAACAAAATGGAAGATGTTAAGTATGACACGCAACTTCAATCCAAATTTCTCAAGTAGTTCCCCTCCTATAAACCTAAGGCCTTAGAGGAGGTCCACTGGACAAGGGCTAAAGATTAATTGCCCTGGTAAGGTGAGGGAACAAGTTTTCAGTCAAGATCGATCAATCATCCAAATCGCCCCTTTCTCCATGTTAAAATGCCCAAAACATTAAGTAATAGCACTCAATTACAAAATGGTCGAGTACCTATTGAGTGGTAGCCCACCTTCATCCAAGAGGAATGTCGGATGGTGAGAGGTGCATAACCAATGTAGATGGTGGAGAAAAGTGGCATATCATCATCAGTGAGCAAATGTGTAGGGCTATTAGCTGGTTGGATGTCCAAGATAGGAGAAAAAGTTTTCTCCTATGGGATTACCCATTTTGGTGGGTAACAGGGCTCTTAATGACTTGGCATATGGGTTCATTGTTGAAAATTGTAACTAGGTTCAGTCTTCGTAATTATCATTGTACTTGTATCATTTTGTACTTTATTTAAAAGAAAAAATGAGAAAAGGAATTTTATTATTATTATTTTATTAGTTAAGCATGTTCTTCATGCTTTTAGGGTTTGTTGAGTCAAAGAGTCAAATTCCTCTTTGGATCTATTGTAAAGATCAAGGAAAAAGAATTGTTGAATAGGTATTTTGGTCAAAATTAACACTAGATGCCAAGTCAGCCCTACCCCAAAGGACATGTCTATTCATACCCCTCTGGACAGTATAAGTAAAGGGCGAGTTGAAATCATTTTAAGACACACAATTCGCATGAATGGATCTGAAATATTGCAAAGAGGAATAGCGAAGAAGAGAAGAAATGAAGTTTGAAATTGAAGAAGGGTTTATCTTGAAGTCTGATTTGTGGAAGTAATGCCTTATCACATCTCTTGTTGAAGATTTGTTGTTGGTCTCTTGTTGATGGATTTGTTGTGCAAAGATGAGGCTTTGACTTTGCATCTAGAGGGTTGAAGTCTTTCTATGGTCATGGGTCTTGGACATCTCACTTTGAATTGATTCTATAAGAGAATTTTTCTAGGTTTTCCCCTTGGAGGGGTTTTTCCCT
Organism: Pinus albicaulis; assembly: GCA_034641835.2. Lineage (NCBI taxonomy): Eukaryota > Viridiplantae > Streptophyta > Pinopsida > Pinales > Pinaceae > Pinus > Pinus albicaulis. The sequence goes on from CM076573.1 coordinate 610,587,572, forward strand.
TGCTTGGAGCCTATATCTTGTGTTCACTATTTTTCGTGTGATCTTCATGTTTTGTACGATTGATAATTGTTTGAAAAAAGAACATAATTAAATTAATAAGCTAACAAATTTCACAAGCAGTTATCAAAGAAAGAGAAATCTAATCTAATTTGCACGCCTCCCGATTTCTCAACATTCATGACATATTTTGACTACTCTTACTTGGATCCACTACTCATGCTTTATTGATCCACATTTGCCCTGTTGAGGATTATCGTGCACACAGGTCAAGGCATATTGTTGGATTAAATGGGAGCATCCATACTTTTCATGGAGATGATTGAATGTTCATTGTTATTCACATTCCACATGTTGAGGCTTTGTATCACGATCCACTTACTTGATTTGAAGATGACATCCTCTTTGAAGGTTACTTTGCACATTTTATCATGCTTGTTGATGGGATGTCTTACCTTGGAGAAGATCTAAGAGGTTCGAAACCCTTGATTTAGGATTCATTGCATATTTTGTGGGTGACCTAGCTTTAGGAGTAGTCAAATTTTGACAGAGTACCTAGATTTCACCCAGATCAATGCCATTAGATGCAAAAATGGTTGTGGTATTTCCAAATGTTATCATAATATAAATTCCAAAAATGATGCTTTTCAAATCTATCATAGGAGAATTTTAGCCACAATTTTGACTACACCACTTGTTTGAGGAAAGTCCCACATGTTTTGCTTGAGCGTTTTGGTTATTTGAGGAATTCATTAATGATATATTCCCATGGTGAAGAGCACCCTAGATCTTGAGGACACATGGCCCATGTTTTCAAGCATCTATTGGAGGTATTCCACTCTTGGGAGCTCCTATTCATTGTTTGTTGGGACATTTCACCTTGGATGGCTACAAATCCACCTTAGAGGAGATCTACGAGATTTTCGCCACCTACTTTGAGAGGTTGGTTGTCAACCTATCCACTTGGAGCCCTCTGGAGGCTAGATATTGTACCTTAACTCATCTCACCCCTTCTTTGATTGGAAGATCCCAGTCTCTTGTGTATGTGTTTGTTGGAGACTTGTACATGTGGCCTTGACCACTTCATTATTTTTTGTTGAATAATTATTTAAAGGAAAAAAAAATTTATGAGGCTAGACCGTTTTCACATGATATATTATTATTTTATTGTGAAGGAAGTTGAGCTAGAAAATCTATATAAGAATAGCCCTTCCGCATTTTTAGTCATGATTGGATTTTGAAGTTTCCCCTCTTTGGAGCTTATATTTGACATGTCTTTATTGGAACATACGTGATGTGTCGCTCTTTCTTTGTGGGATGCATAACTTTTTGGTGTCAATTCTTGAAGCTCCTCCCTCTTGGTTGCTATTTGGTGCATAAATATCGATTGTGAATTTTCGTGTCTTTTACAAAGCTAATAAGATCAATCCATTGAAGGGTTAATTCTACCATTTGGAAGGAAGACATTTTAGGGTATTTATTCTCCTACCTTTGTTAGTTTGCTATGTATTTAACTCCTTGCTTTGTCTATCAATTAGGAACCCTACCAAGGGTATTGACTACATTTATCAAGCTATAGTTGATTTTGTCAGTGAGGGTGTTAACCTCTCCTTCTAAGGTCTCAATATTCATTTTCATCTTGACTAGATAAGAAGCTATTGAGTCATTGGCCCTCTATCCACATCCAAATCCGTAGATAAAAATTTAAAATAGACCAATTTTGAAGAGGGGTTTTCTTCTTGACCCAACAAGCCCCCCCAAGATTCACCTTGACTCCATTACCCTTGTTGGATTTGGCATTAATCGCTATTTCCTCCCACCATCTCTTTTATATCCTAAAATACGAAAAACATTGTTTTACTAAAGCTACCCTCACTTCACCTTATGCCTCATTACTTCGTTTCAGTAATCCTCTTGGGACAACCCTTTGAGCCAGAGGAGAGTCGGCCTAAAGTGAAGGGGATATGTTACTTAGGTGATAGTTATGAGCATATTCTAGTAGTTCCCTCTTGTGTTGTGCCTTAGAGACTAGGGTTTTTATCATCAAGGAGAATTCAAGAGATAAGAAGGTGCACCACCAACAAGAAATTATAACATCAAAAGTCATCATCCAACCTTAGGGAAAAGGTTAGCTCACCATCAAACCATATGCACTGTGCAGTAACCCCCCACTCTAACTTAGACTTGGGAAATAACACATCAATGAGGGTACTAAGTTCTAACATCATTATACACACTCCCTTGTAGGTGATGTCCAGGAAATGTTAGATCATTAATTTATATAACTTAGAAAAATCCCCCAAAGGCAACATGAATCATTCCAACATAGCAACATCATAAGAGAAGAAGGGCACGTAACAAAGATTCACTCATCAAATTCGTTCCACATCACACATCCAACACATGGATACCATGTAGAACACCCCCTCCTAGCGACACCGATGTTATATATCAACAAACCAAGTCATTGGGAAACACCATGGCACATCTACATCCAAACACCCTATCTAACCCTTGGGGGGCTAGAACAATAATCCATATCCAAGATACCCAGATATGCCAAACCACACCATAATGAGATACCATGCTCCACAACAATCCATAAATGCAACCAATGGGTGATGAACAAGGCAACCACATGTGAGAAGACCACCAAGCAGCAAGCACACTCATCCAACCAAGGAGAAGTGAGACTCCCATAAGCCAAAGACCTCAAAGGAACCAACAACGAATCTCCATCAATGTGATGAAAATCAGATAGTAGAACTTCAATACAATACGAGGTGTAACATCTGCCATCACTAAAACAAACAAAAATAGAGTCAAACTGAATGATTCTTTAAAAGTCACAAAATTATTATCCACTCCTAGAGTTGGAACGGGGTTAGGAAGATTGCTCCAAAATAAAGGAAAATATTTTCAACTCTCATATATGTCCTAGGAAAAAAAATAAAGTATTATTATGAGCCTTGTAAAGGCACTTGCAAGATGGGATTTAAATGCCCATCTACTATTTCATTAGAATTTATGCATTGATCCTTCTATAGAATACACCATGCCTCATTGATTTTTTCTATTAATGACCTACTTTTATTAAAACAACTAGCCCTACCTACTAAATAGAAGCAATGGATCTTACCTCCTACCACAGAGAACCTCTCTAGAAATATTAATAATAAAACAGAGATGATCATATTATGGTTTACAAATTACATGTAAAAGAATTTTAACTCTTCTATTTCTAAGAACAATGCAATGGTAAAATAGATTAAATATCATTGTTATCGCAGGAGAAAACATTTTAAAATGCATACTCACTTCTCTTGGGATGATGCCACATCTAGAAAAGCAGATGAAATTGCATATCTGTTAAGAAGTTCCAAATAGAGTCTGTAAGCTTCCGGCTGAGGCTGACGATAGGGAATTACCCTGCAAATAATCAGATTGACATCATTTTAGAAAAATAGAAATCAACAAGAAGATAATATTTTATAAGCTTATACTTCTACCAACAACCTGTGGAAGGAAATAACTAATTAATAATAATAGTATCCACATGTATGCAGAAAAGGGATAAAGATATAATCATAGTAAAATAGTGAACCTTAAATATGAATCAAACAGTTGCGTCAAATTGAGATATTTGAAATCAAGTGACAAAAAGAGGCGTCACCATTTCAAAACAATTGCATCAGACCTTTGTGGCATATGCCGACAATGCTCCTAATATGCTTCCAGGTCCAACAAAAGAAGCTAAACGAGTTTATTTACAGCAACCAATAGATCACCCGGCCATTACAAATTAAAGTTAGAATTTTCAAGACTATCTTACAAAATACCAAAACCAGTGTCAGTTATTATGGACCAAACTCAAAGAGGTTCATCACAGCCAATTTGAGATGGCCATTCTTTGTTGATCCCTGAGTTCAACTAGTCTACATCAATCCCTGAGTTTGACTAAACAAGAATACAATGTATTATATGATTGAAAATTGATTATATTACAAATTACAATGTTGAGGTCATTATACTTGTATTTTCCCCATACCTTCCCCATACCTTTAATCAATAGTTGCATCTTTTCAGTTGGACATGTCCTTTTCCATCAAGAACCTTGCAAGTAACATTAATCCTTAGTTATTAATTGACGCAAATGCTTCAAAATTACTTGCATCTGAATTTCCTTTTTTGATATTTCAAATCACACTCAAGTTCATCATTAGCAGAGACTGAATCAGGAGGGAGATAGCATTAATGGCAAGTATACAAAATATTGATTACTGATCACTGATGAAATATGCATAATTAAGAGTCACATCATGAGAATGATAGCATTAATGGCATGTCTACAAATTATTGATCATTGATCACTGATGAAATATGCATAACTAAGAATCAACCTAACTCATAAAATGTGAAAAATATTATTATTAGTTTTAATCATATTAATTTTGATTAAACTAAAACTTCAACTACTAAATCAATTTTTAACATATTTAACGGTTATTACCATCTTAATCTTATTTATGATTACAAATTTAAATAAATTTAATTTTGTTTCCAAGAATTTTTGTTGGAAGGGAAGAGATGGGGGTGAACAAAGACCAGGTGGATTATCTTCAGATCCACTAGTAAAAAATTGATACTTTGGATGTGGTAGAGAATGTATAAGCGAAGGGAATGCCAAACTAGGATATTATGGTCCCTGAAACGTCAAAGTGCTCAGAATGGCTTCAAATTGAACCCTGACATTGCTTGCCATACTAGATACCCACAAGTCCAGTCACCCTGCCAAAAATAGTACTACTAAAATAGCCCAAAAAGATGACACTCGAACCATAGGCAGATCTCACAACTAGGTTCTCAAATATGTAATCAACTCACCAATCAGACCACTCTCAAATAATGCTGAAAATATAAAACTTCTCAGATTTGCCTTGAAACTAAACCCCATTCATATCTTCCCAAAGGGTATAGAAAACTGTGATCCGGTCATGAAAAGATCATCTCCAAGAAATGCAAAAAGTTCAACATCACAAATCATGATATCAACAAACTACAAGAAATCATCTTGATCATACCCTTCAAAATATTCAACATCTCATGCTTGCTCAAAACACAAGAAACCATGCAAGTATCGAGCACCTGGTGCCACTAAATTACCTGTCCAACTATGCCTGTGGTGTAACTTGTGAATGTAACTATACGAATAACTTGTTCAAGGACCTCTTCAACCATCTATCCATGAGTAACAAAAACGATGCCATATGTAATGTCTAAAAGGCCATCCACAAACTAGCAAGGTCGCATTAATGGACCATGTTGCCACACAATCTAGCAGGGGTCCTAGGAGGGGTAATTAAGGGGCATCTACTAGACCAAATCACAACAATGGGACAAAGACCCACTGTCACCTCAGTCAGTGTCCCCTGCTCTTTACGGACTTTCACGAATGGGAGGAGTCTCGATATGAAGGAAATCACTTGTAATGATAGAATCTAGGGCTAGGTGTGAAGTGATTTCCAAGGCCCATTTAAAGGAGAGGCTCAATTATGGTTTGATGAAAGAAAATCTCTCCAAGAAAGACCTAAGAGGAGAGTCAAGACCTAGGGCTATGAATATTCAATGATGACAAGTGTTTCTAGGATCAAGATTTCCAAGGTGATGCAAGACCTCTCTAGGGGCTTCGAAAGATGATTCTTCTTCAAATAGTGATTTTGATCCACTAAAGAGACATAGAAAGAAATCCAAGCGAGACATAGGGTTTTTGAGTCATCATGGGAGGATGTCCTCCAATGTGATCACTAGGTCAAGCAAGGGTAGAGAAAGGGTCAAGAATGATCGACTTCTTTGACTTATATGTGCAAAGGACCCTAAAGAAGACGTCTCAACCTATGACGTTGAAGATTAGCTTCCAAAGTCAGAGCTAGGGCTTGAGTTTTCTCACAAACCGATTGTGGGAATTGCTCCAAAACTAGAGGACCACTAGAGGAGACACTAGTGCAGATACCTATCCAGACGGATTTGAAAGATCGCTCCTCTAATGCAATTCGTAGGAAGCTCTAGCTAAGCCATCTAGGAGAGGGACCAAAAAATTTAGGAGAAAAAGAGAAGGAAACTAAGGGTGGTCACCAAATTTTCTTAGACCAGTGCCTTACCCTTGGGCTATGGAGTCTATGTGATTCAAAATTTGGCTAAGTCATTCCTCAAGGAGGCTAAAAAGCGATACCCTAGCACCTACTTTTCAACAATTACCCACCCAATATCTATGGACTTTTATGGAAGAAAAACAAGTTTCAATCCACTAGGAACATTCATCTACTTGTTATTCAATGAGTAACATGTGAAATTTCACAATCTAACAATATTTACAATGATTTTCAATAAATTAGGACACAAAAGAAATAGCTAGTTGCAATAATTCCACACATTAGACATCATACATGAAAAACCTTCAACAAATTTACTTACAGGATAACAAGAGATATATCCAATCCAAGATCAAGAAAGCAGCTCCAAGAGAGAATGAATTTAGCTCTCAAAAATATCGAAATGCATCAAAGATCTCCAATAGACATCCAAGGAAAAAGTGTGAGATTGTCCAAGAGAAATAGATCCAAGTGTGATGATGATGATCTCTCTCAATGGGAGAGATCTAAATTTATATGATCCTCTAGAATAATCGAATTAGCCTAAGATGCCCCTAAAATTATTTTAATGTGAAAAAATAGCATATATTTGGTGACAAGCCCACCAAATAGCTCATAAAGTGAAGAATAAGCCATCCAAAATGAAGTTGAAATGATGAAACAATAGTGTAGGAGGATCATTGGAGGGCCTCGTTGATTCCTCAAGGGCCATAATGAGAGTGAGGGTGCCATGAATGATAAACAAGGGGGTGGCCCCTTGATCTCCAAGTAAAACATCATGAGGTACTCCAAAGTGGCTCTGGGGCACAAGTAGTGGTTGCATGGGTATTTTGGTGAAAAATAAGCCTGTAGACTGCTCCAAAAGAGGGCACGAAAGATGATGCTTGCCCTCCCATGTCTCAAGGATGGGATGAACCTCCTTTGGGCCTCGAAATATCTGCCAAACCTTGTATATACTACTAAGCCAACTGGGGGCACTGATGGTCCAAGTGCATCATCTCGCATATAAGTTGGGGCAATGAACAAGCTATTGAAGCTGTTGAGGTTGCCTATGGGATGAGATACTACTCTGACACGTGATGGAAACTCAAAGCTCTCAACTCTTCCGCTACAAGTGTCGATATGATCCTCTAGTGGGCTTGGGCCATAGTTAAGTTGCCCAACCCATGATGAAAGCACCTACCAATCTTGTATAACATCCGATGCGTCTCCTCACCTTCAAACACGATAATTCATTAGTGCAATTGAGTGAATAAGCTTGTTAGTCAAGGGCAGAAATGAGACTTCATAGTGGGTTTCCCCTCCAAATTTAGGGCTTTGAGCATGTAATCGTGTTACCTCCCTAGGTAGGAGTGGTTAATAAACAACCCTATTAGGTGTTCCCAACCCCTAAAGGGAAGGACATGTCCCAGGTACATCCTTCAAGTGTTGGGTGTCATATGGATAATGATAAGGAGGATGGGAACACAGGGGTCTCACAGCCAAATGTCATGGGCTCAAGGGTGGTAATGGTGAGTGACGTCCACATATTTGGGTGTGTGAATGTAGGAAGGAGCAATATTGGTACATGAGTTACCCCAGCCTTTGTTTTTCCACCCTTCTTCATTTGCCTTTTGCCTTTTATTGATTTTTCTTTTATTTTACTGTTCGGGCCTCTAGGGGATGAGAGCATGATGTATGATATAGCAGTGATTGCGCCCCTTAAGGTGGGGCAGTTCATCACCCACTCGGGGTTAGGGCATAAAAGGGCTCCTTAATGATGCAGGAGGCACTCATAAGGGCCCTAGGAAACAGGGTGATGGCCATAATGATAAGGGATAGAGATCATGTTTGGCATCAACCTTCGGGGCACTATTCCAGGCGCGACCCAAACATGTGGACAAGGGGAGGGGGAGTACCAGAGCCTTGAGAACCGACTGGTCATGTGGATCCAGAGGGGAAGGATGATGAAATAGGGCAGGTAATGTGCAAGGGGGAGTAAAAAATATTGAACGAGAAAACGAGACTGTTGATTTGGGGTAGCATCGGATGTGCTTTAAGTCTCAAATTTTGTGGAGAGACTTAGACACATGTATTCCAGATAACCCGGAAATCGTATGGAGAAATTCCACTCGAATTGTATTCTATAGAAATAATTGATTTTTTTGAAGCGACCCTAAGTCTAAACTTAGGAAAATAAAATAATTAAAGTGAATTAATAGAATATGAGTGAGAATGATCTAGAATAAATGGAACAAGTCAAAATTTGATCTTAGCTGTTGATTAGAGATCTAATCTGGGTCATTGATGTCTCAACAAGAAGACTATAAGATTGGCTTGAAGGGTAATTTTGAAAACACATTTGGAGACACAAGGCAGAGATCAAAGATTGATTTCTTTAGTGAGCAGTGCTCAGGAAGAAAACTTGAATGAGAGATCTTTTGCAGAGAGGTGTTGTAGTTTCGATTAGAAGGACTCCTGAGCCGGAGAGTATATAGCAGCAGAGACAGAGAGAGCCACAACAACAACGCAGAACCAGTGACGCAGTCACTGCGCAAAGGCTGAAGAGAAGTCGTTTTCCTGCTGAGGAGACAACGTTGGGCCAGTTGTCTCCTGCTGAGGCTGGAAACTAAGACCAGAAGGCCTTAGTTTCCAGCCAGCAATGAGACCACCACGGAGACAAAAGGGTGGTCGTAGTTGTGACGCAGAGACTGCGTGGGTGACGCAGTGACTGCGCAGAGGCAGCACAGGGTAGTCCAGTCTTCGTGGAGATCAGTGTCTTGTTCCCGTGGAGGAGTGAGGTTTGTCTCACAAGATCTCTTCTATCAGTTTCTCTGTATGATTTGACAGATGTGTCAATCATAGATTTGTACTCAGAAACATTTACTGCATAATATATAAACCCTCAAATCTGTTGCACCGGTTTTCCCGCATTGGGTTTTTTCGGGGACATTGGTCCAAAAATAACTATGTCGAATGGTTGTGTGACCTATGCTTGTTCATATTTGTTTCTGCACTTGTATTTCTTCCGCAGTTTATTAGTGTAGGTTGTGTTGAGATTTTGGGGTAGCATCGGATGTGCTCTAGCTCTGAAATTTTGTGGAGTTGGAGTACATGAGATCTCCAAGACCCAGAAAGCGTTTGGAGAAATTCCATCAGCTTTAAGAGTTATTCAAATAATTAATCTTTTTAATTAAGGACCCTAAGTCTAACTTAGAAAAATTAAAAAATTGAAGTGAATTAAATTAAACATGTGATGAGAATGATCTAAGTGACATGGATCAAGCAGCTTCTAATCTTAGCCGTCTATTTGAGATTAAAGCACGGTCGTGGGTTTCCCAATGAGAAAAGTATAAGAGAAGGGCTTGGGGTCAATTGGAGAACACACACATTGGCAAAGCATTGAAGCTAAACTGAAATTCTAGGACGTGGTTTGCTAAGAATTTCAGGAAGAGTTTGTAGTGCAGCGAGGGGCAGTATTGGCGAGGGATTTTGATCCAAGGCCAAGAATACAACAGCGGCAGAGAGACAGCATATCCATCAGCGCAGAGGGCAGTCAGTGGTACGTAGTCCAACCAGAGCCCAATCAGGGGCAGCGCAAAAGCAGCAGAAACCACGCAGGGCTGACGCAAGCCCAGTCAACGCAACGCAGGGGCAACGTAAGCCCAGAGAGGCTGAAACGGGCCCTTCCAGAGTACCGCAGAGGCTGACGCAGGCCAGTAAGGTTGATGCAGAGGGTTGAGGAGCAGCATTGGGGTTTCTGGTGGGCCAGAAAGGGCTTGATTTCTGTAAATCTCGTTTGAGGGTGTGAATCAGCCATATTTTCTGTCTCCGAGTGAAAGAGGTATTGTTGTCGTGATTTTCTCTGTAGGGCCAACCATGTCTAGTGCCCAGAAATTGTTGTATTCAGATTCTACATAATAATATAGCCCTCCAAAGCTAGCTGCACCAGTTTTCCTGCATTGGGTTTTTCCGAGAACATTTGTCCGAAAAATCTGTGTCACTTTATCATATGAGCGTTATATTAAGTAAATGATCTACATGTGTAAGATGTTATTTGTGTTTACTTCGTTGTTTTTCTAAATATTCAGATTAATAACTTGTATAAATAATCAAGTAGGAGAAGTAAATCAATGGTTAGCAGTATGGTTTCTTAGATTAAGAAATTTTCACATGATATCAGAGCATTGCAGATCAAGTTGAAACTCCAGCAAATCAGCTGAAGAAGTTTTTGCTACAGAGTGGCAGCTGAAGTAGCAGAGATCTGGACAGGACAGCGTAGCACCAGGAGGACGCAGTCCTAGCAAAGGCCACACAGGGGTTGACGCAGTCCCAGCTGAGTGACGCAAAGGCAGCGCAGAGCCTTCTAAGGTGACGCAGGAGCAGCCCGCGCTGTGCAAAGGTTGCGCTGAGCCAGTCTGCTCATGCAAAGGCTAGCCAGAGGGACGCAATCCAGTTCGAGTTGTTGTGTAGATTTGTCGTAGTCCGGAAGAAAAACTTTAGATCTTCAGCAGTTGCTGATGTGGTGGAGATTCTATCGATTCAGAATCGTGCCTAGCTAAGTAGACAAAGAGCGAGAGGAGAACAGCTGCTCAACGGATTTTTGCCAAAGAAATTTGAGGATCGATCAGGAGGGTGATCGGAGAGGGTTGATTCAGAAGACTTGGCAGATTTCCAAGAGAGGAAATCAGTTGTCAGAGGGAGCAGAGGGTGCCTTTCTCACCAAGGAACCTAGATTCAAGTTTCTGTTGAGGGCAGCAACTTTAGTAGCGAGAGGAGTATTTGTTTCGACGGATTATTTCTGAGCTAGATGGCACCACACAGACTGCGTGATCAGGTTAGGTTTGACAGTTTGTCCAATTTCGCTATCTAGAAGGGCAGAATCCTAACGGTCCTAGAGGCATACGCATTACGGGAGCATGCAGAAAGTGTATTGGCTACACCAACTGATGTTGCTCTTCTCGTGAAGCATAATGAAGCTGAAGCGCATGCTAAGCGCTTCATCATGGACGAGGTCAAGGATCATGTGGTCCCACACATAGCTGAGAAAAAGACGGCTAATGTTATGTGGAAAGCATTAACCACAATGTATAAAGGGAAATCCGTCCAGAAGAAGATGCTTCTAGAGAACTAGATGAGGTTATTTATGAAGAATAGGGGGGAGGAAATCAATCCTTTCCTCTTCAGGTTGAAGATGATCCGGGATCAGTTGATTGCCATGGGGGTTAAAGTGGATGATGATGTCATGTTGAGGATTGCTCTAAATGCAATCACAGATGATTGGGAAACGTTTATCCAAAGCATCTTGGGCAGACAGGACCTTCCAAGCTAGGACGACATGTGGGCTATCCTCTAACAAGAGGAAATCCGCCAAATGACCAAGATACAAACCAGCACCGGATCAAGCAAAGTGAAGAAGAAGGAAGAGGAAGATGCAGCCCTAGCATCTAAGAAGCAGCAAGGGAAAAAGAAGCGGGATCTATCAAAGATCAAATGTTTTAGATGTGGTGAACTTGGACACTTCACCACCAATTGTCCTCTAAGGAAGAAGGACAAGGAAGATTCTAGTTCCAAGGCTACAGCAGCCCAAGAAGACGATGGCTCCGATGATGATGTGGCCATGAGTTCTCATGTGCCTCGAGAGAAGAGGTGGGGCGATATTGATTTGTTGAGCAGCTACAGAGTGGAGGCAGGATCCTTGAGGTGCCCAGACTATGGATCACATACGTGCTACGGGAGCCTTAAGACAGTAGCAGGGATGACTGGAGCAGTGAGTATAGAGGATCACAGTGAAGTGGAGGGCAGAGTTGGGATGTTGTAGAGGGAGCAGCGCAGTGCAGAGAGCAGCAGCAGTGTAGAAGCAACAGCGCAGAGGGGTTGATGGGACTTCAGCAGCGCAGAGGGAGCATTGCTTATGTAGTGCAAAGTTGTAGCAGCGCAGTGGCTTCAGGAGGACAGCGCAGAGCAGCAGCCAAGGGAGCTTCAGTGATGAGATGCAGCCCGACTGACTTATCTGTCAATGTTTGGGCAGGGGTCCTTCAATTGCTTACTTCTCAACTACTGAGTTGCAGTGCAGTAGTTGGCAGCACGATGCAACAATTTGAGAGGGAGCTATAGTACGGATGTGGTAGTGACTGTGAAAGAGTCATGGGCAGCAGTACAGAGAGCAGTAGCAACGCAATGATGGAGGGCAGAAAGGCCAAGCATTAGCGCGAGACCGATGCCAGAGATCAGAGCAGTGCTTCGGTGTGGTTGTATTGCTAGAGCACATTCCTCGCTAAGAGGGAGTGTTGAGATTTTGGGGTAACATTGGATGTGCTCTAGCTTCGAAATTTTGTGGAGGAGCTAGAGTACATGAGATCTCCAAGACCCTGAAAGTGTTTGGAGAAATTCCATCAGGTTTAAGAGTTATTCAAATAATTAATCCTTTTAACTAAGGACCCTAAGTCTAACTTAGGAGAATTAAAAGATTAAAGTAAATTAAATTAAACATGTGATGAGAATGATCTAAATGACGTGGATCAAGCAGCTTCTAATCTTAACCATCGATTGGAGATTAGATCACGGTCGTTGGTTTCCCAACGAGAAAAGTATAAGAGAAGGCCTTGTGGTCAGTTGGAGAACACACACATTGGCAGAGCACTGAAGCTAAGCTGAAATTCTAGGGCGTGGTTTGCTAAGAATTTCAGGAAGAGTTTGCAGTGCAGCGTGGGGCAGTATTGGTGAGGAATTTTGATCCAAGGCCAAGAATACAAAAGCGGCAGACAGGCAACATATCCAACAGCGCAGAGGGCAACCAATGCTACGCAATCCAGCCAGAGCCCAGTCAGGGGCAACGCAGAGGCAGCAGGAGCCATGCAGGGCTGACGTAGGCCCAGTCAAGGGCAGCGTAAGCCCAGAGAGGGTGACGCAGGCCCTTCCAGAGTAGCGCAGAGGTTGACGCAGGCCAGTAAGGCTGACGCAGAGGGGTGAGGAGCAGCGTTGGGGTTTCTGATGGGCCAAAAGGGCTCGAGTTCTATAAATCCCGTTTGAGGGTGTGAATCAACCATATTTTCTATCTTCGAGTGAAAGAGGTATTGTTGTCGTGATTTTCTCTGTAGGGCCAACCATGTCTGGTGCCCAGAAATTGTTGTATTCATATTTTGCATAATGATATAACCCTCCAGAGCTAGTTGCACCAGTTTTCCTGCATTGGGTTTTTCCGGGGACATTTGTCCAAAAAATCTGTGTCACTTTGTAATATGAGCATTATATTCAGTAAATGATTTGTATGTGTAGCTAATATTTGTCTTTACTTCGTTGTTTTTCTGAATATTCAGATTAATAACTTGTATAAATAATCAAGTAGGAAAAGTAAATCAATGGTTAGCAGTAAGGTTTCTTAGATTAAGAAATTTTCACAGGTTGCAGTGTGATGTATTCAGTATTTGTCGTAGTAAAACTGCAAATATATTGTTAAGTCAAAATTAACAGTTAGGTGAATATATTCCAATTATTGCAATAGATCGACAACATTTGGGTGAGATGTGTGAAATTTTCAAGAGGAAAATATTTCTGCAATACTTGGTTTATTTCTCCTACTTATGAGATAAGTTATTTACAGATGCTTCAGTAAATTCTGAAATAAACACATTTGCAGATCTTCACTATCATCAAGAGCATAAGAACAAAAAGATAAATTACACATGTAGCACAATAGAAACAACCACATGAACACACTTAATTTTGGACAATTGTCCCCGGAAAAAACCCAATGTGGGAAAACTGGTGCAACAGATGAGGGTTTTATATTTATCTTCAGAAATGGAAAGTACATTTACAAGAGTCTGATGAGTAGGGAAAAATTTGCAAACACCTGGTTGAATTTTCTAGACCCTCCAGACAAATTTCAGACCCTCGAGGTGACCTCCTTCACCCTCTACGTCATCCAGCGTGAGTGCTCTGCGCAGTCTCTCCCTGGACTGCGTGATTCTGCGTGGAGGTGGTCTTGCTACTGATCAGCTCACCCTTCCCTTCATCCTCTTGAATTTTGCTTCCCGATAACTAACTCCTCCCTCCTCCTTCTGCTTCTACAACCCCACCTCTACAATCTCACCCTCTGAAATCGAATTCTCTTACTTCATAATCGATTTCCCTCGAGTACTGAGAGTGTCCCCGGCTTGATTTCCAAATGGCCCTCAAGTCTCTTCTTATAGTCTTCTCGTTGATGAATCAACGGCCAAGATTATATCGTTAATCAATGGCTCAGATTAAAAGATGACTTGATCTTCGTTTTCTAGATGATTCACACTTTGCTATATTAATACCCTTTAATTATTTAATTTCCCTAATTTTAAACTTAGGGTCTGTATTGAAATAATTAATTATTTTAATAAAGACATATCCAAGTGGAATTTCCACAAATGATTTCTAGGTTCTCTGGATAACTGATGTCCAAGCCTCTCTACCAAAAATGCGACTTATAACACTTCCCGATGCTATATAAATCAACAAGATGGCCACCAGGGGATTGCGTGACCAGGATCGGTTGAAGGGTGCCTCCAACTATGTAATCTGGAAGGCAAGGTTCTCCTTCCTTCTAGATGAGCATGACCTCAAGCACTTTATCGATAGTGCTCAGGCTGAACTGGTGGATGCAACATCATTATGAGCCTTCAAGAAGAATATGGCTAAAGCCAAGCGGTTGATCCTCGATGGAGTGAGGGATCACATCGTTTCACACATCTCTAGCAAAGGGACTGCCAAGGAGATGTGGGATGGGTTGGAGATGCTATATCAAGGGTCTTCCGAGTAGCAGAAGATGTTTATGGAGGAGAAAATGTGAACCACCAGGATGCAGAAAGGAGAGCATATTGATCCATTCCTGTCTAGACTTCAGGAAAACCGAGATCAGTTGGCAGCCATAGGAGCAGCTCCTAAGGCTAGAGAGATGGTCAGATAGGCCCTCAACTCAGTGTCCAAGGATTATCAATTTTTTCTCCAGAGCATCCTAGGCAGAGAGAACTTGTCGGACTAGGAGTCAATGTGGACAGCTCTTCAGCAAGAAGAGATGCGGAGAGACTTACTCAAGTGTCAACTTGAGGGTGGAAGCAGCAGCGATTCGAAGATCAAGAAGGACGAGGAAGAGAATGTGGCCCTTGCATCAAAGGGGCAGTAAGAGCAGCGCAAGAGGAAGAAGGATCTGTCAAAGATCAAATGCTTCCGGTGTGGCGAGATGGGACATTATGCCACACAATGTCCTCTCATAAAGAAGGGCAAGGATGAGAAGCATGATCCTCAGGCCGGAGCAGCAAAGATAGAGGAGGAGGAGTTTGCTATGATCACTCATATACCTGCAGGAGGGAAGTGCACTGATTTGGAGTTGTAGACCCAGAGATCTACAAGATTGGGCAGGATCCTTGAGGAGCCCACCCCTCGGATCATCACCTTGCTACGAGAGCCCAAAACAGCAGTAGCAGGATGGATGGGTGCCATTTGGTGCAGAGGAGTGGAGAAGTAACAGTGCAGTAGTTAGCATCACTAGAGTCTGAGCAGCGCAGAGCAGTGTTGCAGCAGTGCAAAAGGATGCAGTGCAGAGCAGCAGCAACGCAGCAACTTGAGAGGGACAGCGCAAAGGTTAGTAGCAATCATATCTTCATCACCAAGATGCAGTATACTTGTCCAATTTTGGATGTTTTTCAGTTGCAGAAACCAACTGTGTTGCAATGCAGTAGCAGTTCCCAGTGGCAAAGTCATCAGTAGCACGGATGCAGAATTCAGAGGGAGTTGTAGTACAGATGCAGTGTTAACAGTGGCAATGGCAGTAGCAGCAGCAATACAAATGCATCATTTGCGCAGAGTCGCTGGGCAGCAGTGTCAAACATCAGCAACACAAAGGAAGATGCTTCAGGGTCAGAGTAGTGTGCAATAGGGCATATTGTTAGAGCGCATTCCTCGCTAAGAGGGAGTGTTGATTTGGGTAATATCGGATGTGCTCTAAGTCTCAAATTTTGTGGAGAGGCTTAGACACATGTATTCCAGATAACCCAGAAACTGTTTGGTGAAATTCCACTCGGATTGTATTCTATAGAAATAATTAATTATTTTTAAAGGGACCCTAAGTCTAAACTAAGGAAAATAAAATAATTAAAGTGAATTAATAGAATATGAGTGAGAATGATCTAGAATAAACGGATCAAATCAAAAGTTAATCTTAGCCGTTGATTAGAGATCTAATCTGGGTCGTTGAAGTCTCAACGAGAAGACTATAAGATTGGCTTGAAGGGTCATTTTGAAAACACATTTCGAGACACAATGCAGAGATCAGAGATCGATTTCTTTAGTGAGCAATGCTCAGGAAGAAAACTTGATCGAGAGATCTTTTGCAGAGAGGGGCATTAGTTCGAGTAGGAAGGATTCCTAAGACGGAGAGTACAAAGCAGCAGAGACAGACAGAGCCACAGCAGCAGCGCAGAACGAGTGATGCAGTCACTACACAGAGGCTGAAGGGAAGTCATTTTCCTGCTATGGAGACAGCGTTGGGCCAGTGCGAGATCCCGAAGAGATTTTCCGGAGGCCAGAAGGCCTCAGTTTCCAGCGAGCAGTGAGACCACCGTAGAGACAGAAGGGTGTTGAGTTTTCTTGAGTGATGGGGTAGTATTGGATGTGCTCTAGCTCCCAAAATTTGTTGAGGGACTAGAGTACATGAGATCTCCAAGACCCAGAAAGGGATTTGGGAAATTTCATCCGGTTTGGGAGATAATTAATTAATTAATAATTTTAATTAAGGACCTTATGTCTAACTTAGGAAAATTAAATTATTAAAGGTAATTAATTAAAACGTGTGAT
Source organism: Pinus albicaulis (assembly GCA_034641835.2). NCBI lineage: Eukaryota > Viridiplantae > Streptophyta > Pinopsida > Pinales > Pinaceae > Pinus > Pinus albicaulis. The sequence goes on from CM076573.1 coordinate 610,604,524, forward strand.
GGAATTGTCTTAAGTCACACGGGTCAAGCTTTCTTTTAATCTTAGCCATCGATTCAAGATCTGATCATGGTCGTTGGTTTCCCAACGAGAAAAGTATAAAGGAAAGGCTTGGGGTCATTTGGAGGACACACGCGAAGGCAAAGCACTGAAACTAAGCTGAATTTTTAGGGCAAGGTTTGCTAAGAACTTTCACAAGTGTTTCAGCTGCAGAGGGGTAGTTTAGGCAAAGGGGATGGTCTGATCCCAGTGCCTAGAATCAGCAAGAGGCAGAGAGCAGCTTCCAAAGGCGGCGCAGAGAAGCAGAGGCAGCAGCAACTACGCAGCGCAGAGGCAGCTTCAACCACGCAGTCCCTTCTGGGCAGCAAGGGAACAATCTAGGTTGCGTAGAGACCCTCAGGGACAACGTAGGGTCTGCGTCACCCATTCTGGGGTTATGCAGCCCTCTCCACGCTAGCGCAGAGGCACATAGAGGCTGTCTAAACTGAAGCAGGGGCTTCAAGGGCAGCGCTGGGGTTTCTAGAGCCAAAATTTGGCTGAGTCCTGTAAATCCCATTTAAGGGTGTGGATCAGTCAAGGTTTTGGTTTCATAACAGCAGGTTAGCTGCAGATCTATATTTTTCTCTATCGGGTTAACCAATGTGGTGCCCAGATTTGTTGTATTCAGAAAACTACTTAATAATAAACACCCTCCAATAGCCAGAAGACCGGTTTCCCTGCATTGGGTTTTTCCGAGAACTATTGTCCAGAAAATCTTGTGTCACTTTGTCTATTGTGCATGTACTTTACTGTTTTAGATCAGAATCGGTGAAAGTCTGTTATGTGTTTACTTCGATGTTAAACTGAAGATTTCAGCATTAATAACTTGCTTAAGTAGGAAAAGTATATCCAGATCTAACAGCATATTTCTGCATAAGTAACATTCAGAAATTTTCACATGGTATCAGAGCGATTGCAGATCTAGCAGGGTCACCAACAAAAGACTGGAGAATCTTGCTGCCAAAAGCAGTAGAGGGAGCAGTAGCAACAGCAGAAAGCTAGATATAAAGGGACAGTGCAATTTCAGAGGGAGCAGAGCCACGCAGAGGTCAAGGTAACGCAGTCCTATGCTATCTCCACGCAGGCCCACATACTTACTGCGCAGAGGCAGCACTGGGACTGTCTACTCACATAGAGGCTAGCTAGGGTTACGCAGATCTGAAGCTATCTAATTCAGAAGTGTCGCAAGCAGAGCTGCATAGCTTCAAAAGTTGTTGGTGGGGTTAAATTTATGAAGATTCAAAATTTAGCCTAAGCACTGGGAGACAAAGAGCGGGAGGAGATCAGCTTCTCAGAGGGTTTCTAGCCAAAGAAACTTGCAGATTGATCAGTGGATCGAAGAGAGCTTTTTCGTTGATTGATTTGGCGGATTTCCAAAAGAGGAAATCAGTTGTCAGAGGGAGCAGAGGGTGCCTGTTTCGCCAAGGACTCTAGATCCAGATCTCAAGCATAGAGAGGAGGAGCTCTGACAGATTTACTGAGCAGATGGCACCTTGCGGACTACATGATCAGGATAGGTTGCATGGCCTGTCCAACGTTGCAGTCTGGAAGGCCTAAATCGTGGTAGTCTTGGAGGCATACAGTCTAAGAGACCATGCAAAATAGGTCCTGGGCACGCCGACCGATGCAAATCTCTTGAAGAAGCAAGAGGAAGCTGCGGCACATGCCAAGCGACTCATAATGGATGGGGTTAAGGACCATATTGTTCCACATATAGCTGAGAAGAAAATAGCTAATGAGATGTGGAAGGCCTTAACAACCCTATATGAGGGGAAGTCTGTCCAAAGGAAGATGCTTCTAGAGAATCAGCTGCGGTCATTCATGATGACCAAGGGGGAAGAGATGGAGCACTTCCTCTTCAAATTACAGACGATCAGAGGTCAGTTGACTGCCACGGGAGCAAAGGTGGAGGATGATGTGACGGTAAAGACTGCACTCAATGCGGTCATAGAAGAGTGGGAAACCTTTGTCCAAAGTGTCTTGGGCAGAGCGGACCTTCCCGACTGGGACAACTTGTGGGAAATCTTACGTCAAGAAGAACTCCGCAGATTCACCAAGAAGCAGTACAGCACAGGATCCAGTAACATGAAGGAAGATGAAGATGGTGCAGCGTAGGCATCAAAGAGGCAGCAAGGGAAGAAGAAGCGTGATCTTTCCAAGATCAAATGTTTCCAATGTAGTGACCTAGGACATTTCGCCTACAATTGTCCACAGAAGAAGGACAAGGAAGCTTCTACTTCCAAGGTTGTTGTGGCGGACAATGGGTCAGAAGACGATGCAGCCATGAGTGCTCATTAACCACGAAAGTGGGGCGACATGGATCTGTAGAGCAGCTACAGAGTGAGGGCGGAATCCTTGAGCAGCTCATCTCCTGGATCACTTCCGAGCTATGGGAGCCTTAAGACAGTAGTGGGACAAGTGGAGCAGTTGGTGCAGAGAATCACAGATGAAGCAAAGGCAGATCTAAAGACTGAAGGGAGCAACGCAGTGCAGATGCAGAAGCAGCAGCGTAGGGTTGATGTGACTTCAGCAGCGCAGCGCAGAGCTGCAGCAACATGGAGGCTTCAGGAAGACAGTGCAACGCAGCAGTAGCGTGAGAGATTTTAGCACAAGGGGTTGACGTGACTTCAGCAGCGCAGAGGGAGTCTGCTTACGCAATGCAGAGTTGTAGTTGTGCATCATCCTCCAGATGACAGCACAGATCAGCAGCCGATGGAGCTTCAGTGATGAGGATACAGCCCAACTAACTTGTTTGTCAAAGATTGGGCAGAAGATTCAGTTGTTTATCTCAGAAACTGAAGATGCAGTGCAACAGATGGCAACGCTGATGCAGCAAATTGAGAGGGAGCTACAATACAGATTTGCCAGTGACGATGGCAGCGTCATGGGCAACAGCAGCACAGTGATGAAGGGCAGCAGGTCTAGCATCAGTGCAGAGACCCACACCAAAGATTAGTGCAGAGCTACGAGGTGAAGCAGAGTTTGTACTAGAGCACATTCCTCGCTAAGAGTGACTGTTAAGTTTTCTTGAGTGATGGGCTAGCATCGAATGTGCTCTACCTCCCAAAATTTGTGGAGGGACTAGAGTACATGAGATCTCCAAGACCCAGAAAGTGATTTGGGAAATTTCATCTAGTTTGGGAGATAATTAATTAATAATTGTAATTAAAGACCCTAAGTCTAAATTAGGAAAATTAAATTATTAAAGGTAATTAATTAAAACATGTGATGGAATTGTCTTAAGTCACACGGATCAAGCTTTCTTTTAATCTTAGCCATCGATTCAAGATCTGATCATGGTCATTAGTTTCCCAACGAGAAAAGTATAAAGGAAAGGCTTGGGGTCATTTGGAGGACACACATGGAGGCAGAGCACTAAGACTAAGCTGAAGTTCTAGGGCAGGGTTTGCTAAGAACTTTCAGAAGTGTTTCAGCTGCAGAGAGGGGTAATTTAGGCAAAGGGGATGGTCTGATCCCAGTGCCTAGAATCAGCAAGAGGCAGAAAGCAGCTTCCAGAGGCAGCGCAGAGGCGGCTTCAGCTACGCAAGTGTTACACAGTCACTTCTGGGGCAGTGCTGGGCAGCAGGGGACCCATCTGAGTTATGCAGAGACCCTCAGGGGCAGCGTAGGGTCTACGCCACCCATTCTGGGGTTATGCAACCCTCTCTAGACCAGCGCGGAGGCTATCTAGACTGACACAAGGGCAGCACTGGGGTTTCTAGAGCCATAATTTGGTTGAGTCTTGTAAATCTCGTTTGAGGGTGTGGATCAATCAAGGTTTTCACTTCATAACAGCAGGTTAGCTGCAGATCTATATTTTTCTCTGTCAGATTAACTAGTGTGGTGCCCAGATCTGCTGCATTCAAAAAACTACTTAATAATAAACACCCTCCAACATCCAGAAGACTGGTTTTCCCGCATTGGGTTTTTCCAGGGACTATTGTCCAGAAAATCTTGTGTCACTTTGTCTAATGTGCATGTACTTTTCTGTTTTAGATCAAAATCGGTGAAAGTTTGTTATGTGTTTACTTCGACGTTAATCTGAATATTTCAGCATTAATAACTTACTTAAGTAGGAGAAGTATAACTAGATCTAACAGTAGATTTCTACATAAGTAACATTCAGAAATTTTCACAAAGGACAACCATAGTTGTGATGCAGAGACTGTGTGGGTGACGCAGTCACTACGCAGAGGCAGCGCAGGGCAGTCCAGTCTTAGTGCAGATCAGTGTCAGTTCCCGTGGAGGAGTGAGGTTTGTCTCACAAGATCTCTTCTGTCAGTTTCTCTGTGTGATTTGACGGATGTGTCAATCATAGATTTGTACTCATAAATATTTACTGCATAATATATAAACCCCAAGATCTACTGCATTGGTTTTCGTGCATTGGGTTTTTCGGGGATATTAGTCCAAAAATAACAGTGTCGAATGGTTGTGTGATCTATGCTTGTTCAGATTTGTTTCCGCAATTGTATTTCTTCCGCAGTTTATTAGTGTAGGTTGCAGTGTGATGCATTTAGTGTTTTCCATAGTAAAACTGCAAATATATTGTTAAGTTAAAATTAACAGTTAGGTGAATATATCTAGTTGTTGCAATAGGATTCCTGAGTTTACGGAATTTTCACAGGGACCACCACCAAAATCGAGGTTTCCCAAGTAGTGCCCATCCTAAAGTTGTAATCCAGTAGGGGAGATCCCATGGGACTAGGGTTGAGGATTAACCCCCCAATTAAGGTGAGGGAACAAGACTACAGTCAAAACCTCTCCTCCTTCCAAGTCACCCAATAATCCATACCCAAGTGTGCCCAAGAAAAACAAGCATAAGCACTCGATTGCATAATGAAAAACCATACCTTTAGGGTTGGATGGCCCGCCTTCAAACATACAATCTCAACAGATGGGCGAGGGGAAAATATCGGCTACATTGGTGGATATTAGGGGTTGTAGGCTGCCCTTTGAAGACAAATCTAAGAGAAATATTCTCCTATGGGGTCACCCACTAGTGGTGGGTAACAGACCAAACAACCAATCCATCATATGTTAGGAAGACTCCATAGCCCAAGACACAAAGTCACATCAAATATTTTCAAAATTCCAGAAGTCAACAGGGCATTCTAGCCCCTTTCTCTCTCCTTTCTCTACATTCTGATTTCAAATTCCGCAACCCTGTGGGTAACTGTAAAAATGTCGCTAGCATGATGAAAAAAGACTTTGTAACAGTCTCAGGCAACTTGGGACTTTGTCATCAACTAAATCCACTCTAGAGTGTTTTTTTTCACTCGTCTAATTATTCGTGTTTTTTAACAACAAATAACTAGTTGAGCTTTTTCACTCATAGATACCCAAAATTTGGAGTGTGACTTGATGGTGGGGCCTTGGTTTTTTCCTAGTGTCTAGATTCGATGTATATTGCCATGCTGACCATCTATAAAGTGTTGTGAAATTTGAATAGGTCTAGGTAGGATTTTTTAATAATTAAAAATTCCTGTAGGGCGGGTTTCTTTAGTAGAATTGTATGTAAAATGTAAATAAGTGATGCCAAAAGATGTTTGGGGTGTATGAATATTCAAAATCCATCCTCTCCACCTCAACATTCTTCTAGGACCCTCTTTGGGGGTAAAAAATCGTTTCTACACCCTCAAAGCCCACAAGTCAAAAAAGAGTGGAAATGAGGTGGAAAATGCGAGTCAAAGTAAAGATCAATTAAAGGGAAATTTGATGATGATTGGGCAGCGACCTAAGGCAAGTAGAATTGGTAGCCTATGCTCCACGAGTTAACTTCCAATCAAAGGGTCAATTTGCCTCGTTCGCAGGTCAAAATCTCCTTAAACAATCAACGTAGATTTGAGGGACAGTTTGAGAGCAGTGAAAATAGAAATTAGTGGAGTTTGTCCCCACCCACTCCACTCCATTCTACACATGTCCACATAGCATATTGCTACAGCTAGTACGCAGGTCCAGCTAGCAAAGATAACACACAACATTGGTTGGCACTTGTTGCAAGGTGTCACATTAGAGTTTTGATTGAGAGATAAGTGGGAGCTTGCCTCCCCTCCACTCCACTTCCTTCACACATGGAAAACAAGGATATGATACACACCAACCAACAGAGATAGTACATTGCCAGTCAAGGAGGCACTTGTAAATATTCGATGACCCGAATTCCTACTATAGCAAATTGATATTTTTTCTCCTACTTGTTAAATTGTACAAGTTATTTATTGTGTTCTACAAGTAAATATCTAAGCAAATACAACTGCAACAGTCACTGAAAAAATAAAATGTGGAAGACAAGTATTGAGCAAGAAGAAATACAACACACACAAGTGACACCGTTATTTTTGGACTAATGTTCTCGGAAAAACCCAATGCAAGAAAATCGAGGCAGCAGCTGAGGGTTTGTATTATTAAGCAGTAATTTATGAATACAAATTGGATGCCCAAATCTGGCTATCCAATAGAGAATCTGACTGGCAGAAAATTAGTGAGGATTGCCTCACACTAACACTGGAGATCTAGTACTAACCCTGAACTGACAAGCCCCTCTAGGCAGATCTACGTCACAACTATTGGGGACTGCATCACTCCCTTCAGTTGATCTTTCGGATGGCTGGATGCTCAATCCTCTGGCCCTCCAGTCTCACACCCCGACTCCTAACACTGAAATCAATCTAACCCTCAACAAAATAGTTGATCTCCTCAAGGCTTCAGCGTTGCCTCTACGTGGCTCTGCGCTGCCAAGCGTAGCCCTTACGCTGCCTCTTCTGGTTCTTCCTCTGCCTTCTCTGTGATGTATTCCCGACTCAAGAAAAATCTCTCCAACCGGAAATTATCTTTGCCCCTCACTGCAAGAATCAACTCAATGATCTCTTTGGCTGCTTTGCACTGCTCACTTGAGAAATCAATCTCTAGATCCTCTCCCGATGTAATTTCCAAATGCCCATCAAGCCTTCTCTTATAACCTTCTCGTTGAGAAATCAACGGCCCGAATTAAAACATAATCAAGGGCTAAGATTAACTTGACTTGATCTTCGTCTTTTTCTAGAAAATTCACACCCAGATCTATTACTACACTTTAATTCTTTTAAATCCCTAAGTTTAGACTTAGGCTCCCATTAAAAATAATTAATTATTTTAATAAAACCCCATCCGGGTGGAATTTCCCAAAACTCTTTCTGGGTCTTTTTGAATACATTTGTTTAAGCCTCTCTGCAAAATTTGAGACTTAAGAGCACATTTGATACTACCAGAAATCAACACTCCCTCTTAGCGAGGAATATGCTCTAGTAATTCATCCTGTTGAAGCATTACCCTGACTCCATAACATCTCCCTCTGCATTGTTGATGTTTGACACTGCTGCCCACCAACTACTGTGTTGTTGCATCTATGTTGTTGTTGACTCTGCATATTGTCGCCAACTGCATCTGCACTGCAACTATGTTGTTGTTGCAGCAAAAAATCATCCAAAATACTGAACTAAGTGTTCAGCATGATGCATCTGATACTGAAGATCTGACTGCTGCTAGTCTCTGTGCTGAACCTCTGAAGCCTCTGCATTGCTGCTAACTCTGCATTATTGCCAACTCTACTTTGCGCTTCTCAGTCTTTGGCACTCTCTAGTCATTGCGCTGTCACTCCGGCACTCCTCTGCACCAATTGACACTGGTCCATCCTGCTACTTTATATGTGCTCCCATAGCAAGGTATTGATCCAAGAGGTGGATTCCTCAAGGATCCTTCCCATCTGCAGCTCTTTCGAACTATAGTTCTAGACCACCCCAATTCTCCCCTAAAGATATGTGGGCACTGGGCAATCATAACAAACTCTTCCTCCTCGATCCTTGCAGTTGCATCCTGTGGATCATGTTTCTCATCTTTGTCCTTCTTCTTGAGAGGACACTATGTAGCATAGTGACCAAGCTCACGACACCAGAAACACTTGATCTTTGAGACGTCCTTCTTACGCCTTCACTACTCCTATTGCCCGTTTGATGCAAGGGTTGCATTCTCCTCCTCCTCCTTGGGCTTCGTTCCACTGTTGTTGCTGCCATCAAGCTTGCACTTGACTAAGTCTCTCCTCATATCTTCCTACTAAAGAGTTGCCCACATTCCTTCCCAATCTGGCAACTTCTCTCTGCCCCAGATACTCTGGACAAAAACTTGCCATTCATCGGAAACAAAATTCAGAGCCAATCTAACCATCTCTGTGGCCTAAGGTGTTGACCCTACATTTGTTAGTTGATCTCGAACATCCTGAAGCTTCGATAGGAACAGATCTATGCATTCTCCCTTTTGCATCCTCGTAGATCGCATCTTCTCCTCCAAGAACATCTTCCGCTGCTCGGAAGACCCCTGGTATAACGTAGCCAAAGCGTCCCACATCTCCTTGGCAGTCCCTTTGCCAGAAACGTGCGAAACAATATGACCCCTCACTCCATCAAGGATCAATCTCTTAGCTTTAGCCATATCTTTCTTGTAGGCCTTCAATGGATCCGGATCTGCCAGGATAGCTACCACATTGTCAATGAAGGTCTTCAGCTCATGCTCATCTAGAAGGAAGGAGATCCTTTCCTTCCAGATTACATAGTTGGAGGCACCTTCCAACCGATTCTGATCACGCAACCCAATGGCTGACATCTCACCCAACCAAATGTCGAGTTGCTACCTCTAACCCTCTGCGCGGCTGGCTCTACGCACTCTCTACTGGAGTAAGCCAAATAAAACTCGGTTCTGTTGCTTCTGCAAGGAAATCAGAATTTCTTGTGCAAGAAATCCTCTGACGTCATAATTCCCTCAATATGCTTCTTCATTATTCTTCTGACGCTTTCTGCACCAGCAACTGCTGCAGCAAAAAACTGTGTCCCACCAGTCGACTGCTCTGCGCTGAATCTGTTGTTGTGTTGCTCGCTCTATCGCTGAAAAATCACGAACTAGAAAATCCTAACTCTTTGTCGACTCACTCAGAGAGAGATTTCCTCGCAATTATTGCCCTCCTGGCAATGGACTGCGCATTCCCTTAGGGATTCAATTTGCTACCTATGCAGCTCTTCAATCTCCCTCCTCTTCAACACTGAACTCTTCCGGTCTGCTCTCTTGCTTCACCTGCGGTCCGATACCATGTGAAAATTCAATGACCCAAATTCCTACTACAACAAACTGATATTACTTCTCCTACTCGTTAAATTCTGCAAGTTATTTACTGTGTTCTACAAGTTATTTACTGTGTTCTACAAGTAAATATCGAAGTAAATACAACTGCAGTCGTCACTGAATAAATAAAATGTGGAAGGCAAGTACTGAGCAAGAAGAAATACAACACACACAAGTGACACTGTTATTTTTGGACTAATGTCCCCAAAAAAACCCAATACGAGAAAACCGGTGCAACAGCCGAGGGTTTGTATTATTAAGCAGTAATTTCTGAGTACAATCTGGATGCCCAAATCTAGTTATCCAACAGAGAATCTGACTGGCAGAAAATTAGTGAGGATTACCTCACACTAACACTGGAGATCCGGCACTAACCCAACCCTTAACTAACAAGCCTCATGCAGCCTCTGCGCAGATTTGCGTCACAACTGTTGGGGACTACGTCACTCCCTTCGGTTGATCTTTCTGCTGGCTAGATGCTCGATCCTCTGGCCCTATGATCTCACACCCCAGCTCTCAGCACTGAAATCAATCTGACCCTTAACAAAATAATTGATCTCCTCAAGGCTTTAGTGTTGCCTCTACATGGCTCTGCACTGCCCAGCGTAGCCCTTACGCTGCCTCTTCTAGTTCTTCCTCTGTCTTCTCTATGATGTATTCTCGGCTCAGGAAAAATATCTCCAACCGGAAATTATCTCTACACCTCATTGCAAGAATCAACTCGATGATTTCTCTGGTTGTCTTGTGCTGCTCACTTGAGAAATCGATCTCTAGATCCTCTCCTGGTGTAATTTCCAAATGCCCATCAAGCCGTCTCTTAAAAACTTCTCATTAAGAGATCAACGGCCTAGATTAAAACATAATCAAGGGCTAAGATTAACTTGAATTGATCGTCGTCTTTTTCTAGAAGATTGACACCCAGTTCTATTAATACACTTCAATTATTTTAATTCCCTAAGTTTAGACTTAGTCTCCCATTAAAAATAATTAATTATTTTAATAAAACCTCATCCAGGTGGAATTTCCCAAAACGCTTTCTGGGTCTTTTGGAATACATGTGTATAAGCCTCCCTGCAAAATTTGAGACTTAGAGCACATCCAATGCTACCAGAAATCAACAGCGCTCACAGCCAGCTCAGGGATACTTGGGCAGCTCGACTTGCTTGGATTTTACAATTGGCCCAGCTTGATTATAGTTGGAAGAATTCGATCTCATTGCGATCCTCACTTCCTTACCACTTGTTTGATGATTTCTTCAATGGGATTTGCTCCCAAATGCTTATCTATATAACCCTTTGAGCTCCCATTTCTCATGGTTGGAAGCTCTAGGCTCAATGAAACACTACCAAATTTTGTATACTATCTATTGCTATCAATAAATAAAAAGTCTTTGGGGGTTCAAAAACTTTCGTGTGGATGTTGTCCTTGTTTCCTTGAGGTATAATTATTCAAATTGGTTATTGTGATTTTGTGTATACATCTTGCTTGTGATTTGTTAATCATCATTTGTCAGTTTATTGGATAGATATTTGTGAGTTAATTTACAATTATCTTAGGCTAGATAGTGAAGTGCTCTTGATAGGAAAGAGTTTAGTTGTTTTTAATTGAACGACAAAGTCTCTAGTTGTTTTTGGTTGAACAACAAAGTCTCTCTTACCATTGCACAAGTTAGTCCTTTGGTGCTAACAAACTCTTGAAAGTGTGTAGCCATTAGCTTGACACAGATTTTGGGAAGCTTGAAGTTGGGTAACTTCTCGGTTGAAGGAACCAACTGCAAGCACAAGAATTCAAGGACTCCTATCAAGCACTCTGGGACTTGCCAAAGACAAATCATAAGAAGAAAACACAAAGGGGGTTTCTCAACCCTTTGTTGCTTCCATCTTTCCAATATCACATCTTTTATTTATCTCTTGTGCTATATTGTTAAATCTAGAGAATAAGGCTAAGTTTTGGGGACAATAGTCTCATTTTTGTCTAAGAGGAGCTCATGCGAGTTACCTTCTTGGGAAAAGTAGTGTAGTTTAAGTGCATTTAGATCAATACTTGTTTCACAGATTTTTCCATTGCATGTGCTCAAGGTTTCTAGCAATTTCTAGTCTTTAACTTGCTCATTACCTAACTTTTTTGTCTGAGAGGAGCTCATGCGAGTTACCTTCTTGGGAAAAGTAGTGTAGTTTAAGTGCATTTAGATCAATACTTGTTTCACAGATTTTTCCATTGCATGTGCTCAAGATTTCTAGCAATTTCTAGTCTTTAACTTGCTCATTACCTAACTTTATTTTTTTGCTACCATATAGGACAGCTTGAAGGAAATCTTGGATTGGAGAAGTTAGGAGACATATTGGAAATGGAAAAGAAGAAACCGAGTTCAACATTGAGGAGCCTTCTCATATCTAAGCTCTCCAAGACAACAAACTCCTTTCTCTCACCTTTCTTTCCTCAAATATCTCACAAGTTTTGTGTGGATTTATAACTTGTAAGTTTTATTTCCTTCAAGAATACAAGTCTCTCTCAAAAGAGAACTTGTTTGTAACTTTTCCATATAATAGTTTCTCTTGAGAATTCCATTGTGATTCGGGAAAGAGTGGTTTTCCTTCAAGGAAGTATTGTGAACCCTTCCCAACACAAAAATCAGTCCTTCATTCTATAAGAGGGCACACTCAAACTAATAATAAAAATCTTATTTTCTTTGGGAGCTTGGGGATTTTCCCCTTGGTATCCCACTCCTCTCTTTTGAGAGAAGGGTCTCTCTTGCATGCTTGATTTGTTCATTTCTTTCATTTCCCCTTTTGCAAGTTGGAAGTAGCTTGCTAGTCTTTTTTATTTCCATTTCATGCAAGCCTATTTCATGTTAATGCTCTCATATTTTTATCTCATTTCCATTCCATGCAAGTATTTCCTTCCGTACTAGTTCATTTCATTCACATGCAAATTTTCTAATTTCCATTTACATGCTTCATTGCTAACTATTGCTCTCATTAGATTCATTAGCTTACTAATCCATTGTATGTTTTTCTCATTTCCATTGCAATTTAGTTTAGTCTCTCATTTACTTTTGTTGAGCACTTTTCACTTTTATGCAATTTTGAAGTAGTGGAAAGCTTACCTCCAGAATAGTTGGTTGTATAGTTTAACAGGGCGCCCTCTTCATACATTCCTTTTTTCCAACTTAGGAGAAGGTAAACACTCACTTGCTAAGTCAGGTTGGGCATGCCCAACGTTGGATCTACTTGCGAGTGGGTTGACTTGAGAAATCGGGTGGATACTCATTAATGAAGCTAAGCTTCTCCACTTTGATTTCCTTGCAACCATCCTAATCTTACCTTGGATAAAGTTTTGCAGGAGGAGTTTCACATTAGATTAGGTATTGTTACCACACAATCTAGCAGGGCCCTAAGGAAGGGAAACCTAAGGGACGACTACTAGACTAAGTGACAACAATGGGGCAATGACCCACTGTCACCTCAGTCAAGGTCCCCTGCTCTTTGCGGACTTTCACCGATGGGGGGAGTCCTGGTAGGAAGGGGATCACTTGGGATAGATAGATCAATGATTTAGGTATGAAGTGATTCTGCCAAGCCCATTCAAGGAGAGACAAAATAATGGCTCATGGCTCAATGCTTCAAAGAAGCTAACACACTCTCCAAGAAAAGCTTTAAGATGAAGAGATCAAGACCTAGGGTTTTAGATATGATGACGATAATAGGTATTCCTAAGGTCAAGACTCTAGGAGATGAGGTAGTACCTCTCAAAGAAGCTCTATGTTATGATTTGACACTTCCAAAAAGGCTCTTCGCTCTCTTTGAGAGACCTAAGAAAAGCTTGTGCTATACCTAGGTTTTATGAATGATCGTGGGAAGAAATACTTCCAAGATACCCACTAGATCAACGCAAGGGAAGAGAAAGGGTTTCTTGAGATTTATTCCAATGAATACTAAGCTCCTACAATCCTCAAAGAAGTCCCCAAGGTGAGAGAGCAATACCTAGGTTTTCCTTCTTAGAGTAGCACCTAAGGCAAGAGATTTTATGGATTAAACTCGGGCAGATGCCCACCAAACTTGGAGCATAAGTAGCCTAGACCCTGAGCTTGATGATTGGACCCTCAAACTCCTGAAAAATCACCTCCCTAAAATTTCGTTGCAAGCCCTAGATTTTTTTCCTACCTTTAGGGGACCGAACATTAGGAGGAGAAAATATGGAGAAAGAGGAGTTTGATCAGCAAAATCCTTGGACTAGTGCCTAGTCCTTTGGGCTATGGAGTCCTAGATGCGTTAGATTGGCCAAATTTTTCCTCAAGGAAGTCAAAAGTTGATGCCCTAGCTACCAATCTTCAACAACTACCTACCATTAGAATATGGAGTTTCATGAAGAAAAATAACATTTCATCACTACGAACATTCGTTGTATGTTATATCATGAGTAACATATGCAAGAGCCAACCAAATAGTTTCCAAAAAAAATTCTTCAACAAAATTAAGGCACAATAGCATTTACATTAGTTGCAGCAATTACATACATTAGACATTTTCAAGAGAAAGATTTCATAAACAAAAGAACTTAAAAGATAATCATGCAATGTATCCATCCATATTCAAGATTAGCTATAAGACAAGATAAAAAATCAGCTCCAAATATCATAGTGCATCCAAGATACTCCAATAGCTTGCAAAGAAAAAGTGAGTTCTTTTACAAGAGAAGAATCCAAGTGATGATGATGAGTTCTCACGAATGAGACTCGCTTCTATTTATATGATTCCTTTTAAATCAAATTAGCCTAATGAGCCCCCAAAATTATAAAATAATGTGCTAAAAGCAAGTCTTGGTCACAAGCCAACCAAGTAGCTATCACAAGTTATGAATTAGCCATCGATATTCAAGTTGAGTTGATGATGTCATGATGATATAGGGTCGTTGGAGGGCAACGTTGAGTCCTCTAAGTGCCATGATGAGAGAGAGGGCTCCAATAAAGATAAATTAGGAGATGGCCCCTAATTTTCCATGCAAGTCATAATGTGGAATTGTTGGTCTTATGGGTCTCTGGATGAAAGAAAAGCGTGTATAATGCTCCAAATGAGGGCTCTGATGATGGTGCATGCCCTCCCATGTCTCAAGGGTGAGAAAAATCTCCTCTGGGCCTCGGATCAACTACCATGATCATGCTAAGCCGACCAGGGCACGCTGTGGTCCAAGTGCATCATCTCGCGAATAATGCGAGGCAATGAACAAACTAATGAAGGTGTTGAGGGTGCCCATGGCATGAAATGATGCTCTAACACATTATGGAGTCCCATGGGTCTCAACACATCCCCTAAGGGTGTCAATATGATTGTCTGGTGGGCTTGGGCCCCAGTTAAGTTGCCCATCCCATGATGAAACCACCTGCCAATTACATATAAGATCCAATGCACTTCCTCAACATTAGGTACAATAATTCATCAATGCATCTAAGTGAACCAAGCTTGTTAATCAAGGGCACATTGAGACTTCAAAATGGGCTTCCCTTCCAAATTTGGGGCTTCAAGCTTGTAATAGTGTTACCTCCCTAGGTAGGAGTGCCTAATAAACAACCCTATTAGGTGCTCCCAACCCCTAAGGGGAAAGACAGGTCCAAGGTACATCCTTTAATTGGTAGGGGTCATGTGAACAATGATGAGATGAAGAGGGACATAGCAGTCTCAAAGCCAAATGTTGTAATGTCGTGGGTTCAAGGATGGTAATGATAAGGGATGTCCACATATTTAGGTGTATAGATGTAGGAGAGAGCAATCGTGGAGACATGAGTTACCCTGGCCTTCGTTTTTCCACCCTTCTGTTGGAAAGTGTAACTAGGTTCGGTCTTCATAATGACTAGTTATGAATTTATGTATTAAAGAAGACAAAGATAATAAAATGTGTTTTTATAATGCTTGTCTCATGGGTTTCATGAGCAAGGAATTTTTATTATAGGTCAAATACTTCTTCTTGATGTCTTTTAGGGATTTGTCATCTTGTCATAATCGTATAATTTAGAGTCATGTATTTGAAGCATTGTTACACTTGTAAAGGTCAAAAGCATGCCTCAGGACCTTGTCATCCTGCTCTAGAAATTGTTGGAAGAATTCGGCTTGAAGACGCTGCAGAATAATCCTTGAAAGGTCAGCTCAAATAGGTTACATCAATTCACTGGCAGGTCGGCTAATTACAGGGACGAACAACTATAAATACCCTAGTGAACAGCGCAGAAATGATAGCAGAACAGTTCTTATGTCTCTGATTTTTTCGGATCTGTCTGAGGTGAAAAAGTGTGAGGTACAGCCTGCAGAAAAAGACTTACAACGAAGAGTTAAGGGTTAAACACAGTTCGGTGATTCTCTGAGATCATAGTGCGAAGTTCATATCTGAAGTATGATGCGAAGAAGGTTGACATTACAGTAAAGAGAAGGTCTTTCACATTCGGTCATGGGTCTGTCTAAAGGACTGTAAGATAGAGCGCAAAAGGGACTAGAACCTAGGGCTGAAGACAAGATAGACCAAGGACCATCTCATCAAAGGAAGAATCTGTGACATAGTGCAAAGGAGAACAATCATCTCAAAGGGATTGTGGAAATTTCTAAATCTTTACACTTTATGCAGAAATTATTTACTGTTAATCTGGTTATGCTCCTCCTACTTAGACAAGTTATTAACTGAATAAATTCAAGTTAAAATCGAAGCAAAACACATAACAGATCTTCCACCAATCCAGATCTAGAACAAGTTCATGAACACATAGACAAAGTGACACAGTTATTTCTAGACAAATAGTCCCCAGAAAAACCCAATGCGGGAAAACTGGTCTCTGGCTGTTGGAGGGTTTTATTATTAAGAATTTTCTTAATACAACAAGCTTGGGTTCCAAATCTGGGAAACCCGACAGAGAATATACTAGATCTACAGCTCACTGGCTCATCTAGGGCCAAAATAATGACTGATCCACACCCTCAAACGGGATTTACAGAACTCAACCAAGATTAAGGCCTAGAAACCCCAATGTTGCCCCTGAAAGCCTCTGCGCCTCAGCCTCTGAAGCCCCTCTAACCCTCAACGTTGCTCCGAAAGGGACTGTGTTACCCCAGACTGGGTGATGCAGTCTCTACGCTGCCCCTTAGGGTCTCTACGTAACCCTCTGAGGGTTTCCTGCTGAAAATCATGCTGTCCTTGGAGGGACTGCGTTGTCCTTGTTGCTGCAGCTTCCCCTCTCCTCTGCGTTATCCTTGAGCTGATCTCTGCCTCTTGTGTATTCTAGAGCCTGGGATGAGATCATCCCCTTGGCCTAAATTCCCCTCTCTGTAGCTGAAACACTTCTGAGTATTCTTAGCAAACCCTGCCCTAGAATCTCAGCCTAGCTTCAGTGCTCTGCCTCTATGTGTCTTTACAAATGACCCCAAGCCTTTCCTTTATACTTTTCTCGTTGACAAATCAACGGCCATGATCAAATCTTGAATGAATGACTAAGATTAAAAGAAAGCTTGATCCGTGTGACTTAAGACAATTTCATCACATGTTTAATTAAATTCACTTTAATTATTTAAGTTCCCTAAGTTTTAACTTAGAAAATACATTTAAATAATTAATTAATTTAATATCTCTTAAACCAGATGAAATTTCCCAAATCAATTTATGGGTCTTGTAGATCAAGTGTACTCTAGTCCCTCCATAAAATTTGGGAGCTAGAGCACAACTTATGCTACCCCAAATACACAAATTCTCAACACTCCCTCTTAACATCAAGGGTGTGCTCTAGCAATACATCACACTTATGCATTACATGATTTTGGGCACTAGTTTTGTGTTGCTGAAGCTTGGCCTGCTGCCACTCAACTCTACACTGCTGCTGCCATTCTGTACTGCTGCCCATGACTCTGCCATTGCCACTGCAATTTCTGTACTGCAACTCCCTCTCAATATGTTGCATATGTGCTGCTCATAGCACTGCCACTACTGATGTGTTGCACTGCAACTTCAGTTGTTGAGAGAAACAACTGAATCTCCTACCCAATCTTTGACAACCAAGTCTGATGGGTTGCATCCTCATCACTGAAGCTCCATAGGCTACAGATTTGTGCTGGCATCTAAAGAACGATGCACAGCTACAGCTCTGCCTGCGTAATCAGACTCCCTCTGCACTGCTGAAGTCACATCAGCCCTTTGTGCTGAAATCTATCACGTTGTTGTTGCACTGCGTTGTCCCTTTGAAGCCTTTTCGGTTGTTGCAGCTCTGCATTGCGTAAGCAGCTCTGCTCTGCGTTGTTGAAGTCACATCAGCCTCTGCGCTGCTACTGCTTCTACGTTGATGCTGCCTTGCTCTGCACTGCTACTGCTTCTACGTTGATGCTGCCTTGCTCTGCGCTGCTCCTTCGAGTCTTCAGATCTGCCTCTGCCTGCTTCATCTGTGATCTATGCACCCACTGCTCCACTTGTCCCACTACTGTCTTAAGGCTGTCGTAGCTCGCATGTGATCCAAGAGATGAGTTGCTCAAGGATCCCACTTGCTTCTATGTAGCTCCTCTACATATCCATGTCACCCCACCTCTGCGGTTCATGAGCACTCATGGTTGCTTCATCTCCTGACCCATCATCTGCCACAGCTACTTTGGAAGAAGATGCTTCCTTGTCCCCTTTCTTCTCAGGCCAATTGCTGGCAAAATGTCCCATTTCACCACACTGGAAGCACTTGATCTTTGAAAGATCCTTCTTCTTCTTTGGTTGCTTCTTTGATGCCAAGGCTGCATCTTCCTCGTCTTCTTTCTTTACTTTGCTCAAACCAGAGCTGTGCTGCTTCTTGGTGAATCTGCGGAGTTCTTCTTGACACAAGATTGACCACAAGCTGTCCCAATCTGGGAGGTCCGCTCTGCCCAAAATACTTTGGACAAAGGTTTCCCACTCATCTGTGACTACATTGAGGGCAGTCCTGACTATCACAGCATCATCCATTGTCGCACCCGTTGCAGTCAGTTGATCTCTGATTGACTACAATCTGAAGAGAAAATGCTCCATGTCTTCTCCCTTGGTCATCATGAATGACCTCATCTGAGTCTCCAATAGCATTTTTCTTTGGACAGACTTTCCCTCATATAGGGAGGTCAAGGCCTTCCACATCTCGTTAGTTGTCTTCTTCTTAGTTACGTGTGGTACAATATGGTCCTTGATTCCATCCATAATCAGCTGCATGGCATGCCCAGCAACCTCCTTATGCTTTCTAAGGAGATCCGAATCTGTTGGTGTGGCCATAGTTTGCTCTGCGTGGTCTCTAAGATTATATGCCTCAAGGACTATCAGGATCCTTGCCTTCCAAACTGAAAAATTTGAGAGGCCATCCAACCTATCCTGATCACGTAGTCCATGAGGAGCCATCTGCTCAGAATGTGTCGAAACTTCCTTTTCTCTTTGCTAGAGAAATGGATCTAAGGCCATTGGTGAAACAGGCACCTTATGCTCCCTCTGACAGTTGATTTCCCTCCTTGGAAATCTACCAAATCAACTATGATTCAACTTCTTCTTTGATCCTCTGATCAAACTGCAAGTTTCCTTTGGCTAGAAACTCTCTGAGAAGCTGATCTCCTGCCGCTCTTTGTCACTTGTGCTAAGGTTAAAGATCTGAAAACTTCAGAAAATAAACCCCACCAGCACCTTCTGAATTTCTGCAGCTTTTCTGTAGTTTTTTCTGGATCTGACAGATTCAGATCTGAAACACACTAGCTGGCTTCAGACTGATCCAACGTTGTTTCTGAGCTACCTCTGCGCAGTAATTGCGTGGGCTTGCTAAGAGACAATGTTAGATTGCATCACCCATCCCTCTGCGTGGATCTGCCTCTGAAAACTACGTTGTTCCTTCAGATTTGCGTTTCTGTTGCTTTTCCAGTTGCTTTCTGCAGCTAGAACCTTCAGTCTTTTGCTGGTGACCCTCCTAGATCTGCAATTACTCTGATACCATGTGGAAATTTCTGAATCTTTACACCTTATGCAGAAATTATTTACTGTTAATCTGGTTATGCTCCTCCTACTTAGACAAGTTATTAACTGAATAAATTCAAGTTAAAATCGAAGCAAAACACATAACAGATCTCCACCAATCCAGATCTAGAACAAGTTCATGCACACATATAGACAAAGTGACAGTTATTTCTGGACAAATAGTCCTCGGAAAAACCCAATGCGGGAAAACAGGTCTCTGGCTGCTAAAGGGTTTTATTATTAAGAATTTTCTGAATACAACAAGCATGGGTTCCAGATCTGGAAAACCCGACAGAGAATATACTAGATCTACAGCTCACTGACTCATCTAGGGCTAAAATAATGACTGATCCACACCCTTAAACGGGATTTACAGAACTCAGCCAAGATTAGGGCCTAGAAACCCCAGCGACGCCCCTGAAAGCCTCTGCATCAGCCTCTAAAGCCCCTCTAACCCTCAGCACTACTCCTACGCTACCCCTTAGGGGCTCTGCGTAAACCTTTGAGGATTTCCTGCTGAAAATCACGTTGTCCTTGGAGGGACTGTGTTGTCCTTGCTGCTGCGGCTTCCCTTCTCCTCTGTGTTGTCTTTGAGTTGATCTCGGCCTCTTGTGTATTCTAGACCCCGGGATCAGATCATCCCCTTGGCCTAAATTCCCCTCTCTGCAGCTGAAACACTTCTGAGTATTCTTAGCAAACCCTGCCCTAGAATCTCAACTTAGCTTTAGTGCTCTGCCTCTGTGTGTCTTTACAAATGACCCCAAGCCTTTCCTTTATACTTTTCTCGTTGACAAATCAACGGCCATGATCAAATCTTGAATCAATGGCTAAGATTAAAAGAAAGCTTGATCCATGTGACTTAAGACAACTTTATCACATGTTTAATTAAATTCACTTTAATTATTTAAGTTCCCTAAGTTTTAACTTAGGAAATACAATAAAATAATTAATTAATTTAATATTTCTTAAACCAAATGAAATTTCCCAAATCAATTTATGGGTCTTGTAGATCAAGTGTACTCTAGTCCCTCCACAAAATTTGGGAGCTAGAGCACAACTGATGCTACCCCAAATACACAAAATCTCAACACGGATCACTACAGTTGTAAGGTAAGGCTACACATAAGTCTTGATCTATATCTCAGAGGTATATACTACAGCAAGGAAGAAGTCTCTAGAGTGTTGAAGGATAGATCGATGATAAGGAGGCCAAGGATAGTTTAACTAGGAACCGAGTTTTCCTAGTACTAGTGTAGAACAATGCAGAAGGAAGGATCAGCAAGAAGAAGACAAGAAGAGCAGTGACAAGGTCTTGGAGGCATACTGAAGTCAAGGGTCTAGGTCATGGTAATGGTACTTGTCAATTAAAGATCTATACGAAGAATTGCTTGCGGGTTTTTCCTCTCCAAGAGGGAGAGGTTTTGGCCCTGGCTTGAAGAGCCTAAAAATTGTGTCCCTTGTGTTTTGATAATTGACTTGATGAGAGACATAATAAGCTAATAAAGAGAAGATCTAAGTAAGAGAAATAAGCTCACAAGTAATTATCAAGCAGAGAATTTGTATTAAACACCAGCCCTCTAAATTCTCAACATGGTTTCAGAGCTAAGGTGCTGAACTCAAGGGCTGCTTGACAAAGGAGACACTCCAGGAAGCGAAGATCAAAGTTTGGGTTGAAAATCAAATCAGTTTGAAAAGGAAGACTCTCTAGCTACTTCAAGAAAGATCTCCTATCTCGTTTAAAGGACCAACTCAATCAAGAAAGTAATCTTTGCCATCAAAGATTCACATTCAAGACTTTGTTAAAAGAAGGACCTCAACTTCTGAAGATATTCTTCATCAAGGATTCAAGAACACCTACATTGAAGATTTCTATCTTAAAAGAAACTCTTGACTTCATCTTCAAACATCATCAAGGAAGCTGCCAGCCACTCTACTCAAGTAAGTATCTATGACTTTACTTAAATCTTTCAAAATGACTTATTGTAAAGAGAGCAACAAGCTAGTTGGGTCATCAAACTTTAGCGCATGGAAGAAGAGGACAGATTTGAATTTAATTGAAGACGAATTTATGGACTACATTAATGGATCAACAATTCAACCATCAAAAGAAGATGTTCGAGCTTATACCAAATACATGAAGGGAGAAATCCGAGCTCAAAGGATTCTCATAGAATCCATCAAGGACTCACTCATTCCTTATGTGTCAAAACTAAAGTCTGCTAAAGAAATATATCAGAAACTGGTGGAGCTATTCTCTGTGAGTACTGCAGGAGAAGCAATCTCTCTGAGACAAGAACTATAAAAAATGAAATTGTCAAGGGAAGAAGGAATCACTCCATACTTTATGAGGATTTCTGAAATAAGAGATCAACTGTAGGAACTGGGAGAAGTAATGTTTGACACTGAGATGAATATAGTGGTGCTAAATGCTCTACCAAAGGAATGGGGAAACTTCGCTTCAAGTTTATACGGAAAGAAAGAAGCCACTACATTCCATGATTTATGGTCTCTATGTAAAATAGAGGAAACAAGACTAAAAGCCAAAGTTGATACAGGACCAAGTGAAGGGAATCAAGCCTTTGCCACCACCTACATGAAGAAAGGAAGATTCGGAAAATTTGGTCCTCAGAATAAAAGAAGGAATATGGACAACGTACGATGCTTTGGATGTAATGAACTTGGGCATTATAAAAGAGATTGTCCTAAACCTCACAAGGACAAGAAGCCCATATCTCAGATATTAGGGAAGGACCTGATGTAAAGAAATCTAAGAAAGAAGAAGCAAAGTATCTCTACTATGATTGAGATCATCTTCTCCTTTAAGTGGTTTTTGTTGGTTGTAAAATAGTATATAGAAAGCAAGGTATATTATAGCATCATGATAAAAGCATGGTAGGAGCTCTTGAAACAGCTCCTAGAAAAACCCCTCTGATAACAATATTGATGGAAGGAAGTCATCAAGATCAAGGGTCATCATGAAGACAGAATTCTGGGATGTGATGACATATTGATGGAGTAGACCAAGGGAATGAAGGTCTTCATTCTAGAGAAATTGCTACAGGATGACTCAAGGGAAAACGGTATGAGCTGTGTATATATATTTATATGCTGACACTAGATGCTGTGAAGTCATGTCATATGGTTGCAGGTAATAGACCTCCATATTTATAAGTATGATCCATGAAGAAGGATCTCTCGGTGCACTGAGAGATGAAATCAACATAATATGTCCTCATGGAATATGAGGTGGTTGTTTATGAACAAGGAACTGGAGAATGTATAAGTTCCTAAAAATGAAGAATGTGCAGGAAGGAAGAGATCATGAAATGCAACCATGTCAAGAGGTTGTTATCATCTAGAAGCCAAGATGATGTGACTAGAAGATCTCCTGGGAAGTCTAGTAAAGAAGAAGACCCTTGACAAAAAATTATCATTAGGAGATGTGTCAATCTGAATAAAGGATGTTGATGCCTACAGTAAGATGTCATGGTGAAAGATCATCACTGAGGTAACTTTTGTTTTAAAAGTTCATATGTATATGTTTATCTGGATATATTTGTGCAGGGTTGCTAATTATGAGAAAGGATGTGTGATCCTTGGAGATGATTCGAAGGAAAGCAGCATGGCATAATGGTGAACCAGATGAGAAAGACAGATGAATCACTTTCTGGTAGATGACATGACTATGAATGAAAGTGATGGATGATTTGTGCCCTATGGAGCTAAAGTAGAAGATTCCTCAATATCAAAATCCATGACATCGAAGGGAGGAATTCTTCATGAGCAGTTGGGTGTCTCACCATTGCTGCTACAGCTCCCTGATTGAGAGGGAGCCTGGTGATCAGTTTCTTACTTGGAAGAAACTGGGTAATTCCTAAGAATGAGCTTAGGTACATTTCTTATACAGAAATGAGTACATTCCCTTATGGAATGGGTCCTCCCTGGCTGAGAGGGAGAGATAGACAAATCATTCTGGTCTTCACTTGGGAAGACAAAATGGAGGATTGGGTAATCATCTGGCATTCGATACTCTTTGAGAATGTGTAAGGGCATTCAAGATAAGAGCAGTCGGGGACTGATATTCTTTGAGGGCTAGCTACCCAAGAGAAGAATAGTCTAAGAAGATCATACTTTGGGAACACCCGGGTGGAGTATGTACCTTGGAGAGACAATGACTATGGTGCCTATAAGTCTGTGTCTCGCCAGCATTGTAGCACATTGTCTGGTTGAGAGATAGGGTTGTTAGTCAAGGCCTTGCACTAGGACAATGCTGGTTGATATGATGCTATACAGATGCGATTACCAATCCGATTCTTCTTATGAGATTCTTCAGATTGAAAATAACCATGTACCATTATGAATACCTCCCTAGTTAAGAGGGAGTGCTGGAAAGTGTAACTAGGTTCGGTATTAAAGAAGACAAAGATAATAAAATGTATTTTTGTAATGCTTGCCTCATGAGTTTCAGGAGCAAGGAATTTTTATTATAGGTCAAAGACTTCTTCTTGATGTCTTTTAGGGATTTTTCATCTTGTCGTAATCGTATAATTTAGAGTCATGTATTTGAAGGATTGTTACACTTGTAAAGGTCAAAAAGTATGCCTCAAGACCTTGTCATCATGCTCTAGAAATTGTTGGAAGAAGTCGGCTTGAAGATGTTGCAGAATACCCCTTGAGAGGTCAGCTCAAATAGGTTACATCAATTCACTGGGAGGTCGGCTAATTACAAGGACGAACAATTATAAATACCCCAGTGAACTACGCAGAAATGACAGCAAAATAGTTCGTATGTCTCTGATTTTTTCGGATCTATCTGAGGTGAAAAAGTGCGAGGTACAACCTGCAGAAAAAGACTATTATAGCGAAGAGTTAAGGGTTAAATACAGTTCGGTGATTCTCTGAGATCACAGTGCGAAGTTCTGATCTGAAGTATGATGCGAAGAAGGTTGACATTACAGTAAAGAGCTCTTTCACATTCGGTCATGAGTCTGTCTAAAGGACTGTAAGATAAATCGAAGAAGGGACTAGAACCTAGGGCTGAAGACAAGATAGACCGAGGGCTATCTCATCAAAGGAAGAATCTGTGACACAGTGCAAAGGAGAACAGTCATCTCAAAGGGATCACTACAGTCGTAAGGTAAGGCTACACATAAGTCTTGATCTATATCTCAGAGGTATATACTACAGCAAGGAAGAAGTCTCTAGAGTGTTGAAGGATAGATCGATGATAAGGAGGCCAAGGATAGTTTAACTAGGAACCGAGTTTTCCTAGTACTGGTGTAGAACAATGCAGAAGGAAGGATCAACAAGAAGAAGACAAGAAGAGAAGTGACAAGGTCTTGGAGGCACACTGAAGTCAAGGGTCTAGGCCATGGCAATGGTACTTGCCAATTGAAGATCTATAAGAAGAATTACTAGCAGGTTTTTACTCTCCAAGAGGGAGAGGTTTTGGTCCTGGCTCGAAGAGCCTAAAAATTGTGTCTCTTGTGTTTTGATAATTGACTTGATGAAAGACATAATAAGCTAATAAAGAGAAGATCTAAGTAAGAGAAATAAGCTCACAAGTAATTATCAAGTAGAGAATTTGTATTAAACACCAGCCCTCTAAATTCTCAACACCTTCTTGATTTTTCTTTTGCCTTTTCTTGATTTTTCTTTGTATTACTGTTTGGGGTTCTAGGAGATGGGAGCATGTTGTGTATGATATAAGCAGTTATTGTGAAAATTCCAAGATCCTAAACAGATATAAAGAATCCTACTGCAACAGCTGAGTGTACTTCTCCTATTAAGTAAATTACATTACAAAATTAATTCAGATCTGAATTATTGAAGCAACTACTGAAGCAGCCTACACTAAAATTGATTCAGAAACAAGGAAACTAGAGAAGGAAATCATTCACACATATGACACATTTATTTTTGGACTAATGTCCCCGGAAAAACCCAAAGCAGGAAAACCGGTGCAGCAGATCTAAGAGTTTTATTATTATGCTGTAGAAATGTCTGAATACATCTTTGAATACCCTCAAGGGTTATTCAGTTACAAAGAGAAATATTGGCAAAAGAATTTGTGAGAAATACCTCACTTAAGCACTTGATTGCACAATGAAAAACATACCTTTAGGATTGGATTTCCCACCTTCAAACATATTCTCTCGACAGATGGGCGAGGGGACATATGACTGGCTTAGGGAGCGTAGATCAAATGGCACAATACATCGGCTACATTGGTGGCTGTTAGGCGCTGTTGGCTGTCGGTCGAAGACAAATCTAGGAGAAAAAATCTCCTATGGGGTCACCCACTTTTGGTGGGTAACAAGTACAATCTCTCAAATTTACATTAACTCAAGAGCTAACCTAATAACTCCAAAATCAACCAAGAAACACTCCATTACATTTATTCTCAAGCATTTTGTACTTGATCTATCTACTTATTGCCACTCTATTTTTCAAAGCATCGTTAACTTGTGGGCAATTGTTATTTCAATTTCAAGTACATTTTGTTTTCAAAGCATTTTACATTTTCTTTTTCAAGAAACTATCAAGCACACTCTTGGCACTGGTCTTATTATCCATATTTTTTATTCGTCAAGTATCTCATTCATTTGTTTGTCATCATTTTATCTATGCTCTATGAATGAGTATGATGCTTAATGATTAATGCTTATGGTTATCATCTACTTTCTTTCAAGTTCATGATATGATTTATCTTGTCAATGATGGATTGTTCCTTGTATTCAATTTAACTCCTAGAACTTGTTTAGCTTAGACTAATCAAGCCTTAGTTTCCTTTAGGGTCTACCCCCCTTGGCTTCGACTAGGAATGAACCTAGACGGAGGAGTTGGGAGTTGGGTGACAACCCCAACTCACAGCTTGCTCCCAAGGCCACACCAAGTGGAGTTAAGGATTTTCTCCACGCTAACCTTATGTGTGGATTTAGGCGGCAACAGTACCCACAAACAACATAAGATAGGCACTCTAATTGGATTTTGAAGAAATCAAATATGGGTGCTAATATAGTGGATTTTCAAGGCTTGGATGCTAGTCATAAGTTATATGTCAAAGTATTTCCTCTTGAGTAGGGGTTGGTTAGCCTTCTCTTTTCAGTCAACTACAAATGAGAATTTAATTAAAAAAGGTTGTTGGTTCATGGGAAACTTGGTGTTGTCATTAAAGCAGTGGATTGTTGGGATTCAATCCCAGAAGGGAAAAGGAAAACATCTAATCCTTATGGGTCAAATCTTGACTCATACATTAAGAGTTAAGAAATGAAAGGTCTTTGAGAGATATTGGGAAAATATTGGGAAAATTTAGGGCTGCTAGTGAGCATAGTATCAAAGGCAAAGTGAAATCAATTGTGAGGTTATGTGTCGAGTTGATTTGAATGGCGAGTTGTCAAACTCCATGGAAATAGAAGTGAGAAGATGGTCGTGTGTGCTTCAACTAGATTATGTTTGAGTTTCATTTCAATGCACTATGCCATTCATTTGACCATCTGAAGGAAGATTGCGTAAAAGCCCTGCAGAATGGTTTTTCTAAGTATGTTGTGTTGCCAAAGCTCAAAAGACGACAACACAAAATATTAATGGAAATGTCTTTGTGGAGAACATTGTGACAAAAGCAGTGGAGAATAGTTGTCAAGAGATTAATAAACTATTGCAAAATAGGGATTGAGATCCTTTGTCAATCTCTTCTCATGGAGGTTTCAATCGATGGATGGTGTCAAAGATGGTCAAGGCTAAGGCATTATCACTAGTTTTAAAAGATGAAGGTGATCATGCACTTTCCTCCATTGCTCACAGCATTGATGTCTTATTTAATGGTATGGTTCCTATTGCCTCAAAATCTAGCAAGTCTTGTGAGAGGCCTCTCAAGACGAGAACCAAACCAAGATACAACAACGGGGTGGAAGCCACTATTACCTTAGCACTCCACCTCCTGCTCTTTAGTGGAATTTCACCAAACAAGAGGCTTCCTAGTATAAGTCACCTAAAGGATATTCTAATTCAATAACTCAAAGGCGATAGTTTGAATAGGCTCAAATAAGGGACTCCGACTAAGAACAAGCCTCAATTCAATGTAATATGGAGTAGCGTACCCTCAAAAGAACCTACAAAGGAGAGCTTATAACCTAGGGGTTGGATGATATGATACGAAAATGGCACAATTAAGCATATAAGACAAAGAAAAGGCTTGCAAGAAAGATATGATCAACAAAAGGGAGCACCAAACCTTCAACTAGCCCTAAGTTAAAGCCTTAATATTACTTAGGCTATAATTGCCTAGGATTTCTGACATTAGCCCTAAGGAGGTTATTCCAACCATGGAAGATGCAAGATTTAGGTGAGATAATGTTCAACAAGAAAAAGCGACATCATGATAGCCAAATGCTTCAACCCTAGTTAAATCCGGCCTTATGCCCTAGCCTTAACGGCTTGCCTGGAAGGGTCGAATTAGGTGAGGAGCGAGAAAAGAATAGTTTTTTTTTATAGTTTTGACCACCTTTGTGGATGTCAATGCCTTTTAACTACTTGGTGATGGAGTCTAAGGGAAATTTACTAAGGGGGGAAGCGTTAAGTTTCCAATTTAAAACCCTAGCTATCATTCAATGCGGGGATAAAAACTAGAGAAACCTCTCTAGGAGGTTCTCAAGGGAAGTTCAAGATTATTAATTAAAGCATGCAACATTTCACCAAGGAATTCATATAAAGATAAGCATTTAGACATTTAACATAGAAACCCTAGCAAGATACATTACATACAATAACCATAAAAGATATTCAACAAGAAAAGTACTTACAATATATCAATGAACAATCCTTCTTTATCCCAAAATGGCGTCTCCACAAACAAGGACTAATATCCAATAGCAAAAATCCACAAAGATCACATCTCCACAAGAGTAGTGAGGTACAAGAGCTAGGCCAAAATTCTTGAGGCCAAATTAATCCACCATTGATGATGAATGAATATGTGAGGTGACCTTTTATTTATATGAGGTCTACCTCATCTAATTTCTAACTAAGAAGAGCCTAAACAAGTTTGATAATGAGTAAACACAAGTAAACATTGGGTTACAAGCCAACCCATTAATTCAAGCATGAAATAATCCCAAAATAGACCCATATATGTGAGTCGTAAGCCTCTAATGTGATAATGCCATGCCCCTTTTGGGCTCCAAATGCTAATTCATGGGGAAAGGAAGGTTGAAAGTGTCTCCAAGCATCATGATCATCCATCAATTGAGGAGCAATCTTCAAATCAAACCTCAAAACAACTCTAAAGGTCCCAAATCAAGTTGGGGTGCCTCCTACGTCACCTTCATGGGTCTCCAATGGTCAATGTAGTGCTTCTTCTCTCCAGCGCTAGGGCTCCATCGGGTGCAACAAGCCCTCCTTAGTCATCCTATGGAAGACCATCCTCATCTGGGCTCTAAATCATGGCTTTCCCATCAGGTAGTTTCAAGGCTAGCCTAGGGGCATGTTGGGTCCAGTTGTGAAATCATCAAGAATACTTTGTGCTAGGCTAAAGAAGATCAACATCCTAGGTCCTAGGGTACTCTGGGATGTGTATCAGCTGCTCAAGCCATCATAGTGCCCAATATGCTACTATGGGCCACCTAGCAAGACCAACTTAAACTCAAGTGAAAGCAACCATGAATTAGAGACTAAGATCGCATAAGCATCTAAGTGGACCAAACTTGTATGCTAACTTGCTAAGGGCATGTTAATACTTCAAATTGGGATCAACTTCCAATATCTAACTAGACCAAGTCTCGTAAAGGTGTTCCCAACCTTGGTAGATGTGGCTAATAGTCAACCCTATTAGGTGCTTCCATCCCCCAAGGGGAGGTGTCATTTCCAAGGTTAACCCTTCAATCAATAGGTGTTGGCATATATAAGTGACAATTGATAGGAAAGACTTCATGGTCAAGTACCATGGTCAGGGGACCAGCTAATGGGAGTCCACATCCTAAGTGTACAGATGTAATGGAGAGAGCAATCATGGAGGCATGAGTTACCCTCCTAAACCTGCTCTTTCCACCCCTCTAGTGCGTCTTTTACTTCTTTTTGATAATGCTTTGTATTATGGTGCATAGCTCAAGAATCAAAGCTTTCTCTTTGTGATATAGCATTTACTTTACACCTTAAGATGAGGCAATTTATCGCTCATCAAGGTTGGGACATGCAAGGGTTCCTTTTGATGAGATGAAGCATCAAATGCTCAGGAACCAAGTGATGGCTAATGAGGAGGGTAGAGCTCATGCTAGGCTTTTTCCCACACACTAACTTATGTCTTGGCCATCTTTTGCATTTTGATTTTCTTTTTCTTTCATTATGGCCATATTATGCTTTTCCATTCTTTGAGTTGCATCAATCTCCAAGACAATGTTTTCACACCCCTACTCAAGAATGTGGATAAGAGAGTGCCAAATACCAATTAACCAATGACAAGTTAGACCCGAAGAATGGAGATGGTATGAAGAGTTTATAATGTGAAACAGAAAGTGTTATGTGTGGTAGAAGGGAGAATGAACACACTACTTCAATCCAGGTTTTCCAAGTAGTGCCCTTCTTATAACTCTAAGGCCTTAAGGGAGGTCCCACTGGACTAGGGCTAAAGATTAACCCCTCTGATATGTGAAAAATCCTAGATCTGGATTTCTACTGCAACAAATCTGAATTACTTCTCCTATTATTTGATAATTATTTCATTACATTGAAATACCGAAGTAATTACTCAAGCAGTCTACACAAATAATATTGCGGAATAAATCTAAGTGTTGAAACAATCTGAACAAAACTCAATGAAAAACAACCACATTGACACAGTTATTTTTGGACCAAGTCCCCAGAAAAACCCAACTTGAGAAAACCAATGCAACAAATCTGAGGGTTTGTATTATTAAGCAGCAGAATCTTGAATACAACTAGGGTGCCAACATCCGGCAAACCCTTTAGAGAAATCTAGACAGCAAAAACGACTATGAGATATGCTTCACTCAGCAAGTCTCCAGCTGATCAAAACAGCGCTGATGAAGCCCTCACTGCCTCTGCGTGATTGCTTACGCTAGATCTGCGTAAGCCTACGTAGGCAAGCTAGAGGGACTGCGTCACCCCTTCCTGTAGCTAATCTAGTTGATCTGAAGCTGGATCTTGGCCCTCCTGGCTCAGAACCCCAGCCTCTATCTTTCTCCGGACTGACTCCAAGAGACACTGCGTTGGCTTTGCGTGATTCTCTGCAGTAACTGCGTCACCCTAGCCAAAAACTACGCAGTCTCTCTCCTGCGTTGATGCTGCCTCTCTCTGAAATGTATTCTTGGCCCTCCTGACCAATCTCTGCTTCTGCCCCTCTCCGGATCTGATCGCTGAATCAAATCACTTAGCAAACCCAACCCTAGTGATTTTTTCTAGATCAAAAGTTGTGTCTCCTCACACAAATTCGAAAATGCTCAATGGCTCAAGTGTCAAGTATATTTTCCATAGGCCCCTCACCCTCCTTATAATCTTCCATTGACTTTTCAACAGTCCACATTAAAACTAATCAAGGGCTAAGATTAACTTGGAGGTGATCCATGACTTTATCTAGAAGATCCACACTTGATTTAATTAATACACTTTAATTAATCAAATTCCCTAAGTTTAGACTTAGGAAAACATTAAAAATGATTAATTAATTTAATTAAATCATCTCTAAGTGGAATTTTCCAAAACCATTTCTAGGTTTTATGGCATACATGTGTCTTAGACTATATACAAAATTACAAGGCTAGAGCACATCCGATGCTACCATAAATCAACACTCCCTCTGAGCGAGGAAAGTGCTCTAGCAAAACACCTCAATGTGTTGCTAATCTGACTTCTGGAACATCTCTACTGTGTTGTTGATGCTGCTCACCAACACTGCACAAAAAATGCTGCAACTATACTACTACTGACTCTGCATACTGCTGCCAACTGCCACTGTACTGCAACTCCCTCTAAATTCTGCAACCATGTTGTTGCACTGCGTGAGCACCACTCTGCACTTTGTTGCCTCTCTGTGCACTACGTTGTTGTTGCTCATCTGCTGCTATTGTTGCACTGCTGCTATTGTTGCTAATTGCAACAGAAAAACATCCGAAATTGGACAAGTAAATCTGCAACTCAAAAATAAGACTGACTGCTACTAGTTTCTGCACTAGCTCTCTGAAGAATACTACGTTGTTGCTGCTTTTGCACTGCGTGAGCACTGCTCTGCACTGCGTTGTACCAGTGTGCACTGCACTGCACCAATGTGCACTGCACTGCTGCTGCCTCTTCTCTGCGTTGATCAAGCTCTAGTACTACTAGCCACTGCATCATCTTCATCTTCTGTTGCAACTGTCCATCCTACTACTGTCTTTAGGTTGCCGTAGCTCACATGTGATCCAAGAGTTTCAGAAATACTCAAGGATCCCACCTCCTTGTAGATTCTGGATCTACAAATCCAAATCAACCCATTTTTCTCCTTTTGGAATATGAGCTAACATAGCACAATCTTTCTCTGCCTCAATCTTGGCAACTCTTGTATGTGGATCTTCCTTCTCCTCTTTATCCTTTTACTTAAGAGGACATTGTGTGGCATAATGCCCCATTTCTCCACACCGGAAGCACTTGATCTTGGATAGATCTTTCTTCTTCTGCTTCTGTTGCCCTTTTGATGCAAGGGCAATGTTATATTCTTCCTCCTTGACCTTTGAACTACTACTGCCATCCTCCAAGTGGATTTTTAGGAGATCTCTCCTCAACTCCTCTTGCTGTAATGCTGCCCACATCGCTTCCCATCCTCGAAGCCTTTCTCTGCCCAATATACGTTGGACGAAGACTTGATAATCTTCGGAAACAGAGTTCAGCGTGAACCTTACTAGCTCTGAGTCTTTAGGAGCAGATCCTACTGCAAACAGTTGATCTCGGTTCTCCTGAATCTGAGACAAGAAGGAGTCAAAACGCTCTCCCTTCTTCATCCTGATATTCCACATCTTCTATTCAAGGTACATCTTCCGCTGCTCGGAAGATCCTTGGTACAGCTTTTCTAGCCCTACCCACATTTCTCTAGCAGTGTTTTTGGCTGCTATGTGAAGTACAATGTGATCCTTCACTCCATCTAGTATCAATCTCTTGGCTCTAGCCATATTCTTCTTGAACTGCCTCAGGTGTGCTGCATGAAGAGGTTATGCAATTGCGCTGTCTATGAGGCCTTTCAGATTGTGTTCATCAAGGAGAAATTCTATCCTTGATTTCCAGATAACATATTTGGAGGTACCCTCCAATCTATCTTGGTCACGTAGTCCGTTGCTGGCCATCTCCTCAACTGTCGATACCTTGCTCTAACCCTCTGTTCAGCTTTGACTTACGCACTCCTTGTGGAGTAAGTCACTTCTTCTACTGCTGCATGGGAAAAATTGAGTTTCTTTGAGTAAGAAACCCTCTGAGATCAAGAAATCCCCAACTGTGTTTTTTAGAATTTTCTGACGCTTATGCACCAGCTCTTACTGCTGTGCAGTAACTGCGTCCTTCAGCTACGCTACCTCTTCTACAACTGAAAAGCTTACCCCTCTGTCAACTCTCTCAGAGGGAGTCTTTTCTGCACTGGAATGCCCTCTTGGCCTAGACAGCATAATTTTCTGGGAGGGTCTGTTGTTGCTTACGCAGATTCCAAACTCTAGAGCGTTGATCTGCTAGTTCTTTTCGTTTGTCCTGCACTTCAACTTAAATAAGCTCTGATACCATGTGAAAAATCCTAGATCTGGATTTCTACTGCAACAAATCTGAATTACTTCTCCTATTATTTGATAATTATTTCATTACATTGAAATACCGAAGTAATTATTGAAGCAGTCTACACAAATAATACTGCGGAATAAATCTAAGTGCTGAAACAATCTAAACAAAACTCAATGAAAAACAACCACATTGACACAGTTATTTTTGGACTAAGTCCCAAGAAAAACCCAACTTGGGAAAACCGGTGCAGCAGATCTGAGGGTTTGTATTATTAAGCAACGGAATCTTGAATACAACTAGGGTGCCAACATCCGGCAAACCCTTTAGAGAAATCTAGACAGCAAAAATGACTGTGAGATATACCTTAGTCAGCAAGTCTCCGGCTGATCAAAACAACGCTGATGAAGCCCTCACTGCCTCTGTGTGATTGCTTACGCTGGATCTACGTAAGCCTGCGTAGGCAAGCTAGAGGGATTGCGTCACCCCTTCCTGTAGCTGATCTGGCTTATCTGCAGCTGGATCTTGGCCCTCCTGGCTCAGAACCCCAACCTCTATCTTTCTCCAGACTGACTCCAAGAGACACTGCACTGGCTCTGCGTGATTCTCTGCAGTAACTGCATCACCCTAGCTATAAACTGCGTTGTCTCTCTCCTGCATTGATGCTGCCTCTCTCTAAAATGTATTCTTGGCCCTCCTGACCAATCTCTGCTTCTGCCCCTCTCCAGATTTGATCACTGAATCAAATCACTTAGCAAACCCAGCCCTAGTGATTTGTTCTAGATCAAAAGATGTGTCTCCTCACACAAATTCGAAAATGCCCAATGGCTCAAGTGTCAAGTGTATTTTCCATAGGCCCCTCACCCTCCTTCTTATAATGTTCCATTGACTCTTCAACAGTCCAGATTAAAACATAATCAAGGGCTAAGATTAACTTGGAGGTGATCCATGACTTTATCTAGAAGATTCACACTTGATTTAATTAATACACTTTAATTAATCAAATTCCCTAAGTTTAGACTTAGGAAAACATTAAAAATGATTAATTAATTTAATTAAATCATCTCTAAGTGGAATTTTCCAAAACCATTTCTGAGTTTTATGGAATACATGTGTCTTAGCCTATATACAAAATTACAAGGCTAGAGCACATCTAATGCTACCATAAATCAACATGATAAGGTGAGAGAACAGATTTACAGTCAAGATCGGTCAATTTTCTATATCACCCCTTTATCTATACTAAATGCCCAAAACATCAAGTATAAGCACCCGATTGCAAAATGATCAAAGTACTTATTGAGTAGTAGCCCGCCTTCATTTAAGAGGAATGCGAAATGGTGACAGGTGCATGGTTGATGCAAGATGGCATAGGCTTATGACATATCATTATCAAGAAGTGAATGTTAAGGGTTGCAACTTGCTGGTTGTTTGGTTGTAATATGTAGGAGAAAAGTTTTCTCCTATGGGATTACCCATTTTGGTGGGTGACAGTTCCCATTTCACTCCCTATCCTTGTTCCTACTATAGGTTGTTCCTAGTCTTCTATCCTACATACCCCGCCTCACTCGGGGACAATCCAAAAGTTCACATCATGCTTCCAAGTTGATTCGTCTAATCAAAGCAACAAGCAACAAGTTGAGTTCCAAAGTATTTTAGGTAGTAGAACAATGAGCCCCCCTCCCCCTCTATTGGGATGTCAACCAGTATCTTTCAGGCCGTTGCAAAGGTGTCAAACAGCACATCAATTCACTCACACCCAGAGCACCAAAGGGATTAGTTCCAAACCGCTCTTAAGCAAGGTGTCCTCCCGCAGAAAACTCCTCCTCAA
Organism: Pinus albicaulis; assembly: GCA_034641835.2. Lineage (NCBI taxonomy): Eukaryota > Viridiplantae > Streptophyta > Pinopsida > Pinales > Pinaceae > Pinus > Pinus albicaulis. The sequence continues at coordinate 610,639,256 of CM076573.1, forward strand.
CCCCAACGAAATAGCCAAATACATATCCAAAGATTCTTGTCTTCAGCCTCAGATGTTAGGAGTATCCTTCATTCCTACATCCCCCCAAGATCATGCAAACAAACACCTCATTGGATCTATAGGACTCTAATAGCAAGCCAATGCCATTGTTACCCTCATCATCATCGGCTATCAGACTTGGGCATTCTTGACATCATCAACCTCCAACCCCGGACTTATTCACTTAGTCTTCTACATCACCGAGGGCCTTTGATCTGGTTATATATTTGTTCTTGAGGTTGTTATGTTGTTGTGTCCTTCTTTCCTTCATTCTATCCTAGTTTTAGCTTTGGCATTTTGTAGGAGTTGTGTTTGCACTCCCACATTGTACTTGTAGTGGATGTATCCTTCATCCCATTGATCTACTTTTGTGGTCAATCATTAGACATCAATAAAATTATATTATCTTATCTTATCCCACTTGAAGATAGTGTATATCATAGATTGTTTCTCACTTAAAGTCGCACACATGCACCCTAATGCAATCACACATTTGCAACTGCTCATGAGGGTTGTCTCATAATGTTTTATGGTGTTTTCTTAAAGATAAAATAGAAAACCCTTGATTGACTGCAATCAACCAAGTTTCCATCCATCTCGCATGCACATGTTCTCATTAAAGTTTAGTCGCTTCACGTGTTCTACCACAACCCAAAATCTCCACACACTAATGCCATCCCATTCACAAACAATGAACTCACGCACACACACCCATAGTTGCACAAGCAAGAAACACCTTTATTGCACACATAGCTTCACAAGCAAGAAACACCCTTATCACAAACCCATGTCAATGCCTTCACGTCACCAAAAACACCATAGCTCTTATTGAGATTTTGTGTATTTGAGGTAGCATCAGTTGTGCTCTAGCTCCCAAATTTTATGGAGGGACTAGAGTACACTTGATCTACAAGACCCAGAAATTGATTTGGGAGATTTCATCTGGTTTAGGAGATATTAAAATAATTAATTATTTTAATGTATTTCTTAAGTTAAAACTTAAGGAACTTAAATAATTAAAGTGAATTTAATTAAACATGTGATGAAATTGTCTTAAGTCACACGGATCAAGCTTTCTTTTAATCTTTGCCATTGATTCAAGATCTGATCATGGTCGTTTATTTGTCAACGAGAAAAGTATAAAGGAAAGACTTGAGGTCATTTGTAAAGACACACAGAGGCAGAGCACTGAAGCAAAGCTGAGATTCTAGGGTAGGGTTTGCTAAGAACACTCATAAGTGTTTCAGCTGCAAAGAGGGGAATTTAGGCCAAGGGGATGATCCGATCCCGGGGTCTAGAATACACAAGAGGCAAAGATCAGCTCAAGGACAGCGCAGAACAAGGGAGCAGCAGCAGCAGCAAGGACAGTGCAGTCCCTCCAAGGACAGTGTGATTTTCAGCAGGAAACCCTTAGGGGTTACGCAGAGACCCTTCAGGGGCAACATAGTGACTGCGTCACCCAGTCTAGGGTAACGCAGTCTCTTTCGAAGCAGCGTTGAGGGTTTGAGGGGCTTCAGAGGCTGACGCAGAGGCTTTCAGGGGCAGTGCCGGGGTTTCTAGGCCCTAATCTTGGCTAAGTTTTGTAAATCCCGTTTGAGGGTGTGGATCAGTCATTATTTTGGCCCTAGATCAGCCAGTGAGCTGTAGATCTAGTATTTTCTCTGTCGGGATTTCTAGATCTAGGACCCAGATTTGTGTATTCAGAAATATTCTTAATAATAAGACCCTCCAGCAGCCAAAGACCGGTTTTCCCGCATTGGGTTTTTCTGGGGACTATTTGTCCAGAAATAACTGTCACTTTGTCAATGTGTGCATGTGCTTATTCTAGATCTGGATTGGTAAAGATCTGTTATGTGTTTTGCTTCGATTTTAACTTGAATTTATTCAGTTAATAACTTGTCTAAGTAGGAGGAGCATAACCAGATTAACAGTAATAATTTCTGCATAAAGTATAAGATTCAGAAATTTCCACAGCGCTAAGGGCAGAGAATCAATATAGGTCCTAGTCGAATACCATGATAAAACCTAGTAAATATATCATAAGCAAAAAGCATACACAAGATATGAAAGGTAGGTTCTATAATAAAGAGGTACAACCCAATATCTATACTTTTCTAGACAGCACAGCAAGGAAGCCATTCCATGGCTGGCCCACAACTAGAGCCCCCAACCTTAGCCACTAACAAACCACATGCAAGGCTCCAAACAACTAAGCATTAGTACTCTTAACGAAAAGCATTTTATTATTTCCAAAACATTGGGAACTATAAAGTATGATTGTGAAATGATGGTTATAGACAGTGCATGCATATATGGCATTTACTTGTAATCATTGAATCAATGACTTAACTTGAAAGATCCTAATTAGAAAATGAAGAATATCATTTCAAAGGAATCAATGAATTGTATCAACTCATAAAATACATGAATAAATGTTTGTGTTTGTCCAAGAGTGTAATCAAGAGGAGCACAAAGTCAGAATGCAATCAAGAGAAGCCAGACAAAATAACTTGCAAACTTCTATCTTGTAGACTAGTGCATATACTAAGATATTTGTATTGTTGTTTCAATGATACTACAATTTCATGTCATATAAATCCGAAGAGCATAGACTGAAATCTCTTGTTCACCAAAATGACTATGGTTACACATAAATCATGGACTTCAGCAACAAAAGTCAATGTTAATGATTGCAACATGATGCTTATAGCTAACGCATGCATCTATGGCATTTAATTGTAATTAGTAATTTAAAAATCCCAATAAGAAAACTACGAATAGCATTCCAAATTAATTAATTAATCGTATCACCTCATAAAAGACATGAATAAATGGTTGTGTTTGTACATGAGTGCAATCAGGAAGAGCACGAACTCCAAGAATGCAATCAAGAGAGAAGCCAAATAACGAACTTGCAAAAAAATCTATCTTGTAGACTATTGTGTATTCTATGATGACAGTGTTGTCATTTCAATGATATTATAATTTCAGATACGATAAATCCAAAGAGCATAGAAAGAAATCTCATGTTCACTATAATAGTTATGGTTACACACCAAATCATGGACTTAACCAACAAAAATCAATGTTACTGATGCAGAACAGAGGTGGACCAAGCTGAGAAGAAACAAACAAGTCTTCAAGGTGACCGGAAAGACACCAAGCTTGCTCTTGAGAATCAAAGGCTATGTTTCCAACTAACTTTGGATGAAAGCAATAGTACCAATTGATGTGTGTTCACCGCTGAAAAAGTAAAAAACCAACGAAAAGGGAGGCGAGAAAAGTAAGAACAACACAAGAAAGAGATACACAAGTATTTGCCGTTTGTACAATTTGATGCACTCTTCTATTATATGGGTATGTGTATATAAGAACACAATGAGTGAATATTTAGTATGTACAAGATTATCACAATTTCCATACAAAGCTTGCATGCTTGGCTTCTAAATATAACTCATCTTCCAAGCCTTCAACCTTCTTGATAAAAGAACAATTCCTCAATGTATGCCAACATTTTGCAGATCAAGAACCACGGAAATAACAGTTGGCTAGCTCTTTAGCTCCTTTTTGCTTTTTGTGGATTAGTGATTAGTGATAGGAGGTGCTTTTGCACTCGCGCTCTGTTTTTACACTGCCTGTCCTTCTGAGTCCCATTGATCTATTTTTTGGCCATTCATTGGACATTAACAAAATTATTTTATCTTATCTTATGTTGGTCACATTAGAAAGATGTAAGAACCATTGAAATGAAAGGTAAAAGGACATTGATAAGGAAAACAATTGCTACTGTTTGATAAAGTGGTCGGAGATATTAAACCAAACAGAAGACTGCAGCTCCAAACAGTGACCTCCATTAGCACTGTTTTAGACAGATTTGCTCAAAATTTGCACTGTCATTTTCAAGACTAAAAGAATGAGGATATTAAGTGTTTTTTTAATTGGTTAACTTCAACAACTTAAAATAGTGAAAAGGGAAACAATAAAATAGAACACTATTAGCAAGATGTTGCATGCACATCACCACTTCTAAATTCTAATGATATGCCTAAAGGGCAAATGCACTAAATTTGCCTCTTTTCAGAAGATGGTTGAAACAAAAGAATACTTTTAACCCTAGTAAAGAATCATTGCATGGAAAACGAGCAAAATAATGCAGCTAGACGAGACAAAACCCCATAAATGCTATAAACAAATGTATCCATCAATCAACAACATTTCATATAACTGGGAGGGGCAAGAAGAGACTAAACCATCTCGAGGGAATAGAGATACAAAAAAAAAATACCAAAAAAAGTTAAAATGAAATTAGCCTGGTTAAAGAAACAAGAATTGTTTTCCGAAGGTGACACTCCCCATCACAATCGCCTCAAAGTGGATCCACATTTCAACAATATAAACAACTCTTGGATCGTGGGAACTGACTCCAATATCTAGAAATGTTTTCTATTATAACAGAATCATCTCCACCTGTTGGAGACAATTTTAAACAAGAAATATTACTGATAACAGGATATGTTTCTTGCCAACTTGGAATTACCTCCTGCAACTGTGGAATGGTCTTTAAAGAAAGAACTATACTAAAACAATCACCTTAATAGCATTAGAGGGCTATATAGGTATTCCCCTGAATTCTGATTTTGATGCGTCTTACTTTGCCAGTGCAACTCCTTAGATGTTTTATCAATGATTCCAATATTAAAAACTTTTCGTTAGACTTACCAATGCTTATATTAGCATTATATTAATGCCAGTACCAAAGCTTATATTAGCATATAGACCTGCAGATACTTGCTACTACTCATAATCAACACTGATTGAAAGAATAACGTTCAGATTTGCTTCTCCCAAGATTGGTACTAGCTAACATTATAACTTATAAATTTATATATCGTCAACATAACATGGTTGAGACATGATTACAGAGTAAACTTTAACATCTTTGAATTGCGTAGCAAATCTACATTCAACATGGATACTAGAATCATGCACGTATGTGAATATGCTATAACACTTTAAATTGCCATAATATACATTTAGCATGGATACTAATAGAACCATGCACGTGATGTGGATATGCTATAACAATTTAAATAGTCATGATATCATTTTAAGGAAAATCAAATTCTAATATATAAAGTCAATTTGAATTTTTATAATTTGGAATAGAAGTTATGTACATTTTTTAAAATATTTATAAGGTGCCAATTCTGCACCTGAACTGCACACATTCAAAACCAGCCCAAACTTCAAGTGATGTTTAGGGTTTTGCCCTAATTGAACAAGTGCATTCTCAACACAAATAATTTTAGTGAGGACTAATGCTTAAACGATAAAAAAGGATGTTAACCATAATTGACAAAGAATGTCTTCAATACAGGAAAGTAGGGTAGTGAGGATGAATAACCTAATGCCAAAGATGGATATATTCTAAACACTAATCGACCAAATGGATTCTTCAAACAGGTAACAGAGATGGTGGTGATCAACCTCCAATGCCAAAGGTGGATATTAGCCCCAATTGACCAAGTGGGTTCTAAACACAGGTAAGTAGAGTGGCAGTGATCAATTCAAATGCCAAAGGTGGATGTTAGCCCTAATCGACCAAGTGAGTTCTAAAGACAGATAAGTAGGGTGGTGTTCAGCAATCTCAAATACCAAAGGTGGATGCTAACCACAGGACCAAGTGGGTTCTAAATACAGGTAAGTGGGTTGGTGGTGATGAACTGCTAGTCAGCAATTATTATGTTTCCAAGCACATCCTAGCCCCTAATTCCAGGAGGATCAATGTATCCACAAAAGAGAAACCACCAAATCAACGGAACGATTCTCGAGACCCTCCCCACCAACCCTTTGTCTAGCAGAAGACGTGCCTTGCCTTGTTGTTCAAAGGACAGAGCAGTTGAGGAAGACCATTTTCAAAATCCATAATGCCCGCTGGACCATATCAACTGGAAATGTAAGTGCAGAACCAAATAAATACCTGGATGTCAACAAAGCCAGAATATGTAGTGAGTTCAGGAGCTGAGTTCGCATGGCTTGTTCAATATATTTCCATAACATGGGTCCATTGTTGCCCCAACAGAGATTGGATATCAGTAAATGTCCCAGCTCCACACTGGGCACCTGCAAGCCTGCTTCGAGAAGACACTTGGTAACTTCAACTCCCCATAAGAGAGCAGGGTCCCCCCGTTCCTGCGACAGTAGTGTCAACTCTAACACCTTTTGCTGCCACTGCTGAAGAGAGGAGGAATCCAAATCCATTTATTCGTTTTTTGTTCCCGTCTTTTCAATCCACCACACAGACAGACAGTCGGAATCAACAATATTCAGGCGTATGCGATCTTGAACTTTCCAAAATGTGAGATTGGTAGCTATGAAGCCGAAACGCCCGAACGGTTCAGATGGCCTTTTACGCCAACCAGCAAAGCCAAAAGGCCTGAACGGATCAGATGGGATTTTAGGCTTTAGTCAACATCTGAGGTGTTGGTAGGTACTGGTGTTGATAGGGAAGCATTGTCAGACAAATTAGGTGTTAGGGGAGGCCAAGAGCCAGAGTGATTTGTTTCGTTCATTCTACCATCTCCACTGGTCCGGTTTTTAAGACAAAAATCGATTATTTTATTTTATTCCTTAGAAACGGGTCGTTTACAAGATCTGCATTCGTTGAATTAGTCGGTGAACGCCACACCAGCATGGAACCTCGATCTGTTTCATCCATCGATGAAAGAAGATCACTAATCGAGGTGAAGGTTTCTCTATTGTAAATTTCAGTGTTTTGCAGTAACAAATTTGTAATTTTTTTATAAAATCAAATCGCCAGCAGTGTTGAGGTTAAATACAAATTTAGGACGGTTTTAAAATAATAATATTAAAAAGTTCTGAATTTTCCACTGTCAATGTGGTATTTTCTACTGTTTATCATTAATATATAAACAGCGTTTTTTTTTTTTCTGAAAATAAATTTTAAAATATATATATATATAGATATAGAGAACTTTTAGCTGTATAACTCGAATTTTGTATATGGTTATAATAATTTTTAAAAACTAAAAATTTTAAATAAATTAGGATTTAAATTAAAAATTTGTAGGAGTTGAGTGTGGGAGTTAATGCTGGGAATTCTAGTGTTTGAAGAGATTGTCAGTGAATTGAATTTCTTGTAATTTTAATGAACAGTATGTAAATTTATTATAATTTTGTTGTCAAATTATTAGTTGGATAGTGATTATGTTGTTAGCTATTATATTGTTATTAGTGAACGTAGGTCTACTTATCACTATTATTCAAGGCATGTTGTTATTAGTGAATGTCGGTTGACTCGTCACTATTATTCAAGGCATGTTATTATTAGTGAATGTGGGTTGACTCATCACTATTATTCAAGGAAAATCATGTCACTAGGAATTACTCAATGGTGGTCCATAAGGAGTTAACTCATCATTATTATTCAAGGGAAATCATGTCACTCGAAATTACTCAATGGTAGTCCATGAGGGAGTAGGTTTTCACTGGTGTTGCTGGATCATTAATTTGTTTTCTTACATTCAAAGAATAGCTCTTAGCCGAACAAAAACAAATTTAACACTATCATTTCTGGCACAATAACATTTCCATAATTAAATAATTTGTTTTTCATTTATCATTAAAACTAATCCTAACCAAATTCAATTTTTTATATTGAAAATGATAATTTAAAATATATATAAATAAATTTTAATTATATATTTAATAATTATGTATTATAAAATAATGTAATTAAAATTATATACAAATTTCAAGCAAATTTGATATAAAAGTCCTTCAACTTTTTTTTAACTATGGGGAAATGCAATTTTGTTTTTAACATATCTTACTATTTACTTGTTTTAATGAAATTTAAAAAAATCATATTACAGTCTTTTCATAAAACTAATTAGTTGTATACTCTTCCCTGAGTAGTTGAGATATTGACAGTTGAACTTTTTGAGCAAGATGGGCTGCCAAAACCCATTGAGTGTGACCCTTTTCAACCATCCAAGTAGTGGAAGTGGTTGATGATGGTTGATTGGCAAAACCATGATTTTAGGTGAAATACAAACCTCCCACTCTGGCATAAATGGTAACTTTCACAGTAAGAAAGGCACCGTGTTGTTATGTGAGCCATCAGTGCAGAATCCATAAAGAAGTGAGAAAATATTCCTTTTGGAAGAAGTCTTTTGAATGGTGCGTCCCATTGTAGTTGGTATGGATGTTTTAAGTATTGCAACACAACAGCATTACTTCGGTGTAAAGGAACATTTCAATAACTTTCAATTTTGTTTTTATCTAGATAAGGTCATTTCCAATGCACGCATGTTGCAATTCAACTAATTCTACGTGGGCCCATTTTTACATTATAATATCGAGTTGTTTTTAATAAGTTTTTTGGTAGATTTTTCTGATATAATTTGTATAAAATTTTGCAAGAATTTATTGAAATTACAAGTTTGATAGATAAACTCGGAACAATGTAAATGGTTTAGGAATTTTTCAAGATACTGAATCTAAGTATGCATTTAAATAACACGAATCAGATTCAAACCAAAAAATCCACCAAAAACTCTAAAAAATCACATTAAAAATAAGTTCTTATAATATTAATAATTACATGTGAATCATTAACAACAAGCTCTGAGGCTCTTTAACAAAAGATAACTGAAATTTTAATTAAAAATGATAATAAGGAAATCATTATTTTATTATAATTATTTTAACGTAGGTTAAGAAGATTTGATTCACTCATTGAATTCAATAATGATATTGTGATTTTTTTAAATCTTATGTTTCATTTTGTAAAATAAAAACACGTAATTAAAAGATATATTCATTAAGTAGAAGTACGAAAGTATGATCATTTTCAGAAAAGTGATATGTTTGTCTTGTAAAAAAATTTAAGTTGCCGTGATTGTTAAATTTGATAAAAATTGGAAGTTGATATAATATAAAATGATATGATATGTTAGGTTACGTGGAAGTACAATAACCTAATATGTTGATTAAGTCAAAGTAATTTTATAAAATTTGGTATTTGATATAATATGAAATGATATGAGATGTTGGTTAAGTGGAAGCATATTAATATAATATGTTAGTTGAGTGAAAGTATGGTAATATATTTTTCAAAAATGTAATATATTTTGTTTTATAAAATAATTTTTGATTATTAAATTTAATAAATTTTAAAATTTGATAGATAATATAAAATAAAAGTTACAACTAATGTCGTTTAGTTTAAATATAGCTTAATTAAACTTAAAAAAATAATAATTTCAAAAATTTTATCGCAAAAATAAAACAATTAATAAAATATTGTATTGTTGAATATCATCACCAAAAATTAAGAAATATAGTTAACTAATATTGCTTATATTAACATTTATGCACTTTAATATGTGTGTGTGTGTTTATTTTATATATGTGTGTGTTTTTTTTTTATTAATATATATAGTTTTTTATAATGAACTATATTGAAATATGTTTCTAATATAATAATAAGTTGTCTTAAATTGAAAATATGGAGAAAAAACTATAATTAATGAAAATGGAATTAATAGAAAAATAAAAAATAAAAGTAAATAAAAGTAAATAAATAAAATGGAAATAAAACTAAAAACAAAAAATAGTAACTAATAGAAATGGAACTTACTAAACATCACCTAATAAGACCTCAACCAATCACCTTGCAAATAATTCAATTTAAATAATAACAAAAAAACAAGAAAATTTGAATTCCTGGTGGTTCTTTTTTTTTTTTTTTAGAGTCTATTACTAATTATATTCCAAAAAAAGGAGGGGAGCTGGAAGTCCATTACATCTGAGTTACAAAGAGAGCGACAAAGGAGGGGTATCACACAAAAAACCCAACCTCCTAGAAAATGACTATTGTTACTATACTTAACACCTGACTTTTTATAGATCCTGACAAACTGAAACAACATCACAGTGAATTTAAAAGACATTGGACATAATAGAAAGGTTGTCCCCAAACCTGCAGGAAAAATGGAATAGAGTTAGCCCCTTTGGTTTCATTGCCCATTATGGAGTCCCGAGATTAATGTCGAAATTTGTGTTGGTTGCATTGTCGGAGCTTGAGCTTGGTGTAGTTCTTTTTTCCATCATGTAGCGGAGGCTTTCCAAAGCTTCTTCAATATGAACGCAACGTTTGCTGACTCCTCTCAGCTATTCTATAAGTGAATGAGCTCGATAATGGAGGAAGTTAATGTCTGAGACATGCTTCTCCTGAGTGATCTTGAGTTGTGCCTTTATCTGCTCCAGTTATGCTTGCATGTCGGAGCAATGAAAACAATCCTCACTTTTCATGTTGACTGTAGGAAGAGAATATTGCAAAGAAACTACAGCAAGAGGAGCAAGGGGAGGGGAGGATCTGAGATCCAGCAAATGCAGGGGAGGCCCATGAAAGACGTTGCAGGAAGATAACAGCGTTGCGCAGACACGAGGAATAGGAACACTGTGGCAGAAGGGGAAAGAGTGTCGAGTAGGGGTGGCTCGAAAGGAGGAGCATTGAGTCATTGTGCCGAAGAAATAGCTGGGGAGGGCGATTGATACAGAGGAACGGGGAGAGAAATAAATAGAGGAGAGGAGGGAGGGGTGCGCGAGGGGGGAAGAGGGGATAAGGAGAGGAGAGGGGGATAGGGTCACGAGATAGGAGAGGGGGGAGGGATGGGCGTGACAGGGGATCATAAAATAAATAGAGAGGGCACAGATAATGAACCAGGAAATCATGACAAGGGAGGACATGGGAAAAATCAAGGGATTGGAGTGATTTGAGAGGTACCTTGAGATAAGAGAAGACCAGGGGGTTTGGAGTAGGCTGAGCTAGCTAGAGAGTCAATTTTTTTGTTATTGCCTCTGAGAATGTGATAGAAGGCTATATCCCCAATGTTCTGAGCCAGGATGTGGTTTCTGACTATAAGTCTATTGAGAGCAATGTTAGGGGTCATTGAGGCGTTCAACGTCATTCAGATAACTATAGAGGAGTCTCCGAACACCAATACATTTTTTATTTTGAGCTTCTTAATTAATTAGAGACCTTGCATTAGGGCATATGCTTCCGCCTTGTTGTTCTACATTAGGCCCAAGCCCCATTCAAAGAAAGCAATATGATTTCCATGTTCGTCTATAACGAGGCCCCCTACACCAATTGCCTAAGGATTTGACTTTGATTCACCATCAAAGAAGAGCTTGGGTCGATGGATACCATCAAGCCATTCTAAGAATTCATTCTCTTTTAGTCTTACCTTCCACTACTCATTATAATTGGGCTGCCTTGCAGGAGGCCTTTTGTATCTAGGGAGGCGGTCGAGCATGTATCTGAAAGTTTGTCTTTCCTCAACTTGCATATCATTAACATTGAAGTAGCTATTGTTCTTTGCAAGGATGGCTTCAACAATTAGGCTCTGGGTCTTACTTTGCACCTTTTTCACACAAGTTTTTTGATATCGGAAGATGACTTTGTTTGTCATAAGCCATATATTCCAAAGGAGGACATAAGGCAGAGTGTCCCAAATTCTTTTGATTAGGCTTTTTTACTTTTTTGTGTAGGGATGTTTCTTTTTCCACATAGCTATGGAGTCTATAATAGAGGTATTTGCTTCGATCTCCATAATAAGGGGAGAAGTGAGGAATTTCCAACAGTTTTGAGCAAAGGGATAGGCAACAAAGAGGTTTTGTATAGATTCCTCGATAGCATTATAGATGGGACATCTGGAGGCCCCCTGGATGCTTTTCTTTTGCAGGTTATCTACCGTTGGGATCTTCCCCTTTGCTAAAGTCCAAATGAATTTTGTTTATTTTGGGAAGTGCTTCTAATTTCCATACCTGCTTTTAGACAGCCCACGGTGGAGAGGAGGAGAAATCACTACGAAGGATCTCATATCCTACTTTGAAAGAGTAGGGAGACCCATTGGGATTCCATCTGAAACCGTCTTCTTCTCCCATTTCCAGGGGACGGCGTCATTGAGCATACTCACGAGCTTTAATCTGTCATTATGGAGATGATGAGGGAGGTTTGGTAGCGGCCAACCTGTTAGGTCCCTATATTACTAGTGTAGTCCCTTATTGTTGTTAGTGTAGCCCTTACATTATTATTGTGAGGTCAGCTAGGATTATATTGTGACCCCATGGACTCCTATATATAGAAAGGAGGTTTTTTTTCATTTGTATCATCCAAGAATTGTTCATTTATGTAATGTAAAGGAGGTTTCCCCCTTGAAATGGCTTATTTATAAGGTGTTAATCTCTCTTTTCTTCTATTTTTGGACCTGGTTTCATAACAAAACCATCCCAAAGACGATTGGCTTTGTTCCAGCTAGAGATTTGATTTAATATGTTGATGCCAAGCCCTTGGAGGTGGTGTTGAATGCAAAGGAGTCCCAAATCATTCGTAAAGGGTAGCTTTCCCATGATCTTGTCATTCCATATGTCAATGTTGAGGCCTCCATGAGGAACTTTGGAGATGTGATCACGCAGGAAGGCTACAAATTTCTTACGGAGAGACCAAATGCGAGAGCATGGTCTATTGGGGATGGATTAATCCAATAAGAATTGTCCTGGGGCAAAGAGGTATTTTCGCTCCAGAACTTGTTTCCACCATGACGATTTCCCTGTTATAAGCCTCCAAACAATTTTACCTCCAAAGGCCAGATTCAGTAATTGAGGAATGTGAATGGCAAGGCCTCTATTCTCATACATATCGGTGATATGTCTCCATTTTACCAGATTGAACTTCCTTTTATCTTGCTTGCCTCCTTGCCATAAAAAATCCCTGAGGATTGCCTCCATTTTGTTATGAATACTAGCTGGCGCTTGCAGCAAGGAGAATTGGTATAGAGGAAGTGTCGAAAGAACATATTTTATTAGGACTACGCGCCCAGCCATGTTGAGCCAAGTGGCTCCCCATTGAAGAATTTTACTCTTCATATTGTCAAGAGTGATGTTCCACACCTCATTGCTCAGAGGTTCACAACTTACTGGTATCCAGAGATAATTGAAATATTTCCAGTTCCATTTGTATGGGACCCTAAAAATTTGAGCTATGTTATGAATTGTGTTCTGAGTGGCATTCCAACCATATATATAGATTTTAAAGGAATTGATTTCTCCTCCGGAATATAGCATGAATCTGTCAAACAGGATTTTAAATCTTCTGGCAACTATGCATTAAGCCCCTCCCATCAAAAAGGTATCATCAAAAAATTACGAGTGGTTCATGTTTTTGGTCCCATTGCAGAATTTTATGCCAGTATTTAAGCCCGATCTGTGATTGAAGTCCAAAGCTCTGCTGAAGGATTCAACCATGAGGGTGAAGAGGAAAGGGGAAAGAGGGAATCCTTTCCTGAGGCCTCTAGAAGATTGGAAAAAAGGACCTGGTCTCCCATTGACCAGAGGGGAAATCCAAGGGAGAGAGATGCAAGCTTGTATAAGAGAGATGATTTCTTCATTAAAGCCCATTTTTCTTAAGACAAAGTAGAGAAAGGAGTGCCTTACTCTGTCAAAGGCATTGGCTAGGTCCAGCTTTAGCACAAACCCCTTTTCCATTTTTCTCATACTAGAATGTATGGCTTCTTATACCAGCAGTATGGAATTAGAGATTTTCTGATTGGCTAAGAAGCCTCCCGGATTTTCAGAGATAAGGTTGGGGAGAAAAGATTTGATGTGGGTAGCAAGGATTTTTGTGATGATTTTGTAAGAGGAATTGCTTAAGGATATAGGATGGAAACTGGAGAAGGAAGAAGGACGGGCTTCTTTGGGTATGAGGGCTAGATAGGTCAAGTTGTTGAATACACCTATATTTTTTTTTCCTTTGGCTCTAATGTATCATTTTGATGAGATCCTTCTTTGTTACCTCCCAAAAGATCTGATAGAAACTAATAGAAAAACCATCCAATCCTGGGGCTTTGTCTGGTTGAAGAGTCCATATTGCCTTAATAATCTCATCTTCACCAATATATTTGGTTAAGGAAGCATTGATTTCTTCAGTGATCATGGTTGGGGTGTGCCTCAATAGATCTTCATAATCCTATGGCCCCTTATTTTCAGTTAAAAGACTTTTATAATGCTCATGTGCTGCAAATTTGATCTCAACTTGATCATTTAAGGTGTTGCCCTCATCGTCTTTTATAACAGTGATAGTGTTTTTAGAAGTTATGATTTTTGATTGGTTGTGGAAGAATGTGGTATTCTTGTCCCCTGCTTGGAGCCAGAGACTTATGGACTTAATCCTCCACTTTTCTTCCTCCTTTTTGTTCGAGTTGTACATTTCCTAATACAATTCCCTCTATTGAACTTGTTTTTCCTTGGTGATGCCTTTATCCTTAATTTCATTCTGTGTCTCCTCTAACCTTCGTTTAATATCTTGCTTGACAAACTCTGGTTCTCTGTAATGCTCTTTGGCCCATTTTCGAAGAGTTTTGCGAACGCGTTTTAATTTTGTCTCCCATCTAATCAAAGGAGACCCTTCTACCTAGGCTCGCCATGTGCTTTCAACAATTTCTCTTGCCTCCTGGAAGTCACACCATAGCAGATTAAAACATAAAGGTAAGGGCCCAGAATTTGATTGTGCGCCTAAAAACAGAGAGACAAGGTAATGCTCTGAAGTTGAGCACATTAGAATAGAGGAGGTGTCGACGTTTAGAAGTGTGATGAGAGAGACCGCCACAACAAAGCGATCCAGTCGCTCCATGATGCCACCCAGGCCAATCCTGCGGTTGTTCCAGGTGTAGCTTCTATTCTTTGGTATTATATCCACCAGATTGTGGTCTCTCATAATGCGTTCCAGCAGATATCTTGAGGGATCGGGATTAAAAATTCCTTGTCTTTTATCCTTTGGGTGCATAACCAAGTTTAGATCACCTCCAATTTTAGATCACTTTCCATATCAGTCTGGAGAGAACACCAACAGACTTCCTTTTCACGATAGTGATTTGGCCCATATATGTTGTAAATTGTGACCACGATGTCTCCTTGCACATTTTGTAACTTGGCTTTTATCTAGTGATGGATCTTTGAGATTATTTGATGCTGCCATGTATTTTTGTTCTAGATTAGAGCTATTCCTCCTGACGCGCCTCTGGATCCTACAATCGTGCCTGAGTAGTGCTTGAGTCTACTTATGATATTTTTCATAGCATTTTCTTCCTGTTTGGTTTCTTGTATGAAAATTATGTCTGGATGTTCTTGATTGGTGAGGTATTTTAGGGAATTGGTTTTAGAGGGATGCCCTAATCCCCTACAGTTCCATGTGAGAGCTTTCATTGCTTAAGGGTTGAGGGTATAGACCCAGACTTCCCTCCAAAGATTTGTTACTTGGTTCTTTGTTACTATGCCCTCCAATAAAACAATCCATTGGTTGTTGCATTCCTAGAGCTATATCCTTCTAAGCTACCTCATCCCTATGGTGCTTAGTTGTTTTCCTTCCTGGTCCTTATTTTTTGCTAAGTCCAAGATAGATCCCAGATCCTTAGCCGCATTTCTTGTGACAATCCGAGCAAAGGAGGGCTTGGAGGAGGAGGGAGGAGTAGTTTTGGAGGGAGAGGGAGGGGGAATAAGTCCGGAGGGGGGGGGGGGGGGGGAGGAATGGAATGGGGGATCTTCTTCTAGATATTCCAAAGCCGAGAAAGGGTTTGAAGAGATGGGTTCAGATGAGAATTGGGAGGATACCAGTGAGGGTTCAGGAGGAGGAGGAGGGTTGCTAGGGCCGGCCGACAAAGGGAGGATGGGAGGTCAGGGCACTGATTTTTTAGAATTGGAGGAGGGTTTTTTCTTTTTGATAACTTCCCACTAGGGTTCGGGATTGTCTAAGTTTTCTATCTCAATCGTTTTCAGGCATCTATTTTCAAAATGACCATATTCATGAAATACCTTGCATTTGAATGACAGTTGTTCATAATCCAACTGTTATATGTGCGTCCAGTTATCCACCTTCAACTTGATTTCTTCCGAGAGTCTTTTGCCAAGATCTACCTTGACACATATTATGGCACAAGCTTGCATGTTGTCCTTCGGTTAACTTTTGTCTATGAACTTTCTGACTGCATTCTTGATTTCTCTTATAGAGTCGTCCCCCCAGTAATGAAAAGGTAGGTGGGGAGGTCAAACCCAAACTGAGACAACATTTGTGACATCTAACTCTGGGTCAAAATTTGGTGTCCATTTGTTCAGATAGAGCCCCCTGGTATCCATGAAATAGGGGCCATTTATGAATATCACGTCTTTATCTTCCTTGGTTTCAAAACGAAAGGTGAAGAAACCCCTGCCACAGAATCTGATGGAGATTTTTCCTTGCATTTTGTCCAGCAAATTACGCTCGACCCATTTTTGGACGGTCTTTGGTGAATTCCATAGGCCCATAAATTTTCCAACAAGCCCTTTCTTAGTGAGGGAGAGGGCTTCCATTCGAGGGATTGTCGGGGGCAGAGAGATTTCCTGGATTCCATCCAGTTGCTTCACAAATTTCGTGGTTGCAGGTCGCGGGTGTGGGGGGTCCAGGGAGGCGTTGAGGGCCGAGAAGGCCAAGGCATGATCGAGGGTGGCAGCCTCCTTCGGGATGGAATCTAGAGGGGCCATGGGAGCCTGAAGCGTGCCACAGAAATGGGGGGGGGGGGGGGCTAGGGTGCGGAGGCGGCTGCGCGGGAGCTCTAGGGGACTTGATCTTGAATTCCCAATGTTAAACTATGGATAAATGGCATAATTTTTTGGTCAAAAAAATGAATGCTTAGAAGAGTAGGTTGATGAATTAATATGAGCTTTCTTATAAAATAGTAAAATTGTTATAATTATTAAATTTTAGATTAAATTTTATTAAATCTAAAATTTAATATATTTTCTAAAGTAATATCACATAGTAGAAGAATAGCAAGTGTAATATGCATTGTTATTGCTTAGTACTTTCTCTTTCTGCAAAAAATAATTGATAGTAGAAGTTATTATGAGAAGCAAATCAACTTTTATATTGATTGTGTGTACAGAACTATGGTTATAAAGGTAAATTAAGTAGTTTTGTAAATAAAATGTTAAAATCTATAGATTATAGATAGATTAAATTGAAGTAGAGATGAATGATATAAGAAATATAATATGAGAAATATAGTGTGATTGCCATTATTAAACATCTACATTGAAATAAGGGTGGAAGAGCATAGATATGAATCCTTCATATTTCATATTTTATAAGTATTCAATTTCATTGTGATTGTGAGCTTTTAGACATTGTAATTAATTTAGTTTAGTTAATTAGAAAAATTCCAAACCTATATTCATAATATAATATTCAAATTATAAATTTATTAATATATTTTTAAATAATAACCAATCAATTCTTTCTTAAATAAAAATGAATAAATTTTTGACAAATACATAATTAAAAAAATGGTATTAGATATGATCGTTAGTATATATTCTCTTTTATATTGAGAATTTTGCTTCTGTGATCCATAAAATATGTAAGAAATTCTTTCGGTGAAAATCACATGTAGGGAATTTTTGCCGACGCGTTTCGAACCAGCGAGTGTGGCTCATATGGTTCCTAAAAGTTGCACTTTCAACTAATATATTCTCTTTTTTATTGATTTTTGACACGGTTATATTAAAAAGTCATTGTTAATATTAGAAAAATAAAATCAATTAATCTTTTGAATAACTGATTTTTAACCAATATTTTTAAAATTTTTTTTTAAATAATTAAATTAAAATTTGTATTTTAATAATTTTGAAAATATTATAAATACCTCTTACTGCTTTCGATTTACATTAATAATAATACACTCACATTTTAACAATTAATAACATTTTAACTTTTATTATATATTATTACATAATTAAAATTGCTCACAAATTAAAATGTCAGATTTAAAAAAAAAAAAACCCTCAATCATACGTTGTTATTCACACCCCCACACACATTTGAACTTCAAAATTCGTGTAATGTAACTTCAAAATTCGTGTAATGTTTTTGCGATTGAAGAGCATGAGTTTATTAAAATGCAACGTGGTATGCACACCTCCACACATTTTGAACTTCAAAATTCGTGGAATGTTTTTGCGTTTGAAGCTCATGGGTTTATTTTATTAAAATGCAGCGTGCGAGGTTCTATAAATAATTTATAGCTAATCTGAACTCTCTTTAAGGCAAGTGTACAATTTATCTTTACTAAGTTGGGTCGTGGAAAAATATTATATTAGATCATTATATTTAATTTTAATGGTTATTATTTGTAATTATTTCAAAAGGTGCAAAGAGAGGTCGATAGGTTTGTTAATTTGAAAAAATGTATGAGAAGACGTTTATAAACATATATGTTATATGTTTTGCATTTCCAAAAGTAGCAAGGTTATCTTTGAAGATAACTATTACATACACCCTAATTAAAAACTATAAAAAATATATTTATGTTTGTTTCAATGTTTATGCATTTTAATTTAAAATAAAACTATTATTGGGTGGTGGTATAAATTATTTTATTTTTATGTAAAATAGTGTATTGTGTTCATTTTTTTTCACCTTCTAACTTTTATCATAGAATTTAAGTTTTATATTATAATAAATATAAAATATACTTTAAGAAAAACATTTAAATATTATTCTTCTAAAAAGTTTTAGAGAACATTTACCAAATCTATTATTATTATAATAATTAGCTAATAAACATAATTTATAATTATGACCCCCAATCGGGGTGCCCAGTGGCAAACACAGCGCAACATGTGGAGGATGGCCGACAACTGGAGGCACGTGATGACGGCGTGTCCCAACCTGCCATTATTCATTAAGCCTACAGTGAGAGAATGACGATACCTTTGCATGCCGGTTCATAATGGCAGCAAAGGAATGCCAACTAACCATTGCAGAGCGACATAGGAAAAAGCGGCAGAGGAGGTTAAGGAAAGATGCAAAGGCTCGATGGCAGAACATTCTTCCTGGCAGTAGCATTTGTGGAGGATCATAAGGACTTACTGCAAGTCACGCCTCGCCAACGCTGCAACGGTCACGCTCTCCGGTTCAATGGTATGTAATGGTTCTGGTTCCTATCTTCGTTAATTTACCCACTAGTACCTGTATAAGAAGGGTAGAAGGCATGCATCTGTGTTGTGGCAGGAAGGGTAGGATAAATTATCACTCTGCTCTCAAGCACTTGAATGTAATCTCTGGCATTGAATTCGCCTGTAGCACGTTTAAAAACCAGAACTTGTTCATCCCTCTGAAGGCCATTGAGCCTTGTTTCAGAACACCTTGTAGGATTTGGCTTTTGCAACTACTCATTCAAAGTTTCTTGGCTTATTTTCTTCATGCCCCTGTGATAAGTCACAACTGGGCATCTCAATTTTATGAAGTGTCCTGTATGCAACGCCATGACAAACTGAAAGGCATCTGTCACGATTTTAAAACCCGCAATTTTAGAAATTGGGTTAGTCATTATCCTACGTTTGTCCTTCAAGTCAAGTGGGTAAATAGGGAGAATTATACTTGTACTGATAACTTTGGTCAGATGCATTTGTCAACCTGTCTCTGTAAAATGATATGCATGCATATCTTCTTGGCTTACTCCACTGTGGCGGGGGAACCCACTCGATTTCCTGGGTTCTCTGTTACTAATATACCGCCATCTACAAGCCCTCTGACAATATCCGCAGGTTTAGTTCAGCAGCTATTTGAGCTCCTCGGCCCAAGAATAACAATGGTGAAAGGACAATCAGCAAAGCGTCAGCCCAGGGGTAAAGGAAAGCAGAAGCTTTCAAAAAACATGGCCGAGCCAAGCAAGCGAGGCAAAAAGACGAAGAAAGAGATAATGAAGAATCTCTTGGAAGTTTACTCTGTAGGAAATTCTTCACATATTCGAAATGTAATTCAGGGATGGGAGATAGAAAGTAACAGTAAGGAAGACGATATAGAGAGCTAGGAGGAAAACATGGATTTTGTTGTTGACCCTCGGAATACAAGAGGATGTCTCTCTCTTTCATCAATCCATCCACACATATTGGACTATGAAATGTGTGCTAGCCAAAGCGCTGCAAAGCTTACAACCAAGTGAAGGTAGTCCCGAAGTGATGTCAATACTTCAGGAAATTAAAAAAGAAATTCAGGATATTAGGGTGTCACAGTACCATGCCACAGCTCGCATTGGCAGAATCGAAAGGCAGCTTCAACAAATGCAGCAAGTCAACATGCCCGGCTCAACAGCAAAAGATCTGACACCGATTGACTCTTCAAATGGTTAAAATATCATGCTCTAATTTTTTATGAATTTTGCGGATAACTTTTATGTTTCATGTTGTCAAAAAGACTTTGTTTCAAACAGTAAAATGGACATAGTGGCTAGTAGACGAAAGAAACAATTTCAATTTTGGATGGCATTTAATGCTCAAATATGTATATGTTGCAACCTGCTCTCTCTTTTTTGATAAATAAAAAATGGTAAGGAACTACTAAATTTACTAAAAAAAACACACACATAATTTATAATTATTATTTAAGTTGTACAACAATAATACTTTTCAATACGTTTTGGTTATTGTTTAAATGTGAATCCATATGCATAAAATTTGGATGATAAAGTAACTAAAAATATATGTTTTTAATTAAATTTGATTAACACACCCAATTCTCCTCCATCCATAACTATCTCATGTGGTCAAAAATATTTAAATCATAATTACAAGCTCAACACTTTACTAAAAATTATGATTAAAAAAAAATTAAAAAAAAAAAATTATATGTTAAGGAAGTAGGGAATTGGAAAACTAAAATAAAAAGCAAACATGAAAATATGATTTTTAATTTATGTTGTGATAACTTGTGTTTCCTTCAAATCCATTGATCAATAGTACTGAAGCCTAGCCCAGGCTCCACCTTAATTTTAGCTTATATTTAACTTTAATTTTAATTTATGTTGTGGTAACTTGTGTTTCCCCTCAATCCATTGATCAATAGTACTAAAGCCGAGCCCACACTCCAAGTTAATTTTAGTTTATCTTTAATTTTAATTTTAGCCTATCTCTAACTTATGGATGTAAGAATAACTTTTTCTTAAAATCCATTATATTTAACCTCTTCACATTTAAATTACTTCTTTAACTTGTTTTCTTAAGTTATTATTGGTGTCCAGCCCAGACTCCACCTTAAAATTTATTTCATCAGTGAATTTTCTTATTGAAAAGAGAGCAAGAGAAAGCATTGTAAACATGAAAGGAGGCAAATTGTAGAACTTTTTTTTTAATTCCTTACTAAAATGAAAATTTGGTAAGCATGAAAGGAAGCACATTGCATAAAGTTTTTGTTTTTTTTGTTTTTTGTTTTTTTTTTTTTTTTTGTTTTAAATTCCTCACTGAAATTTGAAAATGTCTTTATGTAGAGTCCAGTGTTGAAAGGTGAATTTATAATCTTGTCGGTCAAACAACTTTATTTTCAATTAACAGGGAAATTAACCTCATACTTCATTTTAATTTCAAAGTTTAATAGTGTTTTAAGGGCACTGCAGGCTTTAAAACTGATCTCCATTGCTGATGCTGACCCAATAATATAATGCAGGTTTTTAGCATATGGAAGTGCCAAGAAGTAAGACATGGTTTCTCAATCCGAAAGTTCCAAGATATAGAAGTTAGCACACATGGAAACCCTCCATCTTCTCCATGTTACCCAAAATAATCTGGTACCGTTTTAGATTTTAGCATTTACAGTACTGCTAGGGAAACCCCACTCGAGTAGGATAGATGACAAGTATAGTTCTTCCCAGGAAAGAAAGACTTTTTACAAACCCAGATAATGAAGCCCACCTAATCTAATGCGAACATTTACATATCTATATGTTTCATTGGCGCCTTCATGCATTACATGCCATACACAAATTTCCCCATCGAGGCTACCCGTAAACATCATGTAGCAGTTCATGAAATGATCTATTCGTGCAGTAATACACTTTACATGAGCTGTATAGCGCTTTTCCAAACTCAAATTCTCTTATCGGCAGATCCATAACAAGCCATGTCAGACAGTTGCCAAGCACAACATAACTTGTCTATGTCCTTTCAACTCGCCACTGATTGATACACACGGTTTATCAACCAATTTACCTCCCACACAAAAAATGGAAGAATCACCTCCACTGGAATACTAGATCAAACCATCTGGGCTCCGAGCAAGACTGCAAATTTATGTTTACACGAGGTGGTCACCAACGAATGTTTTTTTTTTTTATGGTCGGTGTATTTCGTCCAAACTTTGATTGTGCGGTTGGCGCGGAGGCCGTGTACACGAGCCCACATGAAGAAATGATCATTGTGTTTATGGCATTGTTGTGCACTCGAAAGGAGTCCACGCAACGAAAATCAGAGAGCCAGCTGCACACCTTCACCGTTCTGTCCCACGAAGCCGAATATATATTAACATAACACAGAGGTTTTAAAGGGAAAAAAGAAGAGAAATTTAGGGTTTTTTTGTCAAAGAAGATTTTTTGTTTGAGGCAAGATGGCCACATCAAATTTTCAGGCACAACTTCCATCTTTCACTGGGAAAGATTACGATGTGTGGGCTATATGGAGACTATGCTAAAATCACATGATGTATGGGATCATGCCAACTTTGGGTTTGCAGAACCTCAAGATGATGCAGAGGAATGAGCCCTTAGTAATGTAGAGAGGGAAAAATGGAAGAAAGACAAGTAGAAGAATGCACAAGCATTGCTTTTTATCCAGCAGGGAGTGGACCGAGCAGTGTTCTAGAAGATCATGATAACTTCTTCAACAAATGAAGCATGGGAAACTTTGGCGACAAGCTATTAAGGTATGGCCAAAGTTAATATTGTTAAATTGCAGAATACTAGGAGAGACTTTGAAAGTCTGCAGATGAAGGAGACAGAAGACATTGATTCCTTCATGAATAGGGTCATGTTTATCGTCAATTAGTTAAAAATCTATGGTGAAGATGTTAAAGATCGAATAATGATTGAGAAGGTTCTTTGATATTTGTCTACCAAGTTTGATGTTGTGGTAGCAGCCATAGAAGAAGTGAAGGATTTGGAAAAATTGACAGTTGATGAGTTGATGGGATCCCTTCTATCGCATGAGGCAAGGATAGACAGAAATAAGGATTCCACTTTAGAAACCGCCTTCAAAAGTCAAGTTATATTTCAAGAGGTCGAGGCAGAGGTTGATCGAGAGACAGAGGGCGAGGCGGCAGCTATGGTGGTCACAGAGATGGACGAGAAGAGCATGAGCATCAAAGTGGAAGTAGCAGTAGCAGAAGCTTTCATAACAATAAAAGGTTTGACAAATTAAAGTTGAAGTGTTATTATTGCAATATATTTGGTCATTATGCTTGTGATTGTAGGAAAAAGATAGTTGATCAAGGAAATCAGACAGTTAATGTTAGTACAGAGAATACTGACTCCATGTTTCTAGCATGTAACACCATGCATGAACCGTTTGATAAGGTTTGGCTATTAGACAGCGGTTGTAGTAACCACATGACAGGAAACAAGAATTTGGTTGCAAATTTGGATGCCTCCGTGAAGACAGAGGTAAAGTTGGGGACTGACAAGACTGTGGATGTAGATGGCAAAGGAGTGGTCAACATTGTGACCAAGCGGGGGGAGCCAAAGACCATATCAGAGGTATATTATGTCCCTGGACTCAAACACAATTTGACAAGTGTTGGTCAATTGACGCAGAAATGATACAAAGTTATCTTTCAAGGGAAAAAATGTGTTATTTACGACAAATCCCTAAGCAAGAAACTGACTGCAAAGGTGCAGATGACAAGGAATAGACTCTTTCCTCTAATTATGAACTAAAATGATCAGGTTAGTTCTTTTACAACTGCATGTTCTAATGATTACTGGATATGGCACTTTCGGTTTGGACACTTGCATTTTTCCGGTTTAAGATTGTTGCAGCTGAAACAGATGGTCAAAGGTTTACCTCCCATCAAAGAATCTGCTAGCACTTGTGAGTGTTGCATCATGGCAAAGCAACACCGTAAAATTTTTCTGAAAGGATTTTCTTATAGAGCAAAGAAACCACTTGAATTGGTGCATACCGACTTGTGTGGACCTATGAGGACACAGTCAATTGGTGGAAGTTGTTACTTCTACACTTTTATTGATGATTATAGTAGGAAGACTTGGGTTTATTTTTTGAAGCAGAATTCTGAAACTTTTACAAATTTCAAAGAGTTCAAAGCCTTAGTGGAGAACTAAAGTGATTGACAGATCAAGGTATTGAGATTGGATTGCGGTGGAGAATACGATTCGAAGGCATTCCATGAATACTGCAAACAACATGGAATCAGAAGACAATTTACAACCAGATACCCACCACAGCATAATGGTGTAGCAAAGAGGAATAACCGAACAATCATGAACATGACAAGGAGCATGTTGAAAGAAAGACACTTGTCTAATGAGTATTGGGCAGAAGCAGTTGCATGTGTTGTTTATGTGATAAACATATCTCCTACAAAGAGCATGATGAACATAGTTCCAGAAGAAGCATGGTCAGGTATGTCATGCAGTGTATTTCATTTCAGAGTTTTTGGATGTGTAGTCTATGCACATGTGCCTAAGAAAATAAGAGAAAATTAGATGATCAAAGTGAAAAATGTATATTTACTGGTTATAGTGAGCAGTCAAAAGCTTACAAATTATATAACCTTGTCACCAAGAAGACAATCATTAGAAGAGATGTTGTGTTCAAATAACAAGAGTCATGGAATGGGACTGTAGACACACTAACCGATGCACAAACACCATTGATGGAGGAGGATGATGTAGAAGAAGAGGAGCAGCAAGAACCAAGAAAGCAGACACCAAACAGAGTCACACCAGCAAGGACTCCCAGATTTTCAGAGCAGCATGGATCTTCAAGCAGATCAACAGACCAGAATTCTCCAAGCAATGAATCAGGTAGTGAATCAAGCAATGGTAAGAAAAAGATGAGAAGTCTGAAAGATATTTATGATGATTTGGATGTTAGTTCAAATTTTGCATTGTTGGCATTCCAACCTTCTTCGTTTGAAGAAGCAATCAGAGATGACAATTGGGTGCAAGCCATGGATGAAGAGATGAATTCAATTGAAAAGAATGATACATGGGATTTGGTTGATTTACCAAATGATAAAAATCTCATTGGTGTGAAGTGGGTGTACAAGAATAAAGTGAATGAGAAAGGTGAGATTGACAGATTTAAAGCAAGACTTGTAGAAAAAGGATTCTCGCAGCAACCGGGAATAGACTTTGGGGAAACATTTTCTCTGGTAACCAGATTAGATACTGTAAGAGCAGTCCTAGCGACAACAGCTCAGAACGAGTGGAAAGTATACCAGATGGATGTCAAATCAGCCTTCTTGAATGGAATTCTAGAAGAATAAATTTATGTGCAGCAGCCTCCAGGTTATGAAGTTGAAGGTAAAGAAGATAAAGTTTACAGATTGAAGAAAGCGCTCTATGGATTGAAGCAAGCACCTAGAGCATGGTAAAGTAGAATTGACAGCTACATGATCAAGAATGGATTTTGTAGAAGCAGCATTGAGCCTACCTTATACACAAAGGTAAATGAGCATGGACAGATTTTGATAGTTTGCTTATATGTTGATGGTATGATTTTTACAGGTGATCTTGAGACAGATGAATTTAAAGCAGCCATGATGAAAGAATTTGAGATGACAGATCTTGGTCTCATGAAATATTTTCTTGGCATTGAAGTTGAGCAATCTGAAAAAGGAATTTTTATTTGTCAAAATAAATATGCAAGAGATTTGTTGAAAAGATTCAGGATGGAAAATTGCAAACCTGTACCTACACCAGTTGCAACAGGTACAAAGTTAAGTAAGGATGACGAAGGGGCAGATGTCAATCCAACTCTATTCAAAAGATTGGTTGGCAGCCTCATGTATCTCACAGCAACAAGACCAAATATTATGCAAGGAGTAAGTTTGATTTCCAGATTTATGGAGACTCCAAAAGACACACATTGGAGTGTTGGAAAAATAATTTTGAGATACATAGCAGGAACCAGAGATTATGGCATAATGTATGCAAGGACATAAAAGAAAGAATTGATTGGATATACAGATAGTGATTTTGCAGGAATTTTGGATGATCATAAGAGCACATCCGGTTATGTTTTTCATCTTGGTTCAGGTGTGATAGCATGGGCATATAAGAAGCAACCTATTGTGACACTATCATCAGCAGAAGCAAAATATGTAGCAGCGACTTCAGCAGCATGTCAAGCAGTATGGTTAAGAAGAATATTGGATGGACTAAAAGAGCAAGCACATTGATACTAGATATCACTTTATTCGAGAACTTGTGAGCAATGGAGAAGTTCACTTGAAGCCTTGTAGAACGAGTGATCAATTGGCCGATATATTTACAAAGCCATTAGCAGTAGATTTGTTTGAGTTTCACAAAAGAAACTTGGGTGTTGTAATCCTAGCTGAGACATAGACCAGCAGGCATGTTTGAGTTGTCATGAGTTATGTTTTAGTTTAGCAGTCGTAATTAAGGGGGAGTGTTAAAATATATAATTACTTCCCGCATGCATTGTTAGACAAACAATTAGGTGAATCAGTTGAGATTGAGTGAGATTGTGATTTAGAGTGACTGAGATTAATGGAAGAGTCGTAGCTCATATGGTTTGTGTATAAATTGTTTTGTGTTTCTCCTCTTTTCCTATCCAAAAGAATGGTATCGGAGCTAAGGAAGGATTCGAAGATCCGAGGGCAAGAAGATCCAGAGAAAAATTCCAAGAGCAGAAGGTCGTCAAATTTAAAAATAAAAATAAAAATAAATTTATTTTACGGGAAGTCCGCACGTTTTCAGTGCAACACCTGCGGAGGGTCCGCAACTTCTCCCAAGAAAAACTACGAAAATTTCGGCAAACTTACGATTCTCGGAAAATCAAGTTTAATCTGCGGTTTTATGGTTTCGGAGGTGTGGTTTCAAGTTTATGGCTTACACAACTCACCAGCCGTGGTCAATGCAAGTTGGTACAAGTTTTTTTTCAAAAATTGTTCAACGGAGTTTTTGTTTACAAAGGTTAAAAGTTTTAAAAGGAAGTTTTTAAAGATTGAAAAGGGTTTGCTCCACATGACTTCAATTTTGAAAAGGTAATTTTCATAAAAGGAATTTAAGGTTTTCTTATGATGTGGAGTTTTATAAAAGGTGATTTTATTTAAAAGGAATTTTGAAAGGCTATTTTTGAAAAGTGAGGTATTAAGAGTTTGAAGGGATTTTATTAAAAGTTTATTTGAGAAGGGTTAAATGCATGGTATAAATTTTTTTTTTCAAGTTTTTTTTATTAAAAAAAAAAACAAGGTGCATATAGAATATTCTGTGGCTATTATTGGCAAGAGAATTTAGGGCTTTGTAAAGTCCAATAGTCCACAAACAATATTTTGGTGTTTTGTCAAGCATGATAGGTTTTTTGGAGAAGATTCTGACTTACGGGGGTGCATATTAAAAACCATATTTTTTTCGGAGGCAATATGGAAGATAGCCTCATGCAAGCATGCGTGCAACTATGACGGAAGTCATGGGTCGCAAAGCGCAACTAAAGAAGAGTAAGAAAAAGGATAAAAAAGAAGAGGCAAAGATAATTGCCGTGTTTAAGGAGGTTCAGGCCACAACTGATGAACTAAGATGTCTAACAGAAGAAAAATATTCTCAGCTTTGAGTTTCATTCAACATGCAACAGATGAAACGGTTATGGGCAAGGTAGCAAAAGCTACAACTTCCAAGGAATCATGGAACATCCTGGAAGCAGAATTTTGTGCAAGGGGGAGTGACATGCAGTAGCAGGATATGTCACATGCAAAGAAGTCAAACACATATCTGAGAGTAGATGAGCAAGACTCTGGGAGGACAACGGAGCTTGCTGAAACCCATTATGCACGAATGCATATGGATGAAGAAGATGCAACAAAGATTGCAAAGAGGGAAGTTGAAGCCTTTGTATGTGAAACATAGCTTGCTGAAACCCATTATGCAAGCATGCATATGGATGACGAAGGTGCAACACAGATTGAAAAGAGGGAAGTTGAAGCCTCTGTATGTGAAATAGAGCTTGAGCATATTAATGCTCAATCACTCCACTCTAACGTGGATCATGTAGAAGATGGTGAATCTCACTATGATGAAACACATGTGGATGATGACTTCAAAGTGAAATGTGCATTGGTGAATCCAGACGGAGCTGGTGAGTTTGGTAAAGCTGAAATTGGCAATGAAATTGACAATAAGCACATGCATGCTTGGATATCCCACCATAGTGTGGATGAACATTATTTTGATGTTATGTGTGGCTTCCTTTTTGAAACAAGGATTGATTATTGTAATATTGTAAACACCATGTTTGATGAATCATTGAAGGTTGAAGCTGCATTTGTAGCAGGATATGAAGCAGTTAGAACTGCTCATGAAGCAGCGTGCGAACAAGCAGCAGCTAAGTTTGGCTTAGATACAATTATCAATAGAGAAGAAAGTTGTTTGGTGGATCCAACAATTGAAATTGTTGAAGTTAAATTTGATGAAGAACCATTAATTGGTGATGAGTCGTTGTACATGATGCAACAAAAAGAACATATTGACATGTTGTTATTTGGTGAGAGAAACCCACTTGTGTTTGGAAGCCAAGTGGAAGACAACATGTTTGTAGCAACAAAGGTTTGTAAAAACGTTGAAAAGAAGGCAGAGAAGGAAGAGCAAGAAGCTCTCACTGAAGAGCATACTAAAGATGTTTTTAACATTGTTTTTGAATATGTAGGTACTCAAAATAGCATGGGATCAAAAGATGAAAACAAGGTTGTTAATAAATTTGATGCAGATTTGAAGTTCATTGAAGAATGGATTCAGAAGCCAGTTGAACAAATTGATGTGAGTATTAAAGTAGCAACTGGAATAAAAGAATTGAAGAAAACAACAGTACTTGATGATGAATGTGAAGAGAATGATATGGAAGTTTTTGAAAACAAAGAATAATGCAGTAAAATGATTTTTATGCAATGGAGTCAAGAAGAGATAAGATTTTTCTATCAAGAAATATGGCAGAAAGAAAGTCAGGAATATGAAGCGCAAGAAGCAGAGCAAGGAAGACAATTTGAAGATGTAATGTTGTGGTAGCAATCCATGTTTGAACAAATATTTGAAGAGGAAGGTGTAGAAGAAAATATTAGATTGTTTTTCAACACAAATTCAAGACAAGTCAAAGAAAATTGCAGCAGAAACAAGTGAAGAAAGCCTACAACAAGAAAACACAACAGAGAATGAATCAATTTCGAGGATATAGAATTTGGAAGCAGAGAAAAAGAAAATGAAAGATTGCAAAAGTTTTGAGTCATTGTAAGCCTAGTTGAGACATAGACCAACAGGCATGTTTGAGTTGTCATGAGTTATGTTTTAGTTTAGCGGTCGTAATTAAGGGGGAGTGTTAAAATATATAATTACTTCCCGCATGCGTTGTTAGACAAACCGTTAAGTGAATCAGTTGAGTTGAGTGATAAATATATTTGGTGAGTGAGTTAGAGAGTCAGTTAAGTGAGTGATGATCAAGTTGATTTATGTGAGAGTGTGTGAATGTCAATTTAGGTAAATACCCTTCACCGAGTTCATTGTATTCATTGAGTGAGATTGTGATTTAGATATTAATGGAAGAGTCGTAGCTCATTGTTTCATGAGTGATATACTTGTGCTATTTATGTGTGTGAATCCTCTGCCTTTCCAACAGATTGGTATCAGAGTTGAGGAAGGATCCAAAGATTCGTGGGCGAGCAGATACAGAGAAAAAGGCCAAGAGCAGAAGGCCATCAAATAAAAAAATAAAATAAAAATAAATAAATAATTAATAAATAAATAAATTATTTTACAGGGAAGTCTGCACGTTTTCAGTGCAATACCTGCAGAGGGTCCGCAACTTCTCCCAAGAAAAACTATGGAAATTTCGACAAACTTACGATTCTAGGAAAATCAAGTTCAATCTGTGGTTTTATGGTTTCAGAGGTGTGGTTTTAAATTTACGGCGTACAAGTTTTTTTCAAAAATTATTCAACGGAGTTTTTGTTTACGAAGGTTAAAAGTTTTAAAAGGAAGTTTTTTTTTAAAGATTGAAAAGGGTTTGCTCCACGTGACTTCAATTTTGAAAAGGTAATTTTCATAAAAGGAATTTAAGGTTTTCTTATGATGTGGAGTTTTATCAAAGGTGATTTTATTTAAAAGGAATTTTGAAAGGCTATTTTTGAAAAGTGAGGTATTATGAGTTTGAAGGGATTTTATTAAAAGGTTATTTGAGAAGGGTTAAATGCGTGGTATAATTTATTTATTTATTTATTTTTATTTTTATTTTTTAATTTTTTTTAATTTTTTTTTTAAGTTTTTTGTTTTTTTGTTTTTTGTTTTTTTTTTGTTTTAAAACAAGCTGCATATAGAATATTCTATGGCTATTATTGGAAAGAGAATTTAGGGCTTTGTAAAGTCCAATAGTCCACAAACAATATTTTTGTGTTTTGTCAAGCATGATAGGTTTTTTGGAGAAGATTGTGCCTTACGGGGGCACATATTAAAAACCTTTTTTTTTTTTTTTTTTTTCTCTCTCGGGGGCGATATGCGATATGGAAGATAGCCTCATGCAAGCATGCGTGCAACTATGACATAAGTCATGGGTCGAAAAGCGCGACTAAAGAATAGTAAGAAAAATGATAAAAAAGAAGAGGCAAAGATAGTTGCCGTGTTTAAGGAGGTTCAGGCCACACCTGATGAACTAAGATGTCTAGCAGAAGACAAATATTCCCTAGCTTTGAGTTTCATTCAACATGCAATGGATGAAACGGTTATGGGAAAAGTTGCAAAAGCTACAACTTCCAAGGAATCATGGAACATCCTGCAAGCAGAATTTTGTGCAAGGGGGAGTGACATGCAGCAGGAGGATATGTCACATGCACAGAAGTCAGAAGCAGATCTGAAAGTAGATGAGCAAGAATCTGGGAGGACAACAGAGCTTGGTGAAACCCATTATGCACGCATGCATATGGATGAAGAAGATGCAACAGCGATTGCAAAGAAGGAAGTTGAAGCCTCTGTATGTGAAACAGATCTTGCTGAAACCCATTATGCACGCATGCATATGGATGAAGAAGATGCAATAGAGATTGCAAAGAGGGAAGTTGAAGCCTCTGTATGTGAAACAAAGCTTGCTGAAACCCATTGTGCACGCATGCATATGGATGAAGAAGATGCAACAGTGATTGCAAAGAGGGAAGTTGAAGCCTCTGTATGTGAAACAGAGCTTGCTGAAACCCATTATCCACGCATGCATATGGATGAAGAAGATGCAACAGAGATTGCAAAGAGGGAAGTTGAAGCCTTTGTATGTGAAACAGAGCTTGCTGAAACCCATTATGCACGCATGCATATGGATGAAGAAGATGCAACATAGATTGCAAAGAGGGAAGTTAAAGCCTCTGTATGTGAAACAGAGCTTGCTGAAACCCATTATGCAAGCATGCATATGGATGACGAAGGTGCAACACAGAATGAAAAGATGGAAGTTGTAGCCTTTGTAAGTGAAACATAGCTTGAGCATATCAATGCTCAATCACTCCACCGTAACGTGGATCGTGCAGAAGATGGTGAATCCCACTGTGATGAAACACATGTGGATGATGACGGCAAAGTGAAATGTGCATTGGTGAATCTAGTTGGAGATGGTGAGTTTGGTAAAGCTGAAATTGGCAATGAGCACATGCATGCTCGGATATCCCACCATAGTGTGGATGAACATTATTTTGATGTTATGTGTGGTTTCCTTTTTGAAACAAGGATTGATTATGGTAATATTGTAAATGCCATGTTTGATGAATCATTGAAGGTTGAAGCTGCCTTTGTAGCAGCAAGATATGAAATAGTTAGAACTGCTCATGAAGCAGTGTGCGAACAAGCAGCAGCTAAGTTTGGCTTAGATACAACTATCAATAGAGAATAAATTTGTTTGGTGGATCTAACAATTGGAATTGTTGAAGTTAAATTTGATGAAGAACCATTAACTGGTGATGAGTCATTGCACATGATGCAACAAAAAGAACATATTGATATGTTGTTATTTGGTGAGAGAAACCCACTTGTGTTTGGAAGCCAAGTCGAAGACAACATGTTTGCATCAGCAGAGGTTTGTAAAACAATTGAAAAGAAGGCAGAGAAAGAAGAGGAAGAGCAAGAATCTCTCACTAAAGAGCATACTAAATATGTTTTTAACATTGGTTTTGAATATGTAGGTACTCAAAATAGCATGGGATCAAAAGATAAAAACAAGGTTGTTAATAAATTTGATGCAGATTTGAAGTTCATTGAAGAATGGATTAAGAAGCCAATTGAACAAATTGATGTGAGTATTAAAGCAGCAGCTGGAATAACAGAATTGAAGAAAGCAACAGTACTTGATGATTAATGTGAAGAGAATGATATGGAAGTTTCTGAAAACAAGGAAGAATGCAGTAAAATGATTTTTATGCAATGGAGTCAAGAAGAGATAAGATTCTGCTATCAAGAAACATGGCAGAAAGAAATTCAGGAATATGAAGCGCAAGAAGCAGAGCAAAGAAGACAATTTGAAGATATAATGTTGTGGCAGAAATCCATGTTTGAACAAATATTTGAAGAGGAAGGTGTAGAAGATAAGATTAGATTGTTTTTCAGCACAAATTCAAGACAAGTCAAAGAAAAATTGCAGTAGAAACAAGTGAAGAAAGCCTACAAAAAGAAAATGCAACAGAGAATGAAGCAATTTTGAGGATATAGAATTTGGCAGCAGAGAAAAAGAAAATGAAATATTGCAAAAGTTTTGAGTCATTGTAAGCCTAGCTGAGACATAGACCAACATGCATGTTTGAGTTGTCATAAGTTATGTTTTAGTTTAGCGGTCTTAATTAAGGGGGAGTGTTAAAATATATAATTACTTCCCGCATGCATTGTTAGACAAACAATTAAGTGAATCAGTTGAGTTGAGTGATAGATATATTTGGTGAGTGAGTTAGAGAGTCAGTTAAGTGAGTGATGATCAAGTTGATTTATGTGAGAGTGTGTGCATGTCAATTTAGGTTAAATACCCTTCACCGAGTTCATTGTATTCATTGAGTGAGATTATGATTTAGAGATTAATGGAAGAGCTGTAGCTCATTGTTTCATGAGTGATATACTTGTGTTATTTATGTGTGTGAATCCTCTGCCTTTCCAACATTTTCTACAACCATTGCAGATATATTACCATTTTCTACCGCCATTGCAGATATTGTATTTGAATACTAGATCCAAAGGCACTACTTGTTCGTGTGTATGTAAACATAATTTTTAGGCAACATAAAGTTCAACAAATATTCCTTTACGGTGGGTATCGTGCACAGGAGACTATGATGCAGAAAAGAGTCCCGTTGAGCCTTACAACATCTGCACTGTCTTGATCTAAACTTGCAGAGGAAGCTGAATCCCTTTCTTGGTGCTTTGCCATGGATGCCATGGGAGTTAAAAATGACTAGCCTACAATATAAATCAATATATGAGGACTGAATTTCTCAGATCTCATGAACAGAGACTTTCGATTACATATCAGTATAAGCAAACTTCAAGATGAGTAAGAAGATGAAGGTACGAGTTACTGGAAAACAAAATATATGAAAAAAATATATCGGACAATAGAATTCTCATAATTTATAACATTAACTACTCAAGAAAATATATAAGAGTATAAGGCAATGTTTTCGATTGCCATTGTTGGATTTGACTAGGATTGTGCCTACTAACTTTTGGATGTCGGGTGACTTGGTTTTACCCCCACCAAGAAGTCGAACACTCTTCCATGAATAAAATAGTGTAAGGAATTTATGCACCGATAGATAAAGGTTGAAGTGGGGCATATAGATGGGATGTTTCTCTTTGGTCTTTTCTCATTTATTCATTACTCCTAAACATTTGAGTGCATTGAATTAATGTATATTTATCACATGAATACCACTTGATGGTATTTTCCACATTTTAAATAATGAATTCACTTAATATGGTGGAAGCTAACAAAACAATGGTTTGGAATCTGTTCTAATAAAGCATACAAATCCAACGTGGAATACTCATAACAAATATATGAAACAAAATGAAAACCAAATAATTCATTCCTCCTGCACATTTGAGTGGATTGAATTAATGCATATTCATCATATGAATACTGCTTTATAAGATTTAATATGAATCCGCTGAATATGGTGGACACTAACAAAACAATTGTCTGCAATCCGTTCACATAAAGCATACAAATCCAGTGTCCAAAAAA
The DNA here is from genome assembly GCA_034641835.2 of Pinus albicaulis. Classification (NCBI taxonomy): domain Eukaryota; kingdom Viridiplantae; phylum Streptophyta; class Pinopsida; order Pinales; family Pinaceae; genus Pinus; species Pinus albicaulis. The sequence continues at coordinate 610,673,630 of CM076573.1, forward strand.
TGTGTACACAAACGAATAACTTACAGATAATTCTAAAAGGAGTGTCTAGGAGGTTAAGGAATCAAGACTGTCAAAAGTGGCTCGAATTTGGGCAATTTTTTTAAAGAAATCTTAACAATGTTTGAATCATGTTTTTGATGGTGGAAATGGATTCAAGACCATCAAAAATCTTGAGGGCACCCAAAATCTTGAAGTTTGCTAGCTATAACATGGATTTACAAAAATCCCCACAAAATTTTATTAAATTTTTGCCAAAATTTCCATAATTTTTAGAGAAAAAAAGCAGTCTAATTAGACTACCGCATTCTAAAATCCTTAACCATGCACTTATAGTTATACAAGTATATTTGCACCAAAAATTCAATGTAGATAAAAAGGAAGATTGATAATTAGCCTGTATTTTTACATCCACCATAGCAAGTTAAAATTGGGGACAAAACCCAATTTAGGCATCATGCCATCGCATCCCCATCCCTAGCCAGGCTCTCGATCTGATTATCAATATATAAAAAGGGCATAGTGTTTGCATTATTTTAAACCAGAGGCATTACCTAATATGATTGAGAGAAACAATCGCATGAATTGGATTTGAACACATCTTCATTTTTATCTACTTCTTGCTTCACAACATCCTTCTTTGGTTTGTGAGTGATTTCCTTTTCTAAGGGCTCTGCCAATGAATCAAGAACTACATCATAGAAGGCTCCAGTCAATTAAACCTAAGGAACATGTTAATCAATGGTTACTGTAACATAAAAAGAAATAAGGGAAAGCAAATCAACAAACCTTCCAGAACTACAAAAGCACACTTATCCTCAATCTTTGAAACTATGAGGTGGCATGGAATTTCCACATCATATCGATGTAGCACAAATAGAAATGTGAATTAATATTCATGAAAAATCATATATCAATTGCTACTTATCATCAAAAGAATTGGCTACCATATCCTTTTGCTTTTGGTAACCTCTGTGTAGTCCTGCTAATCTAGGTGCCCACATACCAGCAAATCGATATTACCATTACAAGCTATGGAAAAGTTTTGGTAACAATAAGAATGAAGGTACTAGCTTTGGAAATTTGAATAAGAAGGTTTGAATCCCTAGGAGGACGACAACTGCAATGGCACCAATTTCCTGCATAGGAGGCTCAATGCCCATGTCTCCGCTATTTGTGAACCCATCTTCTCCCAATGGCAGCCCTCTTAACATATTCTCCATCTTCAAAATAAGGAGCTATGCTTAATATCAATGACATCATTATCGCAGAGATTCAAAGAAGAACAACGTTGCTAGGATCTTCTTTGCTAACTGCATTATTCCAAAACATCCTCAACCTCAATATTTAATGCATTTCAATCGATTTCAGCGGAGGGCAGGTCATCAATTCGATTCCTATCCTGCCCATTTCCAACATAATTTTAAACAGTTGCATTGTTCTCAAATTATTACTGTGGCCTCATTCCTGTCTTTTTCTTAACGCTTTGCCATATATATATATATAGTAAATTCAAAAGCTCTTGTTTTTATCTCTCTTTAACCTCTTGCTTTTGTTTTAAACAAGAAAATTTTGGTTATGTTTCTCAAGAGACGAATCCCCCATATCAACAATGCTAAATTCTTTGGATTTCATAGCCATCCTTTCCTTGCGTCCTTCAAAACCACCCACCCGATTTCCCCAACCAAAAGCAATTTAACACCATCCTTGAGACCATGGAAAGGCTCGACCGGTGCTGGAGTTGGGCGTAGCTGGCGAAACTAGCCCATTTCTTTCATCGGATATTTTTTGAAATGTTGCCAAAGCACAAAGAATCAGTGAAACTGGCTTCAGAAAGCGTGGTCGATGGTCATGCAGTTATGCTCCAAAGATGAAAACCATATTTAACCATATGCACAGGAGTGCAAGGTAAATTGTTTATTGATGCTAGGCATGTGGGAGTGGAGTGAATTTAGTTTCTGCCTGATATAGGAAAATTTTCTTTAAACATAAATCCAGTCATTCGGGAGTGCAGATTAATTATTGATGCTACATATGTGTGGGAGTGGTGCATTGCACATGGTTGTGTTAACAGCAAGCATAAGTGCCTAACACGTTTCATCTTTTATGACCCTCCTAGAACTCCGGTGTAATGGTGATCACAGGCATAGATGTCAAGTGGAGAGAGAAATGGTGAGCATACAAATCTATGCATAGATGTCAGATTCAAATCATAAGTGTTGACGAAATTCAAAAGTATACTGATTCAAAAGAATAGTCTTATCTGCCTAAATATAATAATAGAAATCGCCCCAAAAGGTGCAAAAAGAGGCCGATAGGATTGTTAAATTGCAATTGTTGAATTTCAAAAGTTGTATTTTGATTTGAAATAATAATTGTTGTTTTACATTTAGGTTGACTAGTGTTTTTGTGTTATTTTGGTAATACATAGTTAAAATAATAATTCAAATATTGAGATGATGAAAGTCATCTGAGATATAATTTACCACTTATTTTACCAATGAAAAATTAAAACCATTATGTAGAAATATTGATTTTCTATAATGAGCATTTTATGTCGTTTGATGAAGGGAGTTAAATTTTTTTTTCCTATGTTTGATATGGTGGCATTCAGAAAATACATGTCTTATTATTATCTTCATTTGTATTCCCTATTATTGATTATTATCTCGTTTATAAATTTATCTGTAATTGTTGTAAATGAAGACAAAGTATTATTAATTTCAAAACTTGAGTGGCCTTCACCAAGTTTCCACCTATTTTTTTGTACATTCCATTAGTTGGAGGAGATGTAGCAATAGATTATTGGCTTAAGGATAAAGAGGCAATGATGATACTTTTTTAACAACATCAATGAATGCTAATGCTTATTAAATATGTATGGTCTATGTTTTTTCCATGTGGGTCTATCCTTAGCTATAGATTAGCTCCTCAAAAAATGAAGTTTTCTACTCATGCCAAAAACTACCTCAAACCATAAAATGCTAAGCTACAAGTCACATGTGTACAATTTTACTCCATCTTAGTTTGGGCATATAATTAATGGCTAGATCAACAATCTAGAGTGTTTATGCAATCCTTGTTTTCATGTTTCATTACTACTCACAACATTTCCTAGATAAGTATGTCCCTTCTAGCTTTAGGTTATGAGTTATTTTATCTTTGCTTTAATTATTGTATGTCAATTGCGAGTCTTTTTGGCTCTGAGTATCCACTTTGTCTCGTGTGCTCTATGTCTCATCGATCTACATCTATTAGCGAGGTTTATTCATAATCTTATTAACCTACACCTTCATTTGAGTCCCATCCCCATTTCTTCTATCCCATGAACAAATCCCATCATCCTTAGTCTCTTTTATTGAGTTCATTTGAATCTATATCATTCTCGTTGGGGCTATGAGCCTATGACTTGGCTAGGGTTATTCAACCCTTAACTATAGGTAGGTGCCTAAAAACATGAAGTCTTCTCTTAAAGCCATGAACTACCTTAAACCATGAAATGCTTAGCTACAAGTCAAATGAGTACAATTCATTGTTGGGCCATGATATATTACATGTCCTTCGAATTTGGTGTGGAAAAATTCTAAGAAATGGGATTGGAAAAAGGATGGGAGGACAACTTCCAAGAAATGGGATTGGAAAAAGGATGGGAGGCAATGCAAAACATGTCCTAGATATGATTCATTTTCTCCTGGAGAATCTTTAAGCTATTGATCCATTGACTTTAAAACTCTTTAAGCACCTGATCCCTTTACTTTAAAAACGTTTCAGGATCTTTAAGCCCCTCACTCAACCCATTGCATGTCACGGATCTGAACTAATATTGACATTGGAATTGTTGAATTGGAATATTTGTACTTAGGTTTGAAATTATAATTGTTGTATTAGATTTAGGTTGTTTAGTGTGTTTGTGTTAAGTTGGTAATACACAATTAAAAAAAAATTCGAAGTATTGAGATGATGAAAGTCTCATAGTTTGTTTATAAATATTAAATAGGTTATGGTGTCATATGCACACTTTTCTCGCATTGAGATCTTCTTGTCACCTTCAATATAAGATGTCGCAACTATTCAAAGGATGGTTCTTAAATTACAAGCAATGGAAACTTTTATAATTCTACATCACCCAATGGACCCGTAGATGCATGGAGCTTTTGTATGAACTCTATAGTATGGTATTCACCTAATGTTTTACACTATCAACAAAATAATTTGCAACTTCAAAGGTAAGCGAAACATATTTCTACTCATAAGCAAAGACACCCTTATTTTTTACAATTATGGATAGGAAACAATGATGGGCATCATTTAGAAATCATTTACCTAGGTTTTATCTTTTCATAATTATTTAATAGTAAACCAAAAAACATAAAAGATGACCCAAAAAAAAAATCAAATATTTTTAGTATTCAACCAAAAAAAGCCCACAACCCATTTTTTTAACCCAAATTAAATACTTTTGAAAAATCCTTACCACAAATCAAAGAGTGATTTTTATTGGAGTTGGGATATGAAAAACATTTAGCAGATGCATGGAGCTTTTGTATGAACTCTCTAGTATGGTATTCACCTAATATTTTACACTACCAACAATTTTTTTTTGTCACTTTAAAGGTAAGTGGAACATATTTCCACTCATAAGCAAAGAAACCCTTACTATTTACAATTATGGACAGGCAACATTTGAAAATAGTTTACTTAGGTTTTAAATTTTCACCAGTATTTAATAGTAAATGAAAAAACATAGCCAATGACCCAAAAACCAAAAAAACAAATTATGTCATTTTTATAAAGAATAAATCTTTCTCCCTTCCCATGCTATTAGACATGGCAATGATGAAGTCCTTAAATTGCTTTCCTCAAGGCCTCTTTATCTCAAATCTATATTGAAAACTTAAAATATGCACCTCATCATCAACGCCCTTAAGAAAACATCCACTTTTTCTTTGTTATGTGCATTCTCAAATCATCTCTTTACATTTCAAGGGTTATAGATAAAGAAACAATATACGGTTAATTTTGTTTCAACTTTTAGAGGTGTTAGAGAACATGGTGATTCCAATGCCACAAACTATTTAAACTTAACCCAAAAAAATAAAATTATTAATATTATTAATAATAATCTTGTAAATTAAAGTTTAATCATGTAAATTAAACTTTGTACGAGTTTGTTGACTTGTATTTCAAAAATGGATACATATTTTTTCTTGATCAACATTAGAATTAAAGGCTCACTGTAATTAGGAAAACAACAATAAAAAAACTCACAATAAGGACAATCATTAATAATTAATATTTGGGAATACAATGTGAGACATCAAAATTATTTAAGGAAAATCACACTACTTGAAGTAATCTCTTGAAATCCACATAAAAATAAATTTTTACTCTTACTAAATATCTTTAGATTTCTAACCATAGACCTATTTCTTTAGAACCTCTAAAAAAAATTAAGTGATAGAAGAAGAACCATTATGAGTAATTGTTACAAACAAAAAATAAAATAATATATTTTTAATTAAAAATGTAAAGATAAATAAAATTAAAAATAATTTTGATATATTAAATATAATTAAAATAAATTTATTAAAAATCTATTTTATTTTAAAAAAATTATTATTTGTTTTAATTAAAAAAATTTAATGATATTTAGAAATATTACAATTAATATTTTATATTTGTTTAAAAAAAATTTAATAAGAATATTAATAATTTTAGTTTTTTTTAGATTCAGTTTAAATAGTAATTGTTGTGAAAAATGAAATATTATGTACCACCAAATTCCAGATTAAAATTCCCTTAATTTAATTGTAAATACATGTTAGGATGACATTTCTCACCTAGAAATTAAAAATATTGAAAATAAATTTATAAGTAAATAAATTTATTTTAAATATTTGAGAAAAATAATTACTAATTTTTATCCATATATAATAACTTTAAAATAATCATTAATAAAATAACTTTAAAATAATGATTAATAAATAAAATGCATAAAATAAAATTAACTTTAAAATAATCATTAGTAAATAAAATGCATAAAAAAATTACTACAAATTAATAAAAATAATAAGAAGATTAAATTCGTTTTATTTCAAATCCATCAAATCTTCTAATCAATCAATTGCAACAAAGTCTTCTTAACCTCAAATTTGTCACGTCTCCTAAATATATGATATTTTATAAACTTTTCGTATAAATTATCATTTATAAAAAATTCAAATTTACTTTACATAATCCATTTATTTACGTCCCAAAAGTTTAAAGCAGATCAAAACTTATTTTCACTCGCTAAGACTTAGGTAGCTTACTATAGTATCTTCAAAATAAAAAGTTACCATTTATAACTTTATCTCATAATCATATGCGGCGTTAATTGAGCTCTCCTCTGAGCCAATGAAACATTGACACAAAGAATTACATTTGACAAGGTATTTGATGGAGATGGCAAGAATATCCTGGAATTTGCGAGAGAGAAGGGTCTATTATTTGATCTATCTCGTGGACATCAAATTCTAAAATACTATTATAATCTACTATCCACATATGTTCAAGAACATATAATAAATAAATAGTTTTCTCAAAAAATTTCCAATTTTATCGTTTACCAGAGTATCATAACTGCTTCTATTCTTGAGAGATCTTATGATTTCATCCAATTCAAAGGCAAACTTCCCTGCATGACAAATACAAAAAATTATGTTAGCTTATTTTTTCTCTTTATTTTGAATACGAGAAAGAATATTATAGATTAAGTTAACTTGTTCATAGTAAAATTATTACAAACATATCCTAAATTCTGAAATTACCATAAACTTGTGAATTTTCTGCAGAACAGGAGACAAAGCTGAGATGAATTTCTCAACATCCTCTTTCATGTCTCCTAACAACCCAATAAACTTCTCTCTTTCAAGGACCAATTTCAAACCTTTCTCAACATCCTCTTTCATGTCTCCTAACAGCCCAATAAACTTCTATTTTTCAAGGACCAATTTCAAACCAACCTGTCATACACATCTCTTTAGATAAATATACAACACAGATGAATCTCTTAAAACTGGAGAAAATCTAGAAAAGAAAATGACCAAAAAAAAGAGTGGTGGCTCACTTTGTAGGCTGCCTCACGCCATCATTTTAATGTTCAAGAGTGTGCTTCACACTCCACTCGGGCTCCTTCAACTGCCCAACAACCAAAGCATTCATTGTCATGATTATTATTTATAAATTTTATCACAGGAAGGACGTGGGTTCAACTGCCGAACAAAAAATTCGTAGCATAAAATTTTGTACACACGATGTCACATGAAAACAAGAAAAAATTAATAAAAAAACTATGCACACATGTGAGATGAAGACTAGAAATGTTGACAAAACCAAAAGTAAAGTAATTCATAAGAAAAGGCCACGATGTCACATGAAAACAAGAAGAAATTAATAAAAAAAAATTGTGCATAGGTGTGAGATGAAGACTAGGAATGTTGACGAAACCAAAAGTAAAGTAATTCATAAGAAAAAGCCTATCGGCCTAGCCTAAAAATCTGGAAAAGAAAATGACAAAAAAAAAGAATGGTGGCTCACTTTGTAGGCTGCCACAAAAATCCAACCATGAGATGAAGACTAGGAATGTTGACGAAACCAAAAGTAAAGTAATTCATAAGAAAAAACCTATCGGCCTGGCCTAAAAATCTGGAAAAGAAAATGACAAAAAAAAAGAATGGTGGCTCACTTTGTAGGGCTGCCACAAAAATCCAACCATGCCATCTTTTTAATGTTCAATGACTTGCTTCAACTCCACTCAGGCTGCTTCAACAACCTAACAATCATAGGCTAATGCCGCGAAAAAAACTATGCACACTGTGTGTGAGATGAAAACAAGAAAAAATTAATAAAAAAAACTATGCACGTGTGTCACATGAAGACTAAAAATGTTGACTAAACCAAAAGTAGAGTGATTCATAAGAAAAGGCCTATCACCCTAATAATATGAAGGAAATCACTCTCACCCTTAATTTTTTAAGATTTATTTAAAAAAAAAAATATTTATGGAATTATGAAAGGTAATTTGTTTTGAGCTGTATTTAATTTTTTTTTAAATTGAAAAGTGTTGTGTGTATTATTATGGTATATAATTTATTTATTTTTAATTTTTTTTTACAAATTTTATTTATAACTCTATAAAAATTAGTCATTTTATTTATATATGAGTCAATAAAGAAATTTAAATTTAAATTTAAAGAATTTCAAAATTTGATTTTAATTTGCTATATATATATATATTTAAAATTTTCAGAACTAATTGAAAATCAAATATTTTTAACTAAACATATTTGTAATATAATCTGTCTATCAATATATATAATAATTGAGTATTCTGTAATAGGACTTTTTGAAATTTTTTCCGTGGAATTTCCTGTCTAATTTCTCTAAAATCTCGCAGAAATTCATTGAAAACAAAAGTGTGATGGGTAACTTTGCACAATCGAAAGCCCTAGGAGTTTTTTAGGGTGTTGGATCCATATATACAGTCCTAGGGGTTTTTGCAAAAGTTTGATGGATAACCTTGGATCCATATATACAGTCCAAATTTTTTCCCGGCTCAGAAAACTCCAAAAAACCATACTAAAAACAACTTCTATAATAAAATAAAAAATTTAAAAATAGAATGAATTTTATTTTACATAAATTATTATAATAATTAAATTTTATCAAATTAGAATTTAATATACAATATAAATTATATTACACCAACTTAAATGATATTTTCGCATGTATGAAAATATCCTCTTCAATGTTTTAAGTTTCTTATTGATTCCTATTAAACATTAATAATTATAATATAATTAAGTTGAAAAGCGTTTCTCCACTCACTTGGAATGTGGTGAATAAACACTGTTTACAATCCATAACAAAATTATAATATAATTAAGTTGTTGAGATAAGGTGAGTAGAGACACTTAATTATTAAGTAGTTAAAATGGGTAATAAGAAACTGTTCACCACCAATATTATTGGTGGAACTATAATATAATTAAGTTGGAAAGCGTTTCCTCTGGAAATAATATAATTGAGCATGTGTCCTACAAACAGTAAAGAGATAAAAACTTTTGTTATGGATAAATTCCATAAACATACTTGGAAGAAAGAGCTAGAGAGAAAGAAGAAGTACTACATAGAAGAGTTTAACCCCACACATAACCACCAACAAAAGGCATACATAGGGGCTGATATTTCTTGGAGATCTAAAAATTTTATTGCTCAATTAAGGACTAATTCTCATCAACTCCGTTGTGAAACAGGGCGCTGGAAAAGGCCAAAAGAAATGTGGGAAGAAAGAGTATGTATTTTTTGCTCCTCCGGAAAAGTGGAAACAGAAAAACATTTCATTCTAGAATGTGAGGCCTTCAAGGACACCAGAGAAAACTATGCAGGCATTTTGGTAGCTAATTCTTGGGATAATCTATTCAGCGAAGAGTTTGTCAATAAGCTGGGAGTGCTCATTGTAAAACTTCACAGAAAAAGGGCCGAATACAAGAGTCAGATAGAGAAGCAATCTGTCCCATAGGCTATTTTTAGCCTCGTGGACATTAAAAATTCTTTCTTTCTTTCTTTCTTTCTGCTTGGTTCGGTGGGGTGAGTAGACACTCTTCGCAACCAATAACACGTGGAAACATTGTCTTTTTCAACATCACCTTTTGCTTTTTACAACCTATGTCACCGTTTTCCTTTTTCCAGCTACTTCACCGCAAGCTCGGTCTATCAACGATTCACCATTTGCCTTTTTCCAACAACTTCACGGCCATCCCAGCTTGTTGTCTTCGCGGACGCCATCCTAAATAGCACAACGAGCCACCTTCCTTGTACCAGCTTGTTGCAACGCCTTGGCGGAAGACATTCTAAAGCCGTAGTTAGAGTCGTAGTCTAATTAGACTTGCGCCTGGAAAATTATGGAAATTTTTGTAATCTAATTAGACTTTCGTTTGGAAAATTATGGAAATTTCGGTAAGATTTTAAGAAAATCGGGCAGGGATTCTTATAAATCCGCGTTATAACTACCAAACTTTAATATTTTGGGTGTCTAGAGATTTTTGATGGTGCTGAATTCATTTCCACCAGCAAAATCATAATTCAAAAACTATTACTATAAGATTTCTTAAATTTTCTTTACCTTGATTCCACCCAATTTTAGCTATCCAGACAATTCCTCCATCTCATTAGACAGCTCCCATCCTAAATAACACATTGAGCTACCTTGATACGGAGGACATCCTAAACAACACAGCAAGCTACCTTCCTCAGCTCTCAGAGTCCGAAGTTCCAAGTTCCAAGGCTCCAGTTGTTCATCGTTCACTTGGAGAGGACATTAATCCGTTCCAATTATTACTTCCTAAATCTAATATTATCTGTCAAACCTCCCCCTCCTCACTAGTTCAACATTCTCTAAGTATTAGAATTGTCTTTACTATAGTTCTTAGGGTGAAGGGATAAATTTGATAAGTTGAATCTAAGAGAATGAAATGTTTTCATGTTCAAATTCCCTGAGAGAATGAAAGGTTAATGAGAACGTACTCTCAACTCCATGAGGGGAGAGTGAAAAAGGATGAGTGTTTAACTTAGGAAACTTATAAATATATGTTTCAGATATCTGCTAACAGCTAAAGATTCTAGGTATCATGTATCATGCAAAAAGAGTCCAACAACATTAAACTCCATATACTCAGAATATAGATACAATATGACTTTAATGTATAACATTGAAAATACATTATCACGATACCATCCACAGTTGTATTTACAAAATTTATTACAACCCTTCACACTCTACTTGTCATGATGATTATGTTACACATTCACATAAAACCCATGCCCTTATTTGGCGGTCTCTTTCCCTTTGTAAACGCCACTTTGATATTCCAGCTCGCAAAATTACCCTCTAAGATCATCGCACGCCTGGCCTGGAAACACCCTGCAACAATACCCATACAAATGACCTGGAGTTTCAATCCCTAGACCAGGAGAAAGAAAGAAAGAAAGAAAGTATTTTTAATGTCCACGAGGCTAAAAATAGCCTATGGGACAGATTGCTTCTCTATCTGGCTCTTGTATTCGGCCCTTTTCTTGTGAAGTTTTACAATAACTGCTCCCAACTTCTTGACAAACTCTTTGCTGAATAGATTATCCCAAGAACTAGCTGCCAGAATACCTACATAATTTTCCCTGATGTCTTTGAAGGCCTCGCATTCTAAAATGAAATGTTTTTCTGTTTCCACTTTTCCGGAGGAGCAAAAAATACATATTCTTTCCTCCCACAATTCTATTGGCCTTTTCCAACACCCTGTTTGACAATGGAGTTGATGAGAATTAGTCCTTAATTGAGCAATAAGGATTTTAGATCTCCAAGAAATATTAGCCCCTATGTACTCCTTTTGCTGATGGTTATGCGTGGGGTTAAAATCTTCAATGTAGTACTTCTTCTTTCTCCCTAGCTCTTTCTCCCAAGTACATTTGTGGAACTTATCCATAACAAAAGTTTTTATCTCCTTACTGTTTGTAGGACACACGCTCAAGCAAATACCCCATTTACTAAACCATTTGTTATTTTGCCGCATCCAAGTCTTCTCTCTTTTGCACAATCTGTCACTAAACACAACCTTAGGCCATCTACCCTCTTCCATTTGCTCAATTTTTTCAAATACTTTATGACTCGCACCATAGCAATTGCTTCAATAGGAGTAGCCCCTGTTTCACTTAACAAGATAGCATAAGGAACTGCAATTTTAATTTTGAATTTGTTTGTAATCAAATGCTTTTGAATTTTCTCAATTTGTTTCCACTGTGTCTCGGTTGTGCTGCTGGCCCATAGCTCACAACCGTAGAGAATCACCGGAATCACTAGAAGCCCAAAAAGAGTTAGAGTGGTTTTCCAGTCCCACAGCTCTGCTTCTCTACCCCTGTTTTGAAGAGCATAGAATGCTTTCCAACACCCTAAATTTCTTTTCTTTCTACAACCATCCCAACTTAAATTTCTGTTGGAGTCAATTCCGAGGTATTTGTAGTCTGCAACTTCTTCCGAAATGTTGCCTTCAAAGTAGAACTTATGCTGGTTATGCTTTCTTTTGTTAGAGAAAACCACTACTTTTGTTTTGCTAATATTGACTTGCATCCCCACCCTTCTACAAAAATTCTCAAGGGAACGTAAGTGTTCTTTCAAACCGAGAGCTGAGTTAGCAATCAATATAAGGTCATCCGCGTACAAAAGAAGCCTTATAACGAACTTGCCCAAATGAATACCGTCACCCCCTTGCGAATTTAACCACTCTTCAAGCTTGTCAATATATAACCTAAAAAGGGTAGGAGACAATGGGCAACCTTGCTTGACCCCGATATCGCTTCTAAAACTTTCAGAAATGCCTGCTGAAGTTCTAATTTTTACTTTTACCTCTTCATACAGCTTATGCACAGCTTCTCTCAAATGCCTGGGAACCCTGAGTTCCTCCATTCTACTCCAGAGTTTCTCCCTAAGAACCATGTCAAAGGCTTTTCTGAAATCAACGAAGCAACATAAAACTTCTTCTTTTTTTTCCCAAACTTTTTCAATGATGTGTCTTAAATTTATACAATGGTCCACTGTGGAATGCTTAGGTCTAAAACCTGCTCGCCCTTTAGCACGTTTATCTCTTTCTTCTGCCCACTTGCTGATTTTCCTTTCTAACATGCTTCCAAATAACTTTTCAAACAGGGGGTTTATCATTATGGTTCTATAATTGGAGGGATTATTGACTTCACCACTCTTGAAAAGAGGTATTGCCATACTAGTTGTCCAATCTGTGGGGAACCCCTGCTGTATGATGTTGTTGAAATTTTTTGTGATGTGAGGTGCAATAATTTTTAAGCCCCACTTAGATACTCTGCTTGGAGCTCATCTAAGTCTTTTGCTTTTCCAGCGCCCAACTTCTTGATACCCATCTCTACCTCTTGCACCGTGAAGAGTTTTGTGTCTGTGTTGACCAAGGGAGGGGGGTCCACCTTAGGATCTTGCTCATAAATTTGTCTTGTATAGTCGAACAATTTAGAAGCTGTAATGTTGTTTTCAGTCACTACTACATTTGGCAGAAATTCCGACACTTGGTTCCGACGCTTTTGACCAAATGTCGGAAATTTCCCCAAATTTTTTCCATCCCGCCCGAAACCGTTGCTATATCGACGTTTATAGAAAAGTGTCGCAATACCGACACTTAGAAAAGTGTCGCAATTGCGACGTTTGGAGGAAGACGTCGCAATTGCGACACTATGGCCCAAAGCGTCTCTATTGCGACGACTGCCTCCAAACGTCGCAAGTGCAACACAATGTCTAGGTGTCGCAATTGCGACATTTGGAGGTACCCATCGCAATAGCGATGCTTTTTCCGCCGTCGGTATAACAACACTTATATGCGCGCTACATAAAAATACGAAACTTATATGCGCGCTACATAAAAATTCGAAACTTATATGCGCGCTACATAAAAATGATTTTATTGTTTCGTATCCGTCGCAATAGCTACATTAACGTCTGATATCACGCGCGCATTCGCCCTCCGCTCTTGCACGAACATTCTCGCTTCTTTACATTCGCCTTTAAATTTCAACAAAGATTTTCCCTCAAAGGATTCCCCCAAAGCGTCTCGCCCTTATGCACATTCGCCCTCGCACTGCAGTGAAAATGGTAAGTTCTAGACGTGTGCCCTTCCTCCTATAGTAGGGTTGACTCTATTTGGGTTTTTTTGGTCAATTCCATTAGATTGTGTTAGGCCGTAGGGTTCTCTAGATGTCAAGAATCAAGATTCAATACCCTCTATTATCTTCATCACCCAATACAAGATTTAAATTTTTCCCAAAGAAACGCTTATTAATTTGGCAGCCATTATTTCTCCCCGCTTTAAAAACCCTACATTTAAATGAAAACAAGCATTGCATTTCAACTACAAAAATCTATTAGTGTTCAAATGTACATGTGTGCTACATTAACGTCCGATATCACGCGCGCATTCGCCCTCCGCTCTTGCAGAACACCATTCGCCCTCAGCATTCGCCCTCAACTCTTGCAGAACAGCATTCGCCTTCAGCATTCGCCTTGAGCTCTTGCAGAACAGCATTCGCCCAACCCCCTCTTGCGTAACATCATAGACCCCGCACTCGCCCCCGCCCTTAACAACATTTTCCCCTTAAAGTATTCGCCGCCGTTTGTCCCCGCCCTCTTGCAGAACCGCATTCGCCCCCGCTCTTGCAGAATTGCAAAATGGTAAGTTCTTACTGCAGGCCCTTCCTCCCATAGTAGGGTTGACTCTATTTGGGTTTTTTTGGTCAATTCCATTGGATTGTGTTAGGTTGTAGGGTTCTTTCTAGATGTCAAGAATCAAGATTCAATATCCTCTATTATCTTCATCACCCAATACAAGATTTAAATTTTTCCCAAAGAAACGCTTGTTAATTTGGCAGCCATTATTTCTCCCTGCTTTAAAAACCCTACATTTAAATGAAAACAAGCATTGCATTTCAACTACAAAAATCTATTAGTGTTCAACTGTACATGTGTGCATCACTTGTGTAGGGTATTCCTTTTCCACTTTCACATTATCCAAGAATGTGTGCAATATAGTTCATATTTTTTGTGATTTAGATTGTCTTGAAAAAGGAAAGGTAAATTATTTCCCATGGAAAAAGAAGGTTTTCCCCTTTTATAGGTTGTTTGGACTTACGTGGAAAAATTTATGGTATGGCTTTCATATTATGTAGTTTAAATTTGAATTAACAGATTATTCTACATGAAAATATAATTACCTATGTGATGTCCTTCATCACTAATTAAAATTATAGGGTTTCAATTTCTTAGACTCTAACTCATCTGATGCTAAATTCTAGGTTCTCATTGGTGGATCACTCTTCCATTGATTTCCTTTCCCTCTGGATCTTGTCATACTTTAAAAGTCATCAATGATACATATATTATTTCAGGTATCCCAAAAGGCTTTATAGTAGAACATATTGGGAAGTTTTTTTGACACTTGAGGATTCTTTTTAGAACTGCAACGCGGTCTATGCTATCGAGTTATATACCAAGCAACTTGTCCTTAATAACCACACTATGAGGTAGGTTCAACCAGTTTGAACTTGTTGGGACATATCATATGAAGTTGTGTGATGATTCCATATCACAGGTCTATTATGGTGACAAAAGTGAAGACATGTAATGATAGTTATTATGTTAACATTACTAGAAACATTTTCGAAATTATCCATGCTATCAAGATGTCAAAATTCCAGGCATTAGGTGTCAATAATCGTAGCTAATAGATAATAATAATAATATAAAAAAATCACAACTTTATTCTTGGAATATGATTGTTACACATTGGTAACCTAGTTCATGAGTTACTATCACCCAAAGACTGCAAAACAAACTTAAAATATAAATTAAACCAACATGAGAATCCAACTATGGGTTTCTCGACAAAATCATGCCATAACCTGGCATTTTGAAACCCAAATTTGAATCCATCATAAGTAATACAATGCAAACTCAGATGGATTTTCAATGCATGTTTGCATGCTACACTTATTCTCTGTCTAGATATCATTTTTTAAATGAAACCATTAGTCAAGCCCACAGTCCTTTTTATGTGAAAAATTTCAGCTCTATTTGAGCTCTTTTTTGCTCCACCACCTCCATAAACATATGCAAACATATATCATGATATTGGAATTCCATTACATATGTATGTGCCAATTTTCCATAATCATGCCCCATCATCAATTTAAGAAATTTCCATTGAATATCAAATTATGGAGGGGGGGAACTTTTTGCTGCAACATTTGGCTCAAAATCAGGGACCATCTTCGTATGAGGTGAATGAGAACTATAGATATTTGAAGAAGTAGATTAGTGCCAGATATTTGAAGAAGTAGATTAGTGCCTTTTCCTCTGGCCATGGAGTCATATACAGTCATCCATCACAAAAATTTGTCTTTGTTCATTCTCACCTTGAAAGTTGCAAAAATTCATGCCCTAATTGAAATGACACTAAATTTGAAAGATATAATAAAAATGCAAGCTAGAAGTGTCGTATTAATACAAAGGGAAAACCTTCCTACCTACTCTAACTGAGATAAATTTTGATTGAATAGGAAACATGATATTGCCAATGGAGTTGATCCAACAACTTGTTAAATGTATGGGACTAAATCATGCATTTGATTTCCAGGGAAACATGCACATGAAGAGAAAAAGTGCATAATTAATGGAAAATCCATACATGCCACTTATGAAAACTACACCGAAAGGTCAAAAAATACTTAAGGCCTTAACTTAATTTGAATCCAAAAATGACAAAACAAGATTAGTGAAAACACGAGAGTGGTGTGGGTGAACAACATAAATAAAAAGTGAAGATACCTTTCCCCAAGATGCCTTTGTCACCGTTGTATGAAAACATGTTTTCTTTTCCCTTTATACATGCAAGTGAATGCATTATAGGTATGGTGTTTTCCCAAAATAGGAGAAGCCTACTTAAATATATCATTCGTGGAGTGAATGTTTGGGTGCCTTAATGTGCAATGACATGTTTCCAGGACTGAATTCAATGCAAGGCATATTTGAAACTCTAACTCTTTCTTCCGGTGTCTTATTAGAAATTATTTCAGTTTTTATTTTGTGTTTTCAAGTTAGATATTGTTTTCAAGTTTTTACATTTATAATTTTATTGCAATGTGGCAGACTGATCAGAGCAGTGCGGGAACAACCCCGAGACGGGATGATCGCGGAAAGAGGCCAGCGGAAGAACATGTAAAGTGCCAGAATTGCTCTATCTTCAGGTATTTTAGTTATTTACATAATTGAAATAATATTAATTTTGTTCAAATATGCAGACACCTAGCCATGGTACGCCCGATGATTCCCCCTTTGAGGAAGAGCTTTCTTCATCCCTATCTCCAATGTTCTTGTTGCAAAAAAAGACACGAGATGCAAGGTCGGAATTTAATACTTTGATAGACGCGCCTCAAACACCTGAAACAGAAGAGAGGATAAAACATCTTATGAGCCAGCTAGAAAGATATCAGGTAATAATAAAAAGTCAAAAGGATATTTTTTTGTTCTGCATGAGATGAATTGTGATAGTTTGATTTTTAATTTTTACATCGACTAAACTAACAAAAAGTTCTTTTGTATGTAGCGTTTTCTGGCATTTGCTGAACCCGGTGTTGGTGGTAGTGGGACACAAGGGCAAGAGATTTCCCAACAACCCTCTCGTACACCTTCTACTACTTTAGGTGCTAGCCAAGAAACACACCCTGCCCAAGCAGACACCCAGCCAACCGCTGAATGTGTTGGCAATGATGAGGCTGATATGGCCAACTACATTATTGCGTTTCCTGGAGCTACACGTGTCAGCTCCACAGGGACCATTAATGGCACGTTGTTCGTGAACGATGAGGGTGTCCCTATAAAGTATGTACAACTCCCAGGTAAATTTTAATATTTTAAATATTTCATGTACTTTATCTAAAACATATTTATCATGATTTTTATTTTTAAATTAATGATAATATCTTCTTCTTCTTCTTCTTCTTTTATTTATTTATTTATTTATTTTTTTTTCTGTGTAGGAAACAATGAGTCCTACAGGTTTCTAGAGAGCCATGTGTTGGTAATTTTTGGCCCAACCATATGCACAGGGTGGAATTCCCAGAAGTCCAACTTGAAAAAAGAACTTCTAGATTATCTAGAAGCCCTTTTTGGGGTCGGCACATTTGACATAACAGCAGTGGCTCGGGTAGCCGGCAAATATTTGAAATATACCAGGAACACCTATAGGACACAATTGCAATTTAAGCCTAGATATGAGCGTCCTTTCGTAGTTCCAGAGAGTGAGTGGAGAGCACTCATCCATGACGGAAAAGAGAAAAGGGCAAAGAAAGAAGGAAAAATGCCAACTGGACCCGCAAGGTAAATTACAACTTTAATTCAATAGCTTTAATTTTCTTTATGTCTAAAATAAAAGTGTGCTACGTCATATCTGACTTCAATCTTTTGATGCTAGGTTGCCCGACACCTCAAAGGCAACCAAAGCTAGGATTGAGAAAAAGGGCCATCACAAGCTCGACCAGGGTGGCTACTTGAAATTAGCTGCAAGAATTGTAATTAAGTAGCTAAACATCTTATAATTAATTGTATCGCCTTCCAAAGTTTTTGTAATCCTATCAAATATGATTAAAAATACACAATCATATGTAATGTAGGGTGATGACTTCCTAATGTAACCGCGCAGGAAGATAAAAATATTGCTTTCCGTTTTGGCTATCAAGTTGTAGTTGAACGTCGCAGAAGCTTGGGGCAGGTCCCAAGATCTACAATGCCTGATAAGGCAAAACATTAACCTTTCAATATTTTTGTTTTCGTCCATAAATTTAATGTCTAACAACTTTGTTTAAATCAGGGGAGCAACACTACCGACGAGGTAAATAACCCAGTTTTAGAGCCAGACGTAGATGATCCTCTCGTGCAACCTGATCATTGTAGTGGGGACCAGGCCGACAATGCTGCTATCAGTGAGGGCCGTGACGGTAATTAATTTCCACTTATAATTTTTTCTAATTATACCTCGATGGTTGTCCTTATAACGTTTTTTGTTTATATGACAGAGAATGTTTCCCTTGAGGATCTTACCACCAGAGAGGAAGACAGGGCAACAGTCCCAACGGCGACAACTGGTGCACCAGGTAAATAATCTCATTGCAATTTTTTTTATTAATATTACCGAACTAGTTCAATGATATTTAAAAACTCACAATTAAAATTTAATATTATCTGTTTTTGTAGGCGATGCCCCGTCACTGGATGAGACCAGACATCGTGACTACGCAACTAGGTCAGCGCCGACAACTGGTGCACCAGGTAAATAATCTCATTGCAATTTTTTTTAATTAATATTACCGAACTAGTTCAATGATATTTAAAAACTGACAATTAAAATTTAATATTATCTATTTTTGTAGGCGATGCCCCGTCACTGGATGAGACCAGACATCGTGACTACGCAACTAGGTCAGCGGCGACAACTGGTGCACCAGGTAAATAATCTCATTGCAATTTTTTTTATTAATATTACCGAACTAGTTCAATGATATTTAAAACTGACAATTAAAATTTAATATTATCTGTTTTTGTAGGCGATGCCCCGTCACTAGATGAGACCAGACATCGTGACTACGCAACTAGGTCAGCGGCGACAACTGGTGCACCATGTAAATAATCTCATTGCAATTTTTTTTATTAATATTACCGAACTAGTTCAATGATATTTAAAAACTGACAATTAAAATTTAATATTATCTATTTTTGTAGGCGATGCCCCGTCACTGGATGAGCCTAGACATCGTGAATACGCAACTAGGTCAGCAGTGCGGGTTGAAAGGCACGAAACAGGAGCAGAGCACGATGATATTGATGATGTAATTAGGAGCTTTAAAAATAGGAAGAAGAAAAAGAAAATTTGACAATGTAAAATATTGTATTATTACAAGACAAACGTTACCATACTTGGAACGTTTTTTGCGTTATATAAAAAACTCATTTATCATACTATTTTTATGTCAAGCATTAATTGCAATGTTTCCTTGCGTACTTTTTGTTGAATTGTTTTTTTATTAGTTATTGAATATTTTTTTTTATGCTCATGAAAGTAAAAAATGAAACATAGATTGGGTATTGGGGAATTGAGAGTGATGTGAGGGGGGGGGGGGAGGGGCCATAAGAGCTTCCACCTTCACGTGGTTGGCCCTGTTTAGTAGAGAATAATTTATTGGAGCGATTTAATCTTGGAGCAAACCTCCCTTGATCCAGCGTAGCAACAAAAAAGTCACCGTTGACTTAGTTGCTACTCTTTCAGATCGTGGGAGGCTTGTTCCAAGTTCATGCGACTCCAATAAATTGTTCTTGAAACGAAGAGGAGCTTATTCAGGTATGTTTTGACATTTTCAACATATGTTCTAACATTATCATAAGAGTGCATCTTAGAGTAAAAAATACTACATCAATTACTTGTATTTATTGTATAGATAATGATGAATTTTGATTGACTTGGCAGTGCAGGTACAAATCCTCTTGCATCATGAGCAATACAACTTGTCAACCAGGGTCATGTCCAGGATATTTTAGCTTGTGCGCTTGACCAGGTTCATAATGTCACATTTTGTAAGTTCCTTTACAGTTCATAATTCAATATTAAGCTTCTTCATGATTATTATCTAGGTTTTTCGTATGTGTTTTTTCAACTATTTGATTGTAAGCAACTCTGCATGTTTCCTGTTGTTCACTATGATTTATCCCATTACCACTCCCAGGATGAATCCAAATTTATTGTTACATAGGTTAATTTATTGTTACTATGATTTCTCCATTTATGATTTCATAGGTTACATCATGTAAAGTTGTCAATCTCAGGTTGGTGATGAGCTTTAGTTCTCCAAATTTGGGGTTTTTCTGATATTTTCTCCCTCATGTCATTCCTGCATCACCTCGTTGTTTGAGCATGCCAATTGTCTACCACTTGTACCAATTGGCACATGTCAATCTCTGAGTGGTGCCACATTTCACCTATTTTCAATGAGACTTTAGGGTTTCTCTAACATAGCTTCAGAAATCCGATTCAGTGCCTGCTTGAATATCTTCACATAATACTCATGGTTTGGATTGATGAGCATGTTCTGAATGGTTGGTTGATTCATAAGAACCATCCATATAGTCATCTTGAGATATTTCATAAGTTTTCTCGGGTTTCCTTTTTCACCGTTTCTAGTGGGTGGGATGGTGTGGGGTGATCCATCAATACTGGTGCTCTTGTAGTAGGGAATTTGTTTTTTGGGATATAAAGGAGAATTTGATGTAGATATCCCATTGGATGCATTCATATATGGGCACAAGAGGTCAAGAATTTAAATTAAAAATATGCAACCTCTAGCATGGCAACCTGAAGGCCGCGAGAGACACTGGTTAAAGATTGTTTTGTGCCGGCCTTAATATAGTCGTGATTTCTTTCTATTATCTTAATGCAAATATATAGTCCGGTCTCATTAAAATGAGGATTGTGGTTGTATTTCTCTTTGGTTGTTTCTCTCTTAATGCTCCAGAAGTTGCCAAAAGTTGCGATAGTTGTTTAGTTTGCTTGTTACAACTTAAAAGTGGTTTTTAGCAATGGGAGTCATGTTTTTTAAGGTTCATACTAATATGAAGATCTTGTAATTCTATATTCAGCATAAGATAAGATGGCCTCTGCTTTGGGCAGTATGACAACAATTGCCACATCTACCTCATTGGGTAACAATGGAAAGGGGAAGAAGTTGGGCGCAATGTTTGATAATTATGGCAGACAATTGTCTTCTCTTTCAGTTTTTTCACCCATTTCCTTTAATCGCTCAAGCAGAAGAGGGACTCTGAGATTACGCGACAGAGAGAAGGTAGTTAATACAAGAGCTATGAAAAAGGAGTTGTACTTCAACAAGGATGGCTCAGTGACAAAAAAATTGCAGGTCAGAGAAAAAATTATGTTTAAAGGAAGGTCACCTGCACGTGAAACTTCACTGCGGTGGATCTTTCCTTGTCCACTTATATACGATTTTAATGTGTTATTTTAATTTTTCATGGAGGGTTGTTTTGGCATATGGTCTGGCATTCAATTGCACACTTACTGAAAGCATTGTCAATTTGTCTTGCAGGCGGTGTGAACAAACTTGCTGATCTTGTTGGAGTCACCCTTGGGGCGAAGGGAAAATGTTGTCTTGGAGAGCAAGCATGGTTCTCCGAAAATAGTTAATGATGGTGTGACAGTAGCTAAGGAGGTAATTTGTAGATGTGTGCTCTGGTTTTCTTTTTTAACGTTGTATTAGTTCCCCCTCTTAAATGTCTTAGATTTGGTAGGCATAATTTGAAAACTCAAAGGTGAAAGGAAACATATTTGTTACCCAGTGATCTACTTGGCCTATGGACTAGCCACATTAGAGTAATGCATAAAGCTTTTCACAACAATAAAAGGAAAGGGTTATGGCTGAGTCAAATTTTATTGTTATTGACAGTGTAATGAAGTGTATCTCAATGCTATGGTTTTGGCCTTTTTATTGGTTGAATTAGAGGACCCAGTTGAAAATATTGGGGCCAAGTTGGTAAGGCAAGCTGCGGCAAAGACAAATGATTTAGATGGGG
Organism: Pinus albicaulis; assembly: GCA_034641835.2. NCBI lineage: Eukaryota > Viridiplantae > Streptophyta > Pinopsida > Pinales > Pinaceae > Pinus > Pinus albicaulis. Next base: position 610,695,858 of record CM076573.1, read on the forward strand.
ATGGAACCACAACATCTGTTGTTCTTGCACATGTTGGAATATTGAAAAATTCCAGAACAATGAATGGAGAATAAATCTCCCTTCCTCTAACACAGAAAATAAAAATTTCTTTGACAGGAGACAGAGTTTCAATACTTTGAAAACAAACTTCTATTCCCTTCAATAACTCAAAAAAAAACTATTACACTTCTTCCTCACTAAGAGGGATTACAAAATTATGACTGCTACAAAACGCAGTGCATAAAACCAACTCACTGTCTGTTCAAAACAAACATACTCTGTCTCTAAAACACTCTGCTGTGTTTTTCACTTTCACACTGTTGTGCATACACACTTAAAAAGTTACACTCAGTCTTTCACTTTTTACACACTGTTGTGTAATAAAAAATTTACGTACTTTCTGTAAAAAAAACTACCAAGCTTTTTTGTCCTTTTTATTTTTATATGCCGTAACATATAAAACATATTATAATAAACCCTCTTTTAAAAAAAATAAAATTAAAACTAAATTCTATGGCCCACCTTTCATTTCGCATATGATATATATATATATATATATATATATGTATATAACATATGTTTAAAACATATGTATATATTAAACTATAAAAACATTAAAGAACCCTTTCTGTCGGACTTCAAAAGTCTGAATAGATTGAATTTCAAACCAAATTCGCGTTCCAAAATGTGATGCTGACGTCTGCCTAATTTTAACTCGAATTCTCAATCCAATGTGCCCTATAAAAAATTCGGGTCCGGTTTTCAGGTTTTCAGATTCCCTTCAATTTCATGTGATCCAATATTAATGCTCCACGTGTCCTCCTTTTGAATTTACAAAACTGTCGGGTAAATTTCTGTTTGTTTAATTTCTGGTTGGTGAATTGCGTTAATGCCGGTTGTTGTGTTTAAATACAATCTTGTACAGAAATATGGCTGCGGCCGTCTACAAAAAAAACTTGCAGGAATTTTAAATGTTGAATTAAATTTCTGGATGGCATGCAAGCAACCTCCAAAAAAAAATGTTGCTGCTGCATCCGTCCTTCTGCTGCAGTAGTTGAAGTTAAAATTCAACAACACAGGGTTTAATAAGTGAGGGTGTAAAGGTAACTTTTTGTCAATAATATTGGATTAAGATCATCTATTCATTTTTGTAGGGTCTTATGGTGTTTGGTTTTTTAGTTTTGGGTTGGGCTTATTGAGTCTAAGATAGTTTTTGAGTGAAAAAATTGCTATCAGGTATTAAAAAATTTTGGTTCTTTTGTCAAAATTTATGAGCTTGTTAGGAAATACAAAACCGACAATGGTTGTATCTTAAATTTGTGGAAAATAATTTGAAATGAAACCTTTTTGTTTAGGTTGTTGCAGCAGGTGCAAACCCCATTCAAATTACTAGGGGCACTGACAAGACAATAAAGGCCCTTGTTTCGGAACTCAAAATTTTGTCAAAGGAGGTAAACGCTTGCCTTTTGAGTAGGCTGGTTTTCCTTTTTGCTGATGGTTTGGTGTATCTAATTGAATTAGTTGCCTAAGGTATTTTGGTTGCAAACTCCTTTTCATTTTTCATACAGTATTGGCCTTGTGGAATACATTTGATTGTGTGGTCTTGTTAGATCTACAACATTTGTAGTTGCTTAGTCTTATGGCCGAGGTGCACTTTTATTATGGAAATAGTTGATGCAATATTGTCATTTAATCCTTACTGCAGGGTAGCATGTTGAGAAGTTTCTTGTGAAACATTTGGTATTCAAAATGACACTTGATCCTATACAGCATCATGCATTTGACTTCAAAATTCATATTCAAAGTGTGCCAGACAATTCTTACAAAATTTCAAATATTTATGTTGTTTTAAACCATTATCTTTTTCATGTATTGGATGCTGAAAATGTGAAAAAGACTTTGGTATGAAACCAACTGGTGAATAATTTCCAGCAAAACAACCACTTCCAAGGCTTGATTTAGAAGTAGAACAAATGTGCTTATGAAGCATAGAAAGATATCCTTGATGCATTGTCAATATTTGGCTAGGGTTATTTTTGGAGAAAATAACTTCTTATTCCTAGAATAGTGATCTTCAATACAAGTAAATGCCAGAGAATAGAGATCATCGTGTGACGCAACAAAACTGAAATTGGACCCCTAAGGAGAGCTGGTGTGTCTACAATCGCTTTGTCAGCATTTTCCCTTGGTTTACCCCGTTCTTTTCCTCCAGCCTGAGTCTTAATTGACTTCTTCTTTCTTCGGGTTTATTTATCAAATTCATATAATTTGATAAATAAATACTATCCACAATGGTTGGACTTTAATTTATATTCCCGACTTTATATTATCTCCAAGCCTTATAACCAATGTTTAACTTTCAACACTTTGTATTTACACTCCACGTTTCTTTTTAAATAAATAACTTGTAATGAAATTTCGGCTCTATATTTTACCACCCAGGCTTACAACAATCACGCTCCAGACTCATGCTAATTATTCGCCAATCGTTTAATTAAACAATTTCATTATACTCCGGCCCCACCTATATATATCAATAACCAATCAAACACTCATATCGTACCTGGCTATCCTCCGTACACCTTATTTAACCTCCGGGCAAGTTCAACATGTGACCATCGTCCGATGGCCCTTCTCCAAATCAACGACTCTTGGCAATTTCGCTCGGCTTCCAACGTCGGGCTTTAACGTGCGATGGCGCGGGTTAAACGGTGGTTTTTCGGGGGTCACTTCGCCGCGTGTCGCATTCCCTATGGAATCTCTTGTGAATAGGAAATACCGCCTACTCCGCAAAAGCGGTGCGATATGGGCAACCTGATTTTGTGATTCCGCTCGTGGTTTTGGTACAAGGCTTGACCACGGGTGCAAATCTGGTTCCGCTATCCTTTTGTTTGTTAACTCATGTCCAATCCTCGGGTCAGGTTTCGAAAGCACAACAATTTTGTCTCTTTATTAAGTGGAATTTTTATATTTGAATAGTTTTCACGACCCCGGTTCTCTACACAGACCTCGCCTTCGGGTGGGGTGAGTTCACAGGGTTATCCAACAATTTACGGGAATTCAAAGACAGAAGAATGGAATTATCAGTACCCATTCGCCTCACAGGTAAACAATTCTTCACAATTAGCAGTTCGAGATAATTCAATGGCAACTAAGCTTGGAAATCATTTAACTGGAAACAATTGTTCACACACAGAGGTTTATTGCAGAAATCCCCTCTCTACTCTCCTCTTCCCTCTCTAATTTTATTCATCCGAGGAATTAAAATTTATATACATAACATATGGCTCTTCGGTTCCTCTGAGAGGACCGTTATAGAAATCAAAAGGTCTAATTATAATAATTCAACTAACTGAAACTGTTCGACTCCTACAAATCTAACTAGTCTAAGTAATACAGTCAGCTGAGGTATTGACACCTAGCTGTTACAACTCAAATTTTTTCGAACCCTCCTAGCCACAACATGTGGACAAAACCTCCTACATTGCTGGCTAGTGCCTAATGCCCTTGCATCATCGTGTGACATAAACCTATTAACAAAAGTGAACAGGGAATGATTATTAATTATGGCATACTAAGTTGTTAGTGATTTTGACTATTTGTCTTTAACATGTAAAAATGTTAAATTCCAAACTTACATCATCATGGTTTGGCATCATGAGCTTGACTAATTTTCCACCATGCTCATAATTTCATTGTTGTATTCATATCTATAAACAACGTTTCAAATAATAATAAAAAAGTTATATAAGAAAAATACAAACCTCCATGCTGCTGCTCCTTGTGAGACAAAGTCAAAATTGCATTACACAATCTGACACATAAGAATCTCCTATATCCTGGTGGTATGTATCCAAACTCTTATAATAGTGTCTTCAAGACTTATGTTGACATTGCCAATGAGATATTTAAGCAATGAAAGATGGAGCCTTCTTCATTGTTGTATATGTAACAGTCTTTTATTACTATAAAGATTGATGGTTTTGTCTTTTTGAAAATGAAATGTAAAAATGATTTATTGTGGTCAATTGAAAAGTTTTTTTTTTTAAAGCTTTTCATTATGGAAGGGTGACATAGATATATGCCCTTCTAATTGAAATTCAGACTTGCCCTTCAAATTTGATCACTGTGTGGGACCTTAACAAACAATAAAACTATTTCGCCGCGCGTTATATAAAACATATAACAAAACCTTTGTCAAAACTTCAAACATACCCTTTAGCTGTGGGTATTTCATCACGAATTGATCATTTTACCATGTACATTCTTCTAGAGGAATATTCTTCCACTTGATTAGGTACTTCGTAATGGTTATATGTCAAAGAGATATAGAATGTTTATCTATAACTTTTTGTGGTTCAAGAATCAACTTTCATTCTTCATCTAATTTTGGAAGTTCTATTTACATTGGCATATTTTTTCCCAAAACCTTTTTTAGGCAAGATACATGAAACACCTTATGAATGCAAGAAGAAGGAAAATATAACTTCTATACCACTTGTGCAATCCTATGAATAATTATTTAGGGCCATAACAGTTATGATTTTTGAGCTAATTCTTTATTCTTCTTTTTCTTGAATGAAGATTGCTTATAATGCTATAATCTAAAAAATACCCAATTACCCTCAAATTATCTTTCACTTCAATGTTGTTCCCCTTGTTGTTTTATCATGTTTCATGTCATTTGAAGGTTTTCCATAATAATTTTCAAAGTTTCTTTAGTATTTTCCATATGTGACTCCGTTTCCTATACTTTGGACTTATCTTGCAAAAAGTATGAGATACTAAGAGTTGGATATCCATAAAGGGCCTTAAATGGGGAAATTTTAGTAGATGTGTGATAGGTAGTATCATATTACCATTCTTCCTTGACGAACCCACTTCATCCATTAAGATTGCTTTTCTAAAGAGTAACATTGTAGATAACCTTAAAAACATTTGTTAACTATTTTTGTTTGACCATTTGATTGTGTTTGATATGTAGAACTCATGGCGGCTAGTGTTTCTCCACTCATATTAAATAATTATTTCCAAAAGTTTCTTGTTACTATTACTTTAGGAAAACCATGAAGACTATGAATTTCTTTCACGGACACTTCTGCCACTTGGCTTGTTGTTTATGTACTTTGAGCTCTACAAAATTTGTCTATATAAATGACCACAAAAATGTCATACTTACCTTTATATTTCAGTAACCTTGTAATAAAGTCTATTGATATATCTTCTAGTCTTTGAATATGTATGTGGAATGGTTGAAGTAACCCTAGAGATTTTACTATCTCTCTTTTATTTATTATGCGAACCTGACCTTCTCTTACAAAATTTTGAATATATTTCTTCATTCCTTCCAAAAATATATTTTTTGATCCTTTGAGATGTTTTAAGGAACCCTGCGTCCTACCATCAGAGAGACATGGGACTCCCTTAATATTTTTTTATTCAAATATGCTTGCGTGCGTAAAAATATTCTACATTTGCACCAAAGTATATCTCTCTTTCACTCCCAATGCTCCATAGAGTTCATCCCATCCTTTATAAATTTTAGTTTTTGTTTAGTACTATTGTCATTTTTCCATTATGGCAAGCTTCTTCTAGCCACCTAGTAATAGAAAATGTAATTGGATATAAATTTGAGGCCTCTTCTATTTTAGAAAGAGCATCATGTACTAAATTTTCCTTACCCTTTTTGCAGATTATCTCAAAATTAAAACTTTGCATTTTTTCTCCTCATTTTTGTTAATCTTCCAATGAAATCCATAGCTTCAAAAAATACTTTATGCTATCATGGTACATCTTGACTTTAAAGTACCTCCCAATGATATGCTATCCCCATTTTTTATTGCATGTAATATTGCTTCCATTTATTTTTCATACGTAGATTTCACCAAATATTTTCTTTGAATTCCTTTCTTTTAAAAGCCAATGATATCCTTTATTGTGTTAATGTTACGTAAATTCCTTGTCCTAGTGCCTCACACTCTACTATGAATGTTTTACCAAAATTAGGTGCAACCGATGTTGGTGTAGAAGACATGGCATCCATTGAAAGAGAGAATGCCAAAGTAGCCTCATCATTCCATACAAATGATATTTTCTTCAAGAGATATGTGAGTGGACTTGAAATGCATGCATAATTCTTAACAAATGATCAATAATATCATGTAAGTCTAAAAAATCTTCTAAGAACCTTGATTTTCTTAGGAATAGGTCATTTTGTAATAGCTTGTATCTTTTGAGGCTCCAACTTCACTCCTTCCTTTAAAACAATATGAACCAAATACTCGAATTCTTATTTCCCAAAAGCACATTTGGATATTTTTACATAAAAATGATTGTTCTCAATAATTATTTATATAAATTTTCCACATGTTTAGTGTGGTATTCCCATGATTTATTATAAATATGTGTATTATCAAAGAAAACCAACACAAATTTTATAAGATGGGATCAAAAAAAATTGTTCTTAAGTCGAGCCCGCTGGACTTCAAACGGAGATAAACCATAATTCAAACCAAATTCGCGTTCCAAAATAGCCTGCTGACGTCGGCCAATTTTGTGACGCGAAAACCAAATGAATTCCGCCCTAATATTTTTCGGGTCCGAAGTTGGGCTGGCGTACGGTGGGAGAGTTGTGACGGGAATTTCTTATCAAATTCGCCCTAATATTTTTCGGGTCCGGATTTCCACTGCACGAGCGGCCCAAACAAAGATCCGCTCCAATCAATTTCTGCCACGTGTCCTCAATAAAAACTTGCCCTGCTCCTGGCTGCGGGTGCATTCGATGGCGTTTAAGGTGATGGGACATGGATATGGTGATTTCATATCAATCGCATTAACATTTAACGCTGTTCAATTAAGTTTTCACATCAAATCCGCATTAATTAATTTTTAACACTGTTCAAGATCGGCCTCCAATCCTCTTAGCGATTCCGCACGCTCCAATATGATCTGGCCTTCGGCTCTCATTATTAATGATCAGAGATTAATTATGATGGGCATCCTTTGATTGCATTGTAGTCGGGTCGAGAAAATGGCTTTTAGCTATGCTTTTTCAGACGAGCCGGTTGCTGGATTACACTGCCTGCTAACTGTGACGATAAGGAGAAGTGGCCAGCTGAACTGCTGCCTAGACCTTGCAGCATATCTTCATTTCTCTCGGTTCTGTCTCTGTCTGTCTTCCTCTGTTAATTGGAATTCTTCTTCTCCGTCTCCTCTTGTGCCCACTCCACCTGAGACTGCACCCATGCCTCGTGTGCGTCATAGGATGCGTTGCCGCAGGGGGAGCACTAGAGGTCAACCCCTGCGGGCTCCCTCCAGCCCCTCAACAAAGTCAACTTCCGGCCAGTCCAGTGATTATTACGCAGGTTGATATCCAAATACTAGGAGTGGGCAGGGTCGGGTTGTAGGATCTGACCACCGTATGGATTCCCATGCTCCTCGCTTCCCCACCGCTAGTTCACCTTCTCCCACGACGCGCACTACGCAATTTTCCTTTAATTTCTCTCTCAACCGCCCATGAATCACGGCTTTAGTCACTTTGGTCTTCCGCAAGGAGGCCCAAACGGAGGAAGAATGCACCCGTCCGGCGGTTCTGAGCTCGGAAAAAGCCGGCCAGCATTCGGGCCTTCAGGAGGGGAGCCGTGGCATGCATGTGGAGGTAGCACCTAGCGATCTTGGACCTTCCGAAGGATGGTGTCGAATCGTGGAGGAACCACCGGAGGAGTAGTTTGGTTAATTTGTTTTTCTTGCTTAGCAGACCCACTTAATTGGGCTGCTTTTAGTTTATTTTATTGTGCTGGACCTTTGTAATATTTTTGAATTCTGTAAATTAAACGTTCAAGACTGGTTTCCCCGTATGAGGGCAGTCTTCTTAATTTTTTGATTTTTTGATGACAAATTTGCCATGAGTCTAGCCAGGCAATGTTTTTGACTTCGGTGTAATTTTATTCGCAATGTTAATAGATTAACTTTACTTAGAATTCTCACATGATTAGCGTTTTTCTTGATTTGTTCAAGGATTTTGGGTACTTTAATTTGTATTTGGAACAATGGACGTCGGTACTCTATCTGTTGCTTTACTATTCTACATACTGCTATTTCACTTTTTTATAGATGCCTCGGGCATATTTGGATGCTTTCTCAGATTGTCGATAATCTCCATGTGGACCGTTACTGGGTTTTATATCAAGTCCCTGTATGTGACATGAGGTATTTTTCTATCACTGTCTGGGGTGGGACTTCCACTTTTCTGGATGGATATTTGGGTTCCAATCTTCAGATGTGAAAATGTAATAACTTCATGGACTGTTTTACTTCATATAATATATTCAAAACAACGTTTTTTCTCTTGTGAAAAAAAAAATGATTAATGTTTATCACTCTCCCTTCAAAACTAGCGATGCTGGTCTATGTTGCTGGTTTATTGATATGGTCTGATGGTCTTTTTATATTTTGGACATATCACACTCCTCACATGATTAGCGTTTTTCTCTGTTCAAGGATTTTGGGTACTTTAATTTGTATTTGGAACAATGGACGTCGGTACGTACTCTATCCGTTGCTTTACTATTCTACATACTGCTATTTCACTTTCTTATAGATGCCTTGGGCATATTTGGATGCTTTCTCAGATTGTCGATAATCTCCATGTGGACCGTTACTGGGTTTTATATCAAGTCGCCGTATGTGACATGGGGTATTTTTCTATCATTGTCTGGGGTGGGACTTCCACTTTTCTGGATGGATATTTGGGTTCCAATCTTAAGATGTGAAAATGTAATGACTTCATGGACTGTTTTACTTCATACAATATATTCAAAACATCATTTTTTCTCTTGTGAAAAAAAAAATTATTAATGTTTATCACTCTGCCTCCAAAACTAGCGATGCTGGTCTATGTTGCTGGTTTATTGATATGGTCTGATGGTCTTTTTATATTTTGGACATATCACACTCCTCACATGATTAGCATTTTTCTTTGTTGCAGGATTTTGGGTACTTTAATTTGTATTTGGAACAATGGACGTCGGTACTCTATCTGTTGCTTTACTATTCTACATACTGCTATTTCACTTTCTTATAGATTCCTCGGGCATATTTGGATGCTTTCTCAGATTTGTCGATAATCTCCATGTGGACCGTTACCGGGTTTTATATCAAGTCCCTGTATGTGACATGGGGTATTTTTCTATCACTGTCTGGGGTGGGACTTCCACTTTTCTGGATGGATATTTGGGTTCCAATCTTCAGATGTGAAAATGTAATAACTTCATGGACTGCTTTACTTCATATAATATATTCAAAACAATGTTTTTTCTCTTGTGAAAAAAAATGATTAATGTTTATCACTCTGCCTTCAAAACTAGCGATGCTGGTTTATTGATATGGTCTGATGGTCTTTTTATATTTTGGACATATCACACTCCTCACATGATTAGCATTTTTCTCTATTCAAGGATTTTGGGTACTTTAATTTTTATTTGGAACAATGGACGTCGGTACTCTATCTGTTGCTTTACTATTCTACATACTGCTATTTCACTTTCTTATAGATGCCTCCGGCATATTTGGATGCTTTCTCAGATTGTCGATAATCTCCATGTGGACCGTTACTGGGTTTTATATCAAGTCCCTGTATGTGACATGGGGTATTTTTCTATCACTGTCTGGGGTGGGACTTCCACTTTTCTAGATGGATATTTGGGTTCCAATCTTTAGATGTGAAAATGTAATAACTTCATGGACTGTTTTACTTCATATAATATATTCAAAACAACATTTTTTCTCTTGTGAAAAAAAAATGATTAATGTTTATCACTCTGCCTTCAAAACTAGCGATGTTGGTTTATTGATATGGTCTGATGGTCTTTTTATATTTTGGACATATCACACTCCTCACATGATTAGCGTTTTTCTTTGTTCAAGGATTTTGGGTACTTTAATTTGTATTTGGAACAATGGACGTCGGTACTCTATCTGTTGTTTTACTATTCTACATACCGCTATTTCACTTTCTTATAGATGCCTCGGGCATATTTGGATGCTTTCTCAGATTTGTCGATAATCTCCATGTGGACCATTACTGGGTTTTATATCAAGTCCCTGTATGTGACATGGGGTATTTTTCTATCACTGTCTGGGGTGGGACTTCCACTTTTCTGGATGGATATTTGGGTTCCAATCTTCAGATGTGAAATGTAATGACTTCATGGACTGTTTTACTTCATATAATATATTCAAAACAACGTTTTTTCTCTTGTGAAAAAAAAATGATTAATGTTTATCACTCTGCCTTCAAAACTAGCGATGCCGGTCTATGTTGCTGGTTTATTGATATGGTCTGATGGTATTTTTATATTTTGGACATATCACACTCCTCACATGATTAGCGTTTTTCTCTGTTCAAGGATTTTGGGTACTTTAATTTGTATTTGGAACAATGGACGTCGTTACTCTATCTGTTGCTTTACTATTCTACATACTGCTATTTCACTTTCTTATAGATGCCTCGGGCATATTTGGATGCTTTCTCAGATTTGTCGATAATCTCCATGTGGACCGTTATTGGGTTTTATATCATGTCCCTGTATGTGACATGGGGTATTTTTCTATCATTGTCTGGGGTGGGACTTTCACTTTTCTGGATGGATATTTGGGTTCCAATCTTCAGATGTGAAAATGTAATGACTTCATGGACTGTTTTACTTCATATAATATATTCAAAACAACGTTTTTCCTCTTTTAAAGTTTCATTTTTTTATTTTTTATTTTTTATTTTATTTTTATTTATTTTTAATAATAAAATTGAACCCGCCGTCAGTATATCGACGCCTTGTAAGCGTCAGAATTGCGACAACTCAGAAACGTCGGAAGAGCGACAGTATAAAAACGTCGGACGAGTGACGTTCAAAACGTCGGACCACATTTCGTCGGAATTGCGACATCTTACAAACGTCGGAAGAGCGACGTTCAAAACGTCGAACCACATTTCGTCGGAATTGCAACAACTTACAAACGTCGGAAGAGCGACGTCAAAAACGTCGGACCACATTGCGTTGGAATTGCGACCATTTACAAAAGTCGGAAGAGCGACGTTCAAAACGTCGGACCACATTTCTTCGGAAGTGCGACAGTTTACAAACGTCGGAAGCGCGACGGTTCGTGAGAAGTCGGAAGAGCGACGCTTGTTCGGAAGCGACGGAAGAAGTGTCGATAGTGCGACACTTTTTAAGTGCGTCGGAACTGTGACGGCATGACAAACAACGTTTTGTCCGCCCTTGAACTGTCGCTCTTGCGATGACTATGTGTCAGAATAGCGACGAATTGGCCGTCGGAATTTCCGCCAAATTTTCTAGTGAGTTTGCACCTTCTTTGGTTGAAGCTCCTTCCAGAATAATTTGGGGTTAGTTTTCCTAAGGAAGATAGTTCTTCTCTCCTCGAAATCATGAAATCAACCTTTTTCTTTCTTACTATCTGCTTGTAAGCTTTGAGCTTTATGTTATCTGTGTCTGATTCCTTCCACCTTCTCCTTGCCTTTTTGCATTCCTCATCAAACCAAGGAGAGGAACCAAAGAGCGAAAATTAAACAAAGGGAGAGGAAGACCAAACGCTTGGGATTAGCATTTGGCAAATGAGCTTTAGTGTTCTCCTTTCATGTAATAGTACTCGCCCTCAGTTTGGTTTGATGGAGATGCCCCTTTAGCCACGCAAGGTCAGCCAACAAAAACTCAAAGGAGAAATGGGAAAAGTAAAAGGGAAATGGACAATTGCGAGTAAGATGGCCTACCTCCTCACAATTATAGCTTCTAACTGGTCCCATCCCTGCAGATTGATTGTTTGTCATAGTTATATCTATGGAATACACAAATTGGAGTTTCGTTCACTCCTATCACCAACTTTCTTGAATGCCCCTGCTCACTAAGTGACAAAAAGGGGTCACTATTACTTCAACACCGGGATCTGGGCCACAACCAGGATCACGATTGAAGACAACTTCGTTGGGGTGAGCAATAAAATAAATTGATGGGAAATTTTTAGTGGAGTAGGATAGTGAGAGTGTATGGCCCTAAAAGCCCTAACCCAAGTCCGAGGCATTTGATATTTTTGTATATTCATGTTGGAAAAGTTTTATATGTATTTTCACAGAAAAAAGACCCTACCAAAGTAGGTTGCTGGAGGATTTTATGATCATTCTCTAATTTGGTGACACTTCTGGGATTTGTGGTAAATTCTAGGCTGAAGTTTGTCAATGTGACTTTAGCTAGATGTTGTATAAAAAATATTTACAGATTATTATGTATTATTCACAAGTATGAAAATTGTATATGGGTAATTTGTATAAACATCAGGGTGTGTGTAATATTGAAAGAAAGAAAGAAAGTAATTTTAATGTCTACGAGGTTAGAAAGAGTTTATGGGACAGATTGCTTCTTCATCTGGCTCTTGTAATCGGTCATTTTCTTGTGGAGTTTTACAATAAACGCTCCCAACTTCTTGACAAGTGGTGGGATGGGCCACCTTCTCCATTTTCCAAACAAAGGAGTATGATTTTCTCTGTATTTAGTCTATCTTTAAGTGTTTTTGAACAATATGTGACCATCTAAATTCAAAACCGAATTATAAGTTCAAAATTGGCTTAACCTAACTAGCATTTCTATGAATAATTAAGTCCACCAACATCTCATCACTCCTCTAGTCAACCCTAGACTTCTCAAAGACAAATGCATGTTCCACCCATTCTCTTGGTTTAAAACTAAAAAAACTAAACAAAAGCTTGAAATAATAACTTTTGATTTGATAGACACTTATTATGTCAATGGGTTTATATCCTTAATCCACATGCAATTTCAACACCATACAATAATAATTAATATATTTCAGTTTTTGTTGTTATAATATAATAATCAACATGGAATGACATCACATTATGATGCGTTTTTTTTTTCAATTAATCTAAAACATATGTTTTTTACTTTTTCATCTAAAATAGTCAATAACTTCCAAATTATGTGAAAGGCACTCATTTACTCAATGAGTTCATATTATATCCCTAGTGTAGATACAGTTTGAACACCATATAAGAATAATTGGCAATTGCATCGAGAGGTGCAAAGGAATGTTGATAGGAGGAGTGGGGCAATGTGGAAGGAAATGCCCGCATGTCAGGTTGCAACATTGATGTCACCTTACGGGGTGTGCAATGACACGCTGAAGGGAGCGAACTTTCTGACCTTCCCACCTCAAAAACCACTCCAGTCCTTGCAATCAAAAGGTGCATGTTGTCGTGTTATAGGAACAGAAGCTATGAGGATCCCCTTTGCTTGCAAGGATTGGAGTGGTCCCTGAGTTGTGAAGATCAGACAGTTCGTTTCTTTCAACGTGGCATTGAGCGCCCCAAAAAATGATAGTGATGTTGCAGCCTGACATGTTGCACAAGTCGATAGTTTCCTTCCACATTCACATTCCACCACTCCTCCTATCGACATTCCTTTGTACCTCTTGGTGTAATTTCTAGTTTAATGTATAGGCTACAATTAGTATATGTACATTTACAAGGTTCTTCAATGAACACATCTTTTTAAATGATAGATTTTATCTAAAATGGAATGATTCAAAGACAAATGTTGTAAGGGTTGTGGATAAGATAAGCTTGAGTGTTGATGATAAGCGAGGGTGTGGGTGTTAGTGTCATCCTAGATGGAAGATAGGAGGAGTCTTCAGGTCTAATCATAGGATTTTTATGACGGATGAGATTGTGTGTATGTTTACTTAATGATGTATATATAATTAGCATTTGGATGAATACTTTATTGTGATACTTATATTTAATTTGATGAGAGAAATGAAAATGTGGTTTTTATAATGTTTTTTCTTTGTAGTTTAATACAAGTACATGGTTGTGAGTCATTTGTTGAGATTGAACAAGATGACGAGCTTAGTGAAAATGAGTCGCCTTCGCTAAGAGGGCCCGCAGGCTATTTTTGGCACAAGTCTATTTTTAGACTATGTCTATTTTTAGACATGGTGATCATATTTCAGAAGTTGCAGGATGCTATTTGTGGATAGTTGGTCAAGTTGGAAAAATAGATGAAATTCTATTTTTATAATATTGGGTAGAGTCTATTTATAGATCATCGATCTAAAAATAGAAGTGTCAATTATTATTAGCTCTTAATAATAATCCGACAATAAACAACAACTTATTCTCTTGGAGCACTTAATTTCAGTGCACAGATTTGGAAAATCAGTGGGTTGAAGGAATTATGCAATTCCTAGGGTTTACTGGTGGTTCATGCATGGAGGACTCAATTAGAACTGAAGTGGCAAAGTTATGACAGAGTTGGAAGAGTAGTTCATGGAGTTGTTATTCCGCCTTTAACTCGCTTAATTTTGTTAAACTCGCTGAGATAGTTGTATCTAGTCTAACCGAATGATACACTAGTGAGAGTGGAGTGAATTAATTAAAGAATTAATTCACAAATAATAACTCATTAATAACCGAAAAAAAACAAAGAATTAACTACAAAAGCATGCAGGCCCATGGAGACCTTGTGGAGAGAGAGGTGATAGGTGAAAGGGCAAGATGGACTATCTGTTGTGACTATAGTGATGCATTGGTTGCACCACACACACATTGGATTTGCCAATGAGGATTGTGCAGTCAAGGCAAGGGTAATTCAAATTCATTCAAAGCTATTCTTCAGCAGGGATTGCGCAGTGGAGGCAGGCTAGCAGGTGGCAAGAAATTGGTGCATGGATTTGCATATTTCTTCTGATTAGTGTGTGACGATTGATTGTACTGAGAGCTTGATGTACTAAGATTTGTATGAGATTGTTACATGATCTCCATGATACATAATATATGATAGTTGGGGTTTTCAGCTTCAGGATTTCCCGTTAAACAATTGTGTTATGTGCAATTGTTTTTATTGCTTCATGTGTTTGCAATCGAATGTTTTATTTCCGCAAAAGATTAACAGTGGAAGGATTCTGTATTTAGCAAGAAGATAAATATTGTTAGATCAGGAGAATCTGGATATATACATGCATCTTGTATATAATTTCTACATGGTATCAGAGCAGTGTTAAATCTTGAAGATCGCAATTGTGAAGAATTGCTGAGTTTGTGCTGGTGGACAATTAGAATTTGTTGCAGAAGATTCTTGGTGCGACAGTTGAGTATACATTGAAATGTCTTTCAATGGGTTGTGATTGGAGTATTCCCTTGATGGGAGCTCGAATTACATAGCCTAGAAGGATAGGATGGAGGCAGTGCTGGAGGATAATGGACTGAAGGAGTTCATCGATAGCGATGTTCCTAAGCCGGGATCTAACGATGTTGCATTACTTGACGCATGGAAAAAGAAGGTAGCAAAGACAAGAAGAATTCTGTTGGAAGGTGTGAAGGACCATATTGTGTCCATCCTTCATGGGAAAGCCACTCCATTTTTAATGTGGAAGGATTTGATAGATTTGTTCCAAAGCATAAACGACTAGAGGAAGTTGGCGTTGAAAGACAAGCTCAGAAAAATAAAAATGGAGAAGGGCGACAATATTCCAAAATATCTCACGAAGTTTTTCCATTGTAGGGATGAATTGGGAAGTGTGGGGATTAATGTTGATGATGAGGACTTGGTGAGCTTGGCTCTCCTTGGGCTCCGAAGAGTTGGCATAGCTACGAAGACTCTGTCAATGGATGGGAGAAACTGCCGAGATGGGAGCGACTTTGGTCGGTTCTTGTGCAGGAGGAGATAAAGCGAGGTACCAGGGATGGCTCTTCATCGAAGAATGAAGATGAAGAGAATTGCGCTTTGGCTGCCAAAGCAAGGAAAGGGAAGGGGAAGAAATTTCCTTCAAAATTCGAAGCGAAAGGCAAGAAGAAGGATTTGTCCAAGGTGAAGTGTTTTCACTGTCACGAACATGGGCATTTCGCCACTAACTGCCCACAGAAGAAGAAGAACAAGAAGGATGCTAGAGTTGCAGCTGGAGAGGCCTTAGCCTCGAAATTTGAACTTGATTTCTCTTTGATCTCATGCTTGGTTTCAAGCTATATGGGATTGGTGCGGTATCTTGATAGTGGTGCGTCTTTCCATATGACAGGAGACAAGGAGTTGTTTAGTGACTTGGAGGAGAAGGACCTTCAAATGCATATAGAGATGGGCGACGATGGTTGATACTGTGCGACCGGCATTGGGACCATTACATTTGAGAGGGAGTCCGGTAATCCATTCTTGTTGAAAGATGTTATGCATGTTCCAGTCCTAAGCAGAACTGTAGTCCTGCCCTCGCAATGTTGGAAGACAAAGGTTATGATGTTGTTTTCAGTGAGGGAAAAGCATTCCTTCGACATTAAACAATGGGTAAAACCAAGAAGATGGGGATTCGAGTTAAGAATCTCTACAAGCTGGAGGTAGATGGCTGCGCTGCAATGGTGGGCAAAGCAGAAGAAGTGGTGAGCCGGGATGAGGGAAAATTATGGCACAGGAGATTGGACCATCTTCTCCATGGTGCTTTGAAGATTTTGCAGCAGATTTCTACTGGACTTCCCAAGGGTACTCTTGCGCAGTCATATCAGTGCAAGGGATGTACTATGGGTAAGTTTGTGAAGACCACCTTTCATGAGAAGGAGAACCTGCGTCAGTGATCCTGGAGAGAATTCACACATACGTGTGTGGACCTTTCTCAGTTGCTTCAACAAAAAAACACAAGTATTATGTTATATTTGTTGATCACTATTCTCATAGATGCTAGATCTTCTTCATGAAAAATAAGAGTGAAACATTCTCAAAGTTCTGTGAGTTTAAAGCATTGGTGGAGAAGGAGTCGGGGAAGCAAGTGAAAGCTCTATGGAGCGATAATGGTGGTGAATACATCTCGGGCGAATTCAAAGACTTCTGTAGCAAAGAAGGAATTCGAAGAGAACTCATAGCGCCTCATAAACCATAGCATAATGGGTTTGTGGAGAGGAAGAACAAAACGATCGGGGGTGTTGCATGAGCTATGCTGCATGACCAGGGCCTACCGATGCACTTGTAGGTGGAAGCATGCAACACTGTGGTTTATGTGCAAAAATTTTGTCCTCATAGAGTACTTGGCATGAGTACACCTTAAGAAGCTTTTACTGGTAAGAAGCCTGATATTTATCATTTAAAATTTTGGCTCATCTCGTTTACATTCATGTGACAAATGACAATGAAGAAGCTTCTTCGGAGCTAACTACGGGTTGGGATATTTGTGGGTGCCATAGAAACACCCCATAATTAATGTGTATTTTTCCTGCAAATACGATGACTCGTGGTGCGACAGGATATAAAATTCAATGAGGTGAAAGCCATGAAGTTGTCGCTTGAGAGGGAGCTACACTTGCATGTAGAGGAGGAACTTCTTGTTCCCAAAGATGAGCCTCTAGATGTGGATCAGCCACAGGAGGAGATTCATGGAGTGGAGGAGTACACTCATGCATAACCAAACATCAGACAATGCATAAAGTGTACCACAGAAGCTGAGAGACTGAAGCTTGATGCGGCACATAATGTAGGAGTCCCTACATCACAGCACAGACAGAGACAGTCATTTGACCGATTTACTGGATACATGGCTCTGATGAGCAAGTGTGTCATGACAGAGCCATCTTCTTTTGAAGAAGCAGTGTAGGAGCCCACATGGGTAGATTCCATGGTGGAGGAGTATGACTCCATTGTCAGAAACAGTGCTTGGGAGATTGTTCCAAGACCGGTGGGTAAATCAGTTGTAGGATCAAGATGGATCTACA
Source organism: Pinus albicaulis (assembly GCA_034641835.2). NCBI lineage: Eukaryota > Viridiplantae > Streptophyta > Pinopsida > Pinales > Pinaceae > Pinus > Pinus albicaulis. Next base: position 610,713,628 of record CM076573.1, read on the forward strand.
AGGTAAAGCAAGCTACTGATGGGAGCGTCAAGAAGTATAAGGAAAGATTTGTTGCCCGGGGCTTCTCACAGATTGAGGGGATTGATTATGAAGAAACCTTTGCACCTGTCACATGGTATTCTTCCATAAGGACCATCCTTGCTCTCTCAGTGCAGATGGGTTGGCACATTCATCAGATGGATGTGAAGACTGTGTTCCTTAATGTGATCATTGAGGAAGAGGTGTAAATTGAGCAGCCTGAAGGATTTTATATCTTCAGCAGCGAGTCACATGTGTGCAAGCTCAAAAGAGCGTTGTATGGGCTGAAGCAAGCACCTCGTGCTTGGTACACACGGATTGACAGCTATTTCACTGGACTTGGCTTCACCAAGAGTGAGGCGGATGCAAACCTGTACCAAATTGTGGTGGAGGGTAAGATTTTAAGCATTTTTCTTTATGTTGATGATTTAATACTAACAGGTGATGAGCAGTTGATACACTCATCAAGGCAGACCTTGCAAAGGAGTTTGAGATGAAGGATTTGGGCCTCCTTCATTATTTTCTTGGATTGGAAATATGGCAGTGGGAAGGTGAACTGTTTGTGTCTCAAGGAAAGTATGCCCGGGAGATACTTGAGAAGTTTCACATGCAAGGCTGCAAGCCTATCGACACTCCTCTTATATGAAATTGGAGGAAAGAGGATGCTACGTCGTTAGAGTTAGTGGATGCCACTGTTTATCAACAGTTGGTGGGTTCGCTCATGTATTTAGTTAATACAAGACTGGACATATGCTATGCGGTGAACCAGCTTTCACAAGCGATGGTTAAGCCTACCAAAATTTTTTGGAAGGCATGCAAGCATGTCCTGAGATATCTCGGGGGCACATCTGAGTATGGTTTATGGTACATAAAGACAGATGATGTGAAGTTGCATGGCTTCACGAATGCAGATTGGGTAGGTAGCCCAACAGACAGAAAGAGCACATCAGGAGGGATTTTCAGTATCAGATCTACGACAATTTCTTGGTATAGCAGGAAACAAAGATCCGTGGCACTCAGTTCAGCGGAAGGAGAACACATGGCAACAAGTAACGCTGCATGTGAGGCTATCTGGATGAGGAAGATCCTGGTCGGTTTGTTCGGTTCACATTTAGATCCTACAGTGATACATTGTGATAATCAGAGTTGCATTAAAATCTCGATTAATCCTGTGTTTCATGATAGATCTAAACATATTGATATCCGATATCATCATATCAGATATTGTGTGCAGCGGAAGATCATGTTGCTTTAGTACATTCCTACGGAAGATCAGGATGCAAATATTCTGACGAAGGCGCTCACCAGGAGAAAATTCGAATACCATAGAGGCAGCATCAGGTTGAAGGATAATCCCTATCTTGTTGAGAGGGAGTGTTGAGATTCAACAAGATGATGAGCTTAGTGAAAATGAGTCGCTTTCACTAAGTGGGCCTGCAGGCTATTTTTAGAATATGTCTATTTTTAGACATGGTGATCATATTTCAGAAGTTGCAAGATGCTATTTGTGGATGGTTGGTCAAGTTGGAAAAATAGATGAAATTGTATTTGTAGATCGTCGATCTAAAAATAGAAGTGTCGATTATTATTAGCTCTTATAATAATCCGACAATAAACAACAACTTATTCTCTTGGAGCACTTAATTTCAGTGCACAGATTTGGAAAAGCAGTGGGTTGAAGGAATTACACAATTCCTAGGGTTTACTGGTGGTTCATGCATGGAGGAATTAGTTAGAACTGAAGTGGAAAATTTATGACAAAGTTGGAAGAGTAGTTCATAGAGTTGTTATTCAATTTAACTCAGTTAATGGAGTTAAACTCAGTTGAGCTAGTTGTATCTAGTCTAACTGAATGATACACTAGTGAGAGTGAAGTGAATTAATTAGTTAATTAATTCACAAATAATAACTCATTAATCAATTGAACAAATACAACAGTTAACTACAGTGCATGTCAGTTCCAGTGGAGACCCAGTGGAGAGATAGGTGAAAGGGCAAGATGGACTATCTGTTGTGACTATAGTGATGCATTGATTGCACCACACACACATTGGAGTTTCCAATGAGGATTTCACAGTGAAAGCAAGGGTAATTCGAATTCATTCAGAGCTATTCTTCAAAAGGGATTGCTCAGTGGAGGCAAGCTAGCAGGTGGCAAGAAATCGGTGCATGGATTTGCAGATTTCTTCTGATTAGTGTGTGACGATTGATTGTACTGAGAGCTTGATGTACTAAGCTTTTTATGAGATTGTTACATGATCTCCATGATACATAATATATTGTAGTTGGGGTTTTCATCTTCATGCTTTCTTGTTAAACAACTGTGTTATGTGCGATTGTTTTTATTGCTTCATGTGTTTGCAATTGAATGTTTAATTTCCGCAAAATATTAACAATGGAAGGATTTTATATTTAGCAAGAAGATAAATATTGTTAGATGAGGAGAATCTGGATATATACATGCATCTTGTATATAAATTCTACATCATTGATCCTAACCATAACACTAATATAGTGAAGAGCGCTCAAGAAGATATGTGTGTTTGTATGTACATTGTGATATAATTGATATGTGACCCTCTCTTAATCCTCACTTGAGGAAGCTTATTAAGAGTAATCCCCTCACCCCTAGGATTTATGGCCATCCTAAGATGCATAAGCCTGGGGCCCCTTTAAGACCTATTGTTAACACAATAGGTGGTCCCTCTTATCATATGGCTAAATTCTTAGCTTGAAAGCTTAAAACCCTTGTAGGTCTCATTGATTCTTATGTTAAAGACTCGACTTATTTTATCAAGGAGTGGAAATACATTAGGCTTGAGCCTGCGGATTTATTAGTCAGTTTCAATGTTGTCTCCTTATTTACCAAAATCCCCATCCCGGAAGCCATCGATGTCATTAGGAGGATCTCGGACCAGGACGCTTCTAAATTGGTTGGCCTTTGCCTCACCTCGACATTTTTTAGTTTCCAAGGCGAGTTCTATGAGAAAACCTATGGTGTTTCCATGGGTTCCCCTATTTCCCCTATTGTGGCTAACTTATTTATGGAGGATTTTGAAATGAAGGCCTTGGCCTCAGCTCAATTTCGCCTGAAGAAGTGGAATAGGTTCATGGATGATACCTGTGTCATTTGGGCCCATGGTCGCGAGAAGTTGAATTTGTTTCTTGATCACCTGAATTCCCAGTCTGATTACATCAAATTCACAATGGAAGTGGAGGTGGATGGTTGCCTTCCCTTCCTAGATATTCTTCTCTCTAGAAGGGATGATGGTTCTATCTCTCACTGAGTTTTTCACAAGAAAACTCACACATAATAGTATCTTCATGTTGATTCTCACCATTTTTTGGTTTAGAAATTTGGTGTTCTTTGCACTCTGGCTACCCGTGCTCTTAGAATATCTGATGATAGCCACTTGGAATCGGAGAAATCCCATATTCTTGACGTGTTTGAGAAGAATGGGTATAGTAGATCCCAAGGTCATAAGGCCTTTCAAAAATCGTTTAAAGGCTTAAAAGGCAAGTCTACTCGGTTGGATCCTATCTCCAAGGTTAATCTTCCGTTTATCCAAGGGATCACAGACATAATTTCCCACGTCCTTAGGAGAAATAATGTCTCCTCTTTGTTCAAACCTCTCTGTACTATCAAGAATTCTCTCGGATCTGTCAAGGATCCTATAGACCCAAAGGACTTAAAAGGGGTTTATATGGTTTCTTTTTCCTATGGTACTCCATATATTGGAGAAACAGGTCGATCTATTAGACAAAGAATCATTGAGCATGCTGCAGACATTAGGGACAATCGATCCCACACTTTTTCTCTTGCGGAACATGCTAAAAAATCGTGTCACTATGTATGCATCGAAGACTCCAAAGTCATTGCTAAGGTGGATCATTTCCATCATAGGATGCTGAGGGAGGCTATTGAAATTGAGAGGCATCCTAAAAATCTCAACAGAGATGATGGGTGGAAATTAAGTAAGAGTTGGACTTTGGCCCTCTCCAGGTGATTTATCCCCCTTGCGTTGACTTTCCTTTTTTTTTTTCTCCATTTAATTATTTTCTTAACTTTTTATAATTTGTTAATGTTTTTATTTAATTCCCTTTAATTATTTTTTCTTAACTTTATATATATATATATATATATATCCCCGCTTATATTTTTATTCTATATTATTTTTTAGCCTTTTATTAATATTTCTTAATATCGCTAAATTATTATTACTATTATTATTATTGTTATGTATTTATTTATTTCATTTTTTATGCCCCGATTATTATTTACCCCTCTCCCTGAACTATAATTTATTCTTTTTTATTAAATTATAAATTATTCTTTAATAATTTTTCTTAAAAACTTAAAATTTTTTATAACTTTCTAACTAGCCTAATAACAGCTAGTTTTTAACAGCTAATTTTATCTGCTATTACCAGGCATTGACGCATCCTTACTATTTATTCAATGAGATTGGTTCCCTTCTTCACCTTGTCTTGAGGATGAACCACATTAGATGGTTTGAAACGTTGACCTAATCCTAATGATGTGAGTAATTTGAAAGACATTTATCTACATTATGGATCACAAAAGTCTTAGATCTAACATGTTTTACATTATTGGATTTTCTATGTTTACTAGCCTTGACTCTCATCTACGTAGTAAGAGTAGTCACGTTAGATTACAAAAGGGAATACATTAAGCTAGAGCTCACACATTAGCTAATAACTATTAAAATTCACTAACAAGGGATATAAAAGATAATTAAAATATATGTAAATGTTAAGTTAAATATACAAATATTCATTAACTTTTTAAAATTAGTCTATGAGATCTTAATATTGCCTAGGAAACACAAGAACCTTAGTTCTTAGATAGATAAAGTGAATATCTTAGGAGTGAACATCCCCACTGAAAGATTATTAGGATATCTATATAATTATCTTTTTCTATGGATTGCATTTATTATTACTAATAAGATTATGTTATTGGTTTCAAAATATATATTCTGAGATTAATAACTTCATTGTCAATAGACTTTTAGTGTTGGCTTATAAATGAACTTTAATCTTTTTAATAATTCAAGGGTGTAGATTGGCAAACTTAGACATTGATCTCATTAACCATCTTTTTTTTTAACAATAATTGGGAAATTATATTGACCAAAATTTGCGGAAACATAGTAGGGTACATCGAAAATTTCTATCTTACCAAAATTCTGAGGTAAGTAGGTCTGACTCATATATTATCAACACACCCAAGAACAATACACTTGATTTAGTTTTCCAAATACTAAAAATAGCTACATTCCAACATTTATGACATGAATATTTCCTCTTGACATAACAATAAACAAAAGAAACACATGATTAATTTGGTTTTTGGGTGTAACTTCTTGTGACCATTGGTTGGAATTCTATTGCGGCTTTCTTCTTCTTCTTCCCTACTTTTGTCCAAAATTGTGTTAAAGTAGATAGAGTTCTTATTGGTTCATTCAAACCTATAGTATATTTTGCTAAGGATTTTTCTTGCTCTCGAGATTCAACTTTCCCAACTTTTTATTGTTTGAGGGCTTACCTTTTCAAGGGATTCATGGCCCAAGTCCTATGGGAATGGTTCTACTTTTAGTAGACTTTGAGACACATGATCTTGTTGTTTTTATTAAGAAATTAGAATCATTGTAGGTAGAGGAAGAGTTGCAGGAGATTCATCTCATAGAACTAATTGACGATCCTTAATGGAAGCAACCAACCAAGTTTATTTTCATTGATTCTTTTAACAATCCTTTAAATCAATTGGACAATGAGAAGCTATAAGGCTCTTACTAAAACAAGCCCTACGCTGCAAAGATACATTCTCATAATCTAACTTTTTATTCTAGGAAAAATATCTATAGTCAAATTAATTCAAGTTAGGAACCCAAGGCCGAGATCCATTTCCACACATATTTTGGCATAAGTAGCAATTCTTTTCCCTTGAGTTTCACTTGAGGCAAAATGGAACTTTCCTAAAGCTAATCCAATGGCCTTAAGAGAGGGAAAACCCTATAAATGTAGCATAAAATTTACAAGTTGTACCATAATAAGGGAAGAGGACAAGATATGTATTAATGGATCAAAAGCGAGAGACCATTTTTATCAAGCACAAACTAACATTGCCCCAAAACCACAGATTTGTATCATATCCTTGTCTTCAACGTTGTCAAATTAATTTCACTTAGGAACCCAAGACTGAGATTCATTTCCACACATGTTTTGGCATAAGTAGCAATGCTTTTCCCTTGAGTTTCACTTGAGGCAAAATGGAACTTTCCTAAAGCTAATCCAATGGCCTTAAGAGAGGGAAAACCCCATAAATGTAGCATAAAGTTTGCAAGTTGTACCCAAATAAGAGAAGAGGACAAGATCTGTATTAATGGATCAAAAGTGAGAGACCATTTTTATCAAGCAAAAACTAACATTGCCCCAAAACCACAGACTTGAGTTAAATATCATATCCTTGTCTTCAATGTTGTCAAACTCAACAACAAAAAAATCCTTGCACAAAGGTGGATGAAAACATCTTTCCCAATCACCAATAATCAATTTTTCACTATCCAAGCTTGGATTTTTGCAAGCCACAAGAAAAATCCAAAGAAATGACAAACTAGACTACCATACCTAAGGAAATTTGCTTCCTCAATAGCCTTCAAGCCAATGGGAATGGAAATGGAGGGAGCTTCATAAACCAAAATAGAGGAATAATGGGCAAAAGAATACTGAAGCACAACATTCTTGAAACATACAACTCTATTGGAGTAGAAATTGACAAATCCCAAGGAAACACGAGATCAAACACCATGGATGGGCTAAGTAGCAGATAAGACATTGAGGGAGGAAGCACACAAACAACCAGGGTGGAACCCTAGTCGTTTTAGACCAAAGAGCAATCGCCATCTTCCCAAATAAAAAAAAATCACATTGTTGTGGGTGGTTAAGGTGGTTAAGCTTTGATCTCATTAATTATCTTACTAATAGTTAGATAGCATATATTATCATGTTTAAGCATTAATTTCATTGACTGGTTTATGTATGAATTTTGAATCCAATTAATGTTAAAATAAAAGACATTATGATCATTCACACTCTTTTGATTTGGCTAAGTTAATGAGGGTTAAGGGTTAGAGATTTATATATCATAAAGCTAACGATATACACATGATAGGTCAGAGTTAGTAAAAACTAAGAAAGATATTAATTTATATGCCTCCTAGTGATAAAGAAAATAAAGGGAAAAACTAGCAATTTGTATCCCATATTGAGAAATGGCTTAACATTGATCAACTTTTACAACTTTTGAATATTGAGAAAAATAGAGAGTGAACGAGCCGTTTAAGAACTTTGAATAATTAAAGTGTTTGAACTTTAGAAATTGAATTTAAATGGGTTGACATTGGAATAAGAAGTAGTTGATCATATCAATTACAAAAATTAAGTGACACAATCAAGTGATGAAACTCCCTCCTTCAATATTTCAACACCTTAAAATAACTGGAAAATTAGATATAATTTTAATAATATCCCTCAATTTAAATTCAAATAAATGAAAAGAAAATCAACCATGCTTTTATTAACTTCCACATATTATTTTCCTTTTAATTAGAGCAATTTATTTCAAACTTACTTTTCTTATAATTAGAGCACATCATGAAATATGTTGTACTATGTGCCTCTTCCTTGAATTAAGCAAAAAGATGGAAATCTACTTTAAAAATAAAATGTATATATTAGAGCATAATGTGTTGATTTTTATAGTGCAATTAAGACAAGCACAAATTTTTCTGCCAAATAATTACTTCCAATGATACAATTACTTCTTTAACACCTTTCAGATTATAAAGCAATTATACTTCAAAATATTTCAACCATAAATGCAATAGGGTAGTAGAGATCACATTAAAATAAAGATGCACAAGAGACACAAAATTTACCTCGGGAAAACCCTAAAACTAGGGGAAAAACCTAGCAACCTTTTCTTATGAGAAATTTTCCAATTCAATCAATTTGTACATCTGAATTCCCATCCAAAATATCATTCCATTAACCAAAAAAAATTCCAAGTCAAACCAGTCAAAGGAGAGAGATAAAGTCAACTTTTTCTCACAAGTCAAATATGGTCAAAGAGGTCGAAATTCAACCTATTGTTGCTCCTGGTCAATCGAGGTCAATCGGGGGAATTTCGGCCCTACTGCACCACATAAAAGTTTTGTCAAACTGCCCAATTTGACCTATGGTCAAAGCCAGTCAATAAGTGTAGTCAATGTCCATACTTTTACCTTCAAAGATTTAGTCAACGTCATGTCAAATATTCCTAGAATATTCGTCCAATAATCCGTCAAATATTCCAAGTGAAAGCAATCATAATATGCCAAGGTCAATGCTAGTCAAAGACAGTCAAACTTCACTGGTTAAAGAAACTTCCTCCTCAGCACATGTGAGCATAAATCTTCTTCTTGTTGATGATCTGAGTTGTTGACGTGATGACCAAATGAGGAGGATGAGCTCTCTCTCTCTCTCTATATATATAGATATGATACCAATCAAGTGGAATTAGCCCAAGGGTCAAACCCTTCAAGTGGTGGGGCTGACCTGTCCAACACATAGCCTACAAGAACCATATACTAATAATAATAATTTATTTTGCCTTGTTGACTTCAAATACCGACCACAACTACATAATTTCAACACTCCCTCTTACCCAAGGAGTTATTTCTCCTTGACTTCCATAAATGTACATATGATAAATAAAATTTCTCCATTCCAAGAAAATGTTTAAAGATTGAAATATTGAGAGCATCAACATCCAATAGAGGAAGCAGTCACCCACTAGTCCTAGGGCTATCAAATCAACAAGTCATCACTTGGAGACATGTCAGGAAACCCCCCCGACCCATGGTGAACCCAGGGCCCATTTACTATTCCTAAATGTCATCACACATTATGAATGGTTAGTACATTCTCAATGCTATGAGATACAAACTCAACCCACTAGCCTAACCCCATGGATATATGGTAAAAAATTCATGATCGAGGGAGAAATCTAGGCCTTGATGCTAACTGAAGCAATCTCTCCAACCATAAACCATGGTCTCTTGGTAACGCCTCATGACATAAGAGAGAAAACCAGGATTTAAATATTATGAAGCCAATCCCCCAACCAAAATCCAAGGCTTCTAGGTCAAACCCCATGCCCAAGGGAGTAATTTTGGCTTTAATTCTTATAGGGCTAGTCTCCCCAACCATAAACCACAATTTCCCAGTCAAACCCCATGACCTAAGGGAGAAATCCATGCCTTGATTCTTATAGCATCAACACTCCCTTCTACCAAGTGAGGGATTCTCAACAAATCCAAACCTATCCCTGAATTAAATGAACTTATGATCCCAATTAATAGTGCATTAAACCAAGATCCTTCATTTCGAATTCAGAAATCAATTCCCTCTTACACTGGACTATGAGATGCTCTTCTCTTGTGAGAAGCAAGTCATCAACATATAATAGCAATATCACATGCTCACCTTCAATAATCATGAAGTATAAATTTGGATCAACGTCACTCTTGGTAAAACCAAGACTCATCAAATATCCATCAATGTGAGAGTACCATGCCCTAAGTGCATGTTTAAGTCTATACAAATCTTTCTTCAATTTGAAAACATGAGTCTCCCTCTTATGAAAATCAAACCCTTGAGGTTGTTCAATTTATACTTCCTCCTCTATAAATCCATTAAGGAATTTTTTTTTGACATCCATTTGATGTAATTTCCAACCTGTAATAGAAGCAATATAAATAATATATCTAATGGAAGTGTACCTGGAAATTGGAGCAAATGTGTCTTCATAATCATCTCCCTCTTTCTAGGATAACCCTCTATCCATGAATCTTACTTTGTACTTGTTTATGTTTCCATCAACTACATGCTTGATAATATATATCCACTTGGAAGTCACCATTTAATTCCCTTCAGGTCTTGGCATGATTTCCCATACAACATTCTTCATAATATACTCGTACTCTTCTAACATGGAATATTTCCAAACTTGTTGATTTGTTGCTTCTTCATATTTGGATGGCTCAGACTCAATTATCTTACTCATCAATGTTGCATATCCTAAGAATTTCTTAACACATTTTGATTCCTTGAAAGTCTCACAGGGAGCTACATATCCCTCTACTTCCTGCAATGTTCTTTCAAGCCATGCCTACCTCTTCTTGGTTTCATGTACAATGACCCTTGGTGGTTCGACATGTTCATTTGTCATTCAAGCTCTTCTTGTTGATTTTGAGGAGGATTCATAGGTCCTTTTTCCATGGGTTTTAAACCCACATCCCTGGGATCTTCTTTCCCCTCATCATCATAATCCAAGTGTGATCCTCTGGACTTCCAGAAGAAAACATCCTAATTAAAATTAACATCCTAGCTAATCTAAATTATCTTTTGTCCTAGAACATAAATTATGTAGGCCTTGGATGTCTCATTGCATCCAAAACATGGTCTATTCTTCCTATAAGGTTCCAACTTGGTCCTCTTCTCCTTGGGCACATGAACGCAGACAGGAAAACTAAATATTCTTAAATGTCCAACTTCCAGCTTCTCACCTGTGAAGACTTCTTCATGAGTCTTATTCCCAAATACTAGGCGAGTACTTCTATTTTTGACATAAACAACAATCTTGGTGACTTCTCCTCATAAAAACATAGGTAGGTCTCGATCATGAATCATGGATTTAACAACTTTCATAATGGATCTGCTCTTTCTTTTAGCAATGCCATTTTATTGATGGTTGTAGGGGACTATCAACTGTGTAACACCCTCCTCCCACATTTACCCAAGCTAACCAGTCCAATGGGGTAGAATGTGACGAGAAGCTACTATGATGTGATTCAACTCCCCATGTATAGTTAAGGAAGTGGAATCGATAAAACAAAACCAATCTGCCTTCCCTCAAGAGATACAAACCCTTCAGGAGGCAACCAACCCTTTCAGGTGCTTAACCCCTGAGACAACTTATCATTTTTTTGATCTAGACCCTTAGCCACTCCCATGACAAGCCATGCATGCGACTGAATCCTTCCAGTCGCTCCCACAACAAGGCATGCTAGCGACTGTGAAATTTTCTAGGCAGTTATGAGCCAATGACGCTGGATTATGAGCCGCTTTTTTAGGGCTAGGTCTCAGGCCACTACCCAGAACTTTATGAAACTCCGAGAAATGAATAATAACAAAGGAACAAAGCTACTAATGCAATCATGGGTACAATTACTTGATCTTACCTCTACTAAACATGAGAAATATTTCATCAAATATGTAATCTACATGTCATAACAACATATCTTAGCATAGGGGTCTCATACTTATTTGAGATTCGTAAAGAAGAATTGATGCATTATCACAATAGCTACATTATCATCTATTAGGTAATATATTCGTTGTTCATTCATTTTCTAATCAAAACATGATGAGAGCCATACATCAAGTATGCCATAAAACATACTCATAACCAACATAAATAACAAGTATATAACAACCATAAAAATCATATATGAACTAATACATTTACACATAAAATACCAAGGAGAAGGAGCTCTTATTAGTGAATGCAAAATCCAACCAAGTTAGGAACTTCCATGAACCACCCGACCATATTGGATGAACCAAATCTTTCTTTCAGCCAATCACCCTCATGCCATATTCCAAGCATGAATGTGGCACTCATAACAAAACCAATTCAAGTTTCCTTAGGCTTTACCACAATCCCCACTAGATCACTAGGCCCTAAAAAAGCATGTATGCCTCCTGATTTCTCCACCTACATTGTGAAGAATTTTTCTATCTCCTAGTCTCTAGGATTTATAGTATACCATGCCATTCACTGGTCGAGGATTCCTTGGCCTAATTGAGACTCCACCCTCTAGAATTTACCGTGTATCCCTCCATTCACCGATCAAGGATTCTCAGACCTAATCGAGAGCACACGCCTCTAGGCTTTACCGTATATCATGCCATTCTCCAATCGAGGATTCCTAGGCCTGTCGAGGTACACAAAATCTGGCTTTACTATAATCCCACCTTCACTAGTCTAGGGATCACTAGGCCTTGTGTTCTTCTTCAGAGACCACCCCACTCAGTTTAGAAACCATCCAACAATCCAACTTAACCAAGTAAAAGAGAACCCATCACACCATGGTTATCTGGAAATGGAAAGGTAAGGCTAAAAATCACTGTCACACCTAGCAAAACCCATGCCAATGACAAAAAGAGAACCAAATACACACATTAATGTACCATGCATGCAAAATATAACAAGGAAATTGCACATACAAATCGATACTTGCAAGTAATCTTGTTGTAGTAACTTGATCCTGCTCTTCCTTGCTTGATCTTTGCTTCCCTTCTCCTTCTTTTATTTTCTTGATCTAATGCTAGAGTGCTCCAAGAATGCTCTAAGTGTCCAAGAGCGTGAGAGAGAGGGAGTAGAGAGAGAGAGAGCTCCAAAACTTAATTGAAAATAGGTACCAATTGATCCTTAAAATCCTTTTTATTAAAGAGGCCTCTATTTTCTTCATTTTCCAGTATTTTTTCCTTCATTTTCGTCCTCACATGCAACCTATGATCTTTAAGCTTCCTTTTCTCCTATTTTCCTTTATTTTCATAAATAAAATGCCAATTAATGCCTCATGCCTTTCCAAAGCCTTTGCCAATTTCCTTATCCATAATAAACCAAATGAACACCCACACTAGGATGTTTTTCCCAACATTTAGCTTGGAATATGTGTCCCATTGCCTTGATTATTATTTTGCCTTTATTAACTTCATTTACATGTATTTTTTTACCAAGGATGTTACAGAAGCCTCCCCCTTGGGGGAACACTGTCCTCAATGTTCAATGACACTTAAAACCAACAAGACTACTGAAAATATAGCATACTGACCATGGAGATTTATAACTTAGCTCGATGCAATATTTACAGTCATCATCCTCCTGAGAATCAAACTAACATGACAACATAACAACATGACAACCATAATGACATGACACCCATACCGCTTATTGGATATTTATAACACAAGTCATGGTGTTATTGACATCCATGTACATATGTACATATACCAAAACATCACACCCAAACATACACTAAAAAATTCGCTCAACCAACGAATAGAGAAGGATACATAGGCCGCATCTGATCTGCCATCTCCCATGTAGCTTCATTGGGGCCAAAGTGCTTCCACTGCACTTTAACCTACTCGATTGCTTCGTTTCAGAGCATGAGAATCTTGGCACATTATCTTGGCACATGTTCCACATAATCGAGATGCCAGCTTGGCACGTGATCTAATACTCGAGGATCTCTTCTTTAGCTTGATGCACAAGTACACCTGGGTCCTGTTCCCCAACCTGAAACTCCTTAAACATATTGTTCTGATCTACATAATTTTTCTACCTATTCTGTGTTGCCTTCATATTCTTCTTGATTACCTATATTTCTTGTTCCATCTCTGGCAACATATTCGGTCCTATCAACACCATTTTCACTGGATCACTCCAACTAATAGTAATGTTACAACTTTTCCCATAGAGTGCCTCTAATGAAATCATCCTTAGTGACTCCTGATACCCATTGTTGTAAGAAAAATCAACCAATGGAGCGTACTCCTCCCATATCCTCTATTGATGCATAGCATACAACCTCAACATGTCCTCCAATATCCTGTTGACCCTCTCTATTTGTCCATCTGTCCGTGGATGATAAGTTGTGTTGAAGACCAACTCTGTCCCCAAACCTGCAAAAAACTCCTTCTAAAACTTGGAACTGAACTTAGCATCCATGTCTGATACAATTTTCCATGAAACACCATGCAACATCACTACATCTATGATGAATACTTATGATACATCTTTAGCTGAATCAGTAGACTTAATTGGAATGAAGTGCATTACCTTTGTCAACCTGTCTACCATAGCCATGATGGAATAATGTTGTCTAGAAGTCCTCGACAAACCTATGATGAATTCCATGGAAATGACCTCCCACTTCCACTCTAGAATCGTAATTAACTGTAGTAGTCCACCTGGATTATTGCATTATGCTTTCACCTGTTGACAGTCCAATCATCTCGCCACAAAATTTTCCATGTCCTTCTTTAGATTCAACCAATTATAAAACTTTTTCACTGTTGTCAATGTCTTATGGTATCCTGGGTGACCTAAATACTGTTTTACATGAAACTCTCATAAGATACTCCTTTTGAGCTCCCTATCATTCAACACATATATCACGTCTCTGAACCTGATCAAACCATCTATTGTAAGATGATAGTCCACATCTTTCTCACCTATACCCTGTTGTAACCTATGCCTAAGATCCATGTACCTGCCATCCTTTTGTTAGATTTGATCCTTTAATCCTGTCCCATAAGAACTCATAGGTGCTATATGATTCACCTATATCCTCCTACTAAGAACATCTACAACCATGTTCTCTTTACCCTTGGTGTATCTGATCTCAAACTCAAACTCATTAATCATGGCCAACCATCTAGCTTGTCTGGAATTTAGATTTAGTTGATCAAATAAGTACCTCAACCAACTGTGATCACTCATCAATACAAACCTCTTTCCAAGAAGATAGTGCCTCCACATCTTCAATGCATGAATGACCCTTTCCAACTGAATATCATGTGTCATATAATCCTGCTCGTGCTCATTTAGTTTTCGTGACTCATAGCATAATGCCTGTCCTTCATACATAAGGACTCCACCAAGTCCTCTATTGCAATCATTTGTACACACCACAAACTCTTTTTATGGATCTGAAATATTTAACACTAGAGAACTCGTCAACAGTCGCTTCAACTGTTCAAAACTAGTTTTACATTCCTCTGTCCATTCAAATTTCCCACCTTGCCTCCGCGGTGACATAATAGGATATGCAATCTGAGAGAAGTTCCCGATGAACCTCATATAATAACCTACTAGTCCCACAAATGATATTACCTCATCCACATTCCTAGGAGCTTCCCATTCCATGATATCGCTTATCTTTTCCAGATCCATTGTTATGCCTTCCTCATTCTTAGAATATATAGATATGTCATCAATAAATATAATAAAAAACTTGTCGAGATAAGAACACAACACATAATTCATCAATCACATAAAGGTAGTTGTAGCATTAGTCAAACCAAATAGAACTACAACAAACTCATAAGGCCCACACCCAATTCAGAAAGTTGTCTTGTAGATGTCCTCTTCCTTAATGCATACCTAATTATATTAAGATCTCAGATCAATATTTGAGAACACCAATGTTCCCTTCAACTGATTGAACAAGTCATCAATCCTCGACAATGGATACATGTTCTTAATGGTTACCTTATTCAATTTCCTGTAATCAATGCATATATTGAGAGTTCCATCCTTCTTCTTCAAAAATAACACTAGTGCACCCCACGGTGATACACTTGGCCTAATGTATCCCCTGTGAAGCATTTCCTTCAACTAAAAATTTAACTCTACTAACTCTAGAGTGCTCATCCTGTATGGTTCCTTTAATGTTGGTGTTTCCCTTGTACCAACTCAATGGAAAAGTCCACTTATATGTGAGGAGAAACTATGAAATATCTGTTGGAAACACATCCTAAAACTGTTGTAAGATAGGGTACCTATATCTCTGCATCCTCATCCTCCTTACCTTTATCACTAGAAATATGCACTATAAATGACACACGCCCTTTTCTGTGACCGCACTTTTCTTGCATATTTGTCACCATTCTAACTGGTGTTGCTTTCTTCTTACCCTGCAACTTTGCAAGATCCTCTGTTATCCATCATCATACAAACACCCAAAAGTTTTTTCATAACAATCCTCCTTAGTCCTATGAATATACAACCAGTCCATACGCACAAGCATACTATATGATCCCAACGGTAGCACATTCAAATGTGTTGATGTAGGCATGCCATTCAAATCAAAGGCACAAGCTCTTACCCAATGATGAACTCTTTCTTTGTACCTATAGTCAATTGCACTAACCAAGATTCTACATGCACTTCTTTATTCAAACCACACTTATCCACCAAGTCATGGTTAACATAACTATAGTTAGATACAGGGCCAGTCAAAATAGAAACAACTTGATCAGAAATCTTACCATTGATCTCGATAATGGGTTCCTAGTGATATGCCTGCTTGTTATCCAATGCTACATAGATTTGTGGAATGCTCTACCCAACATCCCTAACTGTATACACCTCCCGTGCATTATAGATTTAAGGCCTACCACCCTGATTCTGCGGACAATCCCTTTTAAGATGTTCCTTACCACATGTCCAACAATGCAATCGTCATGTATTTTCACCCTTATTCTGTTTCCCTCCAAGTTGTGACCCATGTCCCTATTGAACTACATTGAAATTCTTGTAAGGTGCAACATTTTCTTTCTCTCCTGCATCTTGAGGTCTTATTCTTTTTGGCTACCATTTACCTTTAGCTTTGTATTTCCCTTTCCAACCTTGCTGAGATTTTGTCTTGTGATTTGACGGCTCATAATAGTGCTTCAACTTCCCAATGACTTCCTCAAGTGACCGAGGATCATCATATTCAATATGATCTCTAAATTCTAATGGAAATCCACTTAAAAACCTCTTAACTTTAATTTTTTCATCCTTAAGATATGGTACATACCTCAATAAATCCAATAACTTGTTTGTGTACTCCTCATTTGTCATTGATCCCATCTTTAGTTCCTAGAATTCCTTGGATTTGTTGTCATAGTACCTCTTCAAAAATTACTTCTTCTTGAAAAGTCTCTTGAATTCATGCCAACTCAAGTCTTATGTCCTGATGTCTCTGACCCATTTCACATCTTCCCACCATATGTTTTCTTTCCCTTTGAGGCTAAAGATTTTTATTAAGGTCTTTATATTCTCTGTGTACTCATGCAACTTAAAGAAATTCTTCATCCCAAGTAGTCATGCCTCTGCAAACTCTGGATTCTTCAAATCCCCATCAAAGTTAGGTGTCTTTGTTTTCTTGAACTCATCTGAAAAATATCCCCTATCACTGCTCATGTAAGGATGATAAATATGACGATCATAGTGCCTGTAAAAACTAGAACTAGAGTATAACCTGTGTCCATCACCTCTCCTATCTAGAGTATCTAAGATCCTACCATCTTTGACCGTGTTATACCTATCCGGCCTGTGCCCACCATGAGATCTACTGCCATATGCCCTATTATTCTTATCCTCCTTCCCATGGCTGATCTGAAGCAGTCCCTATCTCTGCAATTATGACAAACTATGAAGGATTACTGCATTAACTTTTGCTTGTTTCTCCTATGCCTGGATGATCCTGTCATTATCTTCCTTGCAAATTCTTATTTATGGCTTCAAAATTCTCAATGTGTTTGCTAAGTCAGAAGAATGCCCACCATCGTGACTTCTCATCTGATCCATAGGGAGAATCTCGTGAACTTAATCTACCATCTTGATAGTAATATTTTATCTCTTTCCTGCAATTAATCCATGTCAGATAAAACCAAAACATAACATAATCAACATACCTCAGTATAGTTCAGGGGATGATATCTCATCTGTAAGATCAACCAGATTAGCGTAATACATGTATAAAAATAATCATAGCAGCATCATTTCAACCATTATCCAGTTATCAATGCATGACCATACCGACCATATAACATGACCTCATGCACGACAAATATCACCATGTAAATGTATGCATAACAACATATAAACACTAACATGCATAACCAATGCATAACCAACATACACAGATGACGACCATATTCAACATCAACACTGTCAACTTTTACATGGTGACACAACTGCAACCATGACCACCACCATGCATTTGCAAGAAACACATAGACTTCAAGCAGAAACAACACATATGCAATTGATATGTATGCATGACCAACATACTACCGATACATTCCAAGGGGCGAACCATGCTCTGATACACTCTGTAACACCCTCCTCCCACATTTACCCAATCTAACCGGCCCACTGAGGTAAGAAAATGATGAGAGGCTACTATGATGTGATTCAACTCCTCATGTACAATTAAGGAAGTGGAACTGACAAAATGAAACCAATCTGACCTCCCCCGGAAGCTACATACCCTTCAGGAGGCAACCAACCCTTCCAGGTGCTTAACCCATAAGACAACTTATCATTTTTCTGATATGGACCCTCAACTGCTCCCTTGACAAGCCATGCATGTGAATAAGGCCTTCCATTTTCTCCCACAGCAAGGCATGCCAACGACTATGGACTTTTTCAAGTAGTTCTGAGCCAACGACCCCAAATTCCGAGCCACTTTTTCAGGGCTAGGTCTCAGGTCATTGCCTAGATCTTCATGAAACTCCCAAAAATTAATAATAACAAAGGAAAAAAACTACTAATGCGTACAAGTACTTAATCATACCCCCACTAACCATGATAAGAATTTCATCAAACATGTCAC
This sequence comes from Pinus albicaulis, assembly GCA_034641835.2. Classification (NCBI taxonomy): domain Eukaryota; kingdom Viridiplantae; phylum Streptophyta; class Pinopsida; order Pinales; family Pinaceae; genus Pinus; species Pinus albicaulis. The sequence continues at coordinate 610,732,170 of CM076573.1, forward strand.
AAATATGTAATCTACAGTTCATAATAACAGATCTGAGCATAAGGGTCTCATACTTATCTGACATCCATAAGGAAGCATTGATGCCTTATCACAATAACTACATTATCATCTATTAGGTCATATTTTCATTTTTCATTTTTCATTCATTTTATAATCAAAACATTATGAGAGCCATATATCAAGTCCGTCATAAAACATACTCATAATCAGCATATAACCAACATAAATAACCATGATATAACAACCATAAAAATCACATATGAACCAATACATTTACACATGAAATACCAAGGAGAAGGAGCTCTTATTAGTGATTGAAAAAGCCAACCAAGTTAGAGACTTCCACGAACCAGCCGACCATAGATTGGATGAACCAAACATTTCTTTTAGTTAATCACCCCCGTGCTATATTCCAAGCATGGATGTGGGAATCAAAACAAAACAAATATAGGTTTTCCCAGGATTTACCAAAATCCCCACTAAATCGCTAGGCTCTAAACAAGCATGGATTCCTCCATATTTCTCCACCTACATCATGAGAAATTTGTCTGTCTCCTAGTCATTAGGCTTTACTGTATATCATGTCATTCACCAGTTGAGGATTCCTAGGCCTACTAAGGTACACAAAATAAGGCTTTACCGCAATCCCACCTTCACCAGTCCAGGGATTACTAGGCCTTGTGTTCTTCTTTAGAGACCACTCCACTCAGTTTTGAAACCATCCGAAAATCTAGCTTAACAAAGTAAAAGAGAACCCATCACAACATGGTTATTCGGAAATGGAAAGGCAAGGTTGAAAATCACTGTCGCACCTGGAAAAATCCATGTCAATGATAACAAAAGAACCAAATACACACATGCATGTACCATGCATGCCAAATCTAGCAAGGAAATCACACATGCAAATTGATACCTACAAGTAATCCTACTGTATCCGTTTGATCCTTCTCTCCCTTGCTTTATCTTTGCTTCCCTTTGCCTTCTTTCCTCTTCCTTTTCTTTTCTTGATCCAATGCTAGAGTTCTCCAACAATTCTCTAAGTGTCCAAGAGTGTGTGAGAGATAGTAGAGAGAGTAGAAAGAGAGAGCTCCAAAACTAAATTGAAAAAAGGTACCTACTGATCCTCAAAAGCCTTTTTATTAATAAGCCCTCTATTTTCTTCATTTTCCATTATTTTTTCCTTCATTTTCCTCGTCACATGCAACCTGTGACCTTTCACCTTCTGTTTCTCCTAATTTCCTTTATTTTCATAAATAAAATGCCAATTAATGCTGCATGCCTTTCCAAACCCTTTGCCATTACCTTTTCCAATTTCCTTAGCCATAATAAACAAAATGAATACTCACATTAGGAATTTTTTCCCAAAATTCAACTTGGAATATGTGTCCCATGACCTTCTTTATTATTTTTCCTTTGTTAACTTCATTTATATGGAATTTTTATCAGGGTTGTTACAAACTACCTCTTAATCCTAACATCCATGTAAAAGGAAATAAGTTCCTTGGAGGTATATTCTCCACCATTATTAGAGCTCAAAATTTTGATTCTTCTCCCTGTAATCCACCTAAAACTTGAATTCATGAAACTTGTCAAAGACTTCATCCCTACTCTTCAAGAAATAAATCTATGTCTTTCGGGAGAAATCATCAATGAAAGTTACATAGTACAAAAAACTACCTAAGGATTTTATAGACATGGTTCCACACATATCATAATGTATATTATATAAAAGTACTTTGGACCTTCTATCACTGCTTGGAAAATTTCCTTTCATATTCTTCCCAAGTTCACATCTTTTTCAAACTCCTTCATGTTCAACCTTGATTTCCGGCAAACCTGCAACAATTTATTTCATTCTAGGCAAGGCTTTGCAATGAATGTGCACATATGTTCAGTGCCATAATTCAGAAATATTAGTATCATTATCTATCAATACTTGAATTTATTTTCCTAAGGGTCTATACAATCCTCCCTTTTGCACGCTAATTACTTTGGTAGAATCTATGCTAGTGCCTTTCTTCCATACTAGAACTTGGCCATCAACAAAGAAACTCTATACTATTTATCTTCCAAGCATGAAGTAGAGACCAATTTCATTTTCAGACCAAGTACATATAATATATCATTTAAGAAAATGTTACCTCCTGATTCTAATTGAAAGGATGTTGAAACAATGCCTTTGACTGCATATTTTCCATCATCTCCAAGTTCCACGTTTTGTGTAGTCTTATTTTCCACCAACTCTATGAGGCTTTCATGACTTATTGTCGTATGCTTGGAAGCACCACTATCAACCAACCATAATTCATTGTTAGAAATATAATATGTAAGAGAAAAATAAAAGAAAAATTTATCAACAGTATTCTTTGGTTTCTTCATATGTGTTTGGACATCATCAAATTCTGCAGTAGAGACATGTTTCTTGCCTATTTTCTTCATGTTATTATTCCTCTTAGGAAACTTGTCTTGATAGTGGCCATACTTTGGACAACAAAAACATTAAACTTTTGAAATATCCTTCCTTACTTGAGATGGAGGAGGTCTTCTTCTTGAAGCGAGCCTTCTTTCTGTATTCTTTTGAAACCTTCAAAATTCCTCCTTCCTCTGCCATTCATAGATTGATCTACAAATTCTTGATTACCATACCGAGGTCTTTGAATCCTTCCTCTTTAGACAAGTATATATTCTTCTTGAGTGTAATAGGTCCATAATTCATCAAAAATTCAAACTTCCTTTCTTCCACAAATACTAGTTGCAAATGGGTCCCATGAAAAAGGAAAACCATTGAGTGTTGTAGTTACAAGATTTGCATCAGAAGCTATTTCTTCAAGAAATTTATTTGATCTCTCAATTGAGAGATAATTATAAAATAAGAAGCCACAATATTATCCTTTATCATTCAAACATCACAAAGATTCTTCAAGCTCATTTTATGACCAATCCTACTAGAGCATCATACATAGATTTTGGAGTTTTCAAATATGAAATATATGGGATCAAATGATCTCTAATGGACTCAACAATGATCCTCATTGTAGTGATATCATTCTTCTTGAATCTTGTATTCCCTTCATTGTCTTGAGGTTCAGTCACTTTTCCCTTCACATGTTCTAAGATGTCATTCTTTGCAAGAATAAGATTAATCCTTTTTTTCCAAGCCTTGAAGTTTGCAGCACCTTCCAACTTGTTCTCTGTTTCAGTATAGGAATCCATGGTCATAGATAAGTCAAATATAGACAATAATCATATTACAATAGGTCTCTTAATAGTGATATCAATGCCATTTCCTTCACCAAAGCTATGAACCCATGTTTATTTTAATAATGCAATTAAGATAAGCACAAATTTTCTACCAGATAATTACTTCCAATGATGCAATTACTTCATTAACACATTTCAGATCATAAAGCAATTACATTTCAAAAAAAATCAACCATAAATGCAATAGGGCAGTACAAACCATAGTAAAATAAAGATGCACAAGAGATATAAAATTTACCCTGGTAAAACCCAAAAATTAGGGGGAAAACGAAACAACCTTTTCTTAGGAGAAATTTTCCAATTAAATCAATTTGGACATCTAAATTCCAAGTCAAAATATCATTCATTTCCCAAATCAAATTCCAAGTCAAACTAGTAAAAGGAGAGAGTGAAAGTCAAAGTTATGCTCATAATTCAAATTCAGTCAAAGAGGAAAAAAAATTCTCCCTTCTGCTGCTCCTGGTCAAGTGAGGCAAAGGGGCCAAATTATGGTCCACTACTCCACCAAAAATTTTGGTCAATCTACCCAGTTTGACCTGCGGTCAAAGCTAGTAAATAAGCATGGTCAATGTCCAATATTTTTCCTTCAAAGTTTCAATAAAAATTAGGTCAAAATGCCTAAAATATGCCCAAATTGTTCATCCAACAACAAGTCAAATATTCCAAGTCAAAGCAACAAGAATATGCCAAGGTCAACACTAGTCAAAGACAATAAAACTTCATTGGTAAAAGAAACTTCCTCCACACATTTGAGCAAAAATATTCTTCTTGTTTATGTGATGACCAAATGAGGAGGACGAACTCTCTATATATATGAGGTTAGTCAAGTAGAATTAGCCCAAGGGTCAAAACCCTTCAAGTGGCGGGGTCAACCTATCCAACACGGAACATGTTGACTTCAAATACCGACCACAAATACATATTTCAACATAATGAACCTGTACTTGGGTTAAGTAAATAATTTTTTTTCATTGATCTGTGTAGAATGCAAACAATTGTTAAAAAAATGAAAACACATTGAATGCATAAGTTATTCGACAACAAAAGCATGTTGGAATGAAAAAAGAAAAAGAAAGAAGCATGTGAGTACGAAAAAGTTAGATGTGTTTAAACTATGACATTCAACTTGTTCAATATCAATGATTTTACAAATTAAAATGAGTTGATGTTCATAATGTAACCAAGTAGCAAATGATCCTTTAATGAAAAACATTTGAGTGTTAATATTATAAAACAATTGCTCATTAAAAAAAGGAAAATAAAAATAGCATTTATATTATAAATAAAATGATAATTTATAAAGTATTATGATGTTAAAATGTAAGAGATTTTCTAGATTAGATTGAGATTGAAATAAATATTAATAATATAAAAATGAAATACTAAAATAAAACAATGAAATACTAAGACATATTGATTAAAGTAAAGTATTGCATTGAAAACCAACTTCTAATAAGAGGATAGTGGAAAATGTTTTAATGGTATATATTGATATATAATGGAAAAAATTGCAATAGCTTATGTATGAGAATATATGTGATGGTACAATAATTCAAAAAGATCCCTCATATATGAGGAAAAACCATGTTATTACAATATGATGCAGAATTCATAAAGTACATAAACCCTAAACTAGATACTCTAAACCTAGGACTTGAAGTGGTGAAAGAAATAGAGGACCAATAATGTTGAGTTGGAAAATCACCTCCCTAAGGCCACACCTTTTGCAAACGTATTCCAAATTCTTAACATGATACATCATTGCAAAACATTTGAAAATCTCTATACTTGGAAATTAACATATCAATGCATTTCTAACACAAAATTTCATTTGGGATGAACCAAGCTCTGTATGTTTAGGCCCTGCAAATGAAAAAGGTTCAAGGCTATTTACAGTAGTGGAATATTTGGGAAAATCATTACACTAACACTCCTTCCTTTCGAGAAACTACATCATGTCAAATAATCAACGCGGTTGATGCTAACCTACACTCAACTTCGTGGTTTTTAAACTAGCAAAAGAATGGTAAAGAAAGTTTTCCTAGAGCGAACTGAAACAAAATAGATTCAATCACTAAAACGGATACATAACTATCCTACACTCATCCATGAGTAACAAAAATAAGAGAATGGAAAGAAGGAAAAAGTGTCGAGGGACATTATGTCTCAAATGACCACATGGATCAAGAGGACTACCACATCTAAAAAACATTGGTGTGCCAAAGACACCACCATCGATTAAGGTTGATTTATATTAAAGAGCACATGACAAGTGGGATTATTATTCCAACTTTTTTAGTTATTCTTCATTGTATATATCCATGAAATATCTACCAAATATTGTGTCCTTTGTTGTCGTTAATTGTGAAATATGTACGAAATATTGTATAGGTTATTCAAAGTTAATCTATATTAACTCTTTAAAAGTAAAATAAACACCACATAACCCTAAGTGGATAACAATAGTGTAAATCTATATTAATCTTGGATTTACTAAGCATTGATGGGGATTAAAAAAAACAAGGTTTATAGCTTCTGATGGTGCTTAAAGGATCCAAGGTCAAGATGAATCTATATTTTCTTTCCTAATTTTGGTTTAATATGAGCATTAAGGACATGCACAATTATTCCCCCCTATATTAGTTGTAAAGTACATTTCATGTAACATAATGATTGATCTATTGTATAGTGGGTACACTTTCTTAATTAGTGTTCCCCTTTCCTCATTTGTGTGGCCAAGAAAGAAAAATAAAAGTTTGCAGTGCTCTATGACACCCTTTCTCTAGATTCCTCATTAAAATTACTTGTACAATATAACTACCCCCATATTTGTAAATTTTTTTATCCCACACTAGTTGTTAGGATTAGTTGGTGATTACATATAAACACCAATATACCTTATTAAAAAAACCCTATATCCCATATTAGCTTCCCCCCTTATCTAAAAATCATTTTATCCTATATTGGTTGCAAGAATCAACCTATGATAACATATAAGACCCACAATAACAAATAAAAAATATCTTATATCCCACATTGATTGTGAGGATTGGTCCAAGGTAACATCTAAGCCCTAAGAAAACATAATCCTTATGTTAGTAAAATTTCTATCCCACACTAGTTGTGAAGTTTGGTCTATGGTAACATATAAGCCCTAATATACCATGATACTTATCCCAACAATACCAACAACAAGGAAGTGACATCTCCCACTAAAAACCATGACAAGGGGGCCTTTTGATAAGGCATGTCACCTCCTACTAAGCTGAGTGACAAGGGAAAATCCTTCTCTTGTGCATGCTCTTGTTCTTCTTCTCTTATTAGGTAGACTAATTAATCTTTATTGATTTCTTCTTGTTCTCATGGAATAACAAGACAATTCCTTAAATATGTGTTGTAGCTGCTAGAGTCCCCTCCAAAATTTTTTCCTATACCAATTTTTAGAGCCTTCAATTATCTTGTTCATCATTGTCATAAACTTTGAAACTCATTTCAATTGTTTTCTTAGAGTGTTATGTTCCCTTTTGCAAGTTGGGAAAAGTGTCATCTTTTGACATGTTGGTAGTCACACCATGTGTATAAGCATGTTCTAGTAGTTTCAATAGGCCATGTTTGTGAAAATGAGTCGAACTAACCTTGTAAGTATTTTTTGAACCCATTTCCAAAGTTTTGAATGTTGTTTCACAAGTGTCGTCACAGTTGTCACAAAGTGTATCGTTAGTGTCGCACTTGTTGTAACTAGTCGTAAAGTTGTCCAATGGAGGGAAAATATTTGTTCATGTGTTATGGATGATCTATGTTTTTGAGTCATCAAATTACTTTAAGTGTGTGGTCATAGTCAAAATTGATCACCATTCACACTAATCTCACTGATCCCACACACAACCATTTTTTGGAAAAAAATTCCCGACCAAGCAACCTAGCTTCACCCAACCTCCCCTAACCTGCACATTGTGCTATCTGAGTCCTCTAGTTGTGACCTTTCTGCTTGGCACTTTGCAAGGGCCAGTTCCCGTCTCCCAGGACTGTTGCATTGTGCAGTTTCTGTGCCTAAGCCCCGACCTTGATCTCTAGAATTGCGCAATCCTGTCTCCCAACCCAACTTAAAATGTGCACTTAGAAACCACAAGACTCGAGCTCATTCTCTGATCCCTTGAACTGCACAAATGAGTATTATCCAAACTTCCTTGAATGCCAAACTACGCAATATGCTCTCCCAGTGTTCATTCCCTTTGTCTCTCCCACTGGCTCTGAAACTGCGCATTCTTGTTCCTAAACCTAGCCTGAACTGCGCACTGCGTAGTCTCAAAGCTTCCCCTTTTCTTTCTGAATTTTGAAACTACAACTGCATTGAGCCCCTATTCCCAACCTTTCAATTGTTCCGGGCTCATTCTATGGACCAGAATGCACCATCTTAGAGTAAGGGATTTTTAGATTGATGTCGTCTTGTCATGAGTGATATGCAGGAACAAGTACCCTATCATGTCATGGCAAGATGATGAAGAAGGAGAGGAAGGAGGGAAGCATGCTCAAAGACACTCTTGCAACTGAAATTACAAATTGATCAGTTAAGAGAAAGCGAAGGGACACTAGTTTGTGACCACTATCCAAGACTTGAGATAATTGAAGATTTATTATCACCAAGCCATGTAGAGGTGAAAAGAAAAGCATCTTCAAGAAGACATTTAGCACTCATCAATATAAGTGGCTTGAAATTTCAACATCATCAATCGTTCCATGTTAGCAGTGTCATGTCATATCATGGGTGGTCATATGGCACATTACTATTATGGATCATGTAAATTGTATTAAAAATGTATTGTAAAGTGAAAGTCCAAAGGGCACACATGGAATATGAAGAGTCATGTAAGTTGAAAAGTCATAGGAAGTCAAACAGTCATGAGGATAGTCAAAGAGTCACAAGGCAGATGGGCATCACTCCTTGGTTATATATACTCCCTCATTGTATAAGAAAGGGACCTTTTCACCTTCGCTCCACCTGCAAAGCATTAGAGAGATAAGCTAGTTCATTTGTGGATCAAGGAGTAGCTCCAATGCTCCACTATTGGAGCTAGTGATGTTCATTGTATACATGTGTCTTGGAATTTTTACTTAATAATAAAAGTATTCAAGGCTAGCACGTTCTTCATGTATGGATTATGAATTTTTGTAAGACTACTATGTAGATGTTTGTATTTCATGTTTTCTTGCACTTGCGCTATGATAATTGAACTATTTTTGCTTATTTTAGTACTTATCTTGTTGATAATGTGTTGTAATTATCGCTATCATTGTCTCATCCTTGTGGACTATTCCACAAGACATTAGAAAAACCTTTATTATTTGTTGGTTGTAACGACGACCAAATCCTTTGTGGACGATTCCGATGGATGTTAGACGAATCCTTCTGGTTCATGTGTGTCTCTTCTTGCGTGGTATTCTTACCTATCTCTTAGAGAATCACTTTTCTCCCCTCCCGTAGTAGAAGAACCTTGACACACTTATAACTGAACACTCACCAGAAGCACCCCATTTTCTTTGCGAACGTACATATGCATTCCTATATCTTGCTAACAACTTGAGCCAAGGAAAATATTTAAGAATTTGGCAATCGAGCCTTTATTCCGGATGGGACTCCTACACCAAAAATGTGAGGTCTAATTGGGACTTCATACTGGGTAGATCCCCTGAATGTTTGCGGGTCTAGCACCATCAACATTTATGGCGCTAGAAGGAGGGAAGCCAATGTTTTATGGCTGATAACCCCACTGAACCCAACATCACATATTCTGGTCAAGGAAACAATGTCCATTACATCTCCCCTACTTGTGTTCCTGAAGTTGGTGACTCTTCTCAGCCGAAGCTTGCACAAACTTGTGAAATCCCATATGATCAGATTCATGCCATCCGCCCTGAAACTCGTAAGTTTTCAAAAGCTGTTGGATTGATCCCGGGAGTACTCAGTCTTCCATATTCTCTGAAGAAGAACAAAACCACCCCTACAGGGATAGTGGTTTCTACCCTTGAATATTTGGTTCTCGCCACCCTTGTAGAGTTAGCAGATTTTGTGGAGAACACAGAAGAGCCTCCAATTTTCCACGGTGGTGACAAAGATAAAATTGTACTCTCAGACATAACCTTCCGTGGGTTAGGAAGTGAGGAGGAGGAAGAAGAAGAGATATTAGATTCTAACAAAGAAGAGGAGGAGAGCGAAGATGAAGACATGGCAGACCAAGCTGGATTGGATGACTTAGGGCCCACTTGCACTTCTGGGTGTTTTACACAAAATTAAAAAGCATTTGAATTTTTTTTTGACGAAGTATGACCTTGATAAAATATTGAAGGCATAAGATCTCTTGGAAAATTTTTACCTACATCTACAAACACTTGAGGTACGCTACAATGATGTTGCATGTAGACTTTTTTCGTGTACCCTGGATGGTAGAGAAGTTGTATGGTATCACAACCTTCCTCTGAACTCCATACATAATTGGAGGGGATTTAAGAAAATATTCCTTGAAAAATTTTCTGATGATAAGACCCCCGCCATGTTATTGAAAGAGCTAGGTAATCTTAAGATGGAGCAAAAGGAGAAAGTGAAATATTTCAATAAGAGGTTCAACTACATCTTGAACAAATTTCTTGAAAACACAAAACCTCATGAATCCATCGTTATAGATTACTACACTTCTACCTTGCCGGCAAGCATTTCGCGGTTTGTGAAACGAACTGCGAAACAAATACTAATGGAGAATTATGAAGATGCAACTGCGGTTGAGAATTACTTGCACACAATTGGAATCATCATAGATGATGAACTAAAGAAAGGCTCCAAAGACACAAGTAAAAGGTCTCAGGCATCCGTAAGCAAGGTCAAAGAGAAAGAACCTACTTATATTGAAATCTTGACCTGTCTTTTCAAGAATCTGTCAAATGAGATGACAAAGATCAAACAAAGGTCAAGTGAGGCCATCGTGAGTAGTAAGCCTCCCAAATTCAACTTTATTAGAAGGACCACAATATTGAACATCATGTTGAATATCGATGATTTGGGCATGGATACATACTGTACATATCATCAAGCATACCATTCCGAGAAAAAATTCCCATGGTGGAATCATGCCATGAACGTTCTTGCTACGCATCTCTGCGATGCAGTACTTTCTAATGAGCTGACCGAGCCTAAAGAAATAAGGGAAGAAACTGCTACAACTAATGACACTCCAAGTGTGGGACATGCAGTAAACATGTTCCATTGCATACTCACAACCCAAAATAGCACAAACGAGAAATAACCTCCCAGCGATCCTTCGGCCCAGAAGTAGACCAAATGGTACAATTTAAGAAGCCAAGGGCTGACCACCACAACAAAGTTTACGAAGCAAAGACTCAAAGAAAGTTTGTTAAGAAAAATTAGTATGCTGTCAATTCAACACAGGACACTCAGAGCAAGTCTGGGAAAGCAATCTCAATGAAAAGTACTTCCATAAACAGTAAGGATACCCTCAATTCGGAAGTAAAAAACCAAGTCACGTCCCCAAACACTTCTTCCATCATTCTAGCTGTGGATTATAATATAGTTGAGGACATGAAGAAGGTTTTTGCGAATATGTCAATTTTCGAGTTAACAAAGATCACAAGCCAGCGGGACATTCTCTTAGGTGCACTTGGGCAGTCCTCCGTAGGTAATGATGCCCCTTCAGAAAAGGGATCAGGTACGTCCTCTAGTTCCTCGATTCAGTACTTAACACTTTAACATTGGAAGAAAATACACTTTGCCCTCCTTTTTTGTTAACGTTCAAAATTTTCAATTTCAATGTACGCAATTGCTTAGTTGATTCAGGTGCATTAGTAAATTTAATGCCATTATTTGTTGCAAATAAAATCAATGCAAAATGGGATAAAACAAATGCACATATTATTCGGCTGGACAAGACTTTTGTCCGCACAGTTTGTGAACTCAAAGACGTGATTATCCGTCTTTCATCTGACGATCGATTTCACGAATGTATAAACATAGTGATTGTTGACATAACAGAGGCATACATAGTATTGTTGAGTAGGGACTGGTCCATTAAGTTACAAGGATAATTTTCTATAGACTACTCACACCTAGGGCTTCTGCATAAGGGCAGAAACTACCAAGTTCAAGTGAACCCACAGAGATACATGAAACATATTGTTAATCCCTTGGAAGAACATAATGAACCAATGGCTTTCACAAAAATCATTTTCGGCAATTGCTTTGTCGAAAATCAATTGCGGTGTTATCTTGCACAACTGTCCCCAATCTCACTAGAAACACAGTTGGAGCTCCTTCCTAGTCCAACTAGTGGAAATGACCTTTGTACAATTAGCAACAGTAGTAGTAGTAATAATATTAGTGTAGTTCACAGTCCTTGTACATATGATATTTTGACTTTGTACTTTGACAGTTCCAAAACACAGGAAGGCTTTGGAGCTGGTTGCGTTTTAATAGACCCCATGCAAAGAAAAAAATTGATCTCTAGTCGCTTGGAATTCGAGCGCACAAACAACACTGTTGAATATGAGGAACACATTTTGGGCTTGAAAAAAGCCATTGACCTCAACGTTGCTTTCCTACAAGTAGTAGGTGACTCATAAATTATGCTACGATAGGTACGCGATACCATCCATTGCGTGTTACCTCATCTCAAAAGTTATCAACAACATGTATGGTGTTTGATTTCACGTTTCCAAGATTTTAATATTATTTCTCTTCTAAGAATGCATAATGCAGTTGTACACTCATTAACAAATTTTGTTGCTAGGTTATGACTATTAAGGGATGATTTTTCAGTAGAAATTCTTTATAAACCATTCATCCTCGATAATATTACTAGTTTACATGTTTTTAATGATGACCATCAGATACTGTGCTTCATGGAGAATGATGATGTGTTCAAAGACGTATGGATTGAGGAATATGAGCACGAGAAGGCATTGCAGGACACAACCAACACAAGTAAAGGAAATCTCATGAAGAAAGGCGTGGTATATTTTGAAAAGCTATAAGACTGCAAAATCGTTTTTGGGGGCCTCTCAACGCTAAAACCCACAGTTCCACATTGTTGCACGAGCATATTAATTTGGGAACCAAAAATATTCAAAGTATGTCAATCTCGATACTTGCTATACAAAACAAGAACGAAAAGTCTTTATTTGCCTATTCAAGCAGTATCTAGATGTATTTGCATGGACATACGGTGAGCTTAAGACTTATGACACACGAATCATCCAACATGTGATAGAGATAAAAGAAGGGGCAGGGCGATTTCAACAGAAATTGAGAAAAATACATGTGACGATTGAGCCCCTTATTAAAAAAGAATTAAGAAATTTGTTGGATACTTCAATCATATACAAAGTAACTTGTGTATCAAATTTGGTCTTGGTGAGAAAGATGTAGAAATTTATAAACACAATAATGTATTTCCGGATTCTCATGATCTAATTTTTTTTATCTTATGTTAAATACAAAATCCTTCCACTTAATTCTTTGTAGAAATTAAATCGCCAATTGCAAAACACATATGAATCAAGATCAACCACACATAACAAGATGTTTTACCGGGAAAGAATAAAGCTAAAAACACCAACTATCATATATTATGTATATCAATGGAACATGTAACAATCTAATACAAAGCTCAGTACATCAAGCTCTCAGTACAATCAACAATCGTCACACACTGTCATGCAGAAATTTGCATATCTATGCACCAATTTCTTGCCTCCTGATAGCCTGCCTCCATTTTGCAATCCCTGCTGAAGAAGATCCCTGAAGGAATTTGACCTTACCTTGCCTTGACTGCGCAATCCCCATAAGCATCTCCAATGTGTGTGTGGATGCATTGAATGCTCCAATATAGTCACAACAGATAGTCTATCTCAGCCTTTCACCTATCTCTCCACTGGGTCTTCACTGGATCTGACATGCAAGTAGTTAATTTCTGTATTTCTTCAGTTGCAAGTAAGACACTACTTGTGAATTAATTAAATAATTAATTCACTCATCTATCACTAGTGTATGTTCAGTTACAACTAGCACAACTGATTTTAACTCACTGAACAGAGTTAAACTAAATAACAACTCACATAACTACTCTTCCAACTCTGTTACAACTTGCCACAATCAGTTATAACGAAGTCCTCCATGCATGGTTCACCAACCACCCTAGGAATTGCGTAATTCCTTCAGCCCACTGATGTGCCACATCTGTTCACTGAAATAAAATGCTCCAAGAGAATAAGTTACTATTTATTGTCTGATTATTATTAAGGGCTAATAATAATTGACATGCATTCTATTTTTAGATTAGCGATCTATAAATAGACTTCACCCATCTTCTAAAAATAGAAACTCATCTAAAGATAGAATTTTCCCAACCATCTAGAATCAGCCTCCTGCTAATTTTAGAATATGCTCACCATTAAAAAATAAACATACACCTAAAAATAGCCTGTGTGGGCCCCACCTAGTGTAGGTGCTTATTTTTCACTAGGATCAAGGAATGATGTTTCCAAATGCCACTTTCACTGTTTATTGTTGAAATCTTCAACAAAATAAGTCCGGGGAAATATGCTTATGTGTTGATTTCCGAAATCTGAAACGCGCCTCGGACAAAGACAAATATCTCGTGCTGTAAATGGAATAGATATTGCTAATAGTATTGGGGTCAGAAATGTTTTATTTGTTAAATGGATACTCAATATATAACCAGGTTCTGTTTTTAGAGCCTGACAGACTTAAAACCACTTCTCGTATGAAGTGGGGCACGTTCGTATTCGGGCGAATGCTGTTTGGGTTAATAAATGATGGTGCATCATTCCAAAGCGCTATGGACATCGCATTCCGCGGGCTGATTGGACAAAGCGTGGTAGTCTATCTTGACGATGTAAAAATGTTTTCCAAACATAGGTTAGACCACATACATCACTTAAAGAAATTTTTTGAGTGATCTAGAAAGTACGAGATATCCCTCAATTCCAAGAAGAGTATATTTGCAGTGTCCGAGGGTAATATCTTGGGCCACATCATTGCCAAAAGTGGGATTAAGGTAGACCCAGAGAGGGTCATAGTATTCACGCATATTCCCTTCCAAGTAAACAGGAAGGTTATGCAGTCTTTCCTAGGGAATATTAATTTCCTTCGTAAGTTCATCTCTGACTACGATCAGATTCTTAAACTAGTACAGGAGATGGTGAATAAGGACACTATCTACAAGTGGGATAAAAGGGAAAAGGATGATTTCTCAGTTAGGTCCCTCTATTACTAGCGTAGCCCCTTATTGTTGGTAGTGTAGCCCCCTTATTGTTATTTTTGTACCCCTGTAGCCACCATATTGTTATTATTGTACCCGATAAACCCCAATATTGTTATTGTTGTGCCCTTACATTATTATTGTTAGGTCGGCTAGGATTATATTGTGATCCCATGGACTCCTATATATAGAAAGGAGGTTTTTCCATTTGAATCATCCAAGAATTTTTCATTTATGTAATGTAAAGGAGTTTTCCCCCTCGAAGTGTCTTATTTCTAAGGCGTTGATCTCTCTTTTCTTCTATTTTTGGAGTTGGTTTCATAAAATTTGGTTTCGGAGCTTTGGATTTTAGGGTTTCACTATTCCAAACAGGTCATCGTGGAATTTTCGCTATAATTTTTTTTTTTTTCTACGAAGTTTCAGAAGTTGAATTTTTTACCACGCGATGTCGAAATCCCGAGGAACGCCGTGTAAAAATTTTAGATCTTGTTTTGTAATATTTTCGAAGACATTATCTGTGGAAGTTAGGGTTTTTTCAGGCTCTTGAATTTCATCTCAAAGAGGTGACCATGGGAAAATCGCATAACTCTCTCTCTGAGCATCATATTGGAATTATGTAAAAAGTGGAAGAAAGTACACAGACTGTAGTTTCCTGTATATGAATTTCAGAGCCGAAGGAGGAAAAAGTGACATGTGGTATGCCATACAAGTTCGCTCTACTGAACCAGTCCATAATTAGGTCATTGTGGGAGATTGGGCATAACTTTGACTTGAAGAATCCAAATCAGGTCAGACCTATGTCATTGTAAAGAAGATGAAGAGGGCTACTACAGGACCAAGGATAAGATCTCAGGGATCCTAAATTATAGAGATACATCGGTTTCAATATCGAGCTCCTCAAAATCAAGAAACCGATCGGTTTCAATATATATATATATATATATATATATATATATATATATATATATATATATTTCGAATTGCATAAGTCTTGCTTGAAAATTAGTTTGAAGTGGTTCCAATGGCATATTGAAGCATAGATATCAGTATTGGGTTCTAAACTCCCCCCTAAAAATAATTCAACACCCATCAAGCCCTCAGAATACTCTACTATGACTCATGAAGATGAAGAAGTGCAACATGGTATATTAAAATCACAAGAGCAAGTGCACCAAATTTCGCTCTCGCAAAGAGGAACAAAAAATGAAATGGAAGTTTTGAAGAAAGGCATGGAAGCTAAGATATATGGTTTGAAGAAGGGCATGTAAGTTGATATGGATGGTTTGAAGAAAGGCGTGGAAGCTAATATGGATGTTTTGAAGAAAGGTGTGGAAGCTAAGATGGATGGTTTGAAGAATGGCATGGAAGCTAAGATGGATGACATGGAAGCTAAGATCAATGAAAAATGAAATACAACATGGAAGACATGAAGAATGATGTAATAGTAGACATGGAAGGTTTGAAGGAAGGTTTGACAAAGTTGATACAAGAAATGATTCCTAATGTCAAAAAAATAGTAGAGGAAACTCATGATGAGAACAAAATAAATGTTAATTGTGATTTCATACACTCTAATGTTGGATTGAATACCGACCATATTCCAAAGATAGATATGAGGAAGTTTGATGGCAAGGATCCTGTAACATGGTTACTACATATGGAGCAATATTTTGATCTCAATAATGTGAAAAACACACAAAAGGTACGCATTGCAACTTTATATTTAGAACAAAATACATTTGTATGGTATCGATGGCTTTGCTCCAGTAAAAAAATTGTCACTTGGTCAATTTTTATGGAGGAAATGATAGCACATTAAGATGATACAAAGAGAAACACCTTCTTTAGCCAATTGATAAATCTCAAACAAAAGGGTTCAATGGTGGAGCACATTGAGGACATCCAAAAATTGAATATAAGGGTAGCTGATATTCCAGAGGAACATAAGATTGATGTCTTCATAGGGAATATAAAGGATAACATCCAACATGAGGGTCGCCTTTGGGAACCTGATTCATTGGAGAAGGCATTTGGGTTTGCAAGAAAAATTGAATGTAAAATCATGATGACAATGAAGCCTACCAGTCACATCTATAAAGATGGAATTATTGCTACTCCTAGACTTCCACAACCTACAAGGTTGACACCACAACAAGTGGAAGAAAAAAGAGCAAAAGGAATTTGCTACAGATAGCAAATAAACTAAAGGTCATAAGTGTGCTGAAAAGGAATTATTTTACATAGATTGTGAAGAGGAGGAAGAAAATGAACAAGAAACTTCAAAAGAAGAAGATATACACTAGGAACCAACCCTAGAGAAATAAGAAATGAGTCTGACCATATCCTGTAATGCATTGGCAGGAATTACCACTCATCAAACTCTCAAGGTATAAGGTCATATCAAGCATAAAAAGGTGATGGTGTTGATTGATTCGGGTAGTACCCCTAATTTTATTCATTGCAAGGTAGCCAAGGAATTGAATTGCTTCCTATACCCAACACCAAAGTGTTAAGTGATGGTTGCAAATGGAGGAACTATAAATTTCTCTGGAAAATGCCATAATATCAAGCTAACCATAGGGGAATATGTATTGAATAGTCCAATGCTTTCCATTCCAATGGGAGGCGCTGATGTTGGACTAAGAGTACAATGGTTACAATCTTTGGGGACGACAGCTTTTAATTTTCAAGAAATTTTCTGAATTTTTTTTCAGAAAGAAAGGAAGTTGAATTACAGGGAATCACAAGGAAGCTGGGAAGTATAATAAGCTCTAATGTCATGAAAAAGCTTCTAAAGAAAGAACAAAGAGTCATAATTGCACAATTATGCTCACCAGAAGTTCCAAGATCAAAATAATCTATTTCTCCAGATCTGCAAAAAGTCTTGGACAATCATTCCAAGGTGTTTGAAACTCCCAAAGGAATCCCACCTATTCGTGATCATGACCATGCTATCATTTTATTCCAGGAAGTGTTCCTTCAAACATCAGGCCTTACAGATATCCTTATGTCCAAAAGAGAGAAACTGAACGTATGATTGAAAAAATGTTAGAGGTTGGTATAATTCAACCTAGTCAAAGTTCTTTCTCTGCTTCAGTAGTATTGGTGCATAAGAAGGATGGATCATGGCGCATGTGTCTAGATTATAGGGAGTTCAATAAGCTCACTATTAAAGATAAATTTCCCATTCCCGTGATTGTTGAATTATTGGATGAATTACATGGAGAAATTTATTTTACCAAGTTGGATCTTCATTCAAGATATCATCAAATTAGAATGAAGATTGAAGATATTCCAAAAACAACATTTCGAACTCATGAGGGTCATTATGAATTTTTGGTGATGCCTTTTGGCCTTACCAATGCACCTTCTACGTTTCAAGGGTTGATGAATTCCATTTTCAAACCCTTCCTTATAAAATTTGTGTTAGTATTTTTTGATGATATACTAATCTACAATAGGTCTTGGAAGGATCATGTTCAACATGTTGACAGGGTGCTCAAACTATTGGAGGAGAAACAATTATATGTGAAAACCTCCAAATGTTTCTTTGGACTACAAGAGGTGGAATATCTGGGTCATATTGTATCTCATAAGGGTGTTAAGGTAGACCCTAACAAAATTAAAGACGTTAAAGAATGGAAGGTCCCCACAACCATAAAGAAGTTGCAAGAATTTCTCGGGTTAACAGGGTATTATTGCAAGTTTGTTAAGAATTATGGGAGAATAACAATACCTATAACAACATTATTGAAGAAAGATGCATTTTCATGGACTCCTAAAGCAACTAAGGGCTTTGAACATCTTAAAGAGGCAACGTTTCTAGCACCAGTCTTAGCTATGCCAGACTTCACAAAAACATTTATTGTGGAATGTGATGCCTCAAGAAATGTAATTGGTGTTGTTTTAATGCAAGAAGGAAGACCCATTGCTTTTGAAAGTCGTCCAATCAAAGGAAAGTATTTACATAAAGCTATTTATGAGAACGAAATGTTGGCAATACTACATGCACTAAATAAATGGCGACCTTACCTAATGGGAAGTAATTTCAAGGTAAAAAATAATCATGATAGTATTAAATAATTTTTGGAGCAAAGACTATCTTCAGAAGAGCAGAAAAAATGGGTCACAAAGATGTTGGGTTATGACTTTGAAATCATCTACAAAAAGGGGAAGCTAAATGTTGTTGCAGACACACTCTCAAGAAAGAATGAAGGGGTGGAAGCATTGCTATGTGCCATTTCTATTATCCAACTAGATTGGATAACCGAAGCAATGGACGAATGGAAGAATGAATAATAAATGTGAACACTCATTCAAAAGTTGCAGCAAGATCCTAGTACATCTGATACATTTAGCTAGAAAAATTATTCCTTATGGTACAAATATCGCTTATATCTTTGTAAGAATTCCCAACTAAAACAAAAGATTCTTTTGGAATTGCACACATCTCCCTTAGGAGGACACTCGGGATTTTTGAAAGCTTACCATAGGGCGAAGAGAGATTTTTTTGGGATGGCCTTAAATATGATATTCAAAATTTTGTGGCGAAATGTTTGGTTTTCCAGCAAAATAAAGTTGAGACAATTAAGTCCCCGGGTCTTATACAAACTTTATCCATTCCAGGTCAACATTGGGAGGAGGTTTCAATGGATTTTATCATAGGTCTACCTAAGTCCAAAGGAAAGAGTATCAAAATGGTGGTAGTTGATAGAATTACCAAGTATGCACACTTTTGTGCATTAAATCATCCATTTAAATCAAGTACAATTTCCACCGCATTTATCGAAACAATTCAAAAGCTACATGGAAACCCGAAGATTATTGTAAGTGACAGAGATCCCATTTTTATTGGAATTTTTTGGACGGAATTATTTTCTTGTTTGTGCACTCAAATAGCTCATAGCTCATCTTATCATCCTCAATCTGATGGGAAAATTGAGATAGTGAACAAAATTTTGGAAGGATATATTTGTTGTTTTGTATGTGATAAACAAACGTAATGGGTCAAGTGGTTACCTTTGGCTGAATGGTGGTATAACACTTCCTTCCATAGTGCAACAAAAATGACCCCATTTATGGCACTTTATGGATATAATCCACCATCTATCACATCATATTTAAGAGAAAATTCCAAGGTTCAAGCAGTGTAATATCACATTGAGCATCAACAACAAGTTCTCCAACTCCTAAAGGATAACCTAAATTTGGCACAAAATCGAATGAAACAATATGCAGATCAACATCGCAACGAGAGAAGTTTTGAGTTAGGAGACTCGGTATTTTTATGGCTACAACCATACAAAAAAATGTCCCTCAAGAAAGCTAAGAAGGATAATAAATTATTGCCAAAGTAATATGGTCCTTACAAGGTGTTGCAAAATATTGGTACTATGGCATAAAAATTGGAGCTTCCTGCTTCATCTCGAGTGCACCCAGTTTTCCATGTTTCATGCTTAAAGAAGGGTATAGGTGACAAACTTCCAGTTCAAATAATATTGCCAGAACTTGATGAGAAAGGAAAAATCATATTGGAACCTGAAGCAGTCACGAAAATAAGAACTCAACAGCTATGAAATTGATCAATTTCAGAGTATCTCATAAAGTGGAAGAACTTACCCACTGAAGATTCCACATGGGAGGATGAGAATTTTATACAGAAGCATCAAGAGCTACTCAAGAATTGAGGACAACACTTTTTTGAAGGAGAGGGGTGTTAGTCATCAGTAATTTTTGCTTTGTATGGATGACTAAATACTTATCCTAGATTTCTAGAAACAAAGTTCATGAACATTGTGAGTTCTAGAAATCTCACTACCTTCATTATCCTTAGGACAAAATTTTCACCATATTATCATCCTATCATGTCAAGGTCAGCCTACCACTCCCAGAAGACCCATCATGGGCTCATGCCACTCATTATCACTATGTTTTGCCACCTTTGGCCTCATCCCTCTATTTTTTTTTTGCCTAACTCCTCCATTGTCCATTTAGGGTTTTTAAGGAAATTTTTCTTGGTTTCATGACCTCCATGGTTAAATAATTAACAAGGCTTATATCCTGAGGCTATTAAACATCCTCCTATCCTTAATATACCTTCATAAACACTTCCCATCACTCCTATCCCTCAAAGTCATCATTTTTCTACAAAACCTAGTCTATTGCCACAATTTGACACTTTTTGAGACTAGGCCTGTGTTTTTCCCTTTTGGACCCTTTCCCCTCACTCAATTCTTGAAATTACACTTTCCCCTACTCTCTTACATCTATCCATATCCCCCAAAAATTTCCCCAAGAATTTAGAAACCCCTTAACCCCTTCATTCCCCTTCCTCTACAAGGCAGTCTTAAATCCCCTACACCAAACCCTGATTTCCTCTTCCAACTAAGCTAGGGTTTGCCATGGAAAAGAGGCATAGGAGAAAAGGATCCATTTGATAGATCATATAAGAAATTATAAGTCCATACCAACTCATAAACATCATGGCTGCATCATTTTCCAAAAATTCATTCCAAGGGCCAAGTCATTTGCCACACCTAGGGCTAATTTTGTTTAAAAATATGTTTATGACCAAACATAGATTAATTTGGAAAAAGTGAGAGATTTTTTTGTCCAAAATAGGTCCAAGAAGAAAACCCTGCTTCAGTTTTTACACAGGTATCATGGTTTAGGAGCAATGCCAAAAATACAGGTGTCACGGGAGAATTTCTACACAGCTGGAGTGACCTTGGGAAAATCAAATTTTCTCCCAGCTAGAGTGTCCAAATGACTTGCTTGATGGATCCAAAGACAAATATACTTAAATATATTTCCAATGAGCTATCATGAGCTCAATTTGGAATTCAGGAAGGCATCCAAAAGTGCTCTGCACCAGCACTCTGCATTTCTGCACCATCATTCAGGACTTTTTGACCAGTCCTGGGAAAATCAACTTTTGACCAGGAAAATAAACTCCAAACAAGAAAAAAATGGTATATTTGGAAATTAGACAAGTCAAGCTTCCAACTAGCTATCACGGG
Organism: Pinus albicaulis; assembly: GCA_034641835.2. Taxonomy (NCBI): domain Eukaryota; kingdom Viridiplantae; phylum Streptophyta; class Pinopsida; order Pinales; family Pinaceae; genus Pinus; species Pinus albicaulis. The sequence continues at coordinate 610,753,735 of CM076573.1, forward strand.
CGCAAATATGACTTTGGGAAGGTCATCAAAACCTGCCTGAAAGTTGACCATTTTTGGGTGCTGCGCAAACAAGTGGCGCTACGCAAAATCCATGGGAAGGACTGCCCGGCGTTGTGCAAATCCTAGGAAGGTGAAAAATTTCAAAATCTCCCTTCCTAATGCCTAAAATTATCATCTGAGGCACCTACAAGGTTGAAGAGAGTCTAAAAAGTTGGTAAGTGTTATATTCTCCTGATCCCTAAGAAAAATTACAAATTCATTTTGGTTTTTTAGTTGTTGAGCTAAAAACCCTAGGGGGTAAAACCCTAGGTCATGTACACAAAGGGACCAATTTGATGGCATGGGTGGGTAAGGGATTTTAAGTTGTTACTATACTTTCATGGTAAAACCTCCTCAAGCTACAAAGCCACTTAAACCCTAAGAGCCCTAGCCTCCACACCTCTCATTCTCCAAAGTTGACTCCATCATCATCTTGACCTTGTTTCATCAAGCCCTAAATTTGCAAACCAACATCTCCTATCGACACGTCAAGAGCTGAAAATAGCAGTGGTGGTGATAAAGGTCAAAAACCTTTTGAGACCAAACATAAAGGAGGAAATGATGGTGAAGAGGAGGAAAGTGAGCACAGCAGTGGTGAAGACAAAGACAGTGATAAATTAGAGGGAGGAAGTGATGATAATGATGCAAATGAGTCAGCCCAAATTGCAAAAAGTGATGATGTAGATGAACAAAGTGAGGACCAGAAGATGTTGAAGGTCAAAAGGGTAGTAATCAAACAGAGCATGTAATCACTAAAGAATATCATGGTAAAGGTAAGGGAGATGATGACAACACCAAAGGTCATAACCATGATGAAGACACCACCAAAACCTCCATCATTCCTCTTACATGCACATATCAAAGAGGGTCAAGGCAAGTGTTTGATGCCTCCAAAAGGCAAGGGACCTTGTCATCTGCATCAGCTTAAAGACTTGACAATGGCAAGGAAAATATGGGCAAAGGTAAGAAAGGCAAGAAAACTACACAAAATCCCAAATGCATTGACCTAGATAGTGACAATGAAGATAAGGGGATGGCCACTAGGTTGCTACTTCAAACTAAAGATGCACAGTCAAAGAGCTAGAGAGGAAATTTGGCATGGCATAATACATCATTTCACATTACAAAAGTGAGCATAAGGTTTTCAAGAAGATCAAGGGAGGCCTTGCTCTCCAAAAGAAAATGACCAAGCATTACGTAAAGAAGAGCAGGCTTGCTTGTGCCAAACTCAAGGAGGCTCTCCTTGAGGTAAAAAACCTAAAAGAGGAAAATGAGAATAGAAACCTTGGAATTTTCGTTGAGTCTTCTCAGCAGTTGTCTAAAAATATCTAAGGAAGGTCTCCACCAATTTTTAATGAATTTACAGAAAATTTTGTTTTTTGAGAATTTTTGGCCTAGTTTGCACAGCGCCACTGGCGCTTTGCAAAAATATGGAGCATATTCAGGAGGAAATATTGACATTTTTGAGTTTTTCCTAGCCTGTACATCATCCACACCATATTTCAGAAGATTTGGAGTAGTTTTGACCCCTCAAAAGGTCCAAAAACACCTCAAAAATCACCTTTCTGCCTCTGTTTTATGCCTAGCACTGCGCAAATGACAGTTTGAGGGTTTTTGAATTTTTGACTAGGTTATAGGATCTGGATCATAAATCCACAAGAATTTTTGGAAAGTAGACTCTTGAGGCTTTCCAACAAGCTGTCACGGGGCCAAGTCCGACATCGAGAAGTCGTCCAAAACTTGGTTGCAAAACAACCTATTTTCTGCAAAAGTGGCGCTGCGCAAATGGACTGTCTTTTGCCAAAAAGTCAACAATACACACAAATTAATGGCAAAATGGTTTTTTAATATTTTCTTGGGAAAATCAGTCCAAATTTGATTGAGAAGTTATATTATGTTATTTTTCATTTATTAGCTTAGATATTATGTGTCTTGGGCCTTGCATCGTCATTAAGCACATAAATGACATTTATGACAAAATTAGGGTTTCTGGAAGCCTCTTATGGTTTCCACCTCCTCACTTGCTCCATAAATAGAGCATGAGGCTCTTATGTATTGGGTTGGATTTTTATGACTGATTCTGAAGTAATACATAGTCCCTTGGAATTTGAAAAGAACTTGATGTCTTGGAGTTTATGAATGCCCTGGTTTGTTTGATGATGGAGGAGGACTGGTTGCAGGATCCATGAGTCTAGTTGATGGTGAAATGTTTCTTTTTGTTTATGTTTTCTAGTTTATCATTGTGTTTCCATCTTTCTATGTTGCAATAGGACAAATAATTTAGACTAAGAAATGTTTTCTAATGGCACCTTAGGTCTGTTTGTTCTTCACTGCCTTAATGTTTTCTTCTGCTAGGACATGTTAGAGAATCCTTATTTGATCTCTAAGGATCTCCTAAGCTTGTTTATTTCTTGAATGGTTTAAAATAGATGGTATCCAGCATGATTTATGGCTATCCCTACTTCTTGTTGCCACTAAGAACATTATTCTTGAATTCATCTATTTAAAGCATCATTACTTAGGTTTGTCAAAGAAGTTTGTTTCAATCCTGCTCTTTACATTTACTTAACTAATTGTTTTAAAGGACCTTCATAGCTATAATATTGGATGTTCAGGGTTTCTCTCCTTCTCTGATTATAGTTATTTGTGCATCTTAATTCTTTTCTGTCTTTGATGATGAAATCACTGAAAGTTAAATAAGTTTCTTGCCTTTCTGTATTTCATTTGAATGTTTGTCTTGGATAATTATCTGCTTTAAGTCTGAATCAAAGAGTTTAGGGTTTGATCTGCCTTTGATTTTATCTCTATGCTTATGATTCTTCCAAATCCCTTTGTTTAAGTATATGATAGAGAATTCTTTACTGCTCTTTGTTAAACTTTGTTTCTCAAAATTAATGTCCATCTCATGATCCTTCAAACCTCAAAGATCCACCAACCAAGCTAGATTTTCCCTACAATACTCCCTAATCCATTAATGAACCTATCATGACCTTGTTAGAATCCATTTCCTAATGACTTGAAGTTTTCCTTGTTTCTATCTAGTCTATATAAGCATCATACCCAACCAAAAAAAATCAACAAACCCAATATTTCATAACTAGCCTAAAGTCAACCCTAATCAATAAACAAGTTCACATCTTTGCACCTAATAGAGAGATCCCTCTCTGAATATAGGAAGGCTAGGTCCTTGGATTCCAAAGCTTGGTTTGATGTTACCCCTTTCCATTTGTATCTCAATCAATATAGCAATTTACGGGGAGCTAACATAATGGAGATAACGGTGGGACCTTCTGAGTTAGTGACAAACTAAGTATTCCTTAGATCTCAGAAAACCTACAAACATCCTTAGATTGGTATTCAGTTGTTGATGGTGGACAACAAGTACATCCTTAAAACATTAAGCATCCTCCACATGGCGACTCCACTGGTCTTTAGTAGCCCTGTTGACCCCACTAGTTCTCATAGATTCCCCTGGGAACGCATTGAACAATCCCAATCATGCTGATGGTGGAAAACAAAGTTAAAACCTTCCACCTGGCGACTCCACAACCCTCAATAGACCTTAAGACTCCACTGGTAGAGAACTCTAGACTGGTTGAAAATATGCAGTGACCTCTTTCAGATTTACAAACATGAATCCAAGTGTGCAAAGGAGATATGCTCCAATGAATAGAGACCACATCTCGGGATTCCCACACAAAATGCCTCAGATAAATTGGGACAAAAACCTGCCTACATTTCAAGATGAAAAGATTGATGACCCCTTGTTACATCTCATCAAATTTCATATACATGTATGGAAGTTAAAGGTTGAATGGCATGAGGACTGTCTTATGAAAATGTTCATGCTGACATTAGAAGGAAAAGCAAGGGAATGGTATGAATGGCTCAGATCTGGTAGTTTGTTCTCCCTAAAAGATATCCATAAGGCATTTTATGAGCACTATAAAGAAAACTCTCCATCCTTATCATTGGCTGAAAATTGTTGTGACCAATCTCAGAATATCATACAATACCTTATAGATACCGATGTAGATTTAGATAATTTGTATCATGAAGATATCTTAGTAGCAATTCATGATTTTCATTCTTGAGAAATCTATCATGACAACTAAGAAGAGTTGGTTGAGGAAGAAATCAATCAAAAAATAGAAGGAAACCCACAAGATCTCTCTGAAAGCACAAGTGATGATTTATCAACCGTTCTAAATAAGGCTCAAGAAGACATTCAACCTCAAAATCAGCCTTCACAAGAGAGAGAGAACTATTTTACTTCTATCCAAAGAAAGAGAAAAATGCCTCCTCTTTTAACTGAAGAGAAAATAAAGCAAATGTTAAACATGCAACCAACTTCTAAGCCTTTATGTGAAAAAGATATTTCTGTTCATTCTCCTACCAATCCCATCTACCATAAATCAGAAAGTGAACTTGTAGATCAATTCAAAGAAGAACAAACTGATAATCCAATATGTTTGATTGGTGATGTTATTTATGTTGATGATTCTCAAAAGTTTGATCAGTCTGATGATGATGTTCTCCAAACAGAAAATAACCTTGCAGAGCAATAAACAGTTGATTTGTGGGATGAAGTTCACTATCATCAGCTTGAAAAAAGTAAGTAGCCAATACAGGTCACCTATGACACTGATGAGGAAAGCCTTGAAAGTTTAGATGTAAGTGAGGAGTCTCTGACTCTTTTCTCTACTTCACTTCAGTCCTTCAGAAATAATTTTCATGTGATTGGAAATCAGCAGTCTTGTAGTTTTGATGATGAGTTTGGGAAAGATAATGAGTTTCTTGAACCAATTGTTAATGAGTTTTTTTTTTTTTTTTTTTTTTTTTTTTTCTGAAAAGGACGAGGAGATCATTTGGGTCACATAATCCTCCTCAGCTTTAGAATTGCAGCCACCAAGTCTCATTGAATTTCAAATTGCAGATGAAGACTTGGAAAATGATAATCACATAAGAGTTGTTGAACTTCCTTCACAAGAAGACTTACTGCGAAGGAGTGCTCCTACTCATCAACATGATGGCCTTCACACAGATTTCAGCCCACTCTTTCAAAGCACATCAGGTTTGTTAGAAGATAACATTGCCACATATGATGAGTCTACCAGTTCAGATGATCATGAGGAAGAGGTGGAGTTTCTTTCCCAAAAGAGTCCCAAGCATAGCCAAGTGGAAGAAGGAGTTGTCCTGAATGAAGCTTATGTCTCAAATCCTCTAGATTAGGTATTATTCCAAGATCCATTTGTTGTTTTCCTTGAGAAATATAAATAAAGAGTGTGTTCTGCCAAGAATAGTTTGTTGCAAAGTGTGAGAAAAATTTTAGGCACTACTATTCGAAAACAAGTGAGGTGGAAGTGGCCTTTTGATTTCTTCAACACTCTCAAAGAGCTGAAACAAGATCAATCATGGAATCATCTGCTTGATTGGTTATATTGGAAAAGGGAGTTCACCAAATGAATTTATATCATGTAAAGGTTAGATTAGGATAGATAGGAATGCAAAATAAGCTCAACTTTGTGAGCATCTTTTTAGTTCTAGATTGTTTGGAAAGAATAAAAAAAACACAAAAACAAAGAACGGTAGAAAAAGAGGGCAAATTTGAAAAGAGGTAAAGCGCCATACCCAAAAAATAGAACTACTGAAAGTGTGCAAGCTTAAATGCCACTACTGGTTCATGAGGAAGTCTTGTTCAATCATCTAGCCTAATCATGGCTGAACATGTTTTCATTTTATTGTTGATAAGTTAGTAAAAGATAGTTGGTCAAATCATTCAAACTTGACTTGTCAAAAGATAGATTAGGAAGAAAGATATCGGTTCCACATGCTTAAAACTGAACCAAAGAGAGAAGATAGGGATGCCTAACAAATTCTGAATCATAGCCCTCATGTTTTCTAGTTTTTCATTGTATAAAAATAACATTTGTGTGCAGCTTGTTCTTATGCCACAAACCCATGGAAAATCAGATTGCCTAATCATTTTTTGATCATGTTTTGAATTTCATGTCAGTAGAATAGAGAATAAAATTTCCCATGGATCAATCCCTTTCCAAGATTGTAGGAAATTCATGAATTTCTACAAGCAATTCAACATAACTGATCAGGAAAAGATGGCAAAGTTTTATATGCATAACTTTGTGCTGACAAATCTGGAGATTTTGGACCCCAATCCTACAATAGGGGATATGCAGTTAATGGCTCTAGCATCTTGGATGGTGAATGAGGACAATAGAGCCAAAGAGACATGGAAGGTCATGGGAAGAAGAAATAGAGAACCATTATATCTCAGACCAGAAGTGTTCAGCCCAAGAGGAGTCATCCTTAACCATCGAGAGATTGAAAAGGACCCTGAATTGGTTGAAAGCTACCTTCAGACTCAAAACCATGTGATAGGCCACTTTGATGATGTTTCTAGGAAAATAGAAGAGGAGTGCATTACAGCTAGCCAGAGGATATGGAACAACCTCCAACATAGCCTAAAGAACAGGGAGTATCATACTCCAGAAAGGCTGAGGGGTGCATTGGAAATGGCACCATTATACAAGAGGGCCACGCAGGCCAAAAATATCCGATGATTGGGACTATAGCTCAGCCCACCTTTGCTGCTGGGGCTGAATGATGAAGAGGACACAGATGCACAAGATAGAGAATGGGAGAATGTAGAAAAGAATGATGGATTTAACACCCTTGGGGAAACTGCCACACTTCTTCCTTAGGAAATCAGGGGGGCTGTCAAAGCTTTGAAGGAAATGGAGGAGGAGGAGCAGTTTCTCAGAGGATGAGAAACCATTCAGTAGGGGGGTGATGATGACATCCATCATTAGACATATTTGGAGGGGTTAATAGTCACCTTTTTGCCTTCTTAGATATCTTTTTCTTGCATTTTTATTCTTATTTGGGTTTATGATGCTATTATAGGTGGTGACTAAGGCTAAAATAATCTGAATGCCTAATATAAGGTTGAGTGGAAAAAATCATGATTTATTAAGCATTTTTATAAATATTTTGTCACAAAGACTTGGAGGAGACAACAAGGAGAAACTATAGGAGGATTGTCCACTCTCAAAGGAAACTGAAGGATCCCAAGGATTCTCTCCAGCAATTCGAATTCCAGAGGAAACCGAGAAACTCAAAGAGGATAGCAATCAATCTTGGTTTACTTGGAGTCCAGTGGACTCAATCACCATTTTTCTATGGAGTCGTTGGTAGCTGCCCTATAGAATAAATAGAGTAGAGCTAGAGCTAGGAATAGTTAGCCTATTCTAGTCTCGCTTCCATTCAAAATTATTGTTGTGAACTATTGAAGCTTTTTGTTTTATTCAGGGATCGAAACCTTCAGAGATGTATGTAGTTATTCTTTTATGAAATGAGCAGACTTATTTCATTTGATTGATTTAAGTTCAGAGGTCTAGGCTCGTGGGTTAGGGCCCAATCCATGTGCCTCAACTTCTCTGCTGTGATTATATTTTCCTTTATGTCATTTAGCTAGTATTTTCTCAGTCATTTAAGTTCAATTTTCTTCTAATAAGTTTCATTACTATTTAGTTTTTGCTCTATTGTAGTTTTAATTGCTTATGCATAGTGAAATAGAGTGAAAACTCCAAAACTGTGGTTAAGTCTCCCCCCTCTCATCTCTATCAATAGAGTTCGAGTAGGGGCAGACCTTCCCACAGGCCAAAATTTCTTTCTATTTGAGTTAGGGTAAGAATTTTTATTACCAAGTCCAAGCCTTTCCTTCACCATTTCATCCTGCATTTCTGTCTATTTCCCGTACATGATTCCGCAGGTGTGCTTCAATTCTGAGCACTTCTCTTATGCTTCCATCTCCCTCCTTTACTTCTCACCTTAGCGCTGCACTTACCTTCTTTCGAACACCCTTAAGCTCTTTAGCCTTACTTCTCTATTTTTCTCCGTTGACGTCTGCCTTACCCTTGTTACGAAAAACACGCAAAAAACCATACAGAACCACCAGAAACCCAACCTCCACCTTTGCTCCTCGAGACTATCGCGACCATACGCCACACTTCGCAATCGCAACATTTAATGATTACCTTAACACTTATCACCCATTCCTTGAGATTGCGATATTGAAAAATAGCAAATCACACTTCACACCGGTCACCTTCTACCATTAACACTCATCGCTCATTCTTTGCGATTGTGAAATCGCAAATCATAACTCGTATATTTTTTCACAGCGCATCCCACAGAACTTACCACATCGCAAATCGCATCCCGCTGAACTTACCACATCATAAATCACATCTTGCAGAACTTACCACATCACAAATCACCACCCGCAACCTTTACCACAACACAAATCATATTTTGCACATTTTAGTTTATTCCCGTTAATCCTTACCGCTATCCTTGTAAACTTGCGATATTATGATTCATGACCCGCCACGTCACTCTTCGCATTGCACACCATTTAGTTTATTCCTGTTAATCCTTACTGCTATCCTTGTAAACTTGTGATATTGCGATTCACGACCCGCCATGTCACTCTTCACACTTCGTAATACGCACCATTTAGTTCATTCCGTTAAGTCCTTACTGCCATCCATTTAAACTTGCGAAGTTGCGATTGGGACATCACACATTGAAACTTTTGTTGTCCATCGCATTTCTGAGTTCTTCTTGCTCCGAAGTCATTTCTTGCGTTATAATAAGGTTTCCTAAGGTTTTAACCCCCTTTATCCACTCCAAAGCCATTGCACACGCTATCATAAAGTTTTATAAGGGTTTAATCCCCTCTTTCCACTTCCAAATCTCATTTCATGTGTTAAACCCCCCATTAGCCCTCTTGGCCCTTTTTCTTCCCTCCAAGCCGCAAATTAATTCTTCTTAATTAAAATTAAGGCATGGATAGTTTAGTTGCATGGATAGGAGTATGGTAGATAGATCACAGGATAGGTAGAGTGCATTTAGTCGTTTGGCCAAGTTAAGTGCGGTTTAGAATTAATTTACTTTCTTCTATCTGTTTTCTATAAATTAAATTAGTTTCATTCTTGGAATTCCTTTCCAAAAATTTAGTTTAGTTTCCTTTCTATCATTTCCTTGCAGCAATTTACTTTGCAGTTTTTCTCATAATTTAAGAAATAACACCCTTTCGTGAAGCAGAAGAGGATGACATGAACCAAATGCATCTGTTGTGTATATAGCACTGTCACCTCAAAGTTTGTATGAACCCTAGGTTGATAAAGTAAAGTAGGGAAGCCACTGGGAGTTGTAGCATTCTTGGTCCAATACCAGGGCTCACCACACACATAACATGGATGTCGCTATAATGACATTGTCTTCTATTACTATCAATATTGCGACACCCTAGCCGGGTGGGTCGCAATATCGATGATTTTTCACAGTGTCGGAAGAGCGAAACATTGCCATCGGGGTCACAAGAGGGACACCGTGTGGCAGGATTAAAAAAATTGAGAAAAATTGGGGAGATTTCCGACAATATGTCAAAACTGTCGGAAAATCGACCATATGTACTAGTCAGTTAAACACAGAGATTGTGATATGGAAAAAGGAGAATCAGGTGATAGACAATCACTTGATGTTGTCATGAAGATGAAGGAAATGTACAAAGAAATTTCAAAGAGGCAAGCTAAAAATTTCATTATGATGGAGAATGAGACTATGCTGTCTCATGAGGACAACCAAAGGTGAGCACATACACACTTGGTTAATAAAGAGTCTGACAGGCAGTCAAAAGAATTTATTGTTGAGGATATGAATGAAGATGAGGAAATTCACTAGTGTGAACCTGAGCAGAGATTGATTCTCAATGATGGTATTGGTAGCACCATTGTTTGGATGGAGACAAGCAAGGAATTGTAGGAAAATGTGCTTACAGGTGGTCAAGCACTAAAGGATGTGGTGAAGGAAGAATTTTCTTGTCAAGGGCATATTAAAAACTATGTTTTGTAGGGAACAACATAAATTGATTCGGTGATTGAAGAAATGTGGAAGTTAATGATGAACCAGTCCAGATGGAGAAAAATGACAACAAAAGTGATGATAAATCACAATTTGAAGCTGATTGAAGAAAGGAAAATGAACCAAAAGATAGCAGACATGCAACAACAACAAAGGTGCAGATGATTTGGAAAATTACAAACTAAGGTTTGGGACCCTGGAGGTTTTCATCAGCATATGAAATCACATGATTCGGAGATCATGAATTTTTTCATCTTTAGGAGTCTGATGCAGGAGCATCCTACTCGAAAAATCATTGTATATTTGGTTGACTTAAGGGGTCTAATGTTTGATAAGGAAGTTAATTTATTAATAGGAAATTTTATATGTTGTAAATGATTTGAGTGAGAAATATGTGTGTGAGGTTTTTAAATGTAAATATTCTCAAATATGTGAGAATACTAGAGATATTAGACTTGTGAAGATCTCATAAATATCTTAGGGATTAGGAGATCCTAGAATAGGGATTTAGTTGAGTTAAAAGTGGATTTAGAGCATTTTTATGATATGGTTGAGTAGATTATGGATCTGAACCAGAAATGGCTACAAAATCCTTTTGTATATATTTGTAAGCCTTGAAGGCATTAGGGGAGGCCATTTCAAATGAAGAAAATCAGGCCATGGAGAGAGATGAATTAAACAAGGATTGCGAGTATATGTACAATTTGATTAATGAAAGGAAGTTTTCATTATGTTCATTCGTCTTTGGATGAATGTTGATTGAATTCCAGTATATGTGAATATGGAATTAATGTGGTTTTGGATATATAATTAACTCTTTTAATGTAATGTTGTTTTGGATCAAGGTTGAGCATACCTCTGTAACTCTTTATTACTTCATGGAGTGGTTGCGTATGTATTAAATATACCTTTGCGGTCAAGTATACCTTTACGATTTTTTTTATTTACTTATGTGATCTTAGTTGATAGTCTTTAGAGACATATTATCTGTGGGTTGAAGTACTTCACATTTGGAAGTGGTTATATTCATTGAAGTCAAAGGATGTGTAGTAAAGCAGAGTATAGACTGCAGTGATGGAATTTTTCCGTGGTTAGATGGTGGGAATATTTGAAGAGTCACTGATCTTTGTATGGATCCAATGGATAAGGGTGATCCGAGCGTGGATATCGAGTCTAGTTAATGAGGGCTTGTTAATCAGAGTGGACATGTGAGCAATAATATATGATCATTGATCTGCGTGATCTGTGTATGCTTGTGAATTTATAATGCCGTAGTGAAAGATTTTTACGCAAATAGAAAATTTTGTCTCTTTTAAGGTGTTGGAGTTGTCAACGCAGAAGGTGATGAAGTATTGTTTGCAGAATGCGTGGGAGAGAGACAGAGTAATCATAAGGCATTATTTACAAAGTGTAAAGTTGCGCTGAGAGAAAGTGGATGCAAGCTGGGAAGACCAATGTATCTATATTACAGCAGAGATGAACAACATTGCAAGGGTACATGACCATAGCAGATAGAGTAGTAGAAGAAGGTAGTACTGTTCCCGTTCCATAATTTTTTTCATGTTCTCACAGTTCTGTTCCTGAAGAAGCAGTTGGGTTCTTGTTCGCACCTCCAACATTCTCATACACAAGCGCAACTGAAGGTAAATGAGCACATGGGTTTTGAGGCACAGAGGGTCGACATGCTCATGTGTTCCCTTAATCACGCTTAGGTATTCCATATAGCGCAAAACTCTGAAAACTAATCCTTCCATGTTTATCTATAACTGATATGTGCGCAGTTTTAATGAAATTGATAGAGATGGAAGGGTTGAAGTCTCTTTCTAGAGACTTGTAGTGTAGCCTTTGTGTTTTAAGGCTATTGATTGTGGAGTCATAGACTTGGTTTGGTCATCAAATACCCAATATCATAGTCACCAATAACATTTCTTGGAAATTATATATTGTATTGTAAACCTAACCATTTTGGATTTATAAGTTTAATATATCTACCTAATACTATAGTCACCAATAACATTTCTTGGAAATTATATATTGTATTATAAACCTAACCATTTTAGCTTTATAAGTTAAATATATTTACTTTATAAGTTAAATATATCTACGTAGAAAGTATGTATTGTAAACCTAACAACTTTGACTTTATAACCAAGTCAAATATAGTTAACAATATCCCGAGGACTATTGATTAGATTAAAATTTATCACAATATTCCAATTAAATTTATTACAATAGTGAGAGTTGAATTAAACTTGCTCTATTATGGATCAGAGTGATTATAGATATGTTTTTTTCCAATCACTATTTTTCGCCACAACCACACAAACTTGACTAGACACAAACTATGTGACAACCACAAAAACTTGACTAGACCTGAGGTAAATGTGTACACAACAAAGCATTTGATTTGGCATTTATCCACCTTACTCCTACATGTCCTCCTCCAATTTTAAAAATCTTATGTGCTTGTTTTTAGGAATTGAGCTTATGATATATCAGTGGTTGATAATGAAGTTTTATGATTTTTTTAAAAAAAAAAAAAAAAAAAAAAAAAAAAAAGACCCAATATTTCCCTATTATATTTCAAGTGAATTAGCTAATTTTCACCTCTCTTCACTTTTTTTAGAAAAAATACTAATTAATAATATTTATATAAATGATTAAAAAATCAATTATCTATATTACTAATAACTTTTTTTAGAAAAAATACTAATTAATAATATTTATATAAATTATTAAAAAATCAATTTTCTGATGATGACGATGATGATGATGGTTAACGTCCACTGAGACCAATATTTGGTCTATCGGACTTAAAGAAAAGAGTTATTTAGTTTGATTAAATATTTTTTTCCTATGCTCGAAAAGCTTGGAGAGAAGCCTCCCAAGCTCACTATAATTTTGACATCTTAAAAGGCTAGGAAGGTCAGTATTGCAACAAAGATTATGAAATTGAGCTCTAATGTGGTTGTACGTGGGGCACTCTAAGAGGAAGTGATTTTCATTCTCGATGTTCATATTCTCACAGAGATGGCAGATCCTTTCCATCCATGGTGTTTTAGGAACTGTCCAACAACCTGTTTCACTATGGAGCTGATGAGAGTTCGTTAGCGATAAAGCCATGGTAGGGTTTTCTTCTATGTGCTAGTTCACCGCAGATTCTTTTGATCTTCTAGGGTGGGGTTGATGACCTCCTTATAATATCTTTAATTTCTTTTAGCGCTAGATCTTTCTCACACCACATTTTCTTTGAACTTAGAAGTAACAATTTTTTTAATGTAGCTAATGTTTTGCAATCTGTCTCGTCGATCTCCCAATGGTTTAACCAGGCCACAGTGTCCTTACTTTCTCTATCTTTTTATGGCCTTTAGGTGGTTTGTTTGGAATTTTCAGAAGGAAGCTAGCTTAGGAAGTCTGGATGCTCCTGGCACATCACTGTTGAGCTTTAATGGCAACACATAAAATCCTAGTCATAGCTAGGCTCTCGATAGGGGAAAGACCCACTTCTATAAGGAGAATAGGATAGGGTGTATTGCTTTTAATTTTAAGGTTATACGTTATAAAACGCTTCTAGATTTGCTCAATCTTTCTCTAGGATTCTCTAGAGATGCTGAAACCCCAAACCTCACATCCATATAAGATAACAGGAGTGACTAAAGTTTCAAAGAGGAACTTCTTTCTATCCCACATTATGAGGTTTTCCGTTTTACAATTATTTTCAAGACCAAAATAAGCTTTCCACCCCCCATTAATCCTTTTCCGAATACTATAGTTCTAGTTGAGCTTGTGATGAATATCAATTCCTAGGTACTTGTAAGAAGACACTTCCTCCAAGTTACTATTGTCATACATAAAATTAGCGTAAGTGTCCTTCTTGGATTTGATAATCATAACTTTTGTTTTGACAGTGTTAATAGACATACCCATTGTAGAGCATAAATCCTTAAGAAGTCTAAGTTGCTTATCAAGATTAGATGGGCACCTTGTGAGAAGAACAATATCGTTAGCATAGAGAAGAAGGATGATGACTATCCCAGCTAAGATCATGCCAGCACATTCTGCGTCCTCTAAACAACCTTCTAGCTTGTCGATGTAAATTCTAAATAAGGTAGGGGAGAAAGGGCAATCTTGTTTAACTCCGATATTACACTTAATATCTTTCGACCACCCCTCATTGCTCTTTAATTATATTACTAATTATTATTATTTATATCCATAAGTAATATTATAAATTAAATTCTTTATATTCATAATAAATATTATGTAATTAAATAAATATAAATATATCAAAATCTATAACAAATAATTATAAACAAAATTCAAAAAATATTAATTTACAAAATAAAAAATATAATTAATTGTAATTTAAATTTAAATTTAATCTAATTATATAATATTTTATTTATTTTTATCTTTATGTGTAACTACTATATAACACATGTTTTTTTTTTATAAAATATTAATAAAAACTTTTACAACCTAACGCAATAATAAAAATCAAATTGCTTTGACAAATTAATATAAAATCAATTCATTTTTGACTTATGACCTATTGATATAATTAATACTTTGACCAATAGCCATAAAACTTTAGATTAATATAAAATAGACCACTTCTGACTCATGACCAATTACTGTAACGAATACTTTGACTATAATAATAAAACTTTATGACGCACAAATCTAATGAAAATGAGACATTCAATTAAAAAAACAAAAACTTATTTTTCATGCCTACAATTAAAAAAGCGTTTTATGGGTTGCGAAGCACTTGAAATAATTTATAATATCTTATATAATAATTTCAAATTTCGAGAGATGATGCATGACAATCGCCGAGGAACATAGGACTAGTGGAAGGGATACTTTTAACTAGCAGTTGCTCCAAAAGGTGTAAAGAGAGGCAGATAGGATTTTTAAATTGAAATTGTTGAATTGAAAAAGTTAAATTTTATTTGAAATAATAATTGTTGAATTAGATTTAAATTGTTTAAAGTTGTTGTTTATTATGGCATATTCACAACATATGCGATTTTTATTATATTTTTATTATATTGTTACTCATGACACACACACCCACATAACACAAATAATTTAAATAACCTATTTGTAAATATATACTTGACAAATTACAGTTACAACAGAGATTAATAACCAACAGAGAAGGATCAAAGGAAGCAGGAGAAAAGAAGAGATATTAAAGACATGACAAACATCCCAAGATGTCAAACACAACATATCCAACTACTGTTCATCTTATTTGAATATTAGTTGTTTATTATAACGCAACAACTCTCATCCTGAACATCCAAAAGAGCATCAATGTTTGCTTTGTAAACATGAAAAACTGATACCAGGTCAAAGCATTAATAAAGCATAAAACTCTTAATAGTTTTAAAACTTCAAAGCATTAATAAATTATGAAAAATCTAAATAGTTTTAGACCTTAAAAACATAGAGACAACCTTAAACTGATTTTTCTAACAAATTTTATGATTTTTAAGTATTCATAAAACCTTAAAAGGGCAACAAGCTATTGCTGCTCCACAACTCAACGGTACTGTTACAATACCATGATCTAAATAACCCATTGGAAAACATATGCACAACCCATTATAATACAAATGATTTAAATAAAACCCACTTGGAGATATAAGCTATTCAGCTATTCACAGTATTAGATTAATGATAAAAAGTGAGGGAAAATGAAGGAGGAGATTTCATAGAGAAACTATTCCAAGATACCCAATAACTATTCCAAAATACCAAACATTGCAAAACAAATAAACACATGGTAACATTGTCTGCACCCCAAACACAGCATATCCAACTGTTTATCTCAGTATTTAATATTTATTATGCACCTATACCTACCCAGACAAACAATAAGTCTCACATAGCCGGGGAAACCAAGCAAGCTCCCATATTCATCTAGTAACCAACAAACCACCATTTAGTTAGAGGAGCACACTCTCTGCACAGACCCCAATTGGCAGGATGATAGCATCTTCAAACATGTATGCTACAGCAAGCCAGACCTCAAAACCAATGTGGAAAAGCTAAACTCGTAATCAGAAACGAGCCAACATAGATCTAACATTTTTTTTTCCAAATTTAATGAATTCGAAAAAATATCAAAGTTGTAAACCAGGCAAGAGATCAAAATAAAACAGAACAACTCTATTTTGTCTTCTATTGTGGTAAAAAAAACTCACATACTCAATTTGTGGCATTTTCAAGTCCATTTTCTTAGCATATTGAGTACTTTTCCAACGTTGTTCTGCAATATTAGTTTATTGTTATATCATTAAACAGATCAAAATTTGGTTGAGTTTTTGTGTGTTGGGATACTGCCCATGGCATTTAATGGGAGTTGGCCTAAAACGAGAGGAATATGCTAAGGGGACACTGGGTGTACTCCTAATAGTGCTTACCGTATAACAGTCTTGGTTGAACCTTGCCAACACTACTAATTTGAACGATAACAAGCTAAAACAGGAAATTCCACACAAGTTTAGCATGAACTTGCAAGGTGTAGTTCGAGATATTTTTGAAAAGGTAATTCTATTTTGTAATTCACTTTAATAAAATAAGTCTTATATTTAGCAGTTGAGTCTAAAAAGTGTATCTCAAGTATGACTTAGATTAATCTCAAAAATAGAATAAGGAATATTGCATGGAACTAACCATGCAAAAACCCTTAAGTTCCACTGTTTTAAGCTAATAGATGTAAGGATATAGAATGAGTGCCCTATGCCACAACAAACACTTGTAGACCATTATAATGTTACGAACTTGAGTACCAAAGTCCTTTGCGAAAAGAAAAATGAGAATGTTCTTGCCTCATACATGGGTTCACCACGAGACAAGGAGGCATTCTTAAAATATTTTCAAACTCAAGAGTATTGCTCGCAATTGCTCTTCATATTCAGCCAAATCATTGATACTCCTGTAAGGAATACGATTGCATTATATTGTCCTACAGTATTGTTACACTAAATTTTAAATAAGACAATAGGCTGTAACAATATCTAATTTATAGGTACTCTGTCGAGAATAATACTCATACATACCATGCTCAACCTCTTGCTTTCAAGGCTTAGCAATATGTTTTAGTTAGAGGAAATGAATAGCTATGGCAAGTTAACCAGAATCTTATAATCTAGCAGTAATTGGGATGGACATGAACCCCAAAATGGGGATCACTGAAAACACATCTGTCTTTTTGAGGCAGTCATCCAAGTCCTATGATTGGATTCTTTTCAACAAATTATCTCCAGTAATTTCGGAAATACTATTTGATGCATTTAAATTATTCCCACCAGAAAATATGTTGTAAACATTATATTATTGCAAGGTCTGCTACTTAAACAATTAAGTACTTGAAGCAGTCATCACATCAATCTTCCACAGACTTCAACCAACTCAAGTGATTAACAAGGAAACTAAAATGTTATGTTTAATATAGTATCTCACCAAAAAAAACCAAAAATCTCTACCTATTGTAAAAGAGAAGATAAAAATAGCATAAGTGCAATTCAAGTATGGCTTACTCTAGGAAAAAAAAAAAAATTTCCAAAATCAACCTGTGATAGGCAACGATCAATCATTACACGAAGCCATATTCTCTATTATGTTTAATATGTTTGTAATATTAAACCATAAACACTCTCTTTCTTTAATTCCATCTTCATTATTTTTCAATAATGTTCCACCAAGTTTCTGCAATAGCGGTATGCAGGAATGGGGAAAAATGTTTGGGGGGGGGGGTGTAAAGACAACACCCAAATTTTAGGAAAATCATGGGTAACATTGGGGTTCTAATTCCAAACCTAGGGAACCCTGTACAAAATGCTAAAAAATAAAAATTCATTATATGAGAAACAATGACGAGTCAAAAACATGAATAATAAAAGCATGAAATAGATATTTACGTTTGTTTTAGGGTTTTGAATATTTTATTAATTTTTAAATGTACTTCTTCTAAGTCCATTGGACAAAAATTATGAGGCAACAACTAGGAGTCCCGCTTTTTTGGAGGGGGATGCCAAGAAACCCCTGGAAAAGGGAAATGTTCCCTTCACTGTTTCCCTAAATTTCACTAAAAAGGGGACATGGGGAAACGTCTCCCACTGAATTTCCCCGTCTTGGGACCATGGGAAGCATGGGGGATGTGCCACCTCCATGTCCCCACATGTAACATTTCTTTTCAAAGTGAATACGTAGTTAGAGAGATATACTTGTGAATCATCACAAAAAAACCATGCAATCTATGCAATGTTGTTTGTTCTTTCAAGGAAAAAAGAACTGAGTGAAGCTAGATCAAAGTGAATGTGGTTAGAGAGATATACTTGTGAATCATTACAAAAAACTATTCAATCTGTGCAATGTGGTTTGTTCTTTCAAGGAAGAAGTATACAGTGGAAGAGATTATCACCTTCTCTTCATCACCAAGCTTTTCAAAGAATTCTGTTAATGGCTTAGCATATTGAGCAAGGGTTGCAATTTTGTTCGGATAAGTAGAATCTATGCCAGAGCCAGTAAGATCAATTGTAGTAGCTTTGAAGCTGATTTCTTCCAGTAAGGCTATAGTTTTGTACCAACACCAAGCACCAAATCCACCTCCATGTACAAGTACAAAATGTTTTGTCTCCAAAGCAACAGATAATTTAGCATCCTGCCAAAGAAAAGGTACCTTATATGATAAGAACTACAGAAACCTTAAATGCAGAGATGAAACTGTAAGACAGAGTATATAGAATGCTTTCTCAGCCTTGTATTTCATCTGGTTTCTAGATACCCTTTTCTTTCTCAAGGTTCGGAGAGAAATATCCCGAGGTAAGTTATGTCAAGAGCAATTCTAATTCATTAACAATAGTGTCATTAAGGGCACTAAAGGCTGCCCAAAATAAAAGTGAAATTTACAAAAGATCACAACAACTACAATACTTTCATATAACTAAAATGCTTAAAGAAAACTAGTTGATTAATTTACATCTTATACTTTGACCTTAATTACGAACATCTATCAAGAAGCAACAGTTAGAACATACTAGGAAGATTTTATTCCAACTTGAACACGCTCAAATTTATTGGAAATTTAAACAGGAAGACTTGCTAATAGATATTAAGCTTGACATGAGAAAACTGCAAATTAGTTAGAGTTTCAAACAAACTGTTCAAAGCAACAGGCATGAGTTATTTTGCATGCATATTAATAGATCAAGAAAGACAACACAATTTTTGAAAGTAGTTTAAGAAATCCTGAAATGACAAGTTAGTTTACACACCTTTATAGAGTGCCTGTAACAAGATAGTTAATATACAGGAATGACAATTCTAACTTCCCTCTAAAATATTTCAGTGTGAAACTCAAAAATTAATAGATAACAATCTCTTATAAAACAAAATTTTGACTATGGTTATCTTTATTTTGCATGGAAAGGATAGGCGTGCGCATTTTGGAAAATGAAACAAAATAAAGGGTCCTAAAAGGCCTCATAGACAGTTCTTTGAATCTCGGACAGTGCAGTTATTGTCAAAGAACAATTTGACTTCTTCCAGTGTGAGTAGTAATAGTATTTAAGCAACATAAATCACGTGCATGCATATGTTCATATAGACCTATATTGTGTTGTTGATAAAGCAAGAATATGGCAGTGCTATATGTTGGGAAAGTAGTAGGCATTCTAGTTTTGCAGAACTCAAGGAAAATATGACTGGAAACCCGAATCATTGATTTGGGAGAAGCTCTGCCAAAAATTGGCAAAATCAGTGAAAATAAGCAAACATGAGAAAATTGGATCATTTTTTTTTTCAATTTAAGGAAAATATCTTCGGCGCAAATTAAATGCCACTTCTCCCCTCTACTAGCATGCTGAAACAAAGTTCACTCATGAAAATGAAATTTGTAAGAGTAGAAAAAATCTCAAAGCTGTAAACCAGGCAAGAGATCAAAATAAAACAGTTCAAATTGAACCCAACCTAGAGGAGACCAAAATAAGCACCGTACTTATCACGCTAACATCAAGCATGTTTGCCCAAAGTTTAAGCAAAAAGATAAAATCTGCAGATTAATAAAATAAGTCTAGAAAGCCAAGATACAGTAACATCAAGGATAATAAAAGGATTCAAATATAATCAATATTATTCTCTCTAGTAACATAATTCCCATTCTTAAGAATCCTAATGAAATGAACAGAGCTCTGTGTTTGGAGAAAGCTAAAAGATAAGATAAGAATTCTAGTTTAACAGAATTGCATACCGAGGGAAATGGAGTTTTGAATCTCTGCACACTTGGGGACAACGTTTTTTAAATCGTCGCCATCTTCCTCGGCTTTGTCGAGAAAAAACTCGTTATACACTCCATTATTGACCGACGAGGCCTTCTCAGGACCCACTTTAACGCGCGAAACCAACATCCATTGAAGCAGTGCGAACCCAATTCCAATAACAACATCAACGAGTATAAATATTTGTGATAGAAATTCGCTCAAGAGCACCACCCATGGTGAAAAATAGTCCTTCCTGAAGCCAAAACTGCCCACATAAGGAAACACCACAAAATTCGCAATATCCAAAAGTAGCAGAGAAAAAAAAATTGGAACGCTTCCCCTGTGCAGACAAGAGGACACAGTCCTTAGAACCGGAAGCAAGAGATTGTTTATGTTAAACCATTGAGACAAAAAAACAAGGGAAATATGAGAACCTGTAGGTTGCATTCTGAGATGCCCAAGAGAGGGTAGAACGAGGTAATGATTTCTCTTGCCACGTACCTGATAAAACCACAACAGGAAAGGGTGAGAAGTAAGGAAAGTAGATTATAATCATGAGAAAAACAAGAACAATATTTACCTTGAAATTCTGCAGTAAAGAGCCAAGATAAACTAATTACCTTCAGCGAAATAGAGGCTACATCTGTCGAGAATTCAGTTTATCAGTTCAGCCCCATTTATGAATTCAACGTCATTTCCGCGAGGGTTAGAGATTTATGCATCGTGAGGGTCAGAGATTTATGAAGATATTAACGAACTTCATATTCAAAGGAATAGCTTTGAACAAGGAGATTATGAAAGCCCACCGCACATCCACTGGTATCATTGATTGTCCGAGCATTAAGAAGAATGCTTAGGGTTTAGAAGAGTTTTAATAGGTGTCATTTTTTAAACGAGTAACAGATGTCGTGCCCACATAAGAAGTGTTGACGAAAAAAAAATTGATCTCTTGGCCTAATAGGGTTCATTACCCAGGGAATGAACAACAACAGGGGTCCTCTGCACAGACAGCAACAGGTGTCCTCTGCAGAATGAATATGTTGACAGCAATAGGTGTCCTCTGCAGAATGAATATGTTGACGAAAAAAAATGGATCTCTTTCAAAAGAGAAGGCCTATCGGCCTAAATATAAAGCGGTTTAGAATGTTTGTTATAATTTAAATATTTATGTATTAAAAAAACAATTTATAATAATTTAGGGGGAGGTTTGGAAAGAATATGATTTTATTTTGGTGCAGTTTAATTTACATATGAATTATTTTTAATTTTTTCTAGTTAATTTTAATTAAAATATGGTAAAGATTAAAAAAATAATTAGTTTAAGTTGTTTAATTTGTAAAATTCAAGTGCTTTAGGATTTACAAAGTAATTTTTTTTCACTTTAAAAAAAGTTTGCATTTTAGGATATTTGATCTTTCTCGTAAATCCAAAGTTAAGATGGATCTAGATTGATTCAATTATTAATTATAATTATAACTATAACTATAATTATTAATTTTAAGTTTTTATTGATAATTGAATAATTATTTTTTTAAAATTTTATTTTATTTTGATAGAGTCAAAATGTTTTTCAGAGGGAAAAAATGCTGGATTTCAATTAGCAAAAGATATATCTGGTACATTGATTAGATGTAATGTTCATATAAATATATCCAATATATATGAGGCTATACATTACCAGAAAAATTATCCAAAAATACAAAATATAAGTGTCCAAAATAAAAGTTTTGTAAACTTATCCAACAAAAACGACAAAGGTTAAGAAAATCTCCAGAAATATAAATTCTACCCGGAGGCAGAGTATATAAAAAAACACATGCCGATGAAAAATCCAAATAAAACAGGGATCCTTGAATGTTAGGGAAGATTGAACGAATGTTAAGGAAGATTGAGCGAGCCCTCTTCCCTAGTGGCATCTCCCTCAACGTATCTGAAATTCATAACACCAAATACTCCCTCGATCCCATCCTTTGACAATACATCCGCCTCCATGTTTGCCTCCCTGTAAATGTGAGATATAGAGTTGATATTGATGGTGTTCATAAGGTGTTTGATTCTGTCAATCCATCCAATAAGGGAGGGAGGTCCATTATCAGAATGACCCTGGATGCCTTCAATGAGAGTCCTTGAATCCCCATAAACATGGATGTTGTTAATCTACTTATCCTTTGCAAACCAAAGTAATTCCCACATTGCCATTATTTATGCCCTTGTATTGATGCTTGGTCCCACATTGCCATTATTTCTACCCTTATATTGGTGCTTGGCCCCCCATTCCAGAAGACCTTAAAATGTGATTTCATTTAATCTAAGAACCACACGACAGCCCCAAGTACCTAGTTGTTCCGCCCCATCTAAAAAATCTGCAGATAAACGAGTATCAAGAGGATTCATGCTATAAGATAAATCTTTATGTGTACCTTGATCCTTGGAGAAATATGATATCAAAACAAAGTTCCCGTGACAAATCCAGTTTGTGCTAATCGACCTACCATCAAACAAACATTGGTTGGGAGCATTCCATATCTCCCAAATAATATATAATGGAATCTCCTTGTATTTTCGGCTTCTGGAAGACCATTGAGTAATACATTGTTCGAAACTGTGAGCCCTTGTGTTTGGACGCTGTAAAGTGTGTGAAATATCACTCCAAATCTGTGTTGAAGTGGGGCATTGAAATAAAATATGCAAGCCAAACTCTGAACAATTTCTGCATAATATGCAAAAACTCGGACCTGTGAAACCCCGCTTCAGCGGATTATCCCAAATCAGGGCTTTGTTCATCCATATTATCCAAGGAAATAAAATGTGTCAAAATGTTAAACATTACAACGTCTCTAACATATTGAACTAGAGAACATCTCTGCTAAAATTTTATAATTTTAAAATATTTTTTTCCCAATGAAAAAATTTCATATACATAAATTGGTCTTTCATCTGAAGATTTCATGATCAAAATTTGCAAAAATGTGTGTATTATGTGTATACAATATCGCATACTAAATTAACAAAGTATGAACTTCTCAAAATTTTTATATCCAGTGACACACATTTTTTAAGTGTCTTTTGTTTTTATATAATTAAACTAATAACTTAATATCCAAGAGTTCCTTTAACAACACACCTAATTATAGTCTATCCAAAATCTATAGAAAAAAAGAAAAAATAAGTTACTAAAAAGAAATTTTATAATTTTAAAATACATTTTACATTTTTAAATAAATTTTATTATTTTAAAATATTTTATTATTAAATATTTAAAAAATAAATTAAATTAATTATTTACAATAAAATAGAATAAAATATTGAAAAGAAAATTACAATTATAATTTATTTTGGTGTATATGAATAAATTATAAATTATAAGATGCTCTATTAAAATCATCTTCTTTTTATTATTAAATGTTATACATGATAGGTTTTCTCACTCGCTAAGTGTTACGAAGATATATTAAGATGTGAGAGAAGAAAGAACCATTTGAATGTTTTATTTTATAAGTTACTCGATATAAGTGTTAGGAAGAGATATTAAGATGTGAGAAAAGAAAGAACAATTTGAATGTTTTGTGTCATTTTTAAATTTTTTTAACACATGCATATCTATCTTTTGATTTTTATAAAGGAATTCGTAAGAGAAAACTTTAAACTCTGTTCTTAAATATAATTAGAAAAGCTTTGATGTTTCCATAGTTCTAATCATTACAAACTCTATTATCACGTAGATGTTAGGATTTGCTAAAGCGATAAGACAAGATTTTGAAATAGTGAAATAAAAAAATTTGTTAAAAGAAATATTCACTAAATAGTGCAATCTATGTTTCTATATATGCAAGGAAATGGTTTTGGACTCATGGACTCAGGTGTAGCCATCATATAATTATAATAATATGAAATTTAGATTTAAGTTTTGTTTTTGTTTTTATTTAAATTTAATTTAATTTAATTTTTTATTATTATATTTTCATGTGCATGTGGTTTAAGATATGTATATTTCTTATACATATATATTTCAAATATAGTGAGAAAATTGATCATAATTTAGTGGTTAAATTAGTAGTGAGGACAACTATTAATGCTTGCTATTCTCAAATGCAATCTCACTCATCATCGTTATTCAAGGAAAACCATTCCACCCGAAACTACTCGCCAGTGGTCTATATGGGAGCAAATTTTCACTCATGCAAGATGCCTCTAGATCTTGGGCCATTAACATATTACCTTACTTCAGAGAAAAACAAGCTCTTAGCCAAGAAAAAACAACTTTAGGGCATACTCTAGGCCCAACATATCACATATTATAAGAGTGAGAACATACTAATTAATATGCATGGCTATTTTTCGAAATATTAATTGATAGAGGTAGCTGAAAATTGTGCTAGAGTATTGAAGCATTCATAGAGAATTTACCATTATGATTATAAAGTGTGATAATCTACATTTTAATATAATTAATTAATTGAATTGTATTCTATTTTAAGAAAACGTCATCATATTCAAAATATTAATTAATATCTATTAGGGTTTCTTGAAATAATTGATTGACTTGTCTTCCAAAAAGTAATGAACACACACAGACACACACACATCACTGGCTAAGATAGCTAAAGTACATGCGTTTTCATTTATAGATAAATGTGGAAAATTTAGAAGTGGACCTAAGTGTGTCCACATTGTGTGAGGCTTGCATTTAATGTTTCAAGGGTGCACTTCTTTGAGTTGTGTAAACTGGAACAACTCTGTTTTAAGCATTGTAGAATTTAGATATGGAGGATGGCTACAAGATGAAAAGGTATGTAGGAAGTTGAAGGTAGAAAATAGAGCATCTTATAGAAGTTGATTTAGATCCTTGTGCATTTTCTAGGAATGTAAGTATTTTGTAGATCAACTAAGTGCATTTCAAAATCAATGAAGAAAAATTAAGACTTGGGTTTCTAGCCAACATGTCACTATAGTTCTACACTTCTATTTTCCTTCTAGCATGCATGAAGTGGACATGGAGTGCATTTGGGTAAGGCATCAAAAACTTGGTGGACATTGTGTAAACAAGGGTCAATTTTAAGATTTTTTAAGGCTCAATTTGAAAATATGAAAATATAGTAAGGCGAAGAATGACCAAATATACATTCTCCAACTTGAATCACTCAAATTGGCCAAGAAACAATCTTGGGCATGCATTTTTGTGAAGCTAAAAAATTTAGGTCAAATTCGTTCAAAATGTTGAATTGGTCTCCGTCATATTCTTAACGAGAAAATGTAAGTAGAATTATTAGAAAATTATGAGATATGAACTTTACAAGCAAGGTGGATGACTACATAAATCAAGTTTTACCTCCTCAAATTAACACCTTATCAATTATTGGTGTGGTTTTTTAAAGCCCTCTCAAGCATAGTTGTACCCTATTTTTACTAACAAACTTGGATTTTGAGCAATTAATGGACATTTTACATTGTTGTGTACAATTATAAGCATGATGGATCATAAGATGACTATGTTGGAGTACTTCGTGTGACTAGGGAGCCTTCATTTCTAAATGGAGTGCATTTAATAAAGCATTTTAGCCTAAAAAATGTAATGCATGGTGATTTTTCTTATATTTTGGATTTGGATAGTTGATTAGTTGGAAGGCCAAAAGACAAGGATCACAAGCATAAATATAAAGTTTGTGAATAAAAAAATGGCTTTTGGATATCTAATGACAACATTGTGCAGTGGGGTTTGTGTAGAATCAATAGATCATAATGGCTTTATGCATGTAATAAGGAAGAGCGCTTGGGCCATTGTTGTGAATAAAAGATAACATAGTTTATTTGATGTTAATTCTTTTAAATGTTGTTCATTAGGTTTGAAAATATTTTAGTTGAATGTCTGTTATGATTTTAATTTGATAACAGGCTACAAGTGTTTAACGTTCCCTCCCACAATATCCCAGTAATAAGAGGAGTAGCCACTTATTCTACCATTAAAATTTTGGGCCTCAAGAGACCATTCCACCATTTCGTAATAGAGAAGGTCTCCCATGGAGACCCAAAATTGAATAAAATGAAAGGATGGCTGCAAGTAATAAATAATGCAATAGAACTATATGAGAATAACTAGAGTTAAGCATGAGAAAATTCCCATGATCAAACTAGGCATAATCACCCATATAACAAGAGATACATATATGATCATACCACTAAATAACATTAAATTGTAGAATTATAAAAAAATACATAAAACTTAGTTTTAATAGGAGATAATAAAAAAAGTTGGTTAAGTAATAATTTTCCACCCAAATGTAGGTACCTAAAACAAATACCATTCCCAAGTTGGGCTATGAGGCCACAAGGGCTAAGGAACCAAGCTATAGGTTTTTATCTCACTCATGTCAACCTAGGAAGATCTTCTCTTTCTATGCTCAATACTTCCTTAGAGATATTCTTCTCTTTTAGTGCTCTTTAATGGACACAAAAAAATGTCCAATTTGTTAAATCCTTTTTGGGAATAGCCTACAACACTTGGCTCTCAAACATTCAATCACCAACGAATACATTGTGTGTGGAGGATTCCTGACTTTTCCAACCTCTATTCTCACCTACAACCATCTGTTTTTCACCCCATGTCTGCAAATTCCTCTCTGACAGTGTTTATTTTGGTCAATTTTTTTATTGGTTTACCATTATCCATGGATAAAATATCATGAGAAATGTAAAGCAGGAACATTGAGAGTGACAGACTAAATGAGAATGAGAAAGTTGAGGGAATGATGGATGAATTGAATTTTGATAAGATTTTGAGACTTAAACTTCCCCATAATGGTTGTACTCAATCTATGCTCCAATTACTAAATGAGTAGGCTTCCCCACTAATCTCTACATGCAATTAATGATTGGTTTTATAAGTGAGTGGATGTGAATGGATTGATTTAAATCACATGGTAGAAAATATATGAGATGTTAGGCTAATACACGGTAGCTAATGATCCATTTTCCATAGAGTCCTTTTACTCTGCCCCTCTAATGGACCCATAAACCCTCTCTTTCTCTTGCAATGATCTTGGACAATTGTATACCATATTCTAGCATTAAAGAGTACATACAATGAATTCACCATTGTAATGCTACCATAAGGTCCATAGAAGTATATTTAAATGATTACATCCTTAGGTATTCACTAGCCATATATGGGCTTTGAGCTCCATAATAGGAATCAATGCATGCATTTCTATAACATTTACATGCCATGTTATTTATTTAAGTTTACATGGCTGGACTCCTATAATTATAAACACACATTTAAAATTTATATATAATATGATCTAATACATTCTAAGAGTCAAACCTAGGGTATTACACTATGGAATGTTTGTTTGAATTAGTGGTTTTATATATTGTGTGTTTTTATGCGTGTTTTTGTCACGAGACTTTGATTGTATGTTGTCACGCTAGCTTAAGTACACAAACTAGGACATGATATATGTAACAATCCAATGTTCATAAAATTGGAAACATAATACAATATGTAGAGAGTTAAGCTAGACTCACTATCACTTCTAGGTTTAAGTGTTAAAGTTGGCTAAATGAAATCAAAACTAAAAAATTCTAATCAAAAGTTAAGTCAAGAAAGAATGAAACAAAAATTTTAAACTAAACACATTTGCTAGAAATGTAAAGCACACCCAAACACTTGTAAATGAATAAAATTGAAATAATTATTAATGGGTTTTAGTTTAATGGATTACTAATTCACTAGGGCCTTTCTTATTGGTGGGAGCAAGTGGACACTCTTGTAGTCCTTTATTCAAGCTAATAAAATTTAACCCAACACCAATTGAAAAGGTTAGAATACATTATGGCCTTTTACATTTATGACAGAGAAAATGGTTGGTCACTTAGGTAGTCTTATACTCATCTTATTAATTAGTATGTGCTTAAATTATTGATCTGATCTAAAAAACCGATAAATAACTGAAAACAATAAAGTATGGTGTTGATTTATATAATGTTAAGTGAAAAAGCTGCCAAAAAGGTTGGGCATTTTCCACCAAGAAAGATGGTGGATGGCACTCCTAGTGCTTTTCTCAACTTTGTCAATTAGATTATATTCAACAACTACCATGTAATAAATAAAGCTCATAAACAATACTTGAAACCGTTCAAAATAAACAATCATATCAACAAATTATATACAACAATATGGCAATGAATATACTAGCGAGCTCACACGAACATAAACAACTAATACAGAGAAGGGAATTAAAGATATACAAGAAAAAGAGTAGGAACATAAAAAGAAAAAATATATAGGTCATATGAATGAACAATACATGAAAAGTAGTACACAAGCTTTGGTTTGTGGAGCCCTTCACGTCTCAGTAAGCACGCTAGATTTTCTACCGGTAATTGAAACTCATAACAACAACCTGTATTCAAATGAAATAGGCTTGGAGTAAGCTTCAAAAGGCTAGAGTCTAGGCTACAAAAGTATTTCTCAAAGTAATCTAATTACAAATTTCTAATTCACTATTTGGGAAGCATTGGTTGCTTGCTTTTATAAGCAAAAATATAACAAACTACTCAAAAATATTCTTTGTTGTTGATTGTGGCCGATCCGGAGGATGTATTTAGATCAAAATAAATCTCTTTAGCACTCATATCATGTATCAGATTAAGAAAAGTTGGATTTGAGAGAAATCTCCAAATCGTCCCACGTTTTCCTTGCTGAATTGAGCACATTGGCCACACGTTAATCGAGCATTTCAGGATTGATTTTCGACGAGTGGATGGGTATTCATCCATATTAGGATATTGATATTCAAAACCTATATCTCGAAGTTCACCATGATTTCTTGCAAGTACGGAAAAGAATAATCATTTACAAGATGTACTATCTCCTGTAAATTCATGTTATACTACATTTATTTCATAAATTTTTGAAAATTTAAAAGATGCAGCAGAATACCATAGTGAACATGTTTATTATGCCAAACATGACCAAATGTCATAAAAACCAACTTAAAAGGGTTTTATAACGCTAAATAAGGTACTAAACCATAGCAACATTTTGTTATAAAAGAGGGCTGGCACAAATCGTAGAGTACTACACCAAATAGACATACAAAAAATAATAGTGAATGAGAATACATTTTTTGAATAGAAATTTGGACCTATTTTTAAAGGATGAAATAACATTGCAACAAAATCAAAAGATTAGTGGTGCATACAATATAAAGATAAAACCTAAGACCTTTGATAAACTTTTTCTAGTTTTGGAAAGAAAGCTACCAACATTAAGTCAAATACAAACATATTAAACCAAAAAAAAAGTTATAGGAGATGAATTACAAATATAAACATAGCAAACAAAAAACAACATCAAAAAGATGAATGATAAGAAAATTGACTCCCATAAAATGCAGCTAAAGGATGGGTAGAATCACCTAAAATCAACACAATGTGCATACTAAACTACCCAAATATCAATCAAGGATTGTATTGTATGGCACAATGAAAAAATACTCTATTATTTTGCAGCTTATAATTTATTGGATATGCCCATAATAGCTTGCTTTATTTTAATTTTCATACTGGTCTCTACTAATATGTGTTTATGTCTTCTCATGCCCCATATTTTCCTTGCAACAATTTAATGACAAATGAATGTCTATATATATGGTTGGATAAGAAATATATGGATTTGAGTGTAGAGAATAAATGGGCTCTCAAGATAAATTTAGAATGGGAAAATAAGAAAGATGGGGAGAATACTGGGGAGTGTTGGAAAGTGGGTTACTTAAAGGTTGACTATTATCAGGAATGCAAATATAGAGAAAGCATAGGCCAAGATGGAGAATGGTGATCGCGACATCTAAATCCTAAAGACAAGTGAGAAATAAGGAGATTATAAAACCAATGTCGTATCCTCACTGAATTACACTAAGCCTACCTACATGTGTTTACAAAGTTTTCTCTCAAATATATTTGATCTTTGTTTCAAGAGAATTCGTCAAAGTTTTAGAGATACATACCACACATTTGTGTAAGAAAATACCACCAAAAAATATTTTTTAGTTGAATGTGGTTGTTATTTAGGAAATCCATATAGAAGACTACTATCAAGTGCAAATAGTGTTGGAATTTTCTAGATAACTTGCCCCAGGTTTTTTTTTTTTGACTTTTTGGGTTTGGATATTTCTTATTGAAAAATTTCTTCATAAATAAAGTTTTGTTAAACCATTTAAATTTCAATAATGAAGTTTTATTAAATAGATATTTATGAGAGAAGCTCTTTGACCATAAGAACAATGCATAAATAGTGTTTCAATCCAAAGATTATAGTTTTCTAAATATTTTTTAAAAAGGTGTAAAAAAGGTTTAAGGGACCCATATGTATCATAAACACAAAGTTGATGTAGCATAAAAACACAATTTAGGTTGAATTGTGGTAAAGTATCAATTTATTTGCTACTATGAGCCACATCCATCAGGCTTTCTAGGATACAAAACCCAAAATCCATAAAACACTCTCAATTCTCAACTACATACGAAGCATATACATCAGCCTAGTTCAAGAACATCAAATGATCTGAATTATAGTCTAATATAATTGTAAAGAGTAAATTTGGTGAAATGCAACAATAAATTGGTTGTGTTAGAATTTAAAATTAGATGAACAATTATTCTTTCATTAAATAGGCACAATGAATTGCTAATTAATTACAATTCGCTGATCACTGGCTAGCAAGTACTAACAATAACTATATTGAAACTCATAATTCCCATATTACAATAAAATTGAAATTACAATACAAAGACACAAATTTGAATATTTTACATTTCAAAATACATATTTTAAATAACACACACACACACACATATATAATATTATTATAATTTTGTCCATACTAGCATGAGAGGTGACATTTACCACTAGTGAAGCATACCCTCTTTAAAAAATGGCAAAGAGGAAGAAGAAAAATGTTTGGGAATATGATTGGGAATATCATTTCATAAAAAAATGGCCCAGGAATGTGATTTTCTTCCTCAGAGAAAAAGTGTCTATCATAATTCTACCATCCCCTCTTCTCTAGATTGAACCTATGAAAATTAACCCTATCTCGTTTTGAATCTCTTATAAGTATAAATTAAAATCCAAATAAGATGTAGATATGGAGTAGAATTGAAACTATATATCTCTATAAGTGATTGATCTAGGGGTCATGGGACTGTAAAAGTTTCCGTTGTTACAATTTGTGAATGCAACTTTAGAGTGCAAACCATTTTAGTAGCTAGAAAAGAGTGAAATAGATCAAGAAAAATACAAGTTGCCCAACCAAAACAATTCATTTGTTTGTTTCATAGTTGGAGTTCCTTGAACTACAACATGTCTCTCTCTATTGTCTAAGGCTCTCAAATGGAAAAAATCCTGAATAACTTAATAAACTTTCCAAGATTTTTAACTCACATCGTCAATATTTACTGCCCTAAGAGTTTAATTTTCTTGTAAACTAATTAAAGGGTGCCAAAAGTATGAATAGCACCTTTCTAAGAGAAATACATTCATTCAAAAGATTACATTAACTTAAATTGTATAGAAATTTCTTTTATGAATCTACAAAATGAAGACTTAGAGGCATAGATATAGTGTTGAAGACCTATTCTACACATTAAGAAGCAAAAGGGTATTGAAAAATGTGTAACTAGGTTCGGTCTTCATAAGTATGAAATGTATTTTTGATTCTTGTAAATTATAAAATGAAAAGAAGATTATTATTATTATTTTTAGAGAATGGTTTTCATGCTCAAGTTCTTTTATTTTATAGGTCAAGCACCCATTGAATGATTCTAGTGTTTTTCCTAGGTCAAGAAGTCAAAAGATTCATTTTCATAAGTTTAAGACCCCATTGGGAACATTGTAACTTGTAAAGAAAACTGTTTTTGTCTTTAAAAGTGTCGAAATACCCTCCAAGACCAAGTCAACCTAGCAGTTGGCAAGTCGGCCTAAATGAAGAGCCACGTCCACCCTTGAAGAAGCCTATATATAGAGAAGAAATAGTTCTCCATTTGGAACTTTCACTCATCACCCATTCTAGCGAAGAAGAGAAAGGATAAAGCAAAAAAAGAGAGGAAGGAATAAGGAGATTTTTTTTGTGCTAATTCTCTCTCACATGCTAAAGAAGACTAGGGTTTATGTGCATGACCTAGGGAATACATCTACAAGTTCGATCTTGGAGAAAAGGAGGCAAAGAGGTCAAGAGAAGGTCACCAAGGGTCTCTCTCAAGCTACAAGAGTCAGGGAAAGGCAAGCGAAGGTTTGAGGAGTGAGGGATTTGGAATAAGATCAAAGTTCCCACGTGTGGCCACATTAGTTGCAGTGTTAATTTTGAACAACTAGGTCCAAAATCCATGTTGTGATGCTCAGATGAAGATACCAATATTTTTATTGGACTCCTCTTTCGGAGAGGTGCAAGATCGATCTAAAGATCATCTTAATCCGATGAGCAGAACATTTATTTTGAATTTATTCAAAATATGTGTAGGTTGGCCTTAAGGTTTTGTGCCCCAGCTATTGTGTCACACACCCTCATTTATGGATACATATTGGTCAACGTTTGAGGAAATTTTCACTTATCTCATCCTCACACATTTCTTTCTCCTCATTTAATTGGTTTGATGTCCTTGGTTGCTCTTCTCTTATATATTTCTGGCTTGTCTTCTATCGATCTACTGGTATGTTCTATCAGCATTTTACTTTATTGTTTATGTGATTGTTGTTTGATATTGGAGAAAAATTAAAGTTGCAGCAAGCATATAAAATCTACATAAATTTACATGCAGGGAAGTGTGTGCTCAACTTAGTGTTCCTAAATTGAGGTCATCAATTATCAACCAGGGCTAGTAAACTGCTGAAGTGAGGTGCACTATATGTGCCTAGGTATCTGTTTCTCACTACGTTGTGTTTAGTGTTTTTATTATGTTTTTGGTTTTGTGGTTTTATGTTAAGAAGGAAAATAACTAAATGTTGAAAAAGAACAGTTGTTGGTCACACTAAAAACAGAGAAAAACCTATACTAAAGAACAGAAAATGCAAAGTTTGATAATGACTCATAGCAAGGAAAGAAATCACAACATGAACTCAATAACTCATAACATGAACTCACCCAATTCATTCATTAGAAATATGTTGGAATAGCTTGAGAAAAGGACAAGTTTAGTGCAAATGAGGTTCTCCTAAGTAAACAATCATCTTACAATATTACAAAGAATCTCATCCATGGATAAAAGTTTATTGGAACACAATTGGAAAAGATTATTTGTAGCACAATAAGATTTCTACTCTGAATTAACTTGTAATGCTAAGATTAATCCATTCTGCAGCTCAACTTGTCACTACTAAGCCTCATTCGAAAGTTAGATATTTTCTAGAATAGTTTTTGGGAAAAGGCTTATTTGTGAAATTGCAAAAGATTGCAGAACAATCAAGGCCTTAAACTGATATCACCAATTCCTATCCATATGATGATGTATTAATAGAAAGTCAGAACAAGAGTAGTTTGTAAACAATGAAGGCCATGAAGTCTAATTTTGACAGTTAATACAACTTAAATAACAATGGATAACACTGAACTAGAATGAAATTGATCAAACTTGAAACATAGTGATCACAACTAAACTAGAATGCCACTAATCTAACTTAAAATACAGTGAACAGAGTTGAGCTAGAGTGCCATTATCAAACTTGAAATATAGTGACAAAATTAAACTAGAGTGACATCTACCTCCGGAGTATTTCAACTTAACTAAAATGCAACTAAGTCTATGAAATACTACAACCCTATCTCGTTCAATATGAGTGATATTTTGGAATAGTTTGTAAAAACAAGTCTGGCTGTATCATTCAATGCAAATGAGCATAAAACATAAAGTTTCGAAAAAAATGCAATTAACTCCTAAAATACTACAGTTATATCCCATCCAATGTTAGTGGTATTTTGGAATAGTTTGTAAGGATAAGACTGACTGTGGCATCCACTGTAAGTAAGTATAAAAACACAAAGTTCAGAAAATTGATTAAACTAGGAATGAAACAAGGCTAAGTTACTTATCTAAATCATATGAACAAAGCTTCTCAGGTAGCAGGGGCCCTCTACCACTGGATAAGCACGCAAATATACTCAAGATTGACTCAGCTCTTGCAATAAAGTGATGCTTCTTTCATTAAATGAGAAATTCTTCAAAACAAAGTATTACGGTCTTCTGAGATCTAGCAATAAAACAAAATATAGCTAGTTGTTTCTCGGGCTCCCGAGCCATACTTATAACAAAATTACATAACTGTCTTTGAGATAAAACAGGAATAAATGTCTTTCCCAACTAAAATCAAACTAGGACTCTGGTGGTGGCCTCGTACTATGATTAAGGACATCTGTATAGTCCTTGTCCTATTAGAAGTCTATCTCCTAGTTTTGGTTTCCCACGTGCATAACCACCTGTAGACTCGAGCTCAGACTTCGTGGAGAGCAAGAAATGATGGGGGAGTGATGTGGAATACGACCATATGCATTTTTCCTTGAGGTGACACCTGGAGCCTGTGTGAACATGAAGATAGCTGCGGAATAGGTGACTGGCTACAGAATGACTGTGTTCTGTAGCCGAGTCTAGTCAAAAATTACTACAACAACAAAATCATGAAAACATAGCAAGTTAGTCATTATATACATTCTTAAAGTAATCCTAATCAATCCTATTGATCATTCAAGCCTGTAATTGATGAGGGACAAAGGAAATGAAGTGAAATGTGGTGGAAAAGAAGGACATCTTTGTGGCTCAACATACCCCCACTGCAAGGCTTTTGCATGTCCTCATGCAACTAATCCATGTACTCTGAGACCTCTGCTAGGACATCTAGGCCCCTTATTCTGCTTTGCCTGAAAGTCAATGGCCTCCTGGGCTTCCTTATGATCAACTTGAATCTCAAATTTGTAAGTGCCCTGCTTAACTTTTTGTTTTTCTTCTTCAATTTTTCACTGGCCTTGTGCAACTTTTTCATTTGTAGAGACATAGTTGTATTCATATCACCTTTCAGCTTAACCCGCTCTCTTAAAATTTCATTCTCATTCTTGATATTCCTATTGAGCACTTCTAACTCATATTTGTCTCTTCTTAGTACATCAATTGAAGATTTTGGTGGGCTAGGAGTTCTGTCTCTACTTTCCGAGGCTCTCTTCTCTAATGTCTCAACATAATTATAAATTTGTTGCTGTGGTGGGTCTATCTCTGGAGCTCCTTCATCAAGATCCTCCTCGTACTGGTACTCAGGTGATCTAGCAGTAGGTGTTTCTTCATCCTCAATGTTTATGATTCCTGTTTTTCTAGCCTCTGTTTTCTTCAATATACCTTTAAGTCTATGGCTCCGTCTTGGTTGAGATGGTCCTTCACCTCTCTCTTTGGCATATTTTCTCATTATCCTCTCCTTCTTAAGCTGCTTCTTAATTTCAGCCAATTTCTCAGAAATCATCTCTTCACTGTCCTCTTGTATTGATTTACCAGTTTTAGTTTCAACAGCTTTGGAAATTTCCCTTCTCTTGCTTCTTCTTGTGGGTTTGCCTTCAGGTGGAGATTCCTTGGGTTCCTCAAAGTGATTCCTCACTAGAAACTCATCCCAATTATCTCCCATTTTTCTCAAATGATGTTCAATGAGGATTTTGACTAAACCATGGTGATACAAAGTGGTTTCTAGAAATTGAACCCTCTTTTGAACATTAGAGGCCATTCTTTTTAGACTATGAAGTAGGAAAAAGGGCAAATTGATTTCTTCATCTAAGAAATGCATCATTAACCGAATATGATAAACATAGAGGGTACCAAATCTTCATTCACAAGTAATAATTTTTTGCAAAATGAGCAACATATTCCTCCATTTATTCTTCAGTGCCGAGCTAGGAATACCTTTCTTAAAAATGGAAACATCCATACCTGGTGTTTTGAGTATTTGCCT
The DNA here is from genome assembly GCA_034641835.2 of Pinus albicaulis. Lineage (NCBI taxonomy): Eukaryota > Viridiplantae > Streptophyta > Pinopsida > Pinales > Pinaceae > Pinus > Pinus albicaulis. The sequence goes on from CM076573.1 coordinate 610,789,972, forward strand.
CCATGCCTCATTATGAAATTCCCTATTTTTGAACCAGCATTCTCCTTATCTGGGTAATTCCATTGCTTCTGCAATGAAAGCCTTTGTAATAGTGAATTTAATATCTCCTATTCCGACCTCTACTCCTTTGAAGGACTGTGCAAATGTTTTAGTTACCTCCTTATGAAAACCATTAAATTTTTCCAAGAATTGTAACCACCCAGCCTGCTGTAGCGTTTCTCTGATTTGGGGATAGCCTTCCAAGTACTTGGTTCCAACTGGTTCAGTTCTTACTATGAGACCCATAACTTATCTTTTCAACCTTCAAATTACTGCTCCTCTACTCACGGTGAAAATGGCTGTTAAAGAGATGTTTTTACTCCAAAGATGTTTCCTCTGTTTTACAGACCGGAATGGATAAGAATTGGCTACGGAAAGAAATGATATGGAATATTTATGAAATGAGTATAATGCGGTGAGGATGATTCACATTGATTAATGAGTTGAGAGCTATCACGGAAGAAAATACCGCGGAAAAATTCTCATGTAATTTCAAAATCATCACTAAATGCTTCAAGCTAGTGACGTGACTGCTTAGGTCACTTCAGTACTTAACCGTTAAGTTTTAAATGATGATTTGGAATGGCGGAGTGAAATGGATTTTGTCCAAAGTTTTTGTGATAGGTTTTATAGGCATGATCAACACGACTAATTAAAATAACTTTTTGAATCATACATGACTTAACTATGCTAAAACTTTCATGATCTGTCACTATAATAATTTCATAACTTTTACCTTTGCCTTTCCTTTGATTTTTTTGTGGTTTTGATATGCCTTGTCCTCCTTTGAAAATCATTGATCTTCAGTCCTCATAAATCCTTTGATTTTGCTTGTTGTCTTGGATATGCAGGATCAATTTGCTGCTAAATCAAGTGATTATTGGATAGTGCCTTCAGGATTTCTGGCTGCAGAATGTCTGACTGGATGCAGAATGTCTGACTGATTGCAGAATGTACTTGTAGAAGTATTGAAACATGGAATGGAATGGTTTGATGTTGGAAATATGATGCAGAGTGTTGTCCTTGATGGCAACCCACTGAATGAAGATGAAGACATGCGACTGTTGACATGTGTTGTCCTTGATGGCAATCCACTTGATGAAGTTATTCTTGACTTGATGGACTTGGTAAATGATGTAAATCTGATGTGATATGATGTTTGTTGAACAATATGATGAAGAAAGTTGTTCTTGAATGGCAACCCACCTGATGAAGATGATGGCAACTTACTTGATGAAGTTGTGCTTGTTAGAATATGTTCTTGATGAGCTAAATATGATTTATCTACAGTGTGTACAGAAGGCAATGAAGAAAGGAATTCAGAATGTGCTCAAAGTATGATGAAAAGAGTATGTCTCTATGAATACGCGGATATGTCTAAGGAAAGTCGCGTATGCACGCGGAAAAGAACGTGCCAAGTCGCGTATGGGCAAAAGCGCTCAAAAAGTGCAAATCCAAGGGCCCGTGGTATTGGAGGCTCATGGTATTGGTTTGGCTCATGGTATTGAAAAAGGGGCCCGTGGTATTGAAAAAGGATAAACCTATATAAGGAGAAGAAATTCATTGTGCAAATCATGAGTGTGGGTGCAAGATGTCTGAGCTTGAATGAATACTTCTCTTTGAAGTAGATCTGAATGGAAAGGGTTACACTTGAATGATAAATCTGAATGTATGATGCACCAATGATGGAGAAGGGGATCTAGATCTGAAATGCACTTGTATCTTCTAGATCTGCTTATGGAAGGCTTAGATCTGTGATGAGGCGAACATCTAAGCGAACATCTGTCTGAAGTAAAAGGGTAAATCTGAACTGAATGTCTGATCTGAAAAAGTATGCTGCTCTATAATGATTGAAGATCTATACGCTACTTCGCCGCAGAGGAAGAGCGTATATACGTGGCTTCACAGAAGAGAAAGCGCGTATGCGCAATGAAATATACACAGAGGTATACGCTGGTTTGTGTGGACGGAAGCACGTATATACGCGACATCAGTGAAGTGAAAGCGCGTATTCAAACTAGGGTTTGCTGAAGCATGGGGTATGAAACATCTGATCTGTTCTGCTGTATTACTACTATCTGATCTGTGTTGTCTGAGTTGATAAGTATACGTACAGTGACGCAGTTGAGCCCAAATCTGAAGGGTCAGTCACAGCATTCAGAACGTGGCACATAGTGGTGTTATTAAAGTTGTTGGATCCAGTGTGAAAATTGATGAAACGTGGTCAAAGGTGGTGCGCTGAGGGTTGTCGGGGGGGGGTCGGTGACTCCTTTCAGATTGGTGGTAAACGAGATCGGGGGAGTCATTTGTCCCTTCTAGGAGAGGCTGGTAAACGAGTCGGGGGTCGTAGCTCCCTTCCGGGGAGAGGCAGTAAACGGCGCGGGTGGGTGCCTGCGTGCGGTCAGGAGTCTGCGCATGACTGTATGTTGTAAGATGTTTTCTCTATAATAAAATGAAAACTGAGCAAGCTGAGTGGTGGTTTCTCTGAGCTTGGGTTTCCACCTAAAATCCTGGTGTTCATGTGTGATGCTTTGTGTGATGGTTTGTTCTATTCTTCTTTGCACATGTTCTTATATAGTGTTCTCAGTTAATGAAATAATGGAATGATCTAAGCAAAGAACTAATGACATATTTAGATCTCTGTGTATACGCTAGTTGAACGAAAGGTATCCGCGTATATACGCGAGTTTACTAAATAAAAGTAGCGTATGGGTTTTAAGGAATGAAAAAGTGAAAAGTTTTGAGTATGCCGGTAATCTTTGATTCACCCCCCCCCTCTCGGTATTTTTCCCAACAATTGGTATCGGGAATGGAGGTTTATTACTGCTGAAGCTTGATAAACTTGGAGAATCTGTCGCAATGGGAAAAGAAACTGCCAAAGAAAGCCAGAAAGGAGAATTTTCGAGAAAACATGTCACGTGAGAAAATGAAGAACTTGAAGAAATTTGAAATCATTTCTCTCCAAAAGGGATCCGATATCAAATAAGAAGAATGAAGAACTACTCATCATTTTGAAAAGGGAGGCCTTGAAGCGAGAAATCGCTATCACATCCAAAGGATGGAAAAAATCGAAGAAGAAGAATGAAGAGCTGCAACAATCATGTGAAGAAAATGAAAATTGGTTGAAAGAAGAAATTCTAAATCTGAAGGATCAAGTAGAAGATGGAAGAAGGAAAGAAGAAAGCATGACAAAGCAATGTCAAGCCCTGGAGGTTGAGGTAAACATTCTCAAACGTAAATTAGAAGAAAAGGTTAGAATTTTGAGGTTTCAAGATAGTACTAAGATTCTGGATAATATTCTTAGTAGTCAAAGGTCTCCTTCTATCAAACTTGGTCTTGGCTTTCATGAAACTGTTAAAGGAGAATCTAGTTCACAAGAGAATGCTAATGATTCAAAGGAAGGTGTCAATACGAAACTTGAAGTGTTGAAAGAAACAAAAGGTCAACCAACAATGAAGAAATCGCAAAGGAAATCATTCAAAAGCAGACCAGATGTTTTAAATGTCATAATTATGGACATGTTGCGGCAAATTGCAGGAGCAGGTCATTTCAGCCTCAGACAAACAGTTCCTAAATAGAAAGGTACTATGGTTTCTTCAAGGGATATTGTTTTTCATGTAACAAGTATGGACATAAAGCAACTGATTGTAAAAGGAGGGAGATTATAAATACTCATTATGATTCTTATGCTTATTTCTCTGCACACATGAGATGTTATTCTTGTAACAAGTATGGACATGTAGAAAGGGAATGCGGGTTGAACAGTATGAAATCCGATTACTTCCGGCCTCTGGTATTGAAAAGTCAAGTATCGAGCAAATCTGGAAAAAAAAAGCGGCCGTCGAAACGTAGAGATTCGACCCCTCTTTGTGATCATCCGCTTCTGAAGCTTACTTCTCTGATTGACTGCAGGAATGATGTGAGATACATTATGAGATCTAGTAATGTATCGTCACAAGGGGAGCAATGTATGATGTCTCTCATGGTTGGTTTGATTATTTTGGTTATATGTATCTCTGACAGAGCATCTGGTGTGAAGAAAAGACAGGAATAGAAGGTAAATTTGCAAGAGGAGATGAAGGTGTGAAATTTTCTATATTTCACTTTCCATACGCGGGTTCTATGAAACAAAGTCACGTATACACGCGAGTTCCAGCTGATATAGATGCGTATGCATTGATGATGAGAAAATTTATCTGATAACTGAAGATCTGGAGCAGAGGTTCAGGGGGAGCATCAGTCTGACTGCTGATGCTTGCACTGTTAGCATTATTCTGGTTATACTCATGATAATGAAATGATACATGGGTTCTTGTGTTGAATATTATGGATGAAGCCTGGTTTCTTTATGATGAAGAGCATTCGTTGTTGAGATGAAAGTCTTATAATTCAGAAATGAGGATAGATCATGCAGAGATTGTTGCTGATAACTTACTGTTGAAGGCGTTTCAGATTGCACAAGTTAAAGAAGAGCACTGGTTTAGGGGGAGCAGCAGGTTGAATACTAATGATTGCATTGTTGGCAATATGATTGCTTATTCTTTTCATTTTTGTGATACTCATGCTCAAATGATGATGACTTGGTACATGAAGACATATAATGAGTTTTAGGTTGAGCCACAGTTTGTTGATGTACATCTTTTGTACTCACACATGGATGAGTTGGATGTCATTTGATTCAGAAATAAATCATGCAGAGTTTGTTACTATGGTTGAGAGATCTTTTTCCTACGTATGTTACTTCATGTTAAATTTTGAAGATCATGGTGATGTTGGACCACATGGATGAATGCTTGACACCTATGTGAAGATGTTGTTGGTTGTATTGATGCTGCAAAGAATATGAAGGTTTGGCTACTAATGTGCTTATGCTACAACCGTTGGATGACGCTTGAAGACACAACTGCACTGTTCTATCTATCTGTAGTCTAGAGAAGCATTCAAAAGAAGCTGAACATTGCCTTTTTCTCACAGAGGATCAGATCTGGTTAAAATTTAGAAGATGGGAATGGATACGTGGGTTTCCTTAAACACAGTCGCGTATATACGCGAGTTCCTGTACAGAAAATCGCGTATGTCTGATTGCTGACAATTTTTGCTTGGAGTCAGCTCTTTAGCACAGCTGCAGTGCTGTTCGGTATCTCTGATACTGTTTGGTATCTACGAATTATTCTTGGTGTTCCAGTTCTCATAATTCTATTTCTCATGTTTTGATAAAGATGCCTTGATGATTTGTTGGTGAAAGTGTTCAGGATGCACAAACTAAGGGGGAGCCTTAGTCATATGAAACGGATGTTCGGATGCACATTTTCAGGAGGAGCATTAGCGTTGCTGAGTATAATGCTTTGTTGGCATTATGATGGTTCTGGAATATGTTCTCTTTCCCGAGGACTTTCTGGTGTTGTTCTTAAAAGTTATATTTGTAGTTTGATGAAAAGGTCTTGTTGAGACCCAGGTTGTAAAAATTTGTAATATTCAGTCATGTAAGGACTTGACAAATTTGTAAACCCACTTGGTTGGGTAGCTGAGTCAAATTTTGTAAACCCACTTGGTTGGGTAGCTGAGTTGATATGTGTAAACCCACTTGGTTGGGTAGTTGAGTCTCTTATGTAAATCCACTTGGTTGGATATTTGATGTAAGTATGAGTCATTGGTGATAGGAACTTCATAGAGTCATGTACTTCATTGAAAATATGTTTGAAGATTCAGCATGAACTCAGGGGGAGCTTGGTCACTTCAGTATACATCAGATCTGCAGAACGCTTCTTCTACATGCGGAGAAAAGGGGTGAGTGTGTTGGTTTTGATCCGCCCGTTGCCCTTGATGTCAAAGGGGAGAGTGTGTTGGTTTTGATCCGCTTCCGTTGACCTTGATGTCAAAGGAGAGTGTGTTGGTTTTGATCATTACGGTCCGATCTCCGCCCTTTGCCCTTGATGTCAAAGGGAGAGGCGCATGGTGTTTGAATGCGGATAATGATGTCAAGGAGTGGGAGAGTGACATGGAGTCAATGTATACGATTGTGGTAACCAAACACCATGTGGTTGCCTACGTACAATTTTTGGGAAAAATCTTGAGAGGGTGAATCGGTATTTCTTGCCTATTCAAATTTTTACTTTTCAGTCCTTAAAACCCATACGCTACTTTGCTGAAGCCAGCTAGCATATATACACGGATATCCTTCATAAAACTCGCGTATACACATAGATCTAATTATGCCATTAGTTCTTCACTTATATCATTCCATCATTCATTCATTAGATGTTCTATAAACAGTAAACATGTGCAGTAAGAACAGTATAAACCATCACACAAATCATCACACATGAACACCAGAATTTTAGGTGGAAACCCAAGTCGGGAGAAAACCACTGTTGCCGTTGCTCAGCCTTCAATATTTTATTATTGAGAAAACATCTTACAACATATGTGCTGGTGCAAACTCCTACCAACACGCAGGCACCCACCTGCGCTCGTTTACCAGCCTCTCCTGGAAGGGAGCTCCAACCCCCTGACTCGTTTACCGGCCTCTCTGAAGGGAGCAACGACCCCACGATCTCGTTTACCGACCTCACGGAAGAGAGCCTTTACAACCCCACGATGAAGGCTACAACCTTCGACACCACCTTGGACCACGTTTCTGTCAATTTTTCACCTTTGGATCAACCACTTCAATAGAGCACCACTTGCGAGGCCACATTTCATCATATTTTGTTGGACCCTTTCAATACGGCCAAAGCTCAACATACATCACCAACGGGTACTTGTGACACGGATCGGATAGCGAAGCACGGCGGGGAATAGATGGGATATTTTATGCCACAGCCGGCAAACCCTAGTTTGCATACGCGCTTTTACTTCACTGATGTCGCGTATATACGCGCTTCTGTCCACACAAACCAGCGTATACCTCTGTATGTATTTCATTGCGCATACGCGCTTTCTCTTCACTGAAGCCGCGTATATACGCGCTTCCTCCGCGGGGAAGTAGCGTATAGATCTTCAATCATTATAGAGCAGCATACTTCTTCAGATCAGATATTCAGTTCAGATTCAACCCTTTACTTCAGACATATGTTCGCCTCATTTCAGATCTAAGCCTTCCATAAACAGATCTAGCAAATACAGATACATTTCAGATCTAGAAATCCCGCTTCATCATTTCTTCATAGGTGCATCATAGATTCAGATCTATCATCAAACCCTTACCCTTTCCATACAGATATACTTCACAGAGAAGTATTCATTCAAGCTCAGACATCTTACTCTCTCACTTATATCCTTTGCACAATGAATTTCTTCTCCTTATATAGGTTTATCTTTTTCAATACCACGGGCCCCTTTTTCAATACCATGAGCCTTCAATACCATGGGCCCCCTTTTTCAATACCATGAGCCAAAACAATACCATGTGCCTTCAATACCACGGGCCCCTTTTTTTCACTTTATGAGCGCTTTTGCCCATACGCAACTTGGAACGTTCTTTTCCGCGTGCATACGCGACTTCCCTTGGACAGATCCGCGTATGCCTTGAGACATACTCTTTTCATCATAGATCTATCACATGCTGAATTCCTTTCTTCATTCCCTTCTGTACACACTGCAGATACATCAGATTTACTTCATCAAGAACATATTCTATCAAGCACAACTTCATCAAGTAAGTTGCCATCTTCTTCATCAAGTTGGTTGCCATTCAATGACAACACTTAGCATCATGTTGCTAACTAACATCATTTCACATCAGATTTACATCGTTTACCAAGTTCATTAGGTCAAGAATAACTTCATCAGGTAGTTTGCCATCAAGGACAACACATGTCAACAGTCACATGTCTTCATCTTCATTCAGTGGGTTGCCATCAAGGACAACACTCTACATCATATTTCCAACAATCTCCCCCTTTGGACTTGATGGCAACCATGATGGTGTTTGGTTACCACAACAGATAAGTACATTGACACCATGTCACTCTCCCAATTCTTTGACACCATTATCTGCATTCAAACACCATGTCACTCTCCCCCTTTGACATCAAGGGCAAAGGGTGGATCAAAACCAACACACTCACCCCCTTTTCTCCTCATGTAGAAGAAGCGTTCTGCAGATCTGATGTATACTGAAGTGACCAAGCTCCCCCTGAGTTCATGCTGAATCTTCAAACATATTTTTCAATGAAGTATATGACTCTATGAACTTCCTATCACCAAAGACTCATACTTACAACAAATATCCAACCAAGTGGATTTACATATGAGACTCAAGTACCCAACCAAGTGGGTTTACACATTTCAACTCATCTACCCAACCAAGTGGGTTTACAAAATTTGACTCAGCTACCCAACCAAGTGGGTTTACAATTTGACAAGTCCTTACATGATTGAATATTACAATTTTACATCATGGGTCTCAACAAGACCTTTTCATCAAACTATAAATATAACTTTAAGACCAACACCAGAAAGACTTTAAGGAACATATATCAGAATCATCATAATGCCAACAATGCATTATACTCAGCAAAGCTAATGCTCCCCCTGAATCTGTGCAACCAAGCAATCTTTCCAAATGACTAAGGCTCCCCCTTAGTTTGTGCATTCTGAAAACTTCCACCAAAAAATCATCAAGGCATCTTCATCAAAACATTAGAAACAGAATTATGAGAACTGGACCACCACCAGAGATACCAAACAGTATCAGAGATACCAAACAGCACTGCAGCTGTGCTGGAGAGAGCTGACTCCAAGCAAAAAATGTCAGCAATCATACATACGCGGTTTTCTGTGCATGAACTCGTGTACATACGCGACTGTGTTTCAGGAAACCAACGTATCCCAAGCCATCTTCTAAATTTCAACCAGATCTGATTCTCTGTGAGGCAAAGACAGTGTTCAGCTTCTTTCTGGGACATTTGAATGCTTCCCTGGACTACAGATAGATAGAACAGTGTAGTTGTGTCTTCAAGCGTCATCTAATGGTTGTAGCATAAGCACATTAGTAACCAGGTCTTCAGATTCTTTGCAGCATAAATACAATATTTTCAAGAAGGTTTATCATACCAGAACAACAACTTCCCATAAGTGTCAAGCAATCATTCATGTGGTCCAACATCACGATGATCTTCAAGATTTAACATGAAGTAACATATGTAGGCAAAAGATCTCTCAACCATAGTAACACACTCTGCATGATTTATTTCTGAATCAAATGACATCCAACTCATCCATGTGTGAGTACAAAAGACAACCAGGGCTCAAAATCTCATCATAATAAACAATGTACCAAGTCATCATCATTTGAGCATGAGTATCACAACAACCAAGGAATAAGCAGTCATATTGCCAACAATGCAATCATTAGTATTCAACCTGCTGCTCCCCCTAAACCAGTGCTCTTCCTTAGCTTGTGCAATATGAAGCACCTTCAACAGCAAGTTATCAGCAATAATCTCTGCATGATCTGTCCTCATCTCTGAATTATAAGATTTTCATCCCAACAACGAATGCTCTTCATCATAAAGCAACCAGGCTTCATCCATAATCTTCAACACAAGAACCCATGTATCATTTCATTATCATGAGTATAACCAGAATAGTGCAATCATCAGCAGTCAGACTGATGCTCCCCCTGAACCTCTGCTCCAGATGAATTCTCTTATCATCAATGCATACGCGACTGTGTCTGATGAAACTCGCGTGTATATGCGACTTTTGTGAATAGAACCCGCGTTCATTATTATCGACCACAGTATCAAATATTCAAATAACTTCAAGGAACTCAAGACTTTGGTCTATGGTATCCAGGGAATGCTGATCTTACTCTTCATGCTTACACTGATGCAGATTGGGCTGGAAGTGTTGACGATCGGAAAAGAACTAGTGGTGGTGCATTCTACATGGGGCCCCGGTTAGTATCTTGGTTCAGCAAGAAGCAAAATTCTATTGCCTTATCAACAGCTGAAGCAGAGTATGTAGCTGCCGCATCTTGTTGCACTCAACTCCTATGGATGATGCAAACCTTGAAAGATTTTCAAATCAAATGTGCAACTCCTATCTCCATTATGTGTGATAATACAAGTGCCATCAGTATCTCAAAGAATCCTGTTATGCATTCGAAGACCAAGCACATTCCCATCAAATATCATTTCCTACGTGAAAAAGTGCTTGAGCAAAAAGTGAAGTTGGAGTATGTTCCCTCCAAAGAACAAGTTGTTGATATCTTTACCAAACCCCTGCCCAGGGAAGCGTTCGAGTATCTAAGACAGAAGCTGGGAGTGTTCTCTGCCAGTCAACAGAACAAATCTGCATAAATTTTAGAAGATGGCTTGGGATACGCGGGTTTCCTGAAACACAGTCGCGTATGTACGCGAGTTCATGCACAGAAAACCGCGTATGTATGATTGCTGACATTTTTTGCTTGGAGTCAGCTCTCTTCAGCACAGCTGCAGTGCTGTTTGGTATCTCTGATACTATTTGGTATCTCTGGTGGTGTTCCAGTTCTCATAATTCTGTTTCTAATGTTTTGATAAAGATGCCTTGATGATTTGTTGGTAATGAAAGTGTTCAGGATGCACAAACTAAGGGGGAGCCTTAGTCATTTGGAAAGGATGCTTGGATGCACAGATTCAGGGGGAGCATTGGCTTTGCTGAGTATAATGCATTGTTGGCATTATGATGGTTCTGAAATATGTTCTCTTTCTTGAGGACTTTCTGGTGTTGGTCTTAAATGGTCATCTTTGTAATTTGTTGAAAAGGTCTTGTTGAGACTCATGTTGTAAAATTGTAAATATTCAGTCATGTAAGGACTTGCCAATTTTGTAAACCCACTTGGTTGGGTAGCTGAGTCAAATTTTGTAAACCCACTTGGTTGGGTAGCTGAGTCAAATTTGTAAACCCACTTGGTTGGGTAGTTGAGTCTCATATGTAAATCCACTTGGATGGATAATTGATGTAAGTATGAGTCTTTGGTGATAGGAATTTCATAGAGTCATGTACTTCATTGACAAATATGTTTGAAGATTCAGCATGAACTCAGGGGGAGCTTGGCCACTTCAGCACATATCAGATCTACATAATGTTTCTTCCACATGAGGAGAAAACGGGGAGAGTGTTGGTTTTTGATCCGCCCTTTGCCCTTGATGTAAAAGGGGGAGAGTGACATGGTGTTTGAATGAAGAGAAGATAATGATGTTAAATATTTGGGAGAGTGACTTTTTTGGGAGAGTGACATGGTATCTATCTGCTATGGTAACCAAACACCATCGTGGTTGCCATCAAGTCCAAAGGGGGAGATTGTTGGAAATATGATGCAGAGTGTTGTCCTTGATGGCAACCCACTAATTGAAGATGAGACTCTTTTGGATTAGCTTGGAATCGTCCAACAATCCCAACAACATGCATAATGTCTGGTCTAGTCCCAGTGAGATAAAGTAAACTTCCTATCATCGATCTGTACTCTGGTTGATTCACTGTGGGAGAATCATCATTAGAACTGAGACTGCATCCGGTTATCATTGGTGTACTTATAGGTTTGCATTCTTCCATGCCATACTTATTCAGAATTTGCTTAAGATATTTTGCTTGAGATAGGAAAATACCATTTGCCTTTTGATGCACTTGCAAGCCAAGAAAGAATGTTAGTTCCCCAAGTAAAGACATTTCAAATTCTTGCTGCATGACAAAAGCAAATTTTTGACTCAAAGATTCTTCGTTGCTCCCAAAAATGATATCATCAACATATACAACCACAATCAATAGTTTATCATTTTCAATTTTTGTGTATAAGTTGCTATCAACAGACCCTTTTGAAAAACCTTGTTGATGAAGATATTTGTCAAGACGATAATACCAAGCCCTTGGAGCTTGTTTGAAACCATATAGAGCCTTTTTAAGTCTACAAACAAGATTTGCATCATTTCCCAAAATGAATCCTTTCGGTTGTTCTATATATACTTCTTCTTCTAGATCACCATTAAGAAAGGCAGATTTAACATCCATTTGATAAACTTTGATTCGTTGATAGCTTGAGAAAGCAAGAAACATTCTTATGGCTTCAAGTCTAGCTACGGGAGCAAAAGTTTCTTCAAAGTCTATACCTTCTTGTTGAGTATACCCTTTGCAAACCAGTCTAGCTTTGTTTCTTACAACATCCCCATTCTCATTTAACTTGTTCTTGAAGATCCATTTAGTTCCAATGACATTTTTATCATGTGGTCTTGGTACCAAATCCCAAGTGTTATTCTTTTAAATTTGATCAATCTCTTCATTCATGGCTTGGTTCCAACTTTCATCTCTGCTAGCTTGATTGACATTGAGTGGTTCAATTGTGGATAGAAGTGCCTGATGACTAGAAGATCCCACAAAAGTTCTCCTTGTTCGTACACCTGATTCCTTGTCTCCCATAATCTGAGATTCAGGATGATTCTTTTGAACGTATCTGGATGAAGCTTTTTGAGATAGAGCATTTTCAGGTTCTTCATTGGATTCACTGTCTATATCATTTCCATCTGATGTAGAAGGCCAAATGTCGCTATCATCTTCTTTTGTTGTTTGTTTTTCTTCTTTAGGAGCTGCAGGAGACTCATCAATAACAACATCAATACATTCAACAACCTTTTGAAGCCTCTTATTGTAACATGTGAATGCTTTGCTTGAAGATGAGTAACCAAGAAGTATCCCTTCATCTGATCTAGGTTCAAACTTGCCAAGCTTCTCATCATTATTTTTGATAAAGCATCTACTTCCAAAAACTTTAAAATGCTTCACAGTGGGAGAATTACCATACGAGAGTTCATATGGAGTTTTGTCACTATTTACCCGAACATGAGCCTTGTTGAGAATGTTAACTGCTGTATGTGCTGCTTCACTCCAGAACATGTCAGGAACATTAGAGTCAGCAAGCATAGCTCTAGCCATTTGAACAATTGTTCTATTCATTCTTTCTGCTACACCATTTTTTTGTGGAGTGCCTGCTACAGAGAACTGTCTTTTAATCCCATGTTGTTCACAAAATTCAAAGAATTCATTTGATGAATATTCTCCTCCTCGATCAGATCTACGACACTTGATTTTTAAATCCAATTCATTTTCTACCAATGCTTTGAAATTCTGAAATTTTTCAAAAGCTTCATCTTTGTGTTTAATAAACGCGATATGACACATTCTGGAGTAGTCATCAATAAATAGGATATAGTATTCTTCCCCACGTAATGACTTTTTCCTCATAGGTCCATAGATGTCAGTATGAATGAGTTCAAGAGGCTTACTTGATGATCCTTCTTTGGCATTAAATCGAACTCTGGTCTGCTTACCAAATTGACAAGATTTGCATATGGTACTTTCTGGAAGATTGATCTTGGGAAGATCACGAACAGCTTGAAGACTGCTTGCTTTGTTGATTTGAGAGAAACTCAGATGCCCCAGCCTTCTATGCCATAACCAATTTTCTGAAGACTTGCTCAAGTAACATTGATCTAGGCCGTTTAGTACATACAGGTTGCTTGGATTTCTTTTTCCTTTTATAATGATTTTACCTATATCAAGATCACGAACCACACATTCTTTGGAACTGAAGACCACTTCTGCTCCATGATCACACATTTGACTAACACTTAAAAGGTTATGCCTTAATCCATCCACATACATGACATCTTTAGCCTTCACCTTTTCTTTTAGAAATACTGCCCCTTTTCCTTTAATTACAGCAGGAGTATCATTTCCAAATGTAACTTTCTTTTCTTTTTCTAGAGCATTATAAGTATGAAGTTTGCTTTTGTCACCTGTCATGTGTCTTGAACACCCACTATCAATGTACCATTTATTTTCTTCACCTTCTGCAAATAACACTATCCCACAATTTTCAACCGGTATTTCTTCCTTTTTCCACACTTTAGAGCTTGAGAGATCATGCTCTTTTGGCTGGACCTTGCTCCTGCATTCAGATTCTTCATGACCAAAGTTATTGCAATAAGTACATTCAACTTCGTTTTGAAGAGGAGAAAAGTTGTTATAGGTGTTCTTCTTTGGTTCGTCATTCATCCTTATCTTTCTTGCTTCTCTTGTCATGATGGTTTTATATGCAACACATTGAACAGCTTTATGACCAACATTGTGACATGAGAAACATTGTCCATTGAAGTAGAAATTTCTGTGATCATGAAATCTTCTATTAGAGTTTACCTGTTGGTTGTATCCATTTTGAAAGATCTCCCTGTTAGTGTTTCTTTCATTGAGATGATCATGCTTTACCTGTAAAGTTCCTTTGTTCCCCTGCTGAGTGGCTGAATGTAGAGAACCGGCTGTGGCTGCTTTTAGAAAGTTTGGTGCTGATGTCTGGGAAGATTCCCCAGTATATCCAAGACCTGTTTTTATAAGAGGGGACCGTTGTGCCTTGATAATCTCATCCAAGGTTTCTGAACCTTTAGCAAATCTAAGATTGAGAGATTTCACTTTCTCATTATCTTTCCTTAGACTCACTACTTCACACTCCAATTCCTCAATGCGTTTTCTTTCTGCTTCAAGCTGATTTTCAAGAGTCTCTATGATTATGTTCTTTTCTTCGTGGCTTACCTTGAGTTGAGTGTTTTCTTCAAGAATATTATTGTCTTCTAGAGAATCCACAAAAGTACCCTTTTCTTTTTCACATTCTTTCATGAGTGCCCATACTTTTGCACCAAAATTCAGCAAAACTTTTGTTTGTATACTTCCCATTGTGACGGATCTCCTTCAAGCGATCAAGCTTCTGCAGAAGAACCTGCTCTGATACCAATTGTTGGGAAAAATACTGAGAGGGGGGGGTGAATCAGTATTTACTGCATAATCAAAACTTTTACTTTTTCATTCCTTAAAACCCATACGCTACTTTATTTCAGTAAACTAGCGTATATACGCGGATACCCTTTATGAAACTCGCGTATACACAGATATCTAGATATGAAATTATATCTTCACTTATATCATTCCATCATTCATTCATCAGATGTTCAAGAAACAGTAAACATGTGCAGCAAGAACCGAATAAGCCATCACACAAAGCATGAACACCAGGATTTTTAGGTGGAAACCCAAATCGGGAGAAAACCACCGCTGCAGTTGCTCAGCCTTCAATATTTTATTATAGAGAAAACATCTTACAACATATGTGCTGGCGCAGACTTGACCAGCACGCAGGCACCCACCTGCGCTCGTTTACCAGCCTCTCCTGGAAGAGAGCTACGACCCCCTGACTCGTTTACCAGCCTCTCCTGGAAGGGAGCTACGACCCCCCGATCTCGTTTACCAGCCTCACCTGGAAGGGAGCTACAACCCCGTCTCGTTTACCGGCCTCACGGAAGGAGCTACAACCCACGGCGGGCACAACCTTCGGCACCACCTTGGACAGCACCACCTTGGACACGTTTCATCAATAAATCAATTTTTACAACGGATCAAACAACTTCAATAGAACACCACTTGCGGGCCACATTTCATCTGTTTTCATCTTGGACCCTTTCCATACTTTTAAGCACAAACATACATCTGCAACGAGATACATATCAACACAGATCAGATAGCAGAAACACAACAGAACAGATCAGATATTTCATACCCCTTGCTTCAGCAAACCCTAGTTTGCATACGCGCTTTCCCTTTACTGATGTCGCGTATATACGTGCTTCCGTCCACACAAACCGGCGTATACCTCAGTGTATATTTCATTGCGCATATGCGCTTTTACTTCAGAGAAGCCGCGTATATACGCGCTTCCTCCGCGGAAAAGTAGCGTATGGGTTTTAAGGTATGAAAAAGTAAAAAGATTTGATTATGCAGTAAATACTGATTCACCCCCCCCTCTCAGTATTTTTCCCAACAATTGGTATCAGAGGAGGTTCTTCTGTAGAAGCTTGATCGCTTGAAGGAGATCCGTCATAATGGGAAGTATACAAACAAAAGTTTTGCTGAATTTTGGTGCAAAAGTATGGGCACTCATGAAGGAATGTGAAAAAGAGAAGGGTACTTTTGTGGATTCTCTAGAAGACAATAATCTTCTTGAAGAAAACACTCAACTCAAGGTAAGCCACGAAGAAAAGAATATAATCATAGAGACTCTTGAAAATCAGCTTAAAGCAGAAAAAAGGCGCAATGAGGAATTGGAGTGTGAAGTAGTGAGTCTAAGGAAAGATAATGAGAAAGTGAAATCTCTCAATCTTAGATTTGCTAAAGGTTCAGAAACCTTGGATGAGATTATCAAGGCACAACGGTCCCCTCTTATAAAAACAGGTCTTGGATATACTGGGGAATCTTCCCAGACATCAGCACCAAACTTTCTAAAAGCAGCCACAGCCGGTTCTCTACATTCAGCCACTCAGCAGGGGAACAAAGGAACTTTACAGGTAAAGCATGATCATCTCAATGCAAGAAACACTAAAAGGGAGATCTTTCAAAATGGATACAACCAACAGGTAAACTCTAATAGAAGATTTCATGATCACAGAAATTTCTACTTCAATGGACAATAAAGTTTAAAAAAATAATTAGTTTAAGTTGTTTAATTTGTAAAATTCAAGTGCTTTAGGATTTACAAAGTAATTTTTTTTCACTTTAAAAAAAGTTTGCATTTTAGGATATTTGATCTTTCTCGTAAATCCAAAGTTAAGATGGATCTAGATTGATTCAATTATTAATTATAATTATAACTATAACTATAATTATTAATTTTAATTTTTTATTGATAATTGAATAATTATTTTTTTAAAATTTTATTTTATTTTGATAGAGTCAAAATGTTTTTCAGAGGGAAAAAATGCTGAATTTCAATTAGCAAAAGATATATCTGGTACATTGATTAGATGTAATGTTCATATAAATATATCCAATATATATGAGGCTATACATTACCAGAAAAACTATCCAAAAATACAAAATATAAGTGTCCAAAATAAAAGTTTTGTAAACTTATCCAACAAAAACGACAAAGGTTAAGAAAATCTCCAGAAATATAAATTCTACCCGGAGGCAGAGTATATAAAAAAACACATGCCGATGAAAAATCCAAATAAAACAGGGATCCTTGAATGTTAGGGAAGATTGAACGAATGTTAAGGAAGATTGAGCGAGCCCTCTTCCCTAGTGGCATCTCCCTCAACGTATCTGAAATTCATA
Organism: Pinus albicaulis; assembly: GCA_034641835.2. Lineage (NCBI taxonomy): Eukaryota > Viridiplantae > Streptophyta > Pinopsida > Pinales > Pinaceae > Pinus > Pinus albicaulis. The sequence goes on from CM076573.1 coordinate 610,807,147, forward strand.
ACACCAAATACTCCCTCGAGCCCATCCTTTGACAATACATCCGCCTCCATGTTTGCCTCCCTGTAAATGTGAGATATAGAGTTGATATTGATGGTGTTCATAAGGTGTTTGATTCTGTCAATCCATCCAATAAGGGAGGGAGGTCCATTATCAGAATGACCCTGGATGCCTTCAATGAGAGTCCTTGAATCCCCATAAACATGGATGTTGTTAATCTACTTATCCTTTGCAAACCAAAGTAATTCCCACATTGCCATTATTTATGCCCTTGTATTGATGCTTGGTCCCACATTGCCATTATTTCTACCCTTATATTGGTGCTTGGCCCCCCATTCCAGAAGACCTTAAAATGTGATTTCATTTAATCTAAGAACCACACGACAGCCCCAAGTACCTAGTTGTTCCGCCCCATCTAAAAAATCTGCAGATAAACGAGTATCAAGAGGATTCATGCTATAAGATAAATCTTTATGTGTACCTTGATCCTTGGAGAAACATGATATCAAAACAAAGTTCCCGTGACAAATCCAGTTTGTGCTAATCGACCTACCATCAAACAAACATTGGTTGGGAGCATTCCATATCTCCCAAATAATATATAATGGAATCTCCTTGTATTTTCGGCTTCTGGAAGACCATTGAGTAATACATTGTTCGAAACTGTGAGCCCTTGTGTTTGGAAGCTGTAAAGTGTGTGAAATATCACTCCAAATCTGTGTTGAAGTGGGGCATTGAAAGAAAATATGCAAGCCAAACTCTGAACAATTTCTGCATAATATGCAAAAACTCGGACCTGTGAAACCCCGCTTCAGCGGATTATCCCAAATCAGGGCTTTGTTCATCCATATTATCCAAGGAAATAAAATGTGTCAAAATGTTAAACATTACAACGTCTCTAACATATTGAACTAGAGAACATCTCTGCTAAAATTTTATAATTTTAAAATATTTTTTTCCCAATGAAAAAATTTCATATACATAAATTGGTCTTTCATCTGAAGATTTCATGATCAAAATTTGCAAAAATGTGTGTATTATGTGTATACAATATCGCATACTAAATTAACAAAGTATGAACTTCTCAAAATTTTTATATCCAGTGACACACATTTTTTAAGTGTCTTTTGTTTTTATATAATTAAACTAATAACTTAATATCCAAAGAGTTCCTTTAACAACACACCTAATTATAGTCTATCCAAAATCTATAGAAAAAAAGTAGGCAAATAAGCATTAAAAAAATTCTATAATTTTAAAATACATTTTACATTTTTAAATAAATTTTATTATTTTAAAATATTTTATTATTAAATATTTAAAAAATAAATTAAATTAATTATTTGCAATAAAATAGAATAAAATATTGAAAATAAAATTACAATTATAATTTATTTTTGTGTATATGAATAAATTATAAATTATAAGATGCTCTATTAAAATCATCTTCTTTATTATTAAATGTTATATATGATAGGTTTTCTCACTCGCTAAGTGTTACGAAGATATATTTTAAGATGTAGGAGAAGAAAGAACCATTTGAATGTTTTATTTTATAAGTTACTCGATATAAGTGTTAGGAAGAGATATTAAGATGTGAGAAAAGAAAGAATAATTTGAATGTTTTGTGTCATTTTTAAATTTTTTTAACACATGCATATCTATCTTTTGATTTTTATAAAAGGAATCTCTGTAAGAGAAAACTTAAACTCTGTTCTTAAATATAATTAGAAAAGCTTTGATGTTTCCATAGTTCTAATCATTACAAACTCTATTATCACGTAGATGTTAGGATTTGCTAAAGCGATAAGACAAGATTTTGAAATAGTGAAATAAAAAAATTTGTTAAAAGAAGATCACTAAAATAGTGCAATCTATGTTTTTATATATGCAAGGAAATGGTTTTGGACTCATGGACTCGTGTGTAGCCATCATATAATTATAATAATATGAAATTTAGATTTAAGTTTTGTTTTTGTTTTTATTTAAATTTAATTTAATTTAATTTTTTATTATTATATTTTCATGTGTATGGTTTAAGATATGTATATTTCCTTTTATACATATATATTTCAAATATAGTGAGAAAATTGATCATAATTTAGTGGTTAAATTAGTAGTGAGGACAACTATTAATGCTTGCTATTCTCAAATGCAATCTCACCTATCATCGTTATTCAAGGAAAACCATTCCACCCGAAACTACTCGCCAGTGGTCTATATGGGAGCAAATTTTCACTCAAGTAAGATGCCTCGCATCTTGGGCCATTAACATATTACCTTACTTCAGAGAAAAACAAGCTCTTAGCCAAGAAAAAAACAACTTTAAAAGCATACCTAGGCCCAACATATCACATATTATAAGAGTGAGAACATACTAATTAATATGCATGGCTATTTTTCGAAATATTAATTGATAGAGTGTATTGAAAATTGTGCTAGAGTATTGAAGCATTCATAGAGAATTTACCATTATGATTATAAAGTGTGATAATCTACATTTTAATATAATTAATTAATTGAATCGTATTCTATTTTAAGAAAACATCAGCATCATATTCAAAATATTAATTAATATCTATTAGGGTTTCTTGAAATAATTGATTGACTTGTCTTCCAAAAAAGTAATGAACACACACACACACACACATCATCGGATAAGATAACCTAAAGTACATGCAATTTCATTTACAGACAAATGTGGAAATTGTATGGACCGATGTGTGTCCACATTGTGTGAGGCTTGCATTTAATGTTTCAAGGGTGCACTTCTTTGAGTTGTGTAAACCGGAACAACTCTGCTTAAACATTGTAGAATTTAGATATGGAGGATGACTACAAGATGAAAAGGTATGTAGGAAGTCAAGTAGAAAATATGGAAAGCATCTTATAGAAGTCGATTTAGATCCTCAGGCATTTTCTTAGGAATGTAAGTATTTGTAGATCAACTAAGTGCATTTCAAAAATCAATGAAGAAAATTAATACTTGGGTTTCTAGCCAACATGTCACTATAGTTCTACACTTCTCATTTTCCTTCTAGCATGCATGAAGTGGACATGGAGTGCATTTGGGCAAGGCATCAAAAACTTGGTGGACATCGTGTAAACAAGGGTCAATTTTTAAGATTTTTTAAGGCTCAATTAAAATATGAAAATATAGTAAGGCGAAGAATGACCAAATATACATTCTCCAACTTGAATCACTCAAATTGGCCAAGAAACAATCTTGGGCATGCATTTTTGTGAAGCTAAAAAATTTAGGTCAAATTCGTTCAAAATGTTGAATTGGTCTCCGTCATATTCTTAACGAGAAAATGTAAGTAGAATTATTAGAAAATTATGAGATATGAACTTTACAAGCAAGGTGGATGACTACATAAATCAAGTTTTACCTCCTCAAATTAACACCTTATCAATTATTGGTGTGGTTTTTTAAAGCCCTCTCAAGCATAGTTGTACCCTATTTTTACTAACAAACTTGGATTTTGAGCAATTAATGGACATTTTACATTGTTGTGTACAATTATAAGCATGATGGATCATAAGATGACTATGTTGGAGTACTTCGTGTGACTAGGGAGCCTTCATTTCTAAATGGAGTGCATTTAATAAAGCATTTTAGCCTAAAAAATGTAATGCATGGTGATTTTTCTTATATTTTGGATTTGGATAGTTGATTAGTTGGAAGGCCAAAAGACAAGGATCACAAGCATAAATATAAAGTTTGTGAATAAAAAAATGGCTTTTGGATATCTAATGACAACATTGTGCAGTGGGGTTTGTGTAGAATCAATAGATCATAATGGCTTTATGCATGTAATAAGGAAGAGCGCTTGGGCCATTGTTGTGAATAAAAGATAACATAGTTTATTTGATGTTAATTCTTTTAAATGTTGTTCATTAGGTTTGAAAATATTTTAGTTGAATGTCTGTTATGATTTTAATTTGATAACAGGCTACAAGTGTTTAACGTTCCCTCCCACAATATCCCAGTAATAAGAGGAGTAGCCACTTATTCTACCATTAAAATTTTGGGCCTCAAGAGACCATTCCACCATTTCGTAATAGAGAAGGTCTCCCATGGAGACCCAAAATTGAATAAAATGAAAGGATGGCTGCAAGTAATAAATAATGCAATAGAACTATATGAGAATAACTAGAGTTAAGCATGAGAAAATTCCCATGATCAAACTAGGCATAATCACCCATATAACAAGAGATACATATATGATCATACCACTAAATAACATTAAATTGTAGAATTATAAAAAAATACATAAAACTTAGTTTTAATAGGAGATAATAAAAAAAGTTGGTTAAGTAATAATTTTCCACCCAAATGTAGGTACCTAAAACAAATACCATTCCCAAGTTGGGCTATGAGGCCACAAGGGCTAAGGAACCAAGCTATAGGTTTTTATCTCACTCATGTCAACCTAGGAAGATCTTCTCTTTCTATGCTCAATACTTCCTTAGAGATATTCTTCTCTTTTAGTGCTCTTTAATGGACACAAAAAAATGTCCAATTTGTTATATCCTTTTTGGGAATAGCCTACAACACTTGGCTCTCAAACATTCAATCACCAACGAAACACATTGTGTGTGGAGGATTCCCGACTTTTCCAACCTCTATTCTCACCTACAACCATCCTGCTTTTTCACCCCATGTCCGCAAATTCCTCTTTCGAGTTGTTTATTTTGGTCAATTTTTTATTGGTTTACCATTATCCATGGATAAAATATCATGAGAAATGTAAAGGTAGGGAACATTGAGAGTGGATACTTAAATGAGAATGAGAAAGTTGAGGGAATGATGGATGAATTGAATTTGATAAGATTTTGAGACTTAAACTTCCCCATAATGGTTGTACTCATCTATGCTCCAATTACTAAATGAGGCTTCCCCACTAATCTCTACATGCAATTAATGATTGGTTTTATAAGTGAGTGGATGTGAATGGATTGATTTAAATCACATGGGTAGAAAATATATGAGATGTTAAAGCACACATCCCGTAGCTAATGATCCATTTAAGGCGCAGTCCTTTTACTTGCCCCTCTAATGGACCCATAAACCCTCTCTTTCTCTCGCAATGATCTTGGACAATTGTATACCATATTCTAGCATTAAAGAGTACATAAAATGAATTCACCATTGTAATGCTACCATAAGGTCCATAGAAGTATATTTAAATGATTACATCCTTAGGTATTCACTAGCCATATATTGGCTTTGAGCTCCATAATAGGAATCAATGCATGCATTTCTATAACATTTACATGCCATGTTATTTATTTAAGTTTACATGGCCGGACTCCTATAATTATAAACAAACATTTAAAATTTATATATAATATGATCTAATACATTCTAAGAGTCAAACCTAGGCATACACTATGAAGCGTTTGTTTGAATTAGTGGTTTTATATATTGTGTGTTTTTATGCGTGTTTTTGTCACGAGACTTTGATTGTATGTTGTCACGTTTAGCTCAAGTACACAAACTAGGACATGATATATGTAACAATCCAATGTTCATAAAATTGGAAACATAATACAATATGTAGAGAGTTAGCTAGAATTAATTTTACTGTTTCTAGGTTTAAGTGTTAAAGTTGGCTAAATGAAATCAAAACTAAAAATTCTAATCAAAAGTTAAGTCAAGAAAGAATGAAACAAAAATTTTAAAACTAAACACATTTGCTAGAAATGTAAAGCACACCCAAACACTTGTAAATGAATAAAATTGAAATAATTATTAATGGGTTTTAGTTTAATGGATTACTAATTCACTAAAGGCCTTTCTTATTGGTGGGAGCAAGTGGACACTTCGTAGTCCTTTATTCAAGCTAATAAAATTTAACCCAACACCAATTGAAAAGGTTAGAATACATTATGGCCTTTTACATTTATGACAGAAAATGGTTGGTCACTAGGGTAGCTCTATACTCATCTTATTAATTAGTATGTGCTTAAATTATTGATCTGATCTAAAACCGATAAATAACCGAAAACAATAAAGTATGGTGTTGATTTATATAATGTTAAGTGAAAATTTTGCTGTGTTGTTGGGCATTTTCCACCAAGAAAGATGGATGTATACTCCTAGTGCTTTTCTCAACTTTGTCAATTAGATTATATTCAACAACTACCATGTGATAAATAAAGCTCATAAATTAATACTTGAAACTGCTCAAAATAAACAATCATATCAACAAATTATATACAACAATATGGCAATGAATATACTAGCGAGCTCACACGAACATAAACAACTTAAATACAAGAGAAGGGAATTAAAGATATACAAGAAAAAGAGTAGGAACATAAAAAGAAAATATATGTGTCATATGAATGAATGCTAATACATGAAAAGTAGTACAAGCTTTGGTTTGTGGAGCCCTTCACGTCCCGCAAGCACGCTAGATTTTCTACACAAACACTGAAACTCATAACAAAAAACAACCCGTATTCAAATGAAATAGGCTTGGAGCTTATGCTTCAAAAGGCTAGAGTCTAGGCTACAAAAGTATTTCTCAAAGTAATCTAATTACAAATTTCTAATTCACTATTTGGGAAGCATTGGTTGCTTGCTTATAAGCAAAACATAACAAACTACTCAAAAAATATTCTTTGTTGTTGATTGTGGCCGATCCGGAGGATGTATTTAGATCAAAATAAATCTCTTTAGCACTCATATCATGTATCAGATTAAGAAAGTTGGATTTGAGAGAAATCTCCAAATCGTCCCACGTTTTCCTTGCTGAATTGAGCACATTGGCCACACGTTAATCGAGCATTTCAGGATTGATTTTCGACGAGTGGATGGGTATTCATCCATATTAGGATATTGATATTCAAAACCTATATCTCGAAGTTCACCATGATTTCTTGCAAGTACGGAAAAGAATAATCATTTACAAGATGTACTATCTCCTGTAAATTCATGTTATACTACATTTATTTCATAAATTTTTGAAAATTTAAAAGATGCAGCAGAATACTCAAAGTGAACATGTTTATTATGCCAAACATGACCAAATGTCATAAACCAACTCACTTAAAAGGGTTTTATAACGCTAAATAAGGTACTAAACCATAGCAACATTTTTGTTATAAAAGAGGGCTGGCACAAATCGTAGAGTACTACACCAAATAGACATAAAAAATAATAGTGAATGAGAATACATTTTTTGAATAGAAATTTGGACCTATTTTTAAAGGATGAAATAACATTGCAACAAAATCAAAAGCATTAGTGGTGCATACAATATAAAGATAAAACCTCAAGACCTTTGATAAACTTTTTCTAGTTTTGGAAAGAAAGCTACCAACATTAAGTCAAATACAAACATATTAAACCAAAAAAAGTTATAGGAGATGAATTACAAATATAAACATAGCAACAAAAAACAACATCAAAAAGATGAATGATAAGAAAATTGGACTTACAAAATGCAAACAAAGGATGGGTAGAATTTCACCAAAATCAACACAATGTGCATACTTTAGAACTACCCAACATCAATCAAGGATTGTATTGTATGGCACAATGAAAGTAATACTCTATTATTTTGGCAGTTTTATAATTTATTGGATATGCCCATAATAGCTTGCTTTATTTTAATTTTCATAATCGGTCTCTACTAATATGTGTTTATGTCTTTTCATGCCCCATATTTTCTCGCAACAATTTAATGACAAATGAATGTCTATATATATGTATTAGATAAGAAATATATGGATTTGAGTGTAGAGAATAAATGGGCTCTCAAGATAAATTTAGAATGGGAAAATAAGAAAGATGGGGAGAATAATTTCCGGGGGAGTGTTGAAAGTAAGGCTTAAAGGTTGACTATTATCGTGAATGCAAATATAGAGAAAGCATAGGCCAAGATGGAGAATGGTGATCGCGACATCTAAATCCTAAAGACAAGTGAGAAATAAGGAGATTATAAAACCAATGTCGTATCCTCACTGAATTACACTAAGCCTACCTACATGTGTTTACAAAGTTTTCTCTCAAATATATTTGATCTTTGTTTCAAGAGAATTCGGTCAAAGTTTTAGAGATACATACCACACATTTGTGTAAGAAAATACCACCAAAAAATATTTTTTAGTTTAATGTGGTTGTTATTTAGGAAATCCATATAGAAGACTACTATCAAGTGCAAATAGTGTTGGAATTTTCTAGATAACTTGCCCCAGGTTTTTTTTTTTTGACTTTTTGGGTTTGGATATTTCTTATTGAAAAATTTCTTCATAAATAAAGTTTTGTTAAACCATTTAAATTTCAATAATGAAGTTTTATTAAATAGATATTTATGAGAGAAGCTCTTTGACCATAAGAACAATGCATAAATAGTGTTTCAATCCAAAGATTATAGTTTTCTAAATATTTTTTAAAAAGGTGTAAAAAAGGTTTAAGGGACCCATATGTATCATAAACACAAAGTTGATGTAGCATAAAAACACAATTTAGGTTGAATTGTGGTAAAGTATCAATTTATTTGCTACTATGAGCCACATCCATCAGGCTTTCTAGGATACAAAACCCAAAATCCATAAAACACTCTCAATTCTCAACTACATACGAAGCATATACATCAGCCTAGTTCAAGAACATCAAATGATCTGAATTATAGTCTAATATAATTGTAAAGAGTAAATTTGGTGAAATGCAACAATAAATTGGTTGTGTTAGAATTTAAAATTAGATGAACAATTATTCTTTCATTAAATAGGCACAATGAATTGCTAATTAATTACAATTCGCTGATCACTGGCTAGCAAGTACTAACAATAACTATATTGAAACTCATAATTCCCATATTACAATAAAATTGAAATTACAATACAAAGACACAAATTTGAATATTTTACATTTCAAAATACATATTTTAAATAACACACACACACACACATATATAATATTATTATAATTTTGTCCATACTAGCATGAGAGGTGACATTTACCACTAGTGAAGCATACCCTCTTTAAAAAATGGCAAAGAGGAAGAAGAAAAATGTTTGGGAATATGATTGGGAATATCATTTCATAAAAAAATGGCCCAGGAATGTGATTTTCTTCCTCAGAGAAAAAGTGTCTATCATAATTCTACCATCCCCTCTTCTCTAGATTGAACCTATGAAAATTAACCCTATCTCGTTTTGAATCTCTTATAAGTATAAATTAAAATCCAAATAAGATGTAGATATGGAGTAGAATTGAAACTATATATCTCTATAAGTGATTGATCTAGGGGTCATGGGACTGTAAAAGTTTCCGTTGTTACAATTTGTGAATGCAACTTTAGAGTGCAAACCATTTTAGTAGCTAGAAAAGAGTGAAATAGATCAAGAAAAATACAAGTTGCCCAACCAAAACAATTCATTTGTTTGTTTCATAGTTGGAGTTCCTTGAACTACAACATGTCTCTCTCTATTGTCTAAGGCTCTCAAATGGAAAAAATCCTGAATAACTTAATAAACTTTCCAAGATTTTTAACTCACATCATCAATATTTACCGCCCTAAGAGTTTAATTTTTTTGTAAACTAATTAAAGGGTGCCAAAAGTATGAATAGCACCTTTCTAAGAGAAATACATTCATTCAAAAGATTACGTTAACTTAAATTGTATAGAAATTTCTTTTATGAATCTACAAAATGAAGACTTAGAGGCATAGATATAGTGTTGAAGACCTATTCTACACATTAAGAAGCAAAAGGGTATTGAAAAATGTGTAACTAGGTTCGGTCTTCATAAGTATGAAATGTATTTTTGATTCTTGTAAATTATAAAATGAAAAGAAGATTATTATTATTATTTTTAGAGAATGGTTTTCATGCTCAAGTTATTTTATTTTATAGGTCAAGCACCCATTGAATGATTCTAGTGTTTTTCCTAGGTCAAGAAGTCAAAAGATTCATTGTCATAAGTTTAAGACCCCATTGGGAACATTGTAACTTGTAAAGAAAACTGTTTTTGTCTTTAAAAGTGTCGAAATACCCTCCAAGACCAAGTCAACCTAGCAGTTGGCAAGTCGGCCTAAATGAAGAGCCACGTCCACCCTTGAAGAAGCCTATATATAGAGAAGAAATCGTTCTCCATTTGGAACTTTCACTCATCACCCATTCTAGCGAAGAAGAGAAAGGATAAAGCAAAAAAAGAGAGGAAGGAATAAGGAGATTTTTTTTGTGCTAATTCTCTCTCACATGCTAAAGAAGACTAGGGTTTATGTGCATGACCTAGGGAATACATCTACAAGTTCGATCTTGGAGAAAAGGAGGCAAAGAGGTCAAGAGAAGGTCACCAAGGGTCTCTCTCAAGCTACAAGAGTCAGGGAAAGGCAAGCGAAGGTTTGAGGAGTGAGGGATTTGGAATAAGATCAAAGTTCCCACGTGTGGCCACATTAGTTGCAGTGTTAATTTTGAACAACTAGGTCCAAAATCCATGTTGTGATGCTCAGATGAAGATACCAATATTTTTATTGGACTCCTCTTTCGGAGAGGTGCAAGATCGATCTAAAGTCATCTTAATCCGATGAGCAGAACATTTATTTTGAATTTATTCAAAATATGTGTAGGTTGGCCTTAAGGTTTTGTGCCCCAGCTATTGTGTCACACACCCTCATTTATGGATACATATTGGTCAACGTTTGAGGAAATTTTCACTTATCTCATCCTCACACATTTCTTTCTCCTCATTTAATTGGTTTGATGTCCTTGGTTGCTCTTCTCTTATATATTTCTGGCTTGTCTTCTATCGATCTACTGGTATGTTCTATCAGCATTTTACTTTATTGTTTATGTGATTGTTGTTTGATATTGGAGAAAAATTAAAGTTGCAGCAAGCATATAAAATCTACATAAATTTACATGCAGGGAAGTGTGTGCTCAACTTAGTGTTCCTAAATTGAGGTCATCAATTATCAACCAGGGCTAGTAAACTGCTGAAGTGAGGTGCACTATATGTGCCTAGGTATCTGTTTCTCACTACGTTGTGTTTAGTGTTTTTATTATGTTTTTGGTTTTGTGGTTTTATGTTAAGAAGGAAAATAACTAAATGTTGAAAAAGAACAGTTGTTGGTCACACTAAAAACAGAGAAAAACCTATACTAAAGAACAGAAAATGCAAAGTTTGATAATGACTCATAGCAAGGAAAGAAATCACAACATGAACTCAATAACTCATAACATGAACTCACCCAATTCATTCATTAGAAATATGTTGGAATAGCTTGAGAAAAGGACAAGTTTAGTGCAAATGAGGTTCTCCTAAGTAAACAATCATCTTACAATATTACAAAGAATCTCATCCATGGATAAAAGTTTATTGGAACACAATTGGAAAAGATTATTTGTAGCACAATAATATTTCTACTCTGAATTAACTTGTAATGCTAAGATTAATCCATTCTGCAGCTCAACTTGTCACTACTAAGCCTCATTCGAAAGTTAGAGATTTTCTAGAATAGTTTTTGGGAAAAGGATTATTTGTGAAATTGCAAAAGATTGCAGAACAATCAAGGCCTTAAACTGATATCACCAATTCCTATCCATATGATGATGTATTAATAGAAAGTCAGAACAAGAGTAGTTTGTAAACAATGAAGGCCATGAAGTCTAATTTTGACAGTTAATACAACTTAAAGAACAATGGATAACACTGAACTAGAATGAAATTGATCAAACTTGAAACACAGTGATCACAACTAAACTAGAATGCCACTAATCTAACTTAAAATACAGTGAACAGAGTTGAGCTAGAGTGCCATTATCAAACTTGAAATATAGTGACAAAATTAAACTAGAGTGACATCTACCTCCGGAGTATTTCAACTGAACTAAAATGCAACTAATTCTATGAAATACTACAACCCTATCTCGTTCAATATGAGTGATATTTTGGAATAGTTTGTAAAAACAAGTCTGGCTGTATCATTCAATGCAAATGAGCATAAAACATAAAGTTTCGAAAAAAATGCAATTAACTCCTAAAATACTACAGTTATATCCCATCCAATGTTAGTGGTATTTTGGAATAGTTTGTAAGGATAAGACTGACTGTGGCATCCACTGTAAGTAAGTATAAAAACACAAAGTTCAGAAAATTGATTAAACTAGGAATGAAACAAGGCTAAGTTACTTATCTAAATCATATGAACAAAGCTTCTCAGGTAGCAGGGGCCCTCTACCACTGGATTAGCACGCAAATATACTCAAGATTGACTCAGATCTTGCAATAAAGTGATGCTTCTTTCATTAAAGGAGAAATTCTTCAAAACAGAGTATTACGGTCTTCTGAGATCTAGCAATAAAACAAAATATAGCTAGCTGTTTCTCGGGCTCCCGAGCCATACTTATAACAAAATTACATAACTGTCTTTGAGATAAAACAGGAATAAATGTCTTTCCCAACTAAAATCAAACTAGGACTCTGGTGGTGGCCTCGTACTATGATTAAGGACATCTGTATAGTCCTTGTCCTATTAGAAGTCTATCTCCTAGTTTTGGTTTCCCACGTGCATAACCACCTGTAGACTTGAGCTCAGACTTCGTGGAGAGCAAGAAATGATGGGGGAGTGATGTGGAATATGACCATATGTTTTTTTCCTTGAGGTGACACCTGGAACCTGCGTAAACATGAAGATAGTTGTGGAATAGGCGACTGGCTACAAAATGAATGCGTTCTGTAGCCGAGTCTAGTCAAAAATTGCTACAATAAAAAAATCATGAAAACATAGGAAGTTAGTCATTATATACATTCTTAAAGTAATCCTAATCAATCCTATTGATCATTTAAGCCTGTAATTGATGAGGGACAAAGAAAATGAAGTGAAATGTGGTGGAAAAGAAGGACATCTTTGGGGCTCAACATACCCCCACTGCAAGGTTTTTGCATGTCCTCATGCAACTAATCCATGTACTCTGAGACCTCTGCTAGGACATCTAGGCCCCTTCTTCTGCTTTGCCTGATAGTCAATGGCCTCCTGGGCTTCCTTATGATCAACTTGAATCTCAAATTTGTAAGTGCCCTGCTTAACTTTTTGTTTTTCTTCTTCAATTTTTCACTGGCCTTGTGCAAATTTTTCATTTGTAGAGACAGAGTTGTATTCATATCACCTTTCAGCTTAACCTGCTCTCTTAAAATTTCATTCTCATTCTTGATATGCCTATTGAGCACTTCTAACTCATATTTGTCTCTTCTTAGTACATCAATTGCAGATTTTGGTGGGCTAGGAGTTCTGTCTCTACTTTCCGAGGCTTTCTTCTCTAATGTCTCAACATAATTATAAATTTGTTGTTGTGTTGGGTCTATCTCTAGAGCTCCTTCATCAAGATCCTCCTCATACTGGTACTCAGGTGATCTAGCAGTAGGTGTTTCTTCATCCTCAATGTTTATGATTCCCGTTTGTCTAACCTCTGTTTTCTTTAATATACCTCTGAGTCTGTGGCTCCGTCTTGGTTGAGATGGTCCTTCACCTCTCTCTTTGGCATATTTTCTCATTATCCTCTCCTTCTTAAGTTGTTTCTTAATTTTAGCCAATTTTTCAGAAATCATCTCTTCACTGTCCTCTTGTATTGATTTACCAGTTTTAGTTTCAACAGCTTTGGAAATTTCCCTTCTCCTGCTTCTTCTTGTGGGTTTGCCTTCAGGTGGAGATTCCTTGGGTTCCTCAAAGTTATTCCTCACTAGAAACTCATCCCAATTATCTCCCATTTTTCTCAAATGATGTTCAATTAGGATTTTGACTAAACCATGGTGATACAAAATGGTTTCTAGAAATTGAACTCTCTTTTGAACATTAGAGGCCATTCTTTTCAGACTATGAAGTAGGAAAAAGGGAAAATTGATTTCTTCATCTAAGAAATGCCTCATTAACCGAATATGATAAACATAGAGGGTACCAAATCTTCCTTCACAAGTGACAATTTTTTGCAAAATGAGCAACATATTCCTCCATTTATTCTTCAGTGCCGAGCTAGGAATACCTTTCTTAAAAATGGAAACATCCATACCTGGTGTTTTGAGTATTTGCCTCCATGCCTCATTATGAAATTCCCTATTTTTGAACCAGCATTCTCCTTATCTGGGTAATTCCATTGCTTCTGCAATGAAAGCCTTTGTAATAGTGAATTTAATATCTCCTATTCCGACCTCTACTCCTTTGAAGGACTGTGCAAATGTTTTAGTTACCTCCTTATGAAAACCATTAAATTTTTCCAAGAATTGTAACCACCCAGCCTGCTGTAGCGTTTCTCTGATTTGGGGATAGCCTTCCAAGTACTTGGTTCCAACTGGTTCAGTTCTTACTATGAGACCCATAACTTATCTTTTCAACCTTCAAATTACTGCTCCTCTACTCACGGTGAAAATGGCTGTTAAAGAGATGTTTTTACTCCAAAGATGTTTCCTCTGTTTTACAGACCGGAATGGCTAAGAATTGGCTACGGAAAGAAATGATATGGAATATTTATGAAATGAGTATAATGCGGTGAGGATGATTCACATTGATTAATGAGTTGAGAGCTATCACGGAAGAAAATACCGCGGAAAAATTCTCATGTAATTTCAAAATCATCACTAAATGCTTCAAGCTAGTGACGTGACTGCTTAGGTCACTTCAGTACTTAACCGTTAAGTTTTAAATGATGATTTGGAATGGCGGAGTGAAATGGATTTTGTCCAAAGTTTTTGTGATAGGTTTTATAGGCATGATCAACACGACTAATTAAAATAACTTTTTGAATCATACATGACTTAACTATGCTAAAACTTTCATGATCTGTCACTATAATAATTTCATAACTTTTACCTTTGCCTTTCCTTTGATTTTTTTGTGGTTTTGATATGCCTTGTCCTCCTTTGAAAATCATTGATCTTCAGTCCTCATAACTCCTTTGATTTTGCTTGTTGTCTTGGATATGCAGGATCAATTTGCTGCTAAATCAAGTGATTACTGGATAGTGCCTTCAGGATCTCTGGCTGCAGAATGTCTGACTGATTGCAGAATGTACCTGTAGAAGTCTTGAAACATGGAATGGAATGGTTTGATGTTGAAGAGGATGCAGAGTGTTGTCCTTGATGGCAACCCACTGAATGAAGATGAAGACATGCGACTGTTGACATGTGTTGTCCCTGATGGCAATCCACTTGATGAAGTTATTCTTGACTTGATGGACTTGGTAAATGATGTAAATCTGATGTGATATGATGTTTGTTGAACAATATGATGAAGAAAGTTGTTCTTGAATGGCAACCCACCTGATGAAGATGATGGCAACTTACTTGATGAAGTTGTGCTTGTTAGAATATGTTCTTGATGAGCTAAATATGATTTATCTACAGTGTGTACAGAAGGCAATGAAGAAAGGAATTCAGAATGTGCTCAAAGTATGATGAAAAGAGTATGTCTCTATGAATACGCGGATATGTCTAAGGAAAGTCGCGTATGCACGCGGAAAAGAACGTGCCAAGTCGCGTATGGGCAAAAGCGCTCAAAAAGTGCAAATCCAAGGGCCCGTGGTATTGGAGGCTCATGGTATTGGTTTGGCTCATGGTATTGAAAAAGGGGCCCGTGGTATTGAAAAAGGATAAACCTATATAAGGAGAAGAAATTCATTGTGCAAATCATGAGTGTGGGTGCAAGATGTCTGAGCTTGAATGAATACTTCTCTTTGAAGTAGATCCGAATGGTAAGGGTTACACTTGAAGATAAATCTGAATGGATGGTGCACCAATGATGAAGAAAGGGATCTAGATCTGAAATGTATCTACTAGATCTGCTTATGGAAGGCTTAAATCTGTGATGAGGCGAACATCTAAGCGAACATCTGTCTAAAGTAAAAGGGGTAAATCTGAACTGAATATCTGATCTGAAGAAGTATGCTGCTCTGTAAAGATTGAAGATCTATACGCTACTTCGCCGCGGAGGAAGTGCGTATATACGCAGCTTCGCTGAAGAGAAAGCGCATATGCGCAATGAAATATACACTGAGGTATACGCTGGTTTGTGTAGACGGAAGCGCGTATATACGCGACATCAGTGAAGGGAAAGCGCGTATTCAAACTAGGGCTTGCTGAAGCAAGGGGTATGGTGTGCCATCCGATCCGTTCGCCGTATTACCACTATCCCATCCGTGTTTTTGTCCGAGCCGGCGTTATCCGTTGGTAATGTGCGTACTTGAGCTTAAATCTACAAGAGGGTCCGTTCGAAAATATGATGAAACGTGGCCTGCAAGTTGTGTTCTATTAAAGTTGTTGGATCCAATGTGAAAATTGATGAAACGTGGTCCAAGGTGGTGCTGAGGGTTGTAGCCTTCAGTCAGGGGGTTGTAGCTCCCTTCCAGGTGAGGCTGGTAAACGAGATCGGGGGTCGTAGCTCCCTTCCAGGAGAGGCTGGTAAACGAGTCAGGGGGTCGTAGCTCCCTTCCAGGAGAGGCCGGTAAACGAGCGCAGGTGGGTGCCTGCGTGCTGGTCAAGTCTGCGCCAGCACATATGTTGTAAGATGTTTTCTCTATAATAAAATATTGAAGGCTGAGCAACTGCAGCGGTGGTTTTCTCCCGACTTGGGTTTCCACCTAAAAATCCTGGTGTTCTTGTGTGATGCTTTGTGTGATGGTTTATTCTGTTCTTACTGCACATGTTTACTGCTTATTGAACATCTGATGAATGAATAATGGAATGATCTAAGCAAAGAACTAATGACATATTTAGATCTCTGTGTATACGCTAGTTGAATGAAAGGTATCCGCGTATATACGCGAGTTTACTAAAGGAAAGTAGCGTATGGGTTTTAAGGAATGAAAAAGTGAAAAGTTTTGATTATACAGTAAATACTGATTCACCCCCCCCTCTCAGTATTTTTCCCAACATTTGAAGCATGAATGGAATGTTGTATGAAATGAGTTAAAAATGGATAATAAAATATGGTGTAATGGAGTATGAGTGAAGTGAATAATGGAATGAAATGAATCACAATTATGAAGTGAAGTGAAGTATGGAAGGTGACCTGCAACTTATGATTTGTATTATTCAATTGCAGAAAGAAATCAATCTTAAAACTCTGAGATGGAAATGAGGTGGACCATGGAATGAAATGAATGAAGTATGGAATGAAGTGGAGTATGGATGAATGGAATGAAATGAATCATAAGTGAAATATGGGTTTGCACTTATGATTTTGTAATAGCTGCTTGCAGAAAAAGAACAAATTTGAAAAGCTAAAGTGTCAGAAAGATTCTGATTTTCACTCTATCTTTTCTGTATAAACATGCTAATTAGTGATTAGTTTTCATGTTTATACTTTATTTTTTATTTTTATTTTATTTTTATTTATTTTTTCATGCTTTTGAATTCAGAAAATTCAACTAAGTTGATGAAGAAGAAAATTTCTTCTTCATTAACTTCACATCACTATTTTCCTAAATTCTCTTGACAAATTCTTCTCTTGAAAGTGGCTTATGATACAGCTTCAATCTATGACCATTTACAAGAAAAGTGACCTCTTCTTCATCTATTGCCCTAATTTTTATTGCTCCATTGTCAAAAAATTTCACAATTTCATATGGTCCAAGCCAATGTGTTTGGAATTTACCTTGAAAATCTTTGAACTTTGAATCAAACAAGAGAGCCCAGTCACCTTCTTTGAACTTCTTTTCCTTGATATAATTATCATGCCATCTAGTCCTTTGCTGCTGGACTATACTTGTTTTCTGAACTGCATCTTGTCTGATCTCATCCAATTCATTAATCTGCTCCAATCTGTGCTTTTGTGCCTCTGTTAGATCAAGTCCTAGTTGAAATTCCATTTTAAAAGTTTGAATCTGAAACTCTATGGGAAACAAAAATTGTTTTCCATAAACAAGTTCATAAGGAGTATGGCATGTTTTGCTTCTCCATGTAGTTCTATAGGCCCACAAAGCTTTAGGAAGCCTGTCTACCCAATCTCTTCTATGTAAATGGACAGTCTTTGTTAGGATCCCTTCAATGACTTTATTGGTAGATTCCACTTGACCATTTGCTTGTGGATGATAGGGAGTAGATTTTCTGTGTCTGATTTTGTACCTCTCCATCATTTGTTCCACTAGCTTTGATGTAAATTGACCTCCTTGAGCTGTAACAATTTCCCTTGGGACACCAAAACGAGTAAAAATATCCTCAAAAAGAAAATTAACTACAGACGCTTCAGTGGCAGAAAGTAATGGCTTGGCCTCTACCCATTTAGTAACATAATCAGTGCAAACTAATATATATTTATTTTGTCTTGATGGAGGACTAATAGGTCCTACAAAATCTAAAGCCCATTTTTCAAAAGGTTCAATATGTACCTGAGGCTGCAATGGCATCTCACCTGAAGGAGAAGGTTTCCCTACCCTTTGGCAACTGTCACACCTTTTGACATACTCTTTAGTATCTTTAAAAAGGGATGGCCAATAATATCCTAAATGAAGGATCTTATAAGTTTTTCTTTTATCAGCAAAGTGTCCACCACAAGGTTCATCATGACATGCCTTGAGGATCTGAGGCATTTCATCTTCCCGAACACATCTCCTAATGATAAAATCTGGACCTGTTTTGTATAACTCATTAGCAACCCATGAATGTTTTTCACAGTCATAAATGATCTTTCTTTTGTCTCTTGCATTCATTATTGAAGGAAATCTCCCTGAAACTAAATAATTAGCAATGTCAGCAAACCAAGGAGTTTGAGTAGAAATTGCAAAAAGATATTCATCAGGGAATTGATCTTCAACTGGAGTATTGTCTTTGATGTTTTGGAGTCTAGATAGGAAATCAACTACTATGTTTTGTTTCCCAGGCCTATCTAGAATGGTAATGTTGAATTCCTGTAAAAGCAATAACCATCTTATGACTCTGCCATTAGTAATTGATTTGTTCATTAGATATCTAATTGCAGAGTGATCTGTGTGAACAAAAGTTTCATAGCCTGTTATATAGTGTCTAAATTTGTTTATGGCATGAACAACAACTAAAAACTCTTTTTCAGTTACAGTATAGTTTAACTCCGAAGGAGTCAAATTTTTACTGGTATAGTAGATGGCATATGGAATCAGGTCTTTTTGTCCCAATACTGCTCCTAGAGCTGTATCTGAGGCATCTGTTGAAATATGAAAAGGTAACTTCCAGTTAGGTCCTCTTAAAATAGGTGCTTCAGAGATTTTTGTTTTCAGGGTCTCAAAGGCTAACTGGCAATCATGATTCCACTTGAATTCAGTCTTTGGTAAGTAATTTGAAAAGTGGAGATGCTATCTTGGTGAAGTTTTCTATAAACCTTCTATAATATCCTGTAAATCCTAGAAAACTCCTAACATCTTTTTGACAACTTGGAATAGATAATTTAGAGATGACTTCAACTTTTGACTCATCAAATCTAATCCCATCCCCTGAAATGTGATGTCCTAAAACAATTCCTTCAGTAAAAATCATAAAACACTTCTCATGACTAAGTGAAATATTTGCTTCTTTACATCTCTTTAAAACTTTTTCCAAGTTTGTTAAGGCTTCTTCAAATATGTTTCCATAAATTGTGAAATCATCCATATATACCTCTACACAATCATGTATTAGATCTGAAAAGATTCCTAGTACTTCCCTTTGAAATGTTGCGGGTGCATTGCATAGTCCAAATGGAAATACTCGGTAAGCATAGGTACCCCAAGGACAGGTAAATATGGTTTTGTCTTGATCTTCAAGTGCTACTTGAATTTGGTTATAACCACTAAACCCATCTAGAAATGAAAAGTACTTTTTGCCAGCTAATGTATCTAACACTTGATCTATGAAAGGTAAGGGAAAATGATCTTTAAGAGTAGCTTTGTTTAATTCCCGGTAGTCAATACATACCCTCCATTTACCATTTTTCTTTGGCACAATTACCAAAGGATAAACCCACTGACTATCTGAAATGGGATAGATGAAGTTAACATTTAACAATTTCTACAATTCTTTCTTAACAATCTCCCTAAGATTTGGATTCATCCGTCTTTGAGGTTGTCTGATTGGTTTACAATTTTCCTCTATGTAGATGTGATGAGTGCAAGTCTTGGGGCTTATCCCTTTCATATCAGTGTACTCCCATGCATATGCAGAAGAATGTCTCTGTAAAATCTTGACTAGCTCTTCTTGTTGAGATTTCTCTAAGTTCTTGTTTATATTTAAGGTTTTGCCTGGAAATATCTCAATTGTAGAGCTGCCAAATTTATCCATGGAATAAAGAGACATCCGCCTTGATGATAAAAACTCAATGTTGGATTCTTCTTGAAATTGTTCATGTTTGTATTCCGAAGAGGATTCAAAGTTTTCTAAGGTATTCAAAATCTGGCTATCTTCACTAATTTCTGAAATTGTGAAGAGAGGTTGTAAGTCTTCTTCATCCTCTATCCATTGAGTATCATCTAATTCTGTAATTGTTTTTGTTGGAGGATACAAGGTAAATTTCTTGGTTGAACTACCATCAGAGATGTACATATCACCATATCTACAACTAATGAAAGCATCATTTGTAGCTAACCAAGGTCTTCCTAATATAACAGGATGCCCCCCTAGATTATTCTTAGGAGTTAGGATCATAAAATCCACAGGATATTCCCAAGAATCTAGGGACATTGGAATGTCTTCTATTACCCCATCAGGTTTGATCACAGATCTGTCTGCTAATTGTAATAATGTGGGTGTAAAAAGAAGATTAGGAAGTTTCAGTTTATCCATGATTTGTCTACTCATAATATTGATTGATGCTCTAAATCAATAAGTGTGTTTTGGATCTCAATTCCATTGATGTGAATTTTAACAACTGGATTTCCTGGGTCTAGATACTTTGGAATAGCAATCTTACCCATCATGATATCTGCTATTTTTCCTGCCAGTTGAATTTTCTTTATCTCTCTTATTCTTTTTCTTGTTTTCTTCATGCTCAACTCCTCTATTTTTTTTGCTAAGATTGGAATTTCCTTAATGGCTTGTAATAATGGGATCTTAATACTAACATTTCTCAGCTCATCTAGGAAATCATAATTAGGCACCATAATTTGTTTTTCTTTACCCCTATCAATTTGTAATCTTTCTGGAAAGGGAGGTGTAGAAGTGGATGTTGATGGCTACTCTAATATAGGAGTTGAAATTATTGGTTCTTTTTGTTTTGATTTTTCAATGTTTGAGTCTTGGAAAGTTGTGTTCTCTTCAAGACTTTTATTTACCCGTAGAGAATCTTCCTCAGAATTGTCTTGCTCTTGTATGATTACAGAAGGTTTCCTTTTTTCAAGTATTCTTCTAGACCTAAGTTGAACATCACTAAGGTCTAAAGGAGTGATCAAATAAGTTGGAAACTGTTGGCCTTCTATCATGTATGTGTTCTGAGGGTTTTTATTGTTGGGGTTTGGTATGGGTTGGGCAGACAACTAATTTGTTTTCTGAGGAAATGGTAATGGAAGTGGTTGAGTTTGATGTTGTGGATTTTGAGGATTTTGTTGAAAATTTTGTTGAGGAGGGAAATGTGGATATGGTGGATAGGATGGTGAATATTGGTAATACTGAGAGTATCTTCCATAGGGATTTTGTGCTCCTTGCATCCAAGTTTGTGATTGATTTTGAAATTGGGGCCAAGGTTGCTGCCAAGAATTCAAATTTGGTGGGGGTTGATTATACAACTGATCATGAAATCCTTGTGTTTGAGGTCCTTACCAAGGCCTCCTGGAGACAAAATTGAGAGATTCTGTGGAACTTGTAGGAGTTTCTTCTTGAAAGACAGCTTTAAGACCAGGAAGTGAAGGACAACTCTTGGTCTCATGTTTTTCTGAACAAATTACACAAGTCTCTACAACTTTTGCATCCAAAGGGCACTCTCTCAAGGCATGTTTCTTTCTACATTTGGGACAAAAGATTGCTAAGGCATCATATTCAGATTTTTGCTTGTTTTGTAACTTATGGGTGTCTATTTGTTCACTAAGACTCTCTAAGATATCAAATTTGAATTCATCAAGCATATGTCCTATTTTTTCCCTACTTACTGTCCCAGAAGCAGACTTACTTGCCCTTGCAAGAGCAGGGTCTCTTGGTCCTTTTACAGTTTTAGATTTCCCTCTTGAAAGGTTGATACATAATTCAGCTATTTCAGGTAATGTAAGCTAAGATATATCCCCTTTTACCATCATGTTAAGGATATCTAACCATTCATCCCTAATTGTCTTCAACAAGAGATCTTTCAAGGTATCTTGGTCTAGGTTTTCCATTTTTTCTCTTTTGATGTTGTAGTTAAATCTCTCCAACAAATCTTCCAAATTTTCATCCTCTTTTTGTAGCATTTTAAACACTTCCTCCTTATGGTTGACTGGCATACAGTAATCCAAATACCTCTCTATAAATGCTTGTTTCATGTCTTCCCATGTCCTAATAGAACTGTTGATCAAACTCATAAACCATTTTAATGCTGCTCCTTTCAATGTTGAAGGGAACAGTTTAAGTTTTTGGGCATCTTGTAAGTAGTCATAGGTTCTACATAGGACTTCAAATTAAAATAGGAAGGTTTCAGGATCTTCTGTTTTAATTCCATAAAAGTTTCGAAGGACAGAGGGTGAAATTTTTTTCATAGTTGCATTGGTTTCTTCATCTACTATAGGAAACCCAAAAGAGCTTCCCATTTCTCTTCTACTTCTTCCTCTGCCTCCTTCTCCTTCTGCACCTCTACCTCCTTCTCCTCTACCTTTACCTCTACCCCCTCCAAATAGTGTGTGTTCTCCATTAAAGACTCATCCTCCCCCTTCTTCTGCCATATTTGATTCTTCTATGGAAGTGGAAGAGTTTGTGCCTCTAGCAGGGATCCTTGAATCTTCTTCTAAGACAGGTTCAGTGGATGAAGTGGAAGGTCTTTCTAATGGAATATCTGATCTTAAGTCCTCTGAGAGTCTAGGATTAGTAAAGGATGGAATGTGGGTTTGAGTTGAAGATGTGCTGGCTCTTGGTCTTGGTGAAACAAGTGGTGTTTTAGGAATCAAGCTTCTGCTTCTTATGAATCTACCCCTTGAGTCTCTTTCTCTACGCATATAATTATTTTTGGGAAGTAAGAAACAAGGCTACCTAGTTAAACTTCCCCGGAAACAACACCAAAATGTGTGCTCAACTTAGTGTTCCTAAATTGAGGTCATAAATTGTCAACCAGGGCTAGTAAATTGTTGAAGTGAGGTGCACTATATGTGCCTAGGTATCTGTTTCTCACTACATTGTGTTTAGTGATTTTATGATGTTTTTGGTTTTGTGGTTTTATGTTAAGAAGGAAAAAAACTAAATGTAGAAAAAGAACAGTTGTTGGTCACACTAAAAAAAAAAAAACCTATTCTAAATTATGTGTGGCACTAAAGAACAGAAAATGCAAAGCTTGATAATGACTCATAGCAAGGAAATAAATCACAACATGAACTCAATAACTCATAACATGAACTCATCCAATTCATTCATTAGAAATATGTTGGAATAGCTTGAGAAAAGGACAAGTTTAGTGAAAATGAGGTTCTCCTAAGTAAACAATCATCTTACAATATTACAAAGAATCTCATCCATGGATAAAAGTTTATTGGAACACAATTGGAAAAGATTATTTGTAGCACAATAATATTTCTACTCTGAATTAACTTATAATTCTAAGATTAATCCATTCTGCAGCTCAACTTGTCACTACTAAGCCTCATTCGAAAGTTAGAGATTTTCTAGAATAGTTTTTGGGAAAACGCTTATTTGTGAAATTGCAAAAGATTGCAGAACAATCAAGGCCTTAAACTGATATCACTAATTCCTGTCCATATGATGATGTATTAATAGAAAGTCAGAACAAGAGTAGTTTGTAAATAATGAAGGCTGTGAAGTCTAATTTTGACAGTTAATACAACTTAAATAACAATGGATAACACTGAACTAGAATGCAATTGATCAAACTTGAAACACAATGATCACAACTAAACTAGAATGCCACTAATCTAACTTAAAATATAGTGAACAGAGTTGAACTAGAGTGTCATTATCAAACTTGAAATATAGTGACAAAATTAAACTAGAGTGACATCTACCTCCGGAGTATTTGAACTGAACTAAAATGCAACTAATTCTATGAAATACTACAGCCCTATCTCGTTCAATATGAGTGATATTTTGGAATAGTTTGTAAAAACAAGTCTGGCTGTATCATTCAATGCAAATGAGCATAAAACATAAAGTTTCGAAAAAAATGCAAGTAACTCCTAAAATACAACAAATATATCCCATCTAATGTTAGTGGTAATTTTTAACAGTTTGTAAGGATAGACCTAATCGAGTATCCATCAGAAAAAGTATGAAAATCATAAAGTTCGTAAAATTGATTATTCAGGGAATGAAACAAGGCTAAGTTACTTATCTAACCTGTTAAGAACAAAGTTTTATATGAAATTTCTTCTACCACCTGATTGGTAACGAAAATCTACCGAAGATTGACTTAGTTTCTCGTAATAAAAGTGATGCTTCTTTCATTAAAGGAGAAACTATTCAAAACAATAGGTATTAGAGTATTCCAGGATCTAGCAACAAAACATAAATCTAGCTAGCTGTTTCTCGGTCTCCCGAGTCATTCTTATAAGAAAATTACATAACTGTCCTTGAGATAAAATAGGAATAAATGTCTTTCCAACTAAGTGGCTGTAGGACTGTGTGGCCTGCATTTTAAAATTTAAGGAAATCGTACGATTCTTGTCCTATTAGAAGTCTATCTCCTAGTTTTGGTTTCCCACGTGCATAACCACGTGTAGACTCGAGCTCAGACTTCGTGGAGAGCAAGAAATGATGGGGGAGTGATGTGGAATATGACCATATGCGTTTTTCCTTGAGGTGACACCTGGAACCTGTGTGAACATGAAGATAGCCATGACAGGGGTGACCTGCCACAAATGACCCGGCGTTTCGTATTCGAGTTCAGTAAAACACATAACAACAAAATCATGAAAACATAGCAAGTTAGTCATTATATACATTCTTAAAGTAATCCTAATCAATCCTATTGATCATTCAAGCCTGTAATTTATGAGGGAAAAAGGAAATGAAGTGAAATGTGGTGGAAAAGAAGGACATCTTTGGGGCTCAACAGGAAGCAAAAATTTCAGATCTGCAGTAGGAGGCCGAGAATCTTGCAGCAGGAGGTTGAGAAAGTGCTACTAGAAGAGATTTTGACTAGGTTTGGCTAGATTGAAGTTATCACATCATCTCAAGAGGTTGGTATTAGTCTTGCAGGGTATTAGTATCATTTTAAAGGTCATGGAATTCGTCAATATAAGAATCTATAAATAATAGAAGATATTTAAGGGTTTTCCTCTCAAGAGGAGAGGTTTTGGCCCTGACTTGCAACCTATATATGATGTCACTGTTCTTATTGTTTTGGTAGTTTTTTGATACTTCACACTTATAATAATAAGGAACAAATCTAATAATTAAATAGGAGACACAATCAGTTATCAAGTAAAAGAGAATTAAACATAATCATTTCCCTATTGAATTCTCAACATCGTATCAGAGCTAAGGTTTTCTAAGGACATCATGAAGATATCCTCTACATTGAAGAAGTTCATCAAGAAGTGTTCAAAGGTAGAAAGCTATTTCAAGAAAGGAATCAAGGAAGTATGGAGTTTTTTATTTTCTTCAAAGAAGGCACATTCCAAGATGAGAGCATTTGGGTAATCAATAGTGGTGCATCTAGGCACATCACAGGTCATTAAATACAATTGAAGAGATTATAAAAAGCAAAATATTCTTATTCAATGGAGCTTGGAGATAACAAGAGCTATCCCGTGAGAGGCATTGGAGTAACTTCTATAGAGTTGTAGAATGGAATCAACATTCATCTCAAAAAAATTCTATTTGTTCCAGGTTTGCATAAGAACTTAATTTCCATTTCAAGTCTAGAAGATAAGAGTCACAAAGTAGCCTTTATTGATGGATTTTTTTTTTAATGGAGTAAAGACTAAAGTATAGAAAATTCTAGAGTCATTGGCATTCGAGAAGGAAGACATTACAGACTGATATCTCCTCTAGCTCAAGCCTTGGTTCATATTGAAATTAGCCCATGCGAACTATGGCATAGAAGATTTGGTCATCTTCATTTCAAGATCATCCCATCTCTAAACACCATAGTAGATGGAATACCTAAGCTGAATGAAGAACATCAAGGAGTATGTAAGGGGTGTGCATTGGGGAAGAATACCAACAGACCATTTGGAAGCAGTACTTTGCGGTCAAAACAAATATTTGATGTCATTCACTCAAATGTATGTGGCCCTATAACTTCTAAATTACTTGGAGGCCATCTATATTATGTCAAATTCATAGATGACCAGTCAAGAAATACTTGGCTTTACTTAATGAAAACCAAGGATGAAGTATTTACAAAATTTCAAGAATTCAAAGCTGAAGTAGAGAACCTTACAGAAAGAAGAATCCAGATATTTTTTGAGCAGGAAAATCCCCTCTGCGGACAGAGGCGATCCCTCTAGCCCTAGGGTGGGTCTAGCAATAAGGGAACATGCTGGAATCCTAAATTCCTAGCTTATAAATGAAATACGGACCGGAACAGATATCCTACCTCAATCCAATTATTTTTTTGTGGCACGCGGCAACGATCCTTCGATCTTTGTCTTCATGCCTTACGCTCCGTGTTGGTGACGATGTTCATGCGCCTGCACAAAGATCAAACAAGCGATGACAAATTACAAGCATATAAATTCATCTACAACTATTCAGCTAGTCAAGGAGAGATAAACACTTTGCATATAAATGGAAACAAAGCTAGAACCAGAAACCAATAATGTATTATTGATAAATGAAAAATAAGTTTACAACCTTATGCCTTGACGTTGCAGATCTCCTTCGACGGGTTCAGTCGAGCGCGTCTCAAGCATTCGTTCAACATTCAACTCAATGAGGCAATGGTATTAAAATCTCTCTCAAAAATTGATTCTTCTCTGCTTTCTTTAACACACCAGCTATACTAATGACTGTTCAACTAGCTAAATCAATGTGAGGAGGAAGAATTTATAGGAGAGAAGGAGGTGGTTTGGGATCCCACACAAGGTGAAGGAGAGGTCTATTCCTTTGGGAAGTTGCACAATTGTAGGAACTAATAGGCCAAAGGGAGAAACTTGACGTGATTTAGTCGAACAAACCATGATGACTCCGCTCATGAAGCTATTAAGCATGGAAATTTCCAAAAACATCTCGGCGCAGGGGCCCTTTTGAGATAGAGTGCCAAAGGGTGTGGGGCCCAGTGTTAATTTCTTCATGGGTGCAAGGCCATAACTTCCTACCAGCACAGACCCAAGATCATATTCTTTTGAAGGTCTACTTGAGGAATGATCAACAAAGATTATGATCTTGACATGCCAAGGGATGTAATGAAACTTATGAAAATGTATGACAGTACAAAGGGGTCATTGAAATGGTCCTCTAATGTGGGGGATGGGGATTGCAGGGATGGTGACAAAATACTATATAACAGATGCCCCCTAAAGCATGAAGTCCGAGAGAGAGGGAGGGGTGAAATGCTTTATGGGAACATGCGGAAACCAAAACAACGTCATTGGAAGACCTACAAGAACAAGTACAATTGATATCTCTAATACATGAATATGTGGTATAGGCACAACCATCCATAATAGAGTACATATAAAAATATCCAAGGTATGGACGCATCCATCTGGTGAAAAGGATCATAAAATAGACTCAGGTATGGTTGCAGTCATCCAATCAAAAGAGTCATGCATATAGTCATGATAAACCAAATCGTCCCATAGCTTGGATTGTATCAGACAAAACCCAGGGTCTTGCACTCCATCTCGACCCGAACAAGTATAAATTCAAGCATGTGAATGAATGAGCTGAAGTCGAACATGCAAGAAAATCACCTGATTACCAACCAATGATGAAAATTGTTAACAAGCACGAGAGAAACCACCAATAATGACAATAGTCCTCAAGGTACTGCTAGTACAATCCATAGAATGTGAATAGTGAGTTGAAGTCAAACATCTACGAAGAACTTGCCATTGAGGCATGCAAGCTCTAAGGTACCAGAAGGGAGTCTCTAGATCATATTCCTAGATAATGAGCTGAATTCGACAGGAAGCGACCGGTCGAAGGAAGGCCATAATGTTTCCCACATCATTGACAAGAGACAGAGGAATAATTTGATAATGAGTCATGACTAAACAGAGGATCAGGGATTGAAAACTGCAAAAGGAAACTTCTCTTGAATATATTGGCAACACGACTCCAGAATTTGGCAGTATTTGACAGCAAGGGATCTGAGGTCATGATGACGTGGAAAAGAGAAGATGAGAGGTCCAAACAGATAACCCAAACCCATGGAGGAAAAATGACAAATGTGGGATATCCCCAACCTGACACGAACTGCAGACAAGTGCCATGTTCAAGAGTGACATACTGCTGAAACGACTGAGAAATGGTTCCATTTTCCCCCACCATTTCTGGAGAGTACCCCAATTATTTTTGAAAACAAGCTTGAAGGGGTAGCATGTGCTTGTCATATAAGTTTTTCCTTCAAAAAAATCTATCCTAGTACATTTTACGAGCCCTAGGAAGGAGGAACTCAGTAATGTCATGGTGAAGATTTCCAATGTCATTTAGTTTTAACGAGTCTAACAAAGGAAGAACTCAGAGTATTTTCATGTTTAGAGTTTTTGAAAAGAAGCGGAAAAGAAAACTCCAGCAGATCCCTTTTCGTAGATAGTCCCACAGATCCAAAAAGGTAGAAAACAACATCTGGGAGAACCTCTTAGCCATGTTAGACTAAGGTATTCCTTTTTCGTAAATAATCTGTCCTAGCCCGAAAAAGGGGTAAACGTATATTGGGCAGATGAAGTTTCGCAACCTTTAACGAGTTCCAAATGATAAGAGTCTCAAAAATCTTTTCAATTTTTGAGAGTGAGAAAAGAGCTGAAAGATGACTCCAGGGGGTGAATTTTTCATGTTTTTTTCGAGTTCGAAGAAGAAATAAAACACAACTTGTCGCTTCATCGTCGTCATGGTTTAGGACCTGTTGCTTCACATGAAAAAAATGTAAAACCAAATTTTCGAGATAAAACAATAAAATAATCGAAAAATAAGCTCAAAAACCTAATTAGGGTTTCAAAAATGTTATAAAATGATGCAAATAGTAAAAAAAAAATTTACTTTTCACCTTTTCACCTTCTTGTGAGAATTTTACCATTTTTTACTGTGAACTTGTGGAGCTGACAACAGGCAATCCAGGAGGTCGTTCGCAAATTTGTTTTCTCTAGGTAAGAGCTCTCATATTTTCCTACATTTTAAACGATGTTTGATTTTCTGCATTTATTTTTTTGATGCATTTTGGGGGAATTTTTTCATGGGTTGGACGCGGCGGTCGGCGTGGGTTTCGGGCACGGAGTCGTGCCAACCTGCCTAAAATTTTAAATGGGAAGCGCTAATCGATGCTTCTGTTTATAAAACAACATTTCCAAACGTTGCGGCCAATAAATGCACAAAATCTCTCCTAAACAACCCGATTTAAATGGTTCAAAATTCAATCATGTGGCTAATGGGAGCCTCAATTATGGTTTTTCAGGGAAATCAATAGCCAAAATGGTCATAGAGTGGAAAGAAAGAGAGCATGGGGAGGAATATGAACAATCCATGGGAAATTATGCATGCATGGATGCCCTGAGAAATTGTGGGCTCTTGAAATACTTCTTGACACCGTGTCTATGAGCTCAACTGGAACTATTACAGTATTTGATTAGTGTGTGGGACACCGATCAGGAAAGATTCATGATTCACAACCAAGAGTTGGAGATACAAGTCTTTGACATATATTTCATCCCTGGATTGTCACGGAGGGGAGAAAAACCGATCCTGATAGGTACCCGGCCCCTTGGTGAGATCATGGGCATGCTAATAGACAGAGTATGCCCAGGAGAAAAGAAAGGATCAAAGAGCGACAAAATGGATATTCAGACAATACCTGACTTGGCACAACGGGTAGTCCTGCACATTATAACTTGAGCCGCTAGATCTCAGGCTCCTCACGAAGCTACAAAGACACAACTTCAACTTGTTGTGGATTGCATGGCTCCAACCATCTAAAATTGGGCGGAAGTTGTAACAATCAACTTGAAGCGTCAGTTAACGAAGTGTAAGAATGGAAATCTAAAACAATTTAGATATGGGTCCATCTTAATACCGTTCATGCTGGAATGATTGCTGATATTCCAATGCCAGGAGGTGATAATACCTACACCACCAACACGAGAACCACGAATGGTCCGTTGGGCGTAGTTGATGCCTTGATCAGGAGGTGGTCAACATATGTCATGGAAGCTGGAATTATTTGACTGGCTCCGTCGACAGCTCATTGTGGTAGAGGACTGGTTATACATGGCACCGATTTCATGGGTGATCCGGACCTTCCACTCCTGGAAGGAGATGACTGGGATGAGGCTTTGGGTAAAACCCCATTTTTTTTAAAATTTTATGAGTATTATGATATTTTTGTTTATATCTGTTCTGATATTTATCCATGCATTGAAGATGTTGGCTCAGAGAGACCTGCAGGGATGTCCCCTATAGCACGGAGGGTCCCATGCGATTTTGAGGCGGGCCCTCAAGGTGAGGGAAGCGAGGAAGAAGAGATCGCACACAACTTGGAGGGACTCACAATCGTGATCCCATATTATGTGAGATTCAAGGATGTTCCTCGTGCATATCAGAGGCACACTGCAGGGGTGTCTAACCGCATCCACCGATTACTGAGGCGGGTTGTGTGTGTAGTGACATGCTATCATGAGCACCATGCTGATGAGACGCCTAGGTTTTATTTCTACATATTTTTTGAGAGACATGATGTTTCAAGATGTAACCAAAACACATATATCTTTTGAACTTATGATGCACATGGATGCAAACAATTGATATATATATATATATATATATATATATATATATATGATTATTTTCCTGTCTAAATATTATTATGAAATGATGAATGCTTTACAAATTCCGCAAATGTCTATCTAATACAATATTGGCTACTGCATTAGTTAACGTATTCATTCTTCTAGGAATATGCTGATACGTGATATAATCAAAATTCCTTTCTAACAGACGAACACACAAATACAACCTTAAAATTTGATGGTTTCTAATAGAGTAATGCCCATTGAGCTAGAGAACAACAAGCTGAGAGTCTAGGTTCACAATTAATTCATGAATGTCGAGAGCAATAACTTCGGTTAAGATTTCAATGACTGCACTGTATTCAGCTACATTTTTGGTTGTTCGTCCTATAAAAATACCTTGAAGGTCTATCAACTCACCATTAAGATCATAAATCACCCGAGCTACATAAGATAGGTTCCGGGTACTGCGGGAGGCACCATCTGTGAAACCGACATAAGGAGTGACAGACATCTGCATAGTAAGAAAAGACATAATAAGTAGGAAAAACTGCTCGCAAAGCACACCAAGCCAAAAAATGTACAAAAATTAAAAACACACTTATGTACAAAAGGACATGCACGAGGGACTCATGCATAATATTTTTTGAGGTACAACCCATTTCTGGGCTGATTCAAAGGATATCCTTCATAATCAATTAGCTCATAGGCCCTGTTCTGCAAATCGCGCTTAACGATGTAGGGCCCATGCCACATGGGTTCGAATTTTCTTGCCCCCAACTTATCGTGAGCTTGGTCATACAAAAGGACTATGTCTCCTTCTACAAAGGTACGAGGGGAAACTGTTTGATCAAAGTGGGCTTTGACCCAATTTTTCTGTGCTTCTATGACTAGAGTAGCAAAGCGACGATTTTCTTCCTCCAGCGAGGTATTAGGCATTAATTCAACAACTATCTTGAGAGAAGGGATTTCACATTCAATCGGAAGGGTAGCTTCCAGACCGTAAAAAAGATGGAATGGGGTGAATCCGGTTGCATCCTTCACCGAGGTTCGGTAAGCCCAGAGAGCTAAGAACATCATAAGATGCCAATTGGACTTGTGCATCCCAATCGTACATTGAAGCATGGCGACTAAAACTTTGTTCACGGCTTCAACCTGGCCATTAGCCTGGGGGTAGTACAACGTTGAGCTGTCGTGATGCGGACCCAACTTAGTAGTCAAATCAACCATCATATAGTGGAAAAAATGAGAGCCATGGTCGGTGATAATGGCTTGAGAGACACCAAACCTGGTAATCACATGATTGAAAAGAAATTGTGTAGCCATCTTACCGTCAGATGTGAATGTAGGCATTGCTTTAGCCCATTTAGTGAAGTAGTCCACGACTACGATAATATAAGCATGCCCCCTCGACCGAGTGAGGGTTACACATCATAAAATCGATGCCCCACTTCGGAAAGGAACCAATGGTAATGACGAAATGAAGGAGAGCAGGTGGCGCACGCATCTTGCATTGGTAAATCTAGTATTCATGACATTTATGGACAACGACAATACAATCATTGAAAATGGTAGGCTAGAAATATCCAGCATTAAGGATTTTTTGGGCAGTAGCATACCCAGACATGTGACCGCCACATGTGCCAGAATGGCAGTCATTGAGGAATTTTTTAGCTTCCTCGAGGGTCAAACACTGGCAGAGAATAGAATCAGCTTCGATGCGGTATATAGTATCTCCGCCTATGTGATAAGGTTGTGAATGATGATGGATACGTCGATGAGCATCTTTCGTCAACTTAGACTGGAGGGTGGAAGTTTGGAGATAAACAATGATATCACTGTACCATGGATCGAGGGTGTTAATCAGAAAAAGAGTGTCATTTGGAATGCATTCCTCAAAACTGGAGGGAGAAGAAGCAGAAGGTAAGGAGCAGATCGAATCGATAAAAACCAATGATTTCTTTGATTTGGCGGTAGTAAACTCCAAATCGAACTCTTCGAGGATAACTATCCATTTCGAGTATTTTCCCCCCAGAAATTGTCGAGTCAATATATAGGTCATGGGGTTGTAATCAGAAATCACGGTTACTGTGTGAAGTAAAATATAATGGTGAAAACGTTTGACGACTTGAAATACTGCCAACACTAATTTCTCGAGACGAATTGTGTCTTTAGAAATGATAAACCCAAGGATTTTGTTGGAATTAACGCAGAATATATATTATGCGGATTGAGCCGGATGTTGTAGTGTCTATAGCGAAGAAAATTTTGACGGAGGTGATCCGGGTGGTCTTTACACTTAGCGAAATGAGTCAGAAGGTTATCCAGGTAAGGTTGAACAATGTGCTTAATATCATGGAAAGCATATGACATTGCTCTTTGGAATGTGGCACCAACATTCTTACGCGAAGGTGCCCCATGGATAGATGAAGGCGATCTTGTGTTGATCAGTCAGTATAATTTTCATTCGGTTGTAACCAGAGAACCCATCCATAAGGGAAAATATCTCTCTCCCAGCACATTCTTCAATGATCTGGTTGATGAAAGGAGTGGGATAGTTATCCTTAGGACAAGTGTGGTTGATGTCGCGGTAATCCACACAGAATCGAATAGTACTCTGCTTTTTATCCACAGGGATGATGTTAGAGACCCAATCTATCAAGGGGATCGGATAAATGAAGCCAACTTTGAGAAGTTTTTCAACTTCTCCCTTGATGGTGACTGGCTTTCTAGGGTGCATGGGATCAAGAAGTTGGTGAACAGGCTTCGTTGTAGGATAAGTAGGGATCTCATGCATGACTATACTCAAATCGATATCGAGAATTTCTTCATAACACCAAGAAAAACATCTCGAAACTCTCGGAAGAGACTAGTATAGACCTCGATCTCATCAGGAGAACATGTCACCCCAATGTGGATGTTCTCAACAATCCTCAGTTTAATGAAAATTTCAATAGGTATCATTTGCGTAATTTTCCCCATGTTACCTTCCACAAGAACTTCATGTGTCAAGATGGGCATTTGAAGTGGATGGGAAGGAGCTTGGGAAGAAATTTTTTCAAGACAAGTAGACATGGCCCCAAGGCCAGCCATAAAGGGGGAACAATGATGACTATCATCCCAAGGAGGATCCTTAAGAGACATGATTTCCACGATGGTTTCATCAGTGGGAAATGTCTCATTCAAGGGATCATAAGAATCTGAAGTGCCAAGCCAAGGGGATTGAGAATACATGTCGAGATACACACCCAAAGGAGTATGATCGGAGGGAGGAGGAGCCGAAGCCGAAATAACTTCACAATAATCAATTTCCATTGGGCTTAACGACATCGCGTCACCAAACGAATCAACCTACTCAGGTGAAGGGATGATCCAGGGATCAGAAGATGTGGAAATCATATTGACCTTAGCAGTATTGGGCGGAGGAAGAGAAAAAATACCCATAAGGGCGAGATATTTGAAGAGTCCCGACCCTATGCTCTCATAAGGCTTAGGAATACAATCTACATATGGAACGTTGCTCTCAGAGGACGTGGAAGTAAAAAAGGATAACATATTGGCAGTGATGATCTTTCCTTTGTGTGGAAATCGAAGAACAAAAAAGAGAGTGGACGGGACGCATAGCATAGCGAGAGTCCAACTACGACCAAGGAGAATATTATAATTAAGCTTGGCGTCAATGACTTCAACCTAAACATTAACCATTTTTCCTTCCAACGAGATAGGTAGGTTGACGAGAACACTAATAAGGCGAGATTCCCTTCCGTCAAAAGCTTCTAAAGATTTTGGAGACTGATTAAGGGCCAGAGAACCAATGAATTTATAGCATAAAACAAACATGATGCAAGTAGATGCACCTTCGTCCACGACTGCTCGATGGATATTCTTTGCATTCATCCCAACTTGGATAATCAGTGCAAGCTGGTGAGGGAGATGTGGAACAAAATTTTCCAAATCAAAAGTGATAAGGCTTGAATCGGCGGGGCCCACCCCTCTGATAGCGGATAACAAAGCCTTCCATTGTGATGGATAAATTTGAAGAACTTCCAACGTAGACATAGTAGATGGTACCTGAGCCAAATACTTAACAATACTGTAATGCTGAGTAGCACGAGAGTTTGGGTTATAGGAAGACTTACGGAGCACACCTTTAGAAGGTGGCTGTAAAACAGGCTCAGGACTGGGCCTTTCAATGTGAAGAGGGCCAGAAGCAGGTGGGGGAGGATGACCATTTGCAATCTCTTTCCCTATTGTATGATGTGGTTCGGTATAATCTTTCGATCTGGTAGCAATAGATATGGGTGCAACACCATTCATCATGAAAACCTAAGATCCAAAAGGGGTAGAGGACTGAGGTTGCTCCACCATCTGAGTTTGCTATGATGGGAATGGTTATTTAAGAATAGTCGGAGTGCCTTGAGTGCCTTTGAGCAGTCGAATCACCTCGGCCCATCGTGGATATTCCTTGGTGTAATGCTCGTCATCACAATTTAAACAAGGGTACTTCGGTTTGCGTTTCGAACCATCATCAACATTGGGTTTAGGAGAATCCTTTTTCGAGGTATCGGGTTTGGCCTTGCCTTTACCCTTTTTTTACTTTTGGAAGCTTTGTTCGTCGGGGTGGACTGGACGACATTAACTTCCATGGTCTTACCAGGATTAGGAGGTGACTGAGAAGCAGTATCAGTGGAAGAAATAGATTTTTGCTTCGCAAGATTGGGAGAGGACTTACGAGAAGTCTGAGACCAATGATACCATCGAAGAATGGTGTCACCGATGCTTTTGAAGTTCCATGTGACGGAACATCGGGCAAGAGTACATAAACCATGCCTGATTGAGAGTACACAAGATTGAGGTACTGGGCATGAGCGATGAATTTTTCCTCAGTAACAAATGCCCCCATAGCAATGTAATTAGCAATCAGACCGATAAAAGAGGTAGTGAACCAATCAGTGAGAAGTTGATCAGGGATCTCAAACTTGATCAAAGGACGACGCTGCCTCCATTCATGAATATGATCGGAGATATGAGTAGCGTGATTCTATTTCAAGGATGTTAGGATGTGCATCCCAGTTTCATAACGAACTGGTAACTGAAAATGCATGAGAAATTCCATGGCTAGAGAGTTGAAATTTTGAAAGATGCCGCGAGAGAGTTCAATGTACCACTTTGCAGCGGCACCAGTGAGAGTCCTTTGGAAAAGGTGTAAACAAATCAAATCATCAACCCAAGAGCTAGAGGAGCACCATAGATGGTATGTCATAACATGTGTCTGGGGTTCTTCTCTGGAATTGCCTTCAAATTTGGGACAATCGCCAGAGGTTTTGGTGGGAAATGGAGGCCAATATGGGTTATGAAGAATGGTATCATTCATTAACTTTGACACATCAGGTAGTTCCAGTGTAGCAAGGAATGGAAACTTTGGATTGAAAGGAATTATAGTCCTTTGATAGAGACTAGTATTGGGGTTCCAACTAGGTTGGGAGAAACTTTGAGCCGATATGTTTTGTCCCTAAGGATTTTTTCCATAGGGGTTATAATTTTAATAATTCTTCCCATAAAATGATTGAGGGCTAGGGTACTGATTCTGAATGAACCACTGAGGTCCTGTTTGAGCAACATATGGATTTTTTTGCGGGATTTAAGCAGTGCCTTGGGGCGGACCTTGTACCATAAAAGGTTGACCTTGAGGAATGAAAGATGGGCCCTGAGGCTGCACAGGTTGTCCCTGCGGTGCAGGTTGACCTGGATATTGAGGTTGAATAGGTTGTCCCTGGGGTGCAGGTTGACCTGAAGGAAGTGGACTAGGTTGCCCCTGAAGACTAGTTTGACCTAAAGGTTGAGATGAGCCAAGTTGCCCCTGAAGACCAGGTTGGCCCGACTGACTAGTGGAGGGTTGACCTTGTTGTACAAGAGATGGGCCTTACTGAACGTAAGGCTAGTTCAGTTGCACAAAAGGTTGTCCCTGAGGTAGATAGGTTTTCCCTTGAGAAGCATAAGGTGCTCCTTGCTGAACATAAGGTTGACCAGCAGGACCGTAGGGTTGTCCCTGTTGGACCGAAGGTTGTCCGTGAGGGGGTTGTCCTTGTGGACCATAGGGTTGTCCCTGTAGGTACGTAAACTGGTTGGGGTTAACCAACATTTGTGGCATTTGAACATACAATGGACCTTGTGCATGAGGCCCATAGTAATAGATGTGATTTCCATTTTCATCATAGTAATGAAGAGGTTTGATGGGATCTTGAACCTGCTAAGAACCCTGGGGGAAGTAATTCTGTTGTTTAATGGACATCATATACTAGTCGTACATCAAACCTCCAGGAATAGGATTAGAGGAGATAGGTGCACTACCAATAGGTTGATGGACTCCCGATACGTGAGGCTGTGATCCACTCACAACGGGTATAACAGGTATCGCAGAAGTAATAGGAAGCGTCCCACTAATAGCAGAAGATGACGACAATTGTTGGGTATGTGTTATATTCTTTCCATGACTAGCCCCACGTGCTGTACGTTGCGTCGGGCGCAACAGGGGGGTCACAAGGGGGGAGGCAGCCCCCACTGTTGGGGTCTGGGGCAGTGCCCCGGCGAAAATTGTTTTGGTGTACGGACCCACTCATAGGCAGACCCACCCATGTTTTGTGCATGAGTTTGCACATGGTTTTGGGGTACGATGGTTTTCGGCCCCTGGTATTTTGTAGATCCGGTCAAGGGAACTACGGTTATGTTCTAATCCAGGGTTAATGGATTGGGGTTTATGTATGCTTCGGCATGTATATATATGTGTTGTAACACTAAAAGGAATATAATGAAAAATCAAGCTGGTCGTCCCGATTTGGGATCCAGGAGAAAATCTCTGTGTTTATCTATTTTATGTTTTATGCTCTCGCTATTGTTTATTTTCTGTTATAAGATTCGTGTGTAGATAATTTCTGTTCAGGGTTAAAACCTACAACAATGACAGAATCACACTAGCGGATGGTGTGGAGGAAGCCACACAAACAATGGGCTAGGTTGGGACAGATGTAACCATCATCAAAACAATGGGAGTCAAAGAGGATGGACCCAACAGGAACGACCCTGCAGAAGAGGCCAGTGTACTCGACCATAGAAGATTATGATACAAATATGTAGCACTAGAAATTAACTGACTCAACAAACAATAAATAGCTGGGAGAGTTGAAGGCTGAGCCGTGACATGAGGAAAATTCTCTGGAGGGAAAGAATATTCTCCAATAGAAACATAAGTCTCTTCACTACTAATAGGACTCGTGGCATCCATATCGGATGAAGACATGGTGTCGGCAAAAAGGCGACGAGCGGTGGCAAGTAAAGCACGTGATAACGGTGACTCAAGCGGTTCTGAGGGTAGAGGGGGATCTTCTCTCAAAACAGCCAAAGTGTCTAGAGGTTTCCAATTGATATCAAATGGTTCCTTGGGGGGAGAACGAGTAGCTAGAGGTTGGATACTCGGAATAATAGCACGCCAGTAGTCGAGAGTCCTAACAGAATGAGATGTCTCCGAAGAAACTTCAGGGGAAGGTTCTTCACTACGAGGTAATGAAGAGGATGACAAAACCAGTGGTTCCACCACCGTGACTTTGTCTCAAAGAGAAGGAGAGAAAAGAGGTGATCAATTCGAGGCTTTAAGACCAATCACTAAGGAATTACCTAAGAACAGGCCAAGAAAATAACTTTAATGGGCATATGAACGTGGTTAATCAATTTTATGACACTGAAACAAAACTCTGCCTTTTCATTTTTAAAGAGTCGAGAAAAGGGCAAAAGGTGACTCTAGTCACTTTCGGTTTGGACGAGCTTGAAAGGACAAGTGCTCGATGATATTTTCAAATTTTAAAGTCACTGGAAGATCAAAATGACTACTCAAGAACTATAAGCAAGAGGGTGTACCAAGCTCCCGTGAACTGCAATATACACCTTGGTGATAAAATGAAAGGGAAATGACCAAGGACTTAACGTATGTGTAAGGAGTCTCTCCGAATGCTGTGTTCGGTGTATCACGGTTACACGGCGACAGACTCAACTGCCTATGGATAAAGGATTGCAACCTATGAGGTTCTCCCTTTATATACGCGATGGTATGGGGAGCGCAAGTCCATGCTAGTGCTGTCTAATGCCAGATGACGAACGACATCTACTAGGTTTAATGACACCGGAACACGTCACTAGCCTAGACCTATAAATGTGAGCGTTAAGTTTCAATGCTTCCTTAGGTTGATTGAGTTCATTTTAAAGTTTATCTTGAAATTATGTTTCAGTTTCAAGGCCTTACCGAATGTAATCTCAAATCTCTAATGCACAACTACATGAGAAATAATATCATTTCGATTCGATGAACAACTAGCTAAGAGAGGGAAAGAAGTTCACAACAAAGCAACAATCAATCGAATGCAGGAATGACTTTTCCTAATGCTACTAAGACAACCAAAGAAGAAAACGAAAGGATTTTCTCTTGTTGTTCAATTTTT
Organism: Pinus albicaulis; assembly: GCA_034641835.2. Taxonomy (NCBI): domain Eukaryota; kingdom Viridiplantae; phylum Streptophyta; class Pinopsida; order Pinales; family Pinaceae; genus Pinus; species Pinus albicaulis. The sequence continues at coordinate 610,846,600 of CM076573.1, forward strand.
AATGAGAAAGAAAGCTACTAAAACAAAATAGTACTTTTCATTTTCAAATAGAGAGAAAGAATGCAAATTTTGTTCTTTGATGTGAATGAGAAGCAATAATGCACTGTTACACTAAAAGGACAAAACACACACTAGCTTTGAGAAAATCGAATGAAATGATCAAAACACAAAGAGACCAATCCCAAGCGAATATAGAACACACTCAAAACTAGACATGCATTCCTTCACGCAGAAAAAGGACTTTCAAATCGACTCAATGAGCAATGTGTTCTATGCTCAGGGTGGTAGATGGAGGATCAAACAGACACCAAGATGACAATTCGACAATCCTAAAACACATATAATCAAGAGAAAATACCAAGAAATCAGACAATAAGATGAAAATATGAAAGACTAAACTAACTAATACACAACTTGGAAGCTCAATGAACATGTGGCCGAACCAGCAATCAAAGACACCTTGAAACTCTAGGATGAAAAAGGCACACTGATTAGATGAGGGATAGTCAACTGAAAAGAACGAGACATAGATGTCAAAAACAATTCAAGTGGACTCATCCAGGGAGGGAAAACCAATCCAGAGGGCAAGATGCATTGGAAAACTTGGGAAAGAGGCCTAAACCCAAACCTACAAGATTCGGTGCGTCTGTTCAGCAGTAATCCGTGCCGAATAGGGGAAATCACACCTGTAAAATAGGCAACCCACACCAATCGACGCGACTGTTAGGGAAACAAAAATGTTGAGTAAGGAAACCAAAGAAAGGAGAAAAGGAAGCTGAGAAATGACCAGGCTTATCACTCTGAGAATAGGTGAAGTGGCTTGAAACAGTCAGATAAGGAAAACAAATCAGAGAAATGGAAATAAGACCAAAGTCAGAAAGACAAGAAAAACTCCAAAATGAATCAACGACAGACGATAAACACACTGATCCCTAGTATGGTCGCCAACTTGTTGAGCAGGCAAATCCCCTGTTCGGAGAAAGGTGATCCCTCTAGCCCTAGGGTGGGTCTAGCAACAAGGGAACATGTTGGACTCCTAAATTACTAGCTTATAAATGAAATATGGACTGGAACAGATATCCTACCTCGGTCCAATGCTTTTTTCATGGCACGCGACAGTGATCCTTCGATCTTTGTCTTCACGCCTTACGCTCCGTGTTCGTGACGATGTTCATGCATCTGCACAAAGGACAATCAAGCGATGACAACACACAAGCATATAAATTCATCTAAAGCTATTCATATAGTCAAGGAGAGCTAAAAACTTTACATATAAATGGAAACAAAGTTGGAACCAAAAACCAGTCATGTGTTATTGATAAATGAAAAAGAAGTTTACAACCTTATGCCTTGACATTGCAGATCTCCTTCGACAGGTTCAGTTGGGCGCGTCTCAAGCATTTGTTCAAAATTCAACTTAATGAGGCAATGGGCTTAAACTCTCTCTCAATAATGGAATATTCTCTGCTTTCTTTAACACACCAGCTATACTAATGATTGTTTAGCTAGCTGAATCAATGTGAGGAGGAAAAAATTATAGAAGAGGAGGAGGTGGTTTGGGATCCCACATAAGGTGGAGGAGAGGTCTATCCCTTTGGGGAGTTGCACAATTGTAGGAAATAATAGGCCAAAGGGAGAAAATTGACGTGATTTAGTTGAAAAAACCATGATGACTTCGCTCATGAAGCTGTTAAGCATGGAAGCTTCATTTCTATTTTAAAAAACTTTCCAAAAATAGCTCAGTGCTGGTGCCCTTCTGAGATAGAGCACCAAAGGGCGTGGGGCCCAGTGTTAATTTATTCATGGGCATGAGGCCATAACTTCCTACCAACTCCGACCCAAAATCATATGCTTTTGAAGGTATGCTTGAGGAATGATCAACAAAGATTATGATCTTGACATGCCAAGGGATGCAATGACATTATGGAAATGTATGACAGTACACATGGGTCACTGAAATGATCCTCCAATGTGTGGGATGGGGATTGCAGGGACGGTGACAAAATATTGTGTAACAATATTGAGATATGATAATGGAGGAGAATATACATCCAAAGAGATTATAGCATTCTACAAGGAACCTAGGATTAAGATGGATTTGATAGTCCCATATAATCCCAAGAAAAATGGAGTTGCAGAATGAAAGAACTGAGCCATTGAAGAAATTTTAAAGGCGATGTTACATGATCAATATCTACCAAATTTCTTATGGGGATAGGCTACAAAGACAATCGTATACATTCAAAATCGAATTCCCCACAGGTCACTACACAACAAGACTCCAGAAGAAGTATTCATTGGGAAGAAACCAACTGTGGATCACCTACGTATATTTGGGTGTCCCATATATATTCAGAAAGAAGCTAGATTCATCAGGCATGAGAGGAACACTTTTTGGATACAAAAATTCATCTAAGGCCTATAGAATCTACATAAAGGAAGGAAACCATATAGAAGTAAGTCGATATGTCATATTTGACGAGAGTATTTCTTTCAACAAATATAAGGAACTTCCCATGGACTCTGATGATGAATAACTTCCAGTATTTTAAGAAGAAGTTAATGGGGAAGAAGAAGAAACTCATCATGAAGATGAGGGTCCAAGTGAACCCATTCAACCTGTGGACTCCCTGAATCAAGAAAGACACTAAATTCGTTGAAATCTACAATACTTTATGCAGAAGGTCATGGGAAACGAAAGGCTTAGAGAAAGAAAAAAACTGAAGAGATATTATGGGTATGTTGCATACATGACAAAAATAATAGAAGAAGAACCATCCAATTTTGAAGAGGTTGTAAATCATTAGGAATAGAAGGATGCCATGAATTAAAAGCATCAATCTGTAATGAAGAATGGAGTTTGGGAGATCATACCAAGGCATGAAGAAAAATATGTGGTAACTTCTAAATGGAGATACAAGATCAAACATGCAGCTGATGGAAGTATTGATACATATAAGGCACGATTTGTGGCTAGGGGTTTCTCTCAACAAGAAGGCATCGATTATGAAAAGACATTTGCTCCGATAACACGGTATATAATGATTCATTCATTGGTCTCTCCGGAAGCATCGATGGGATGGACCATCCATCAAATGGATGTCAAAATTGCGTTTCTAAATGGAACAATAGATGGGGAAGTATATATAGAGAAACCCTTGGGATTTGAAGTTAAGGACAAGAAGGCATATGTTTTTAGATTTAAGAAAGCATTATATGGCCTAAATCAAGCACCAAAGGCATGGTATGCTAGAATGGATGCATACCTACAAATAATAGGCTTAAAAAAAGCTATGTTGATCTGAACTTGTATATCAAGGTTGTATATGGAGAAACTGCAATCATTCTTCTGTATGTATTTGATCTTATCTTGACATGTGTAGAATATTGAATTGAAGAATGCATGAAGTAACTAGCAGCAGAATTTGACATGAAGGATCTAGGGATGATGCATAACTGCTTGGGACTAGAAGTCTGGAAAGGACCTGATGATATTTATCTGGGTCAAGGGAAGTACGTGATCAAGATGTTGAAGAGGTTTGATATGATGGGTTGTGTTGATCATGTCAGCATTCTGTTAAATTCCGTTAAATTCTGACAAACAATCCCCTTTAAAACCCCTCTATTTGGCCTAAAAAAATCGTTTTTCTGCCTATCATTCCCATTTTCTAAACTCAAAATTGCATTTAAAAATGGCAAAAAACCCGCATTGGAAAATATATAAGGCCTAGCCCCTTCAGCCCGAGCCCTTTTAATCTTTTCCTCCCACATGACCCAGCTCCAAGATCAAGAGCTAGACCAATGGGCACTTATCAAATACGTATCGGGCGCATTTTGAGCCGTCAATCTGTACAGATTGGACGACGTTCGTTCATCTCCATCGCGCCCGTATCCCGCCTGCCTACCGTTTGATCAAACCGTAAAATCAACGGTCCGCAGCCTATCTGTCTCGGTGGTCCCCGCCCCGCTTCCACTGTTCAAAAACTGCCCGGTATCTATCGCACCGCCTTTCGGAGGCGGGCGGTATTTCTCAATTCGGAGCGATTCCATACATCGCTTGCCGCGTGTCCCTGTGTACGATTCCAAAACCGCCCTCCATCACACGTTATTGTTCGGCAAAAGATACGGAGCGATATACATTATAGCCGTCCGATCTGGGGGTCTCCATCCAATGGTTTTCGCTCCTCGAAGCTGCACGGAGGTTAACCTGGGGAAACTGTACCCCTGGCCCATGGTCCATCGCCCTCCGACGCATTCTCAGCCATCGATCTTGTCTTGAGATCGAACGGTCCAGATCATTTTCATGCTCCGCCATTAACTCAGTCTTCCTCCACACCACCCGTTCCATGTGTGTGTCACATGTTTCCTCCTCCCGTTATATATTCCAGTCATAAGTCAAATTTTCATTGTTTTACATTAAAAACCTCCGCCTAGTTCATCCGCCATTGTTCCACTGCATTTTTCATTGCCACCCCGCATACTTCTGCCATTTCATCATGCCGCGTTGCTACACAGTCATCCACACTGCATCTCTATCTCCACGCATGGTTTTTTTGTAACAAGTTTGCGGGTTTTGCAGGGTTTCAACGACGAAAGACTGTTGTGATTTACAGTCTTGATTTCAGTAGTAGAAGACACATCAAAGGACCATTTCCAGGAGCTGAAATGATGAAGAAAGGCCTAGGAAGGCAAATCGATAAGACTTCCATTAAAGAAGCAGGGTTAAAATCTGTCAAACCCTGCAGGGACATTCAAGGCGCCGATTTCGCAGATGAAGATATTAATGGAGCAGCAGAGAAGTATCAGTGGATGATTGAGGAATTCAACGTTCAGCATTGAATATTTTTAGCTGTGACTTAGGGTTTAGAAGGCAGAGGGTACAATGCACCAGAAACAATACCCTCCAGGTTTCATTTCAGCACCATTTTCTTTCAGGAAAGGACGGAATGTTTATGTGATTTCACTGCTTTGCCATGTTCCTGGAGAGATTTCTACCCAGTGCATTTATTTCAATTAGCAGGCCACAGAGTAAAAACAACATTACAAAGTCATCGAGCAGTATGGGCATGCACGTCTCCGCCATTCTGTTTTAATGAGACAATTAAATGTTCATCACCTACTCCCTTTTTGAGCTTCCTTGTTCTCCTATAAAGCTCTCAAAGAACATATGATTTAGGGTTCCAGATTTTATCAGAAAATTCTGCAGTGAAATGATTTTTGTATACATTTTGTAAAACTCTTGTATGAAGGCTCAGAGCTCATAGGGTTTCAGTGAGGAGAAGTTCCATCTGTTAAAGAGGATTATGGTCTTTGGTATTTCACAGTCTGTAACTTTCTCTTATGTGTTATTTAAATAGATCATTTCATTTCATCCATCTTTCCTGTATCATGTTTTGGAATGCAAGTGGCTCACTGATTTATGGTATGGATTTTTCCTAGTTGATACCCATGCTCCGATTAGTCAAGCGCTTTAAATATGGCTCATGCATGATATTCTATTCCACTATTCATCTAAACCGTATTTCTGCTATATTAGTTGCTTTGGGAGGGTGTTTTTAAAACACTATTGTCATGTATGGATTCTTAGATTGGTAAGCCCATGCATGGTGGTATTTTGTATGTGGGTATCAGCTCAATGTTAACTAGTATCTTCTTAATATTTCATTCACTACATACACCTTCTGATAATTTATTTCTGTGAGGTATTTCTGAATCGGCCCGCTTTATAGTAAGCTGTCTCTGAATTGTCTGCTGCTTTTATATTGGAGTTTTGCATGTTGCCTCTGTAATATCCTTATTTCTGTGTCAGTTTTTGAAGGTCTTGGTTCCATTCAGATGAATTTTCCTTGTTTTACAAGAGATAGCATGAGAGCTTGTTATTGATAACTCCCTCTGTTATACCATATGCTCCTTGCTATATAAGATGTCCTAGGCACTGGTCTATCACAACTCTAGGCTATCTCTAGGAACGACAACATCTTTTTGGCGCCATTGCCGGGGATCGAAGTTGAGAAAATTAAAATCCCTGGGCCTCGACAAAACCTAATTCACTCTTCAAGTAGGTGAGTATGGAGAGTTGAGAGTTGTAGATCCCTCACCTTGGCGACTCCACATTTGTTATTAGATAAATCTATTTGCAGTCCTGGCTCCTTGTAAGCCACACCTGAGGTCAGATACGTCTAAGCCAAAGACACCTTCAATGTCTGACCCTGAAAGGATCATACATAGAAGAAATTGGAGGGAAAGAAAATCAGTTCGCTCTGAAATCCCTGAATTATCTATAGAAGACTTTCCATCCTCTTCTTCTCAAGAAGCTCAAGTGCCAGATCCCGACTCCACTGTGGGAGACACTGATTATTACTATTCAGATAGCCCACCCCGAGGAAGTATCAGAAATAAGGATAGTTTTCACCCTACTCCTGAGGTTGAAGAGGTGAAAGAAGTCACTGAAGTATCTGCTGTTAACAAACCATTATTCCCTTCAACACCTCAGCCTGCTGTTATGTATATTCCTATTGTTATCCATACTCCACTTCCACCTCCTCCTCCTCCTCTTACTCATCAAACTATTGCACTACCTCCACCCCCTCCAATGGAAAATGTTCCAGGCTTCTTTCTAAATAAATATGCCCCTCTGGCATTACCCCAAGTGTTGAATGATTTGCCACAGGATTATTTGAAGATTTTACCCCGATTCAATGGGGAAAATGAGATTGATGCTCAAAAACATCTCGAGGTCTTCTGTGCTTTTGCAGAGAATTTTAATGTGGAAAATTTAGATGTGGTCTTAAGGATTTTTTTCCAATCTCTTGATGGTGAAGCTCGAAAATGGTTTAAGACATTGGCAGGTCGTTCTATTACCACTTGGGAAATAATGGAAGATACTTTTCTCAGAAAATGGGGAGAGAAGAAAGACCATGGACATTGTCTTACTGAGTTCAATACACTCAAGAAGAGACATAATGAAGGGGTATCAGAATTTATCAAAAGATTTAATAAATTGTATTTGAATCTTCCTGCTGAGATGAAACCTCATCAAACTGCAGCTAAAGTTGTTTTTGTAGCAGCTTTTGATTCAGAATTTGGTTTCTCTCTCAGAGAAAGAAAGCCTGCTACTCTGGATGATGCTCAGTCAGATGCACTAGAGTTGGAAGAAAACTTTTCCTCCACCGGTAAATCAAAAGGAAGATCTGAACATGATACTAGAAGAAGGGGCAAAGAGGAGGTATCTACCTCCTATCAAGACAAAGACTCAGCTAATGACAGAATTGAAGAAATGAGAAAAATGATTAAGAACCTTTCTGGTAAACTAGTCAAGCTTGAATTGGAGACCAAGAATTCAGCCACCAAGAATTTCCACAATGCTCAGAACAGAGGTTACAATCCTCAGTACAGGAAACCACCCCTGCAAATATTGCCAAGGGAAACAAAAGAACAACAAGATCAAGTACCACACCCATTGTACTTGGAAGGTCCAGTAGATGATTCTACTGAAGACACTGCCTATGGAATGGAGGATGCAGAAGAATGGAGAAGAATTCCCTTTGTAGGGAAATGAAGAAGCTGAGTGCCCATTGCAAGAAGAAGAAAAGACCAGAGACACAGAAGATGCAGAAATTGATCATTATTGTAAACAATTTGCTGATTTCATGCAAGCACAATTCAATAGAAGATATGATCTCAGATCTTCTAGGAAGAGGACTCGTACTCAAGATCAAGAAGAGGAGCCTCCCCAAAAAGAAGCACTTGCTCAGAAAGAATCAACAGTGCAGAAAATCACAGACAAAGGTAAGGGCCCTCTAAACAAACCTTTGCAGTCTAATGATCAAATTCCTTCCTCTTCAAAAGTGGTCATTCCTCCTAATACCAAATCTGAGTCAAAAGAAGTTAAACCCTCAGCTGAAAATAAAGAGTCAAAAGAAGTTGTAATAGAAAAATCTTCTCCTGTTTTCAGCCTGCAAAAGGAACTTGAGAAAGTCAAAATCCCAGTCCCCTTGACTGAAATATTAAAGCAAACTGCATATCAATCTCAAGTCACCTCTTTCATGCTCCCTCCAGAAGCTGCACTCACTCCAGATAGCCTCAACCTTCAAGAAGAAAGACCCATGGTTGTCTTTGGTCCACATGTTGAGGAATTAGATGCTTCTACCCCTCCCTTTTATGTGTCTCTAGTGATTCATGACCTGCTATTACATAATTGTATGCTAGATTCTGGAGCTTCCCATAATATATTGCCTTTGTCAGTCATGGAACAACTAGGACTACAAATCACCTGTCCATACAAAGATCTCTATTCATTTGATTACAAAAGAGTTAAATGCTTGGGAATGATCAAGGATTTGGTGGTCAATTTGGCCTAAATCCCAGCAAAAAGTGTAGTAATGGACATCGTGGTGGCAAACATCCCAGCTCGCTTTGGCATGTTACTGTCAAGGTCCTGGGGGACAAAAATTGGTGGGTCAATCAAGATGGATTTAACATACACCACTATCCCAATTTTTGGTGGCCAGGAGAGGAGGTTGTACAGGGAGACTAGATTTGTCAAGATGGTGACTAAGGATGAAAACTCTGTTAATTCACCAGTCTATAGTAAAGAAGGAGATTTATCATGCTTGATGCTGGAAGAAGATCTAGATTATTCTCAAGAACCGTCCTTCTGCTAGATCAAGACTGAACAACCCTTAGAGAGCCATGAAACAGGAATATGGACACTTCATTTTGATGGAGAAAATTCAAGAGAAGGTAATGGAGCTGGAATATTGTTGATTTCTCCTACAGAAAAATGGGTCCCATTGTCCTTCAAACTAGAATATGAAGCTACTAATAATGTGGCTGAATATGAAGTGCTTCTGTTAGGACTGCAGACAGCCAGGAACATGAACATACAAAGTTTAAAGGTTCTGGGAGATTCAGAACTGGTGGTTAGACAAGTCAGGAATCAATGTCAGACCAAACATCCTAGGCTGAGGGCTTATAGGAATGAAGTTTGGGACATGGTAGAAAATTTCTTCTTGGCATTCAATATCCAGTTCATGCCCCGATAACAGAATATGATGGCTGATTCCCTTGCTGTGGCTGCTAGTACATTTCGACCACCGCAAAACCCTCTTTTAAGATATGAAGTTGAGGTGCGTCATCGGCCGTCAATCCCAGATAACATCAAACACTAGAAGGTATTTGAAGATGAAGAACAGATGAAGAGATTCCTGGAAACAGTGGGGGAATTCTCCAATATGGAGATCGATGCTGAAGAAGGAGGTGAGTCTGAAGATACTTCAGAAAGAGATTGGGATGAGAAAGTGACATGTAATAAGGTGTTGCAGTTAAAGGGAAACATAATACCTAGAGGGTTGGTGCCTCTAGAAATATTATTTGATAAGAATGATTTCCCACTGCAGCCAAGAAAAGTGGTAGAAGAAGATAAGGTAGAAGACCTGAATTTGGGTACTGATGCTGACCCCAAAATTGTCAAATTGTCCAAGAGAGTCCCAGAAGAATATAAGAGACTATATCAGAAATTATTTCAGTCCTAAAAATATGTGTTTGCATGGTCCTATCAGGATTTGAAAACTTTTGATATCAGTATTATGCAGCAAAAAATTCCACTGAAGGGAGATGCAAAGCCCCATAAGTAGAAGCTCAGACAGATAAATCCCCTGCTGCTTCCTTCTATTGAGAAGGAAATTAAGAAGCTGTTAAAGGCCAAAATAATTGTGCCATTGAGATACTCTGAATGGGTGGCAAACCTAGTCCCTATCCGGAAGAAGAATGGAGAAATAAGGCTGTGTGTGGATTTCAGAAATTTAAACAGAGCATCCTTAAAGGATAATTATCCACTGCCTAAAATGGATCGCATCCTGCAGAAGGTGGTTGGAGCTTCTAGGATGTCAATGATGGATGGATTTTCTGGTTATAACCAGGTGGCTGTACTTCCAGAAGATCAAAAGAAGACCGCTTTCACCACACCATGGGGTACATTTATGTATGCCAGGATGCCTTTTGGATTGATTAATGCAGGGGCCACTTTTCAGAGGGCTATGGAAATTGCTTTTGTTGGGGAGCAAGATAAATTTTTGGTAGTCTACCTCAATGATATCACTGTATTCTCAAAGAATGATACTGAGCATATTGAGCATTTGCGTAGAACATTTGAGAAATGTAGAAGGTATGGTCTCTCCCTAAACCCTCAGAAGTTTTTGTTTGCATTAGAAGAGGGAAAAATTTTGGGACACATTGTAACAAAATATGGGGTGAAGATAGATCCTAAGAGGGTAGAGGTTATAAATGGTATTGCTTTTCCCAGAAATAAGAAAGAGGTACAAGTATTCCTAGGGCGCATCAATTTCCTGAGAAGGTTTATCCCTAACTATGCTGAAATAGTTAGGCATATAACAGACATGATGAAGAAGAGTAATGAGGTAAAGTGGTCACAAGAATCACGAGAAGCCTTTGCTAGGATTAAAAATGCATTTGCTGAAGCCCCTGTGCTAGCTGGGCCAGATTATTCCAAACCTTTCATGATCTTTTCTTTTGCATCACCTCATACAGTAGCTGGAGTTTTATTGCAGAAAAATGAGGAGGGGTATGAGCAGCCCATAGCTTTCTTCAGTCAGGTGCTCCGTGATGCAGAATTGAAATATAACATATTGGAAAAGCAAGCATACGCCCTAGTAAAATCCCTCAAAGCATTCCGCATGTATATCTTACAGTCCCATATCACTGCATTTGTGCCTGCAGCTGCTGTAAAAGATATTCTTATTCAGGGGGATAGTAAAGGAAAAAGGGGGAAGTGGACTGCCAAGATACATGAGTATGACTTAGACATCTACCCTACTAAGATGATCAAAGGACAAGGGTTGGCCAAGATCCTGTCTGAAGCAAACTATCAAGCTTTGGGTATAAACTTGTCCATAATAGAAAGTGAGGTATTTGAGGAAAAAGAAGAGCGACAAGGAATTGGGGTAGCTACTCCGGGTACACATATAAAGTACCTCACCAGTCAGTGGTACAAAGAGATAGTAGAATATCTCCTCACACTCAGCTATCCTCCAAGCTGTGATAAAGCTAAATATAGAACACTAAGATTGAAATCATAGAAGTACATAGTCACCAATGGCCGGCTATACTGGCGTGATCCCTCAGGCATCCTACTCCTATGTCTCACTGTTACACTAAAAACTGTCATCCTGACATTTTAATATGAGTATGAGCTCATTATTACTCATAATTCCTCCTTTTTCAAGTCTAACATATCAACTCCTCATGTCAAGCTTTCAAAATCAGAGAAAAATTCCTAAAAATCCCCTAAACATTAGTATCGCACTTTCTCTATTCATTTCCTGCGGTCCCGCACCTAAAGTTTAGCTTGCCTGCGGAATCATACCACACGTTCTTTGTGTTATGGGTGCGGACCTCTGTAAAACTCAAAAAGGCAAGAAAGTAAAGATAAAAAGTGGATTTCAGATGAATTCTAGAAGATTATAGATGGGAATTTTCGGGAATGGATACGCTTTGAGAAGGTTCATGCATCCCTCACTTGATGGAGCTAACCCCTTGATGTAAGGAGCTAATCCCTTTGAAGGAGGATTCTATCCCTTCATATTTGGAACAAGAAACCTCCTCTTTTCCACTATAAAAAGAGGCCTTGGGTAGCCTCAAAAGGAGTTCAAGCTTAAGATATTTGAGGTTAAATGTTGTTGAGATTCAGACTCAGTTAACTAAGACTTTCTGTGAGGTTAAATCACTCATCTCTATCTGTCTTGGTTCAAAGAGTGCAATGCTTGTCAAATTAGAAGAGATTCCTGCTTCGGACCCCGGGAGGACCTGCATGACATCAAGGCACAGGTTGTAAAGGTTTTATTTATTTGAAGTTAATACAAATATACTCATTTCTCTCATTAAACTGTCTATTTATGGTTTATTTCATAAATTCCTTGATCATTATGATGAGTATGGTTTATAATAATGTCTATACAGGTGCTGTGTAATCTTTTTGCTTGTTTGTGACTGCAGATTCACGAAGAACGTTCTTTCAAGTGCACGGGAAGGACTTCAACGAGATCAAGCAAGCGCTGGACATAAGGTAGGCCTTACACCTATATAGTATTTTTATGAATCTTGTATGCTTAGAGAGAGATTAGTATAATTGGTTTTTTGTTGCTAGTTACTTTTAGTACTAGAGAGATCGGTCTTGTCCGCAAGACAGATTAATCTACACAACAAAATGGCGACTCCGCTGGGGAAAGAACTTGTTGTTTTTGGTTCTCTTTTATTTTTGATTTGAGGAAACATTTTTTCCTGGTTTTTGATTGATACATATCTGTCTGGGTAATTTAGATTTTCCCTGTTTTTGAAAATTTAGAAATATTTTAAGTTTTTCTATAATTTTTCCTAGGACCGCACTCTGGCTTACTTTGACAGTGCGGGCAGGTTCGCACTTTCTGTAAAGAATACAGTGCGGGACCGCACCTGTCAATACCGGTTGCCTGTGGACCCTGTTAAAATTTTAGAAAATCTCTAGATTTCTTTCTCTAGTTTATTTTTATTTTGATTTAGCCTTTTGGTGTCTACCCAGACTGATTATTGTTTCTGTCAAGAATTTTTTGTGAATGAACTCCAACAGTGTTGATGTTTTGATGATTTTCTAGAAGATTTTGCAGTTTGGATTGTTTTTCCGCTTGGTCTTTGTAGCGATTCGAACTTTTGACAATTTGCAGTATCTAAGATTACATTGATCTCTTTTTGTCTTTTGAATCCGACCTGATTGTGAAAACATCCTATATTGAGAAATTGAGCCTTTTGTTTCTTTGCGAATCTTCGAAAAAACTTGGTTGAAAGTTTTGAATTTCATTTTTATAAAAAAAAACATATTTTGAGTGTTTTTGATCTGTTTGTCATTCTAAACAAATAGACTCTTAGTTTTTTGAACAACTAAGGAAAACATTTTTTAAAAAAATCTTAAAGTTTTTACTCAATTTAGATTTTAGATCTAAAGATTAGATTTTTTAGTTTTGAGTAGTTTTAATTTTTTGTAGCTTTCTTTCGAAGGAAAATTGTTTTGTAGCTTCTAGTTTGGAAATGAAAAGGATTTTTCTTATGAGCTTTGATCATTTATCTTATTATTGAAAAGACAAAGTAGTTTCTTTCAATTATTTTTCATGTTTAAAGAAGGAATTAAAAGGATTGCATTCTCCAACTCTTTCTTTAGATAGAAAGTTCATTGAAAGAAAAATAATTGATTATCATTCTAGGTGCATTTTAGTGTTTTTTGGAACTCGAGTCTTCACATCATCCAAAGTTTCATTTCCGCACCCATTGACTTAAGAAACAGCTCATAAAAGTAACGCTTAATTAAAATTCATCTAGTAATCTTTTTATTTCTAGGGCTCTTATCACCAACATAGCTTAGGCTAGTATCTTGGAGTAGGGAGTAATTAACTCTCCAAGATAGCTAAAACAAACAAGTAGATATATCTTGCGGTAGGAAGAATTCCAGTTGTTGCATCTATGCTCTGGGAAGCTCCTCTTAAAGGAGTTAAGCACGAGATCATATCTGAACCAGTGGGGTAATCAATCCTTCCTCATTGGGAACGATAGAAGATATACACGTATTAAAAACGGTAAACCTTGGATAGACCATTGTCGAGGAGCCAGGGGTCACTTGTCGGTAAACCTTGGATTCTGTTCAAGGAGCCTTCAAGGGGATTGAGCTTTGTTACTCTGCCCTTGCGTGTGTGTCGGATCGTAGACTGTTCCCCCAGGTATATTTGTTTCAGTTGGTAACCTTAGTGACAATAATCTTTAGGATTCTTTCCTAAGGCGACGGTGGAGGGAAGATCCCACTGTACCTAGAACAGACGTCGACTAGACTCACTTGGACTCTCTGGGAGGTTCTCTTCACTCGAGATGGTTTTGTGAAGAAACTTGTGCCAGTCTGTTTCATTAAGCAGGTTGTCGGGGTAACTGTTACAACTGCCCTTTTCGTGTTAAAATTCTACTAAGTTGGATTTCATCACCAACTAGTGTTTTTAGTACGGAAAGTTACCTGTTTGTGTGTGGTTTGAACTCTTATATTTTTAAGCGAATGATTCAATTGTTTGTTTCTTAGAGACTTTAGGTGTTTTAATTGAAATTTTTCTTTGTTTGCGTGTGATTAGATAATTTTTAATCGTGGCGGAATTGCCGAGACAATCCCGGAGAATACAAGGGAAACCCCCTGAATATTCACCAAGTCAACTTGAAGGGCTTCGTGCTCTGGTAGCATCCAGTAGCAGTAGAAATAGATCAACAGAAATTGGAAGTTCATCTATAGTTATACATCCTGATCATCAAATACCTACAACATAATACATTCAAGAACCGATTTCAGTTTCTGAAGTTACTGAAAGTATTTCTCCTTCTGGTGAATTATCTGACGAACCTGAAATCTCTGAACCTGAAACTGAATCTTCTGTTTTGGAAACATCCTCAAGATTTATTACACCAACTTCTAGCGATCCAGGTTCACCTAGGGTAAGAAATATCATTACAGACAATCTTCCCTCTGGACTTATTTCTATTGAAGAACTTACTAATCCAGACGAAGACATATCTCTTCCCGACTCCCCTCAATCGTTAAATTTTAGGGAGCGTGAATCTATTTTCTACAGCCCCATTCGAACTAATCCTTGGTATCTCTCTTTAACGAAATGTTTAGAGAATCCGGGTCTTGCTTTAATTCCACCTCGAATTCCATTTCATCCTACACCCAGAGGTTATTATCCGTCATCTTTTATGGCCGGAGAGTCATCCATGTTTTCTCAAATGCCGGAATCATTTTTACATGGTGGTCCTTCTGTTCCTTCGGGATATCAGTCTTTGTCTGGTACTTTCTCGGGAGCAACTCCTCAACCCATCGAAAACGTGTTATCATCTGGTCTTGATGGACTTAAAATTGAAACGTCGAACGCAGAACAAATTTTTATGATGTCTGGTAATATTCCAAATCCTCAAACTCAAGGCAGTCAGTTTTCTTCTGGGGGGCAACCTCAAGGAACTCAGTTACCACCTGGGGGGCAACCTCAGGGTAGTCAGTTACCGCCTGGGGGCCAACCTCAAGGTAGTCAGTTACCACCCGGGGCACAACCTCAAGGTAGCTTTTTCCCAAGACAAACTGTGGAATCATATTATTTTGGGGGGCAACCCCAAGGACAGTACATTCCTCAAGGTCAACCCCAAGCACAATATGCTCCTCAGGGTCCTTATCAACCCCAGCCTCAGTACGCGCCTAAGGGTTATCAACCTCAAGGGCAGTACCCAATTCAAGGTTACCAACAGCCTTCTGGTCAACCATCTGTTCAAGGAGCCGGAAATTTACCTCTTAATTATCAACCCTACGTTCAACCAGGTTATGGTCCTTATGTTCAACCTTCTATGGGACAATACCCCGGAATGATGGTGTGGGATTCGTCCCAATATAAACAGCCTTTACAGCCTAATGTGCAGTTTCCTTATCAACCTGGCCAGCCATTGGTTTCTGGTTCAACCCAGCAACCTGTTCAGCCAGCTATTCAAACTCCTGCACCTAGTTCAATTCAGCAGACTGGGCCTAGTACACCTCAGACTCCGCCTCAAACTGCTACAACTACTGCAACGTCTGTTCAACCTGTCACACCTGTTTCTGGAGTATCTGTAGCCCCGAGTTCGGCTACCCGTGTATCCGTGCAAATCCCTCAAGTCTCTGTACCTCAGTCAGGACCTTCAGTTCAGACTTCGGTTCAGATACCTATAGGACAAACCGGTACAAGTACAGTTGTTACAAGTCAACCTCAATTTACGTATCAACCGTACCAGGGACAGCCACAATTCGGTCCCTATGTACAGAATCCAAGCTATCAGTATCAACCGTACCCCGGTTATACTTATCAACAACCTCAGTATGGTCCGGTTCATCCTGGTTTTCCAGGGGGTTACACAATACCTAATGCAAATCCGATTCCTAATTATCCTGGGTATCCACCTCCTGGATCTGCTTTGGCTTCTCAAGGTTTTCGCGACCCTAACCGTCAATTACCATTTATCGCAACTTTGGAATTACCTGATTTGACGCGCCTTACAAATGATCCCATTTTTTATTATCAGAACTGGCCGCCAATGCCTCATAAGTTGCCCAGTGATATACCAAAATTCGAAGGTAAGTCAGGAGAGGATCCATCGAATCATGTTATGACTTATCACCTTTGGTGTGCATCTAATTCAATCATTGATGATTCGATTCGCTTACGTCTTTTCCAAAGAACCCTTATAGGTCTTGTTGCCAAATGGTACATTGAGTTACCACGCGGCTCGTTTCATAATTTCAGTGAGTTAGCAACAGCTTTCTTGACTCATTTTCAGTTGCCTATCAGATACGACAATGGCACAGAATTATTAACTTCGCTAAAACAATCTACATCCACGTATATTTCTGATCATATTCATGAATGGCGACGTAGACGACGTTTGGTGAAAGTTTATATTCCGGATCAAATTTTGGCAGAATGGTTTGTTAAATCATTGTTACCCAAGATCACTGAAGATGTAGCTAAGGTTGGTGTTGTTACTGAAGAGCAAGTAATTGCTCAAGCTCAGTACCTTGACCTCGTTTATACGCAGTCAGGTACTTTACATGAAAAAATCCGAGACCTTCCAAAACAAGGTCAAATAGCTGCTGCTCCTTCAGGGTCTCATGCCGCTGACGGTATGATTGGTACAGTCAATTCTAAAAGTAAGAAGAAATCCTCAAAGAATTCTTCTCCAATTATAACTTTACCTGATTCCCCGAAAGGAGAATCTTCTCCCGAAGTTTCCGCCGACATTCATGTCGTTGAAACATCTACGACAAAATCAAAATCCGGTGGTAAAAAGAAGGGGAGGAACAAAAACAAAAAGAATTTGAAAGAGAAAACTGATAAAGATGAATCCAATGACGAAAAACGTAAACCTCGCTATCCTTGCTTCATTTGTGAACAAGATCATTTCACGAAAGAATGTCCATATCGAGACGAAGTTACGAAATTCGTCAAAGGATCGCAACAACCTGCTGTCTTGAAGGATCCTTTTCCAATTCAAGATAGTAAGATGATTGGTTCTTCCTCGACTACTTTAGAAGAGCCTATTATGATGATGTATCATGTAAGGATTGCGACGCGATCGCAAGATTACGGTTCTAAGAATCCTGTTGATGGCAAAGAAGCAGAGTCTTCTAATGCAAATACATCAAATACACCTCCTCCTGTTTCCGGTCCGCTACAGATCGAGAAACAAAATCCAGACTTAATAATCAAACCGCCTGCTAAAGGTGTTCTTCATAAATCAACTTTCAATCCACATGCGAGAGCTACTCAGAATTACAACATTGTTGAAGACTTAGCCGTTTCTCCTTCAGCAATGTCGGCTTTGGAAGTGCTGCAATCATGTCCAGCACAACGTAAATTATTATTGTCTACTATAGGAGCTGTCGATGTTCAGGATTATAACCTTATAATATTCGATTTAGAAAATAGTACACCACGTCTTCCTCACCAAATGGCTTTCCAAATTCCAGTGTTAGTAAAAAACAGACCTATTTTTCGGACTGTGATTGATGAGGGAGCTTCAACGTGTATTATGTCGATTCAGTGTTGGAAATCACTTGGATCTCCTACACTTAACCAATCTCCGACAATTCTAAAAGCTTTTGATGGTCGAGGTTTTCAACCTTTTGGTATTTTGCAGGATTTACCCATAGGGGTCGAAGGTAAAATCGTTAATCTAGATGTGGAAGTGGTTGATGCCCCTCTAGATTACAACCTTCTTCTGGGTCGTAGTTGGTCCTATGCTATGACTGCTGTTGTCTCTTCGGTATTTCGACTTATAAAATTCCCATATCAAGGAAAGATCATGAAAATAGATCAGTTAACTTATTTCTCATCTGACCCAGCCTCTACAGAAACAATCCAGCATGTTGGTAAAACGGCTATCCCTTATAAGGATGTTGGAGTAGGTTTGATTAAAGATTCTGGTTTACTAGGAACTTTTTCCTTTCCTCCTCCTAACGTATCGCCTTCTACTACAAGTATTCACATGATTTCGTCAGACACTGTTATGTTTGATGATCCTTGGATTATACCTTCAGAATCCGAGATAGATTCATTTGATGGCGTGATGCCTTTGAGTCCATTTGAAATTGCGTACCAGGCTGTACAGTCTTTTTCCGACCCCTTTTCAACCGAAGTTGATCCAATGAATGGGATCCAAGAGGAATCACTTTCTATATCTACTTCAGTTACAATGACATTTCCTGAACTTGTTCATACAGATGAGAAAATTCGTGAGTTTTTGTCTGTTGATGATTTACCATGGGAAGATTTACATCACCGATCTTCATTTTTACCTGAATTAGATAATTTTGAAGATGATTTCGCTTCAATTTTTACTGCTGAATATGCCAAGGAACCTCAGAATCCATTGCAAAATCCTGATTCTGAGTTAAATTTGGAAAATATATCTAGAACGGTTCCAATTGACATTTCAGCAAAACCAGGAATAATTGAAAACATTCATATAGGTGCTTGTTGTACAGATGAAGAAATTCAGACTTATAAAGCCCTATTTCAAGAATTCCGTGATGTGTTTGCCTGGTCTTATGAAGAAATGCCAGGAATTGATCCATCGATCGTCGTTCATGAAATTAAGACTTACCCGGATGCTAAACCTGTTCGTCAACGATTACGTCAAATTCATCCTAGAAAAGATGCTGCTATAAAAGCAGAAGTTGAAAAATTACTTCGAGCAGGATTCATTTATCCAATTCCCTTAACGGATTGGGTATCGAATATTGTTCCTGTGACTAAAAAACAAGGAACGATTAGAGTATGTATCGATTATAGGGATATTAATCAAGCGTGTCCAAAAGATAATTATCCAACTCCCTATATCGATCAAATAATCGATGATTGTGCTGGCAGTGAATTGTTTTCCTTCATGGATGGCTTTTCCGGCTACAATCAAATAAAAATACTCCCTGCAGATCAACCCACAACAGCTTTTATTTGTCCATGGGGAACGTTTGCTTATTGTAAACTACCTTTTGGATTAAAGAACGCTGGAGCAACTTTTCAACGGGCTATGTCTTATGCATTTCATGACATTAAGCACATTGTTCAGCCATATCTCGATGATTTACCTGCTCATTCGTTACGTAGAGCCGACCATCCCACTCATTTACGAGCAATTTTTATGAGATGTAGGCATTATCGGATAAGGCTGAATCCGCATAAATGTGTTTTCTGCGTAGAATCGGGTCGATTACTGGGATTTGTTGTCTCAAAAGCAGGCATTCGTGTCGATCCATCGAAGGTCGAAGCCATTGTTAAATTGCCTCCTCCTTCGACTTTGCGCCAACTCCAAAGTTTGCAGGGGAAAGCAAACTTTTTACGTAGGTTTATTCCTAACTATGCCGAGCTTACAAAGGGTTTTACCCGGTTGTTGAAACAGAACATTCCATTCTTTTGGGACGAGATCGCTGATCGATCTTTTGATGCACTTAAAAACGCGTTGACCCATGCACCGTTATTGCATCCTCCCAACTACAACCAAGATTATATTTTGTACCTCGCTGCTTCTCATTCCACCATTGGGATGGTACTAGTTCACGAAGATGAATCTCACAATGAACATGTGATTTATTATCTTAGTCGAAATCTGCATCCGACTGAAATCAAATACACACATGTGGAGAAATTGGCCTTGGCAGCTGTTCAAGCTGTCCAACATTTTAGACATTACATCTTGTTACGTAAAACCACAGTAATTTCTAATTGCAACCCCATGATGTATATTTTGACCAAAAAATTGCTAGGGGGAAAATATTCCAAATGGATAGTTATCCTGCAGGAATTTGACTTGGAATTTGAAAAATCCAAGAAATCTTTGGTATCATGAATCGATAAAGGCATTTCCTCTACCGATACCGAAACAAGGCGTTAAGAGTCCATTGCTACTGACCTTTGTTTATCAAGATTGATCCATGGTATGGAGATATTATTGTTTATCTCCAAACCCAATCTTCTACTCGACATCTCACGAACTCACGACTTTAAAAATACGCTTTCCAATCCCAACAGTATAATATCTTTGGTGATACACTTTATCGACGTGGAACAGATTCTGTTTTCCGACGTTGTCTAACTCATGAAGAAGTTGAAAAGGTGTTAAATGACTGCCATTCTGGAGCATGTGGCGGTCATATGTCTGGGTATGCCACAACCCAAAAGATATTGCGTGCAGGTTATTTCTGGCCAACGTTGTTCAAAGATTGCATTTATGCGGTTCGGAAATGCCACAACTGTCAAATTTTTGATCGGAAAATGCACGCGCCACTCGCTCCTCTTCACCCTATAATTGCTGTTGGTCCTTTCGCGAAATGGGGTATCGATTTTATTACATGTAACCCGCACTCGGCCGGGGGGCATGCGTATATTATCTTAGCAGTATATTGTTTTAAAAAATGGGCCGAACCGATGCCTACATTTTCAGCTGACGGCAAGACTGCTGCAACATTCGTATTTAATCACATAATATCTAGGTTCAGTGTTCCTCAAGCTATTATTACGGATCATGGAAGTCATTTTCGGAATGTCATGATGACTGAACTGACAGACCATCTTGGCTTGCGCCATGATAGTTCCACTCCGTATTATCCGCAAGCCAATGGTCTGGTTGAAGCCATTAACAAATTTTTAGTCACCATGATTAAACGAATCATTGGTATTCACAAGAAGAATTGGCATTCCATGTTATTTTCAGCGCTTTGGGCATATCGAACCTCAGTCAAAACATCAACGGGTTTCACTCCTTTTCAACTGGTTTACGGTTTGGAAGCTGTGTTGCCAATTGAATGCGAAATACCGTCACTAAAATTAGCCGTAGAATTACTTCCAGCTACGTATGAAGAGGAGAAACGTTTCTTGTACTTAGCTCAATTAGATGAGAATCGACGAAATGCTGCAATAGAAAACGAGGCTCATGTTAAAAGGATAAAAGCTCAGTATGATAGAAGTGTGACCCCTCGAATTTTTTTAGAAGGAGACCTAGTTTTACTTTATGATCAAGCTAACGACAAGCTAGGAGCTGGGAAATTTGTGCCTATGTGGCATGGTCCTTATATTGTTAAACGAAAGTTAGCAAAAGGGGCCTATGAGTTGATAGATTTTGACGGTGTCCCTTTGGATAAACCCAGAAATGGGCTTTATCTAAAGCGATATTATGCTTAAATGAGGTGTGGAGATTTTTGTTAGTTTAGATTTCTTTACTGTTGGTGTGTTTTAGATTAGAAAGGTGTGCCTAGTTTAGAGAGTGTGTTTTTGTCACTATTCCTGCTTATCTGAGTTTTACTCTTGATATTGCAGATGTTGACGTCTCTTCCAACCTACATTGGTTTTGCTAATGGAGCTTGTTGTAGTACACGGAACATTTCTTCCGCAGCTTGGTTATCTATTCACCCTCTGACGAGTTAGTATCCATGCATGGGGTAAGCCTTGGTCAAACAACAAATAACATTGCCGAGTATAGTGCAGTGATTGAGTTATTGTCTGAATCCATATCATTTGGAATTCGGAGTTTGATTGTAAGGTTGGATTCTGAACTTGTTGTATTACAGCTTAACAGGGTTTATACCATTATAAATCCAGTGTTATTACGGTTTTTTTTGAGAGTTCGTCTCTTGGAACGTGAATTTGATTACATTGAATATCAGCATATTCCAAGACATTTAAATACATTAGAAGATTCAATTGCTTCTAGTATGATAAATAGACATTTGCAATAATCAAAAACAATAAAACAAACAACATTCACATATGTACACAGATAGCCGGCAAATAGTGATATATCATAGTATAGGAGTGTTTTCAAAAAATATACATCGTCTTCGATCATAGGTTGGAAACACCTTATGATCGGCAAAAATGATAATACAAAAGTCAAAAATATGAGTCTACACGATCATCCCATCACTGATGGTGATCACGATAAGAAACCACTGCTCGGGCTACCCTGCATAGGAACCTCCTTAAAGGCCCTGGAACTCCAATCACATATCTCTGCAACCTGAGAGGAATGTCATCTATGCTCGTCTCTGGAATATCTAGAGTCAAACGCTCTAGATGATGCTCTAAATCAGTCAAAATATCCGCTGATTGGCCTGCTAGGGCTGGTGCGGCCGCAACTGGTTGTCTTATCTCGTAAGGTTGGAGATGGGATGGTCTTTGTGGACCCACATCTGCTTTCAAAAAAAATTTGGTTATTAGTTTTCAAAGACGATAAAAAATTAAAAAAAAAAAATTTAGAATTTAGCAAACATTGAAAAATGATTGTACCTGACTCATCCCACTGTTCCCCTGCTGGGAGAACCATCTCTCGGTCGCCGCGAAAATCTATCCCGACGTATGGAAAGTCCTCTATCACAAAAAGTTGGCGATCCAACCAACGAAAATATGAAGGAGGAAATCGCACAATCTTAGTACCCTCAATAGCATGACGAGCCATCAACGCGGACCAACGAACCATTCTCGGTTCTCGAGGTCGACCGACATCAACAACAATACTCTGTGGAGCTAACATGGGGATCCTCTCTAGAGCAAAAGAAACAACAATGGATCCGTATCCAAAGTTATTCAGTTTCCCATTTTTTTCTCTGGTTAGTTGGCCTTTTACATTAGCCAACACAGCTTCACACCAGTTAAAGATGGTGCCGCGAAAACAGTCCACGGCAATACGCATTTGGGAACCAGTAGCTACATGAAGCACAGCACTCCCACATAGTTTGGTAATAGTAAAAGCAATAACTTTCAATTCAGGACGGATGATGTGTTTTATGTCAATCCGTTTGTCCCGAGGATTTGCCTGATCATTGCAGAATTCTAGTTGGAGACTAGCAACAGACTGGCCACATGGCCTAGTCCCAAACAAAGAAACTTGTTCGCCCCTCTTGGACAAACCAGTCAAGAAATATATATCCTCCAGCTCAATTTCGAGCCGGTGGCCACCAATGAAGAAGCACTGGTCCTGCACATTCCATCTGTTCACCAACCATGTCAAGAGTTCTACTTGTGCCCTCATGCCTGAGATGGCCCAAAATTTGTACAAGCCACATGCTTTTAATGCCTGTTGTGTGGGCAAATGGAGTATGGCGGCTTCATTCACTTCCTCGTGCTCACGTTCTCGCCAGATCAACATCTTGTCAATCCTACAATACATAAAAAGGCAAGTTAGAATAGTCTTATTTGAAATTTTTTGGCAAACAAATGAGAAATGAATGTTTCAAAATCAACCGCGCGGGTACCGCACCCATGCTTTATACACAGTGCGTAGATCCGCACGTATAATGTGTGCCGAGTGCGGAACCCACTACTTTTTCCTTATAGGAAAAATTCGGGGTCCGCAGGTAACGTGTGTCCCACCTGCGGACCCCGCGGGCGAACTTTTAAACCATTTTTTTCCCCAAAAATGCAAACTAAAGCCTAAAAACAAATTTGAAACGGATGAAAAACAAGATTGAGAGGTTGTGGATTACCTGGGACTGACGGTTCTCGATTCCAACGGACGAATTTTCGAGAATCTTCACGGTAACTTTCTTACCCAAAAGCTTTTTACTTTTCACTCTGAAACTGAACGGTAAAAATGAAGTTGAAAAAGTCCTTTTTATAAGTTTTTTCGAATAGATGAATTTTTAATTTATTTATTTTTCACTTTAAAAAGGGTATTTTTGAAAGCATTTTTACTTATCTTAAACAGGTATGTGTAATGTTTCAAGTTTTTGTGCAGAAACTGGATTTTTCAGGTGAACTGATTGTTTTTCAACAAAGAGCATACTTTTATCACTTTTTCGGACTCTTTCAAAAATTTTACAAAAAAGCGAAACCTTGGAGTCCTCTTTTAAGCCCTTTTCAGACTCTCTAAATATGAAAAGATTGCCGAGTACTTGACTATTCGAACTCGTTAAAGTAAATGAACAGTCGTCCCTTCAGTATAAGTTTACCCCTTTTACGGACTGAAATGGACTATTTACAAAAAAGGTATACGTTGAATAATTACGGTCAATAGAGTTCTCTCCCGCATTATTTTATCCTTTTTCGGGCTCGAGAGACTAAATTTACGAAAAAGTACACCCACGGAGTTTTCTTAAGTTTTTCTTTTGACTCCCTAAAACTGAAAAACACCGAGTTTCTCCTATACTAGACTCGTTAAAACTTAACAGTAAAGGACCTATTTAATTTTCAACAGGAACGAACCACTCCTTCTTAGGGTTCGAATTTTAAACTAAGTTGGACTCATCCGAAGGATGAGCTTATAACCAAGCAAATGTTATCCTCCTCAAGCTTGTCAAAAATAAAGAGGTACTTGCCAGAAATGGTGGGGGAAAAAAGAGAGAAAAATGGGCGTGTTTGTTGTATTTTAAATTTTTCGAAAATTCAGTCAACCACTCTTGAACACGACACTTTCATTCACCTGGGTTGGGAAATCCTTTGCCTAACAATTAATCAAACCACATTGAAAGTCTTCAGCCGGTTTCTGGGTATTAGCTTTGGGTCAATTGTTACCAAGTCATCTGCAGTGTCGTTATGTGTTCAAGAGAACAGTTCAAATAAACCATTCATCTGCAAAATATCTGTCATCCATTTTTGACCATCCCTGAGTCAGTCCTTGCCAATATATTTTCAAAACTTGATCTATGATTTCGTGTTGTGGGCTTGCCTATGACAGATCACTTTCTATTGACATCAGCACATTATCTAGGAAGTTGATCCAGAAATTGTCAGTACCTTGAAATCTGCATGCCTCAATGGCAGGTTTCTCGCCTTCGATGACAGGTTGCATCATTGACCTTCGATCGAATGATTCCGTGACATGTTCGACTTCAGCTTATTCATTCACATTTCATGGATTGTACTGAGTACTTTGAGAGCCATTGACATTACTGGTGGTTTCTCTCACACTTGTTAACAGTTCACATCATTGACTGGTAATCAAGTGGTTTCTACCATGTTCGACTTCGACACATTCATTCACATGGATAGAATCGTACTGGTTCGAGATGCGGAAATCAAGACCCCGGATCTAGTTTCCACCATCCAGGCTGCGAGGAATTTTGTTGTCATCTATACAGTAGACTATTTATAAACAGATGGCTGCGTCCATACTGTGTCTACATATATCTGTACTATGATGTATTCAAAATCATTCCTGTATCAGAACGATTTCAGTTAGTTTATAGTTAGTTTTTATCTGAGTATGGGAATGCCTACCTTAGTGATGACATATATATGTATATATTTTGCATTGAATGTTTTTACAGGTTCCGACTGGGGTGTCCACAGGATAATCTTTGAAATGATAAAGTACTGCACTCTTCATATATGACAGACTTCAGCTTCATCTATTCCAGACTTTGCACTTTAGGGGGAAATTTGTTACACTAAAAACTGTCATCCTGACATTTTACTATGAGTATGAGCTCATTATTACTCATACTTCCTCCTTTTGCAAGTCTAACATATCAGCTCCTCATGTCAAGCTTTCAAAATCAGAGAAAAGTTCCTAAAATCCCCTAAACATTGGTATCGCACTTTCTCTATTCATTTCCTGCGGTCCCGCACCTAATGTTAAGCTTTCCTGCGGAATCATACCGCACGTTCTTTGTGTTATGGGTGCGGACCTCTGTAAAACTCAAAAAGGCGAGAAAGTAAAGATAAAAAGTGGATTTAAGATGAATTCTAGAAGATTCTAGATGGGAATTTTCGGGAATGGATACGCTTTGAGAAGGTTCATGCATCCCTCACTTGATGGAGCTAACCCCTTGATGTAAGGAGATAATCCCTTTGAAGGAGGATTCTATCCCTTCATATTTGGAACATAAAACCTCCTCTTTTCCACTATAAAAAGAGGCCTTGGGTAGCCTCAAAGGGAGTTCAAGCTTTAAGATATTTGAGGTTAAATGCTGTTGAGATTCAGACTCAGTTAACTAAGACTTTCTGTGAGGTTAAATCACTCATCTCTATCCGTCTTGGTTCAAAGAGTGCAATGCTTGTCAAAGTAGAAGAGATTCCTGCTTCGGACCCCAGGAGGACCTGCACGACATCAAGGCACAGGTTGTGAAGGTTTTCTTTTATTTGAAGTTAATACAAATATACTCATTTCTCTCATTAAACTGTCTATTCATGGTTTATTTCATAAATTCCTTGATCATTATGATGAGTATGGTTTATAATAATGTCTATACATGTGCTGTGTAATATTTTTTCGTGTTTGTGACTGCAGATTCACGAGGAACGTTCTTTCAAGTGCACGGGAAGGACTTCAACGAGATCAAGCAAGCGCTGGACATAAGGTAGGCCTTACACCTATATAGTATTTTTATGAATCTTGTATGCTTAGAGAGAGATTAGTATAATTGGTTGTTTGTTGCTAGTTACTTTTAGTACTAGAGAGATCGGTCTTGTCCGCAAGACAGATTAATCTACACAACACTCATAGAGGATGAGGTAGAGAGTATCATAGCTGAATTTCATGAAGGAATCTGTGGGGGTCACTATAGCTGGAGGGCCACTGCTCACAAAATCCTGAAGGCTGGTTTCTATTGGCCCAAGCTTTTTGGAGATGTTTTTTCCCAGGTAAGAGCTTGTGAAAAGTGTCAAAAATTTGCTGAAAGACAAAAGTTGGCACCTCTGCCCATGATTCCCGTGCACGTGGATGAACCATTTCGACAATGGGGAATCGATTTTATAGGTGAAATACACCCTCCATCAAGTGGTCAGCATAAGTGGATTTTAATTGCCACTGATTATTTCACAAAATGGGTGGAAGCTATACCTGCGAGGAACGCTACAGATACTGTGATAATAAAGTTCATGGAAGAAAACATCATATCCAGGTTTGGTTGTCCTGCCAGAATAGTGACTGATAATGCACAAGCTTTCAAGTCTGCAAAGTTTGTAAATTTCTGCCAGCAATATAACATCACTCTAAGCCACTCTACAGCCTACTATCCACAAGGAAACGGCTTGGCAGAGTCTTCCAATAAAACCCTGGTGAGGGCATTGAAGAAAGCTATAAATGAAAACCAGAAAAATTGGGACTCCCAGTTAAAATTTGCTCTGTGGGCCAATAGAATTACCAGCAAGAGAGCAACTGGAAAATCCCCATATGAATTAGTATATGGGAAGGCAGTAGTATTCCCTATATAGTTAGCCCTACAATTAGCCCAATTCATGCAAGAAAGCCAAGAAGAACCTGATGATATGATCAGGCGAATAAACCAGCTGGTGGAATTGGAAGAGACACGCAATCAGGTAAATCAAAGGCTGGCAGAATATCAGGAGAAGATGAAATACCTTTTTGATCAGCACGCTAAAGACAGGAATCTGCAGATTGGTGATTTAGTGCTCAGGTGGGATATCCGGAGGCCTGAAAAAGGAAAACATGGTAAATTCGATCCGCTTTGGTTCGGTCCTTTCAAAATTGTGGAACAGGGGGGCAATAACACTTTTAGGTTGGAGAATTTACAGGGAGATTTTCTTGATGCCCTTGTAAATGGTCAGTTTCTTAAACCCTACTTCCAATTCTGATGCAGGTAAGCACAACCTGGTGTATTATACTGTATATTAGTTTTCTATTTCATCTTTATTTGAATAATGTGGGTGTCGTGATGAATCATGAAAAGAAAAATGGAAGTGCTGAAGAGCAGTGTCCACATAGAAGATTTACCTGTGGTCTGCGAAGTTCTCGACACGCCCAAGGATGAATGTGCTATCCCCAGGTGGAGCCAATGTTGATCATGTCAGCATTCTGTTAAATTCCGTTAAATTCTGACAAGCAATCCCCTTTAAAACCCCTCTGTTTGGCCTAAAAAAATCGTTTTTCCGCCTATCATTCCCCTTTTCTAAACTCAAAATTGCATTTAAAAATGGCCAAAAACCCTCATTGGAAAATATATAAGGCCTAGCCCATTCGGCCCTAGCCCTTTTAATATTTTCCTCCCACATGACCCAGCTCCAAGATCAAGAGCTAGACCAATGGGCGCTTATCAAATACGTATCGGGCGCATTTTGAGCCGTCGATCTGTACAGAACGGACGACGTTCATTCATCTCCGTCCCACCCGTAGCCCACCTGCCTACCGTCTGATCAAACCGTAAAATCGACGGTCCACAACTTATCTGTCTCGGTGGTCCCCACCCCGCTTCCACTGTTCAAAAACTGCCCGGTATCTATCGCACCGCCTTTTGGAGGCGGGCGATATTTCTCAATTCGGAGCGATTCCATACATCGCTCGCCGTGTGTCCCCATGTACGATTCCAAAACCGCCCTCCATCGCACGTTATTGTTCGGCAAAAGATACGGAGCGATATGCATTATAGCCGTTCGATCTGGGGGTCTCCATCCAACGGTTGTCGCTCCTCGAAGCTGCGTGGAGGTTAACCTGGGGAAACCGTACCCCTGGCCCACGGTCCATCGCCCTCCGACGCATTCTCAGCCGTCGATCTCATCTTGAGATCGAACGGTCCAGATCATTTTCATGCTCCGCCATTGACTCAGTCTTCCTCCACATCACCCATTCCACGTGTGTGTCACATGTTTCCTCCTCCCGTTATATATTCCAGTCATAAGTCGAATTTTCATTGTTTTACATTAAAAAATTCTGCCCAGTCCGTCCACCATTGTTCCACTGCATTTTTCATCGCCACCCCGCATACTTCCACCATTTCATCATGCCGTGTTGCTACACAGTCATCCCCACTGCATCTCCATCTCCACGCATGGTTTTTTTTTAACAAGTTTGCGGGTTTTGCAGGGTTTCAACGATGAAAGACTGTTGTGATTTACAGTCTTGATTTCAGTAGTAGAAGACACATCAAAGGACCATTTCTAGGAGCTGAAATGATGAAGAAAGGCCTGGGAAGACAAATCGATAAGACTTCCATTAAAGAAGCGGGGTTAAAATCTGTCAAACCCTGCAGGGACATTCAAGGTGCCGATTTCGCAGATGAAGATATTAATGGAGCAGCAGAGAAGTATCAGTGGATGATTGAGGAATTCAACGTTCAACATTGAATATTTTCAGCCGTGACTCAGGGTTTAGAAGGCAGAGGGTACAATGCACCAGAAACAATACCCTCCAGGTTTCATTTCAGCACCATTTTCTTTCAGGAAAGGACGAAATGTTTATGTGATTTCACTGCTTTGCCGTGTTCATGGAGAGATTTCTACCCAATGCATTTATTTCAATTAGCAAGCCACAGAGTACAAACAACATTACAAAGTCATCGAGCAGTACGGGCATGCACGTCTCCGCCATTCTGTTTTAATGAGACAATTAAATGCTCATCACCTACTCCCTTTTTGAGCTTCCTTGTTCTCCTATAAAGCTCTCAAAGAACAGATGATTTAGGGTTCCAGATTTTATCAGAAAATTCTGCAGTGAAAGGCTTTTTGTATACATTTTGTAAAACTCTTGTATGAAGGCTCAGAGCTCATAGGGTTTCAGTGAGGAGGAGTTCCATCTGTTAAAGAGGATTCTGGTCTTTGGTATTTCACAGTCTGTAACTTTCTCTTATGTGTTATTTAAATAGATCATTTCATTTCATCCATATTTCCTGTATCATGTTTTGGAATGCGAGTGGCTCACTGATTTATGGTATGGATTTGTCCTAGTTGATACCCATGCTTCGATTAGTCAAGCGCTTTAAATATGGCTCATGCATGATATTCTGTTCCACTATTCATCTAAACCGTATTTCTGCTATATTAGTTGCTTTGGGAGGGTGTTTTTAAAACGCTATCGTCATGTATGGATTCTTATATTGGTAAGCCCATGCATGGTGGTATTATGTATCTGGATATCGGCTCAATGTTAACTAGTATCTTCTTAATATTTCATTCACTACATACACCTTCTGATAATTTATTTCTGTGAGGTATTTCTGAATCGGCTCGCTTTACAGTAAGATGTCTCTGAATTGTCTGCCGCTTTTATATTGGAGTTTTGCATGTTGCCTCTACAATATCCCTATTTCTGTGTCAGTTTCTGAAGGTCTTGGTTCCATTCAGATGAATTTTCCTTGTTTTACAAGAGATAGAATGAGAGCTTGTTATTGATAACTCCCTCTGTTATACCATATGCTCCTTGCTATATAAGATGTCCTAGGCACTGGTCTATCACAACTCTAGGCTGTCTCTAGAAACGAAAACAGGTTGCAAAACTATGACTAATCCTATGATCACTAACTTGAAAATACTAAGGAGTTCCAAATTGAGCCTGGTGGGTCCTTCCCAATATAGGCAATTGATTGGCTCACTAATGTACTTGGTGAATACTTGACCAGATATATGTTTTGCAGTAAAAATTCTTAGTCAATTACAATTAGAGCCTAAGCATGATCATAGGATAGAAATGAAACATATACTGAGATGTCCGCAAGGAAGTATCCACTACTGCCTGAAATATGATAGGAGGAATGATGTCCACTTGGTTGGATATACATATTTTGACTGAGGAAGCAGTGATCAGGATGGAAGGAACACTACAGGAGGAGGTTTCATTTTGGGATCCTCGATGAGCTCATGGATGAGTAGGAAGAAAGACACAGTTGCTTTGAGTAGTGTTGAGGTTGAGTATGTTGTAGCTTGTGATGTAAGCAGAGAAGCGGTCTGGCTAAGGAAACTGCTATTTGACCTATTTGAAAGACTGATGGACCCTACAATGATACATTGTGACAACACCAACAAATATTTCATGGAAATACAACGAATATAAATAATGAGTATCACTACATTTGAGAGCTAGTTCAAAATGGTGTGTTGCAGCTACAAGACATCTCCACTAATGAGCAGGTAGCTGACATATTGAAAAAATATCTACTTGAAATACAAGCTTGGTTGGGTTGATATATCCTCCCTAGTTGAGAGGGAGATATAGGTGCATCATTCTAGTTGTCTTCACTTGGGAAGACAAAATGGAGGATTGGGTAACCATTTGGCATTTGATACTCTTTGAGGATGAGGTAGGGCAATGAAAGTGAAGGTTAGAGGTCTTTGGAAGAAGATCAAAGTTCCCACATGTGGCCATAATAGTAGTAGGGAAACATAAATTTTGGATCTGCAGTAGGAGGCAAATAATCTTGTAGGAGGAGGCCGGGAAAGTGCTACTGGAAGAGATTTTGACATGGTTTGGCTATATTGAAGTTGTCACATCATCTCAAGAGGTTGGTATTGGTATTGTAGGGTATTGGTCTCAGTCGTAAGGTCATGGAATTCGTCAATTTAAGAATCTATGTGGAATATAAGAGATTTGAGGATTTTCCTCTCAAGAGGAGAGGTTTTGGCCCTAGCTTGCAGCCTATATGTTCTGTCACTATTTTTGTTGTTTTGGTAGATGTTTGATGCTTCATGCATATAATAATAAGGAACAAATCTAATAAGTAAAATGGAAACACAATCAATTATCAAGTCAAAGATAATTAAACATAATAATTTCCCTATTGAATTCTCAAGAAAGGCCACATGGGAGGACTGAAAATAATGTATTAAAGAGTGCATGTTAGTTAAAAACCAAGAGGATGTTTTAAAAAAATCAAGAGGATAACATAGGACAACACAGGATAATCATTATATTTTTTGTATGTTGAGATTTGTGTCCCGGGGTACAGAAACATATTTCCCTTAAGGTACACTTGTTTCATGTTTATTTTCTTGGGTTGATTTATTTATTTGGTTGGATAGAAGTGAATTATATGCTATTGTAATTTTATATTTTAGATTTGTCTCTAAGGTTGCAAGTTTACAAGGGATAAATCCAGGGAACCTTGAGTTTGAGGTGATATTTTTAAATTTATTTCAACTAGCGATTTTTAAAATTTTTAGTAATTAAAATTGAAATAGAGATTTGGTGGGTATGTTATTACTAGCTATTTCCCCAATGGATATAAATGACCATTATAAAAAATGCACTTAAATGTTGTGAAATTGTGAAATATAACATAAGATGTAACAATAAAATTTTCTTTATAGAATAAGGTGTTTTGGAGTGTTTACAATAACTCGAAATAAATACTTCAACATTTGAAATGGAGATGAAGATGACATGGGTATAAGGTTGTATTTATGACTACATTAAAGTCATTGCATTTAATTTTTCTTATTTGAAGAAGATATGATAACATCTTGTAGACCCATGTGTGTTTGAATTTTGTAGTCTATATATTCCTTTTAAAAAGAATTGTGGTTAAATTTCAATTAATGAGAGAGATTTGTATTATACAAAAGCAACAACAACTACTTATTATAGATATGTTTTTGAGTGGATACCTTTATGACTATGACATTAACATGGAAGTAAGTGGAAAAACATTGACATTAAAGTTTAAGGGATGAAAGAGATTTGGGATAGATGGAAGAAAAATTAATTATTTATTATACATAGGGTGTGATAGGAGACCTTTATGATTTTAATATCAATAGGAAGCAAGTTGAAAACCAATTTGTAGACTAAGTAGAAATAATTGAACCGTTGATATTTGATTCCATAGATTTATTTAACTAATTTACCAGCATGGATATATCATTTGAACAATGAGAAATACATCTTTCACTACATATAGTCTATTACATGCAATCACCAATTAATAATTTGAGACAACTAAAGGCTCAAAGTGATACCATTCACAATGTTAAATGCTTGTGTTCCTAAATGGCTTATGCAAACAAACTTTAATTGAAAAACTTCACCGCTTGTGTGGGGGGGTAGTTAGAAATAACTTCATCTTTGTCGAATCCTTGAGATTATTGTGGATGATTGAATAACTACATGTTTTATGTTCTTTTAAACATTAGAATGTGTTTTTGTATCTTTTGTAGCATGTTATTTTTGCATCCTAGGGATTTTACACCAAAAATATTAGTGATATACAACAAGAAGTTTAGAGTCTAATATTTAAAGTACAATTTTAAGGTACTCATTCGTTTATGCTTTATTAGAGGGTATTTGAAATGAAAAATAAAGCAAGAAAAACATGTCATTATCTCTTGTAAAACAATTTAATCTCACTAATAATTAATATTCAATATACAAATTGTAGTAAATTTATTCATCATTGACATATTGATGCTATCTTGTCCTCCAAATCAATGTAATTTCTTTATCTTTGACATGTTTTTAATAAGTAACATTTAATCATCTAGATATATGGATCATCGTTTTTCACATTATGTAGGCATATTGGAACAAGACTTCCTTAGATGGTTACTCTAAAGTGATTGTAGGGCTTCATCTTTAAACCACATCAACCAAGATTTTTTCTTTTGGAAAAACTTTTCCACTTCTTTTCATTGCCTATACTAAGTTTGGTTTTTGTTTTCATTTTTTAATTTTAAAAGAGATAAATAACTATAAAACCAAAACCATGTCCATAAAATATATATACCTTTAAAAAGATGTACAAAGAAAGTAAATTATAATAAAACTACCCACTATAATTAAAATAAATAAATAAATAAATAAATTTTTACAATATATGAATTTTGCATTATATTCAAGGTGGACATCCCCACTTTGAGGTATGCTAGTTATAATACCTAATTTAACTCATAAGTTTAAATTTTTTATTATTTGCAAGTCTAATATAAAGAATCAACTATCACAATTGAAACTTTATTTTCCTGCCTCCAATAAAAAATTGGACCGACATTTTTTAAATTTCCATTAATTAAAATTGAAATAGAGATTTGGTGGGTATGTTATTAATATCTATTTCCCCAATGGATATAAAGGACCATTATAAAAAACACACTTAAAAGTTATGAAATTGCAAAACATAACATAAGATGTAACAATAACATTTTCTTTATAGAATAAGGTGTTTTGAAGTGTTTACAATAACTTGAAATGAATACTTCAACATTTGAAATGGAGATAAAGATGACATGGGTATAAGGTAATATTTATAACTACATGAAAGTCATTGCATTTAATGTTGCTTATTTGAAGAAGATATGATGACGTCTCGTAGACCCATGAGTGTTTGACTTTTGTAGTCTATATATTCATTTTAAAAATAATTGTGGTTAAATTTCAATTAATGAGAGAGATTTGTAATATACAAAAGAAAAAACAACTACTTAATATAGATATATGTTTATGAGTGGACACCTTTATGAATGAGATTAACATGGAAGTAGGTGGAAAAAAATTGACATTGAAGTTTAATCGATGAAAGAGCATTAGGATAGATGGAAGAAAAAACAACTGTTTATTATACATATGGGTGTGATAGGAGAATTTTATGATTTTAATATCAATAGGAAGCAAGTTGAAAACCTATTTGTAGACTAAGTAGAAATAATTGAACCGTTGATATTTGATTCCAAAAATTTATCTAACTAATTTACCAGCATGGATATATCATTTGAACAATGAGAAACACATCTTTCACTACATACAGTCTATCGCATGCAACAAACAATTAATAATTTGAGACAACTAAAGGCTCAAATGATACCGTTAACAATGTTAAATGCATGTGTTCCTAAATGGCTTATGCAAACAGACTTTAATTGAAAAGCTTCACCACTTGTGTTGGGGGTAGTTAGAAATAACTTCATCTACGTCGAATCCTTGAGAATTGTGGATGATTGAATAACTATATGTTTTATGTTCTTTTAAAAATTAGAATGTGTTTTTGTATATTTTGTAACATGTTATTTTTTCATCCTAGGGATTTTACACAAAAAATATTAGTGATATACAACAATAAGTTTAGAGTCTAATAGTTGAAGTACAATTTTAAGGTACTCATTTGTTTATGCTTTATTAGAGGGTATTTGAAATGAAAAATAAAGCATAAAAAACACGTCATTATCTCATGGAAAACAATTTAATCTCACTAATAATTTATATTCAATATACAAATGGTGGTAAATTTATTCATCATTTACATATTGATGTTATCTTGTCCTCCAAATCAATGTAGTTTCTTTATTTTTGACATGTTTTTAATAAGTAACATTTAATCATCTAGATAATGGATCATCATTTTTCACATTATGTAGGTATACTAGAACAATATATCTACTTAGTCTACAAATTGGATGATTGAATAACTACATGTTTTATGTTATTTTAAACATTAGAATGTTTCTTATGTTTCTAATGTTTCTTATGTTTCTTATGTTTCTACTTAGTCTATTAGAATGTTTTACTTCAACTATTAGACTCTAAACTTCTTGTTGTATATCACTAATATTTTTGGTGTAAAATCCCTAGGATGCAAAAATAACATGTTACAAAAGATACAAAAACACATTCTAATGTTTAAAAGAACATAAAACATGTAGTTATTCAATCATTCACAATAATCTCAAGGATTCGACAAAGATGAAGTTATTTCTAACTACCTCCCACACAAGCGGTGAAGTTTTTCAATTAAAGTTTGTTTGCATAAGCCATTTAGGAACACACGCATTTAACATTGTTAATGGTATCACTTTGAGCCTTTATTTGTCTCAAATTATTAATTGTTGATTGCATGCAATAGACTATATGTAGTGAAAGATGTGTTTCTCATTGTTCAAATGATATATCCATGCTGGTAAATTAGTTAGATAAATCTATGGAATCAAATATCAAAAGTTCAATTATTTCTACTTAGTCTACAAATTGGTTTTCAACTTACTTCCTATTGATATTAAAATCATAAAGGTCTCCTATCACACCCTATGTATAATAAATAGTTATTTTTTCTTCCATCAATCCCAAAGCTCTTTCATCCCTTAAACTTCAATGTCAATTTTTTTCCACTTACTTCCCTGTTAATGTCATAGTCATAAAGGTATCCACTCAAAAACATATCTATATTAAGTAGTTGTTGTTTCTTTTGTAAAATAAAAATCTCTCTCATTAATTGAAATTTAACCACAATTCTTTTTAAAAGGAATATATAGACTACAAAAGTCAAACACACATGGGTCTACAAGATGTTATCATATCTTCTTCAAATAAGGAAAATTAAATGCAACGACTTTGTGTAGTCATAAATACAACCTTATACCCATGTCATCTTCATCTCCATTTCAAATGTTGAAGTATTTATTTCGAGTTATTGTAAACACTCCAAAACACCTTATTCTATAAAGAAAATGTTATCATTACATCTTATGTTATATTTCGCAATTTCACAACATTTAAGTGCATTTTTTATAATGGTCCTTTATATCCATTGGGGAAATAGCTAGTAATAACATACCCACCAAATCTCTATTTCATTTTTAATTACTAGAAATTTTAAAAATCACTAGTTGAAACAAATTCAGAAATACCACCTCAAACTCAAGGTTCCCTAGATTTATCCCTTGTAAACTTGCAACCTTAGAGAGAAATATAAAATATAAAATTACGGTAGCATATAATTCACTTCTATCCAACCAAATAAATAAAGCAACCCAAGAAAATAAACATGAAACAATTGTACCTTAAGGGAAATATGTTTCCATCCCCCGGGGCACAAATCTCAACATACAACAAATCTAATGATTATCCTGTGTTGTCCTATGTTATCCTCTTGAGTTTTTTAAAACATCCTCTTGATTTTTAACTAACATGCACTCTTTAATACATTATTTGCAGTCCTCCCATGTGGTCTTTCTTGAGAATTCAATAGGGAAATTATTATGTTTAATTCTCTTTTACTTGATAATTTCTTGTGTTTCACTTTTACTTATTAGATTTGTTCCTTATTATTATATGCATGAAGCATAAAACATCTACTAAAACAAAAAAAACAGTGACACAACATATAGGCTGTAAGCTAGGGCCAAAAATTCCATATATATTCTTCAATTAACGAATTCCATGACCTTACGATTGAGACCAATACCCTACAATATCAAGACCAACCTCTTGAGATGATTTGATAAATTCAATATAGCCAAACCATGTCAAAATCTCTTCCAGTAGCACTTTCCCAGCCTCCTGCTGCAAGATTCTCTGCCTCCTAATGCAGATCCAAAATTCTAGTTTCCTTGCAACTATTATGGCCACATGTGGGAACTTTGATCTTCTTCTAAAGACCTCTAACCTTCTCTTGCCTTTTCCTCATGTTTGTTGGTATACTTGTAGTATACTTATGGTACAAAGAGATGTCAATAAACATTGATCATGAGTATGGGAAACTTGAAGAATGGTGCAAAAAATTGTATTTTAAAAACATGCAAAGAAAGTGTGGATGTGCATATAAATTACTTGAACCACTGGGAATTATGAAAAATCCCTATCATTTAGGATTTGATACCAATTGATATGAGCACTGTGACAAAAATTAAAAATACTCGAATAAAAGTCCGGTAACAAGGGAGGAAGCATGCAAAATATAAAAGGAGATTGTTGAAGTATGCACATGCTTCCCACTCAAGATTATATTTAGATACATAGTAGTATGAAATTAGTGGAACACAATCATCTTTGATCAAGTTTCTTAGGTATATGACTATAAAATAAATTTTTAGATGAGTGATCAATTTAGACCAAGTCACCCTTAAAAGTCACAATTTAAGTTGAATAAAGTACAATAGTAGATAAAATACACATATAATACACTTTTGTTGAAGCATTAGAAAAGAGGCCCCCAATTGCTTTGCAAGAGAAGATTCTAAATCCTAACCATGTTAGATTTTGTAGAATGATGTTCCCACTATATTATGTCATAATGACTTATGTTGTAGATAAAATCAATTTATCTACAACATCAATATTCATTATACAATTGAGAGGAATTAGGAATTTAGAAGTGGCTTATTGACCTATGGTTTTTCAAGCTTGAATGTAAATTGTTTCACACTTGAAGCGTTTATTTGATAGTTTTTTCTTTCACACCTAGCAATGTGTCTTGGTGTCTTTGTGTAAGAAAACTCTTAAAAATTCTTAACACCTAGTCAAGCTCATGAAATATTATTTGCAATGATTCCAAATTGTTTTGAGAATTGTTCATCTAGGAAAATTAAAGGAATTTTCACCTATGATTAAATCATAAATCATTAGGGACTTGGATGTTGTGTATATGTGAAGTTGTTTCTAGCCTATGCTTTACAACTACCTCATAAGGAGATTCTCCTTCATTTGTCCTTGCAAGCCATTTAGTCGCTAAAACCGTCCTTGGAGCATGACTGTTAATTAGCCCAAGTCCTTCGTCTTCTCTATGGAGGGTGTAAATGTCACTAGTAACTGACTAATTGCCTTCCTCCTCACTTTTATCATGGAAAATGATAGAGGATATGTTTCAAATTCTTATAACTAATTCATCAAGGGAAAGATAAGTAAAAAAACATGTCCAACTGCTTGAATTTTGCTTAATATGTTAAAAAATAAGCAACTAGTGAAGCTTCACGAAGCTAAGAAACTAGTCTAAGAGAGGAAAAGGAAAAATACATGAGAAGAAATGAAGCCAAGAGTGAGAATACCAAAAAAGGAACACATATAGTAGAATTGGCACTATAGGACCAAATAAAAATGAGGGGTCCAATAAATCCTCAATCATTGTAAAGGGTGTAATGCATTGTTTAATCAAGACATTTCGAGAATAGCCAAGACTATTGCATGTATGATGGGTGAAATCCTAGTGTACATGACAATTTTAAGACCCCCATCATTCCTAACAATCAAGGCTGCAAACAAGAATATTTGAATTTATCATTGGTTTCTTGAAGCATGGACATTGGCTTGTCTCTAGTTCTAAGATCTCCTTGCATTGCACTGTGTGTTTGTTCTCTAACATCCAACTCGGGGTCATCTATGGGAATTACTTGGTCCCTTTTGTTAGAATCTCTCGTACCCAACACTTAGTATTTGGTTTCCAACAATTATTAACTAAAGGTATACACAACTACATTCTTAACACGAAAAATATTGTAGAAGCCAAAAAAATGATATGAATCACATACACAATTAAATTTCTGCCCAATCAACAGTTCTTCATTAATAAATTAATCACGAAACTTACTTGGGTTCCTGTCCTGGGATAATGGCTCAACCGAGGAAATAAAAAATTGATCACCAACCTCCTTACACTCTCTTAGACCCAACACATGCTCACTAGGAAGCCTCTCTCAATCTTGTGATGTTGTTGCGTCTCATCTCCTCACCTTAGACTTACCTTTATAACTTTACATTGAGCCAAAACCCTAATCCTAACCCTAAACCTAACCTCAAAGTGATTGAAAGACAAGATTAGATCTTGAATTACTTGAGGTCGATGACTAAGATTAAAAATTAATCACTAAAGTAAACAATTTACTTTATCGAAGTTTTTATTTTAGCTCAATAAGCCAACATATAGTTATGTGTTTTTTTCCTAAGTAACTTAGGCTAAGTTACATCAATAAATATTCTAAGGTGAAATGTGGGCGAATTATGCACGCTTAGACACAAGGGTTGTGTAGAAGGTACTTTCCTGAGCTACAAACTTCAAAGTGATGAGATACCAGGCAACGAACCCCACGTAGCATCCCTCCCTCCATTTATCCCTGGGTTGTGTCCATGAATCTCCCCATTTTTTCCAACTTCAGTGTTCTGGACTTTGGATGAATTTGGTCTTTTGGAGTAGAATTAATTATTATTATTATGGCCATCTCATAGAATGAATTCATTATATGCCATGGTGGGTGAAAGAATAGGTTCCTCAAGTGATCAAGGTGAGATAAGTGCAGTTTCAACATAAATTAGTGATGAAAATGTTAATTATTTTTTCTTGGAATGTGACACAAACCATTCATGGAAAAGGAAAAAAGGCCAATGGACCGTAGGGAGATAATTCCAAGATGATTGGGTCTCAAGTTTTCCATTTATTGAATAAATACCTCCTACAAATGTGAATGAGGTTTTACGAGAAGTTATATGTATTGCATGTAGTTGGAAAAGTTGCAAGGTAATGAAATTTCGGATGAAGCTAGAAACAATATAAAATCATGCAGGAAAGGTGTATGAAAAGAAAATTGTAAATGGTAAAGCGAAATCTATTTTCATATGGAAATATTTTGAGGAATGTTGACATATCCAATGTGTGGAAGAATACAAAAAATATTTAATAAGTAAGAGGAAACTTGAGGCAAGTGGAGGAACCATCATATCTCAATTTGAAAAGACGATGGAAAGAAGTTTGTTATCCAAGACGATACAATTTAGCACTGTATTTCACATCTTATGTAAAGGTCGTCCTATGACAAATTTTCTAGATCATATGAAATTTCTATATTTTCTTCACACACCAAACTTTCCATCTTCTCATTGGTCTGTAACTAGTGGTTGGGAATGGGCAAGATATCTAGCTCATGTAGAAAATGATGATTTGAAACAGGAGATTGAAAAATCTAGGTTTTTGGCATTGTCTTTGGATGAGGTTACGACTGTAGATAATACTTTATGGATTTTCATGAGAATTTATATGGTTAATTACCATATTAGGCATTCCTATATACTTGGGATTAAAAATATGAGAGAGACTTCTACAACTAGAAATATTTGTGAACTTGTTCTTAATAG
The DNA here is from genome assembly GCA_034641835.2 of Pinus albicaulis. Taxonomy (NCBI): domain Eukaryota; kingdom Viridiplantae; phylum Streptophyta; class Pinopsida; order Pinales; family Pinaceae; genus Pinus; species Pinus albicaulis. Next base: position 610,887,178 of record CM076573.1, read on the forward strand.
TTTGAAGGAAAGTGTTATGGATCATTTAGTGATTGCAAAAAAGTTGGTATGTGTTGGAGTAGATGGAGCATAGGTAATGCAAGGACAAAGGAATGGCCTTTGTATTAGACTACAATTATCAACTTTGCCATATATGCTTAGTATTAATTGTATGGATCATATGATGAATCTCGAATTTAAAATAGTAAGCAAGTTTACTTTAGAGTCTCAAAAGTTGAAGATCTTGTACGTGAGACTCATGCATACTTTTCTCGTAGTCCCAAATGATATTTAGAGTTTCAAAAATTTGTAGACGGTGTTACAGATGGAAAAAAACTACTGAAAGATGTTGACGCAAGATGGATCTCATTAAATGGACCATCTCAAAGACTATTTAGTGAGTTCAAATCTTTGGTAGGGTTGATGTATAAAAATCGCTACAATGTAGACAGAGCTCAAGATCTTCTTTTTCGACTAACTGATATAGAGACATTATTGACATTGGCTGGAATTCTTCCTGTGCTACATGAAACGAATGTCCTCGTGAAAATGTCTCAGAATTGCACAATGTATATTGTCGAATACACAAATGCGAGAAAGTCAGCATCCCTTGCATTAGATAATTTGTATATAAAGCCAGACTCTTTTACTGGTCCAGATTTTACAACTTGGACTAAGATCATCAATATAGAAAATACTTAAAAAATTTTGACGTTGATGAAAAAGGGATAATATGTATCGTAGTGCATGGGTATATGGTTCCCTTTCATTATATTAGTAAGATTGGAAAAATCACCAAAGATTTCCCCGTGTCAATAGACCAATTTGATAATATTGTGATTTCAGTGAGACAAAATTTGATAGAAATTTCAAGATCACTATCATCAGAGATAAGAGAACGATTTCATCGAGATGAATTGTTGGAGGCCATGTGTGTCGTATACCCTCAATATTGGAACAATTTTCAATGTCCAAGAAATTTAAAAGCCGATTTTCAAAAGAGATTAAAATATTTAGTAGACCACTTTTGCAAGAAAGTCTTGATACATAGAGAACAGATTGAAGGTATTTTAGATTCATAAAAATTATATCAACAAGGTGGACGCTTTTCTGAAAATTTCGGAAGAAATATCCTTTTTTGGAGAATCCTAATGAAAACAGTGATATAATAAGATTATGGACTACTTTAAGTGCTAGCTAATACCTGCAAGAAAACATATCAGAAAATTTCAAATTAGCAGATTTGTGTCAAACCATGATTTTGGGATCAGTGAAGGATGAGAGAATGTTTAGTGCACTATCATTATTGAAGTCAAAGTTGAGGAACAAGCTTGATAAACAAGTGGATACATGTTTAATATTATATGTAACAAAGTATGACATTAATAATTTTCCATATGAAAGAACACTAGCGCTTTGGAGATCAGATTGTGATAGAAGGGGAGAAAATAATATAACAAATTTATCTAATGAAATTGATATAGAAAATAATGTTTTGGAGGCTCACAATGACAATACATTTGGAGAATATCATGTTCACAATGTAGAAAATGATGACCAAGATGAGAACACGGAAATTTAAATACCCTAGGACTCTTATTTTGGTATACATGTTCTGTTGATCATGCAAGATTACTATATGTCAAATTCAGGTAAAAATGGGTTCTATATTTTGTATTTTTCATTGTAACATTGCAACTACATTTCATGCGTGTTATTTTAATATTGATGTTTCATATTTAATCCTTACATTGTTTTTTTCTTATTTGTCACAGGAAATGAAGCTGAATTTGATGAGGCTGGGACCTATTTCTTTTCACATAGATAGTTTCTGACTAGAATTAAATGATAAATAACCAATTTAGCAAGACTAACACAAAGCATCAATGGGATCATTCAAGTACATGAAACTACCTTGAATTCTAGCTCTGACATCTTGGAAAATTTTAATGGTTTATATGTTGCTTGCTTTTGGGGAATTTTGTTGAGTTTCGAGTTATATATTTTCTTGGAAAATAATTTTTTATATTTGGAAAATGTGTGATTTTATATTGGTACTGGAAATGAAGTCGGATTTGATGAAGTTGGGACCTATTTCTTTTCACATAGATAGTGTCCTAGTATTAAATGATAAATAACTACTTTAAGAAGTATAACGCTAAGCAACAATGGGCTTATTTAAGTACATGAAATTGTGTTGATGTCTAGCTATGATATCTTAGAAAACTTTAGTGGTTTGTTTGTTTCTTGTGTTTAGAGGATTTTGTTGAGTTTGAAATTTTTGGTTTGTTTTGGTCAAAGATTTTTTTCGTCCCTTGAATGCTTATGGTTCTCATATCATGCATAGATCGATAGATATAGTTTTATAATTATAATTATTATTGTTTTCTTTATATATTTGGTGGTTTGAGGAAAGATATTTTATTTCCTTTCACTTTGTGGCATGATTTTGACATCTTCACCTTTTAGAATATAGTAAAATATTTGTCTTATTATAGCTTTTTCTTGGAAAAGAATTATTGATGTTTGGAAAGGGAAATAAGCCCTGGGTAGCTAAGCGAAGAGAAAAATGGTTTATTTACTAGGTTCCTGCACATTCATCGTAGGAGAACTATTGGAATGAGACTGACATTCCTTTTATGCAATTACACTTTTGATGCCAAGGTGGAGCTGAGTTCGCTGACCTGGGAAGAACAATGGAAGTTGATCATAATGCTAAGGATATTATAATTTTGGTTTCACCAACAGCTAACCATGCCACCAATGTTGGTGGAACCAAAGGAACTGCATCAACTTATTATGATTCTTTCCAGATTGCTCAGGGTGAAACCGAGGTTGTTTTGGGAAGCATGGAAGGTAGCAGTGGTGGAGAATTACAAAGAGAACCCCATGATGAGCTCCATTTTTCCCTTTGGTATTTGGGCTTGCAAGATCTTTTGTCCATTGAAAATTTTTGCAACTCTCTGCATGTTGCAATGAAATATGATCCTCGTCTCTGGGAAACTATACATGTGGAGTATCCTCTAAGTGAAAGGCTCAATGATTATTCCCTCTTAAAACTTGTTGAAAGGTCTCAAGGTTAGTTACAAAATTTGACTTTAGTGGAGTGCCTGAAAATTATAGATGATGGACTGAAGCAAGTATTCGAAATCAGTCCAAAGCTTGCAAAGGTTGGTATCTGTCTTTGTTGGTTTTTGGTTTTGAGAAATTACAGAAAGATGAATTTGTTGTTGCACTTGACACTTTGAAGGCAACAATATATTTACTTTCTGAATATAGATTTTCTGCATTTTGGCATGATTAGCAATGTCAAACAGTTAGATTCAGTTAATGTAATTGCATGGGTTTCACGAAATGGAATTGTGCTTCCCGTAAAATGTTTTCAAACCAGGTTACTAAATGGATATGCCATTGCATGTGAAGTTAACCCCTATTCTCCTTTAAATACAATGATAAAATGATATAAAATTAAAATATTAGAAGCTTATTTTTTGAAGGAAATGTAGGTAGAATTTTCCCAACAAAGTTGAAACCTTCAAGGGAGGCACTGGTGCAACTCTTCCATTTGGTATTCCATGTTCTTATGTGTTTGAAATTTCTCTCGTTTCTTGATTTGTATTCTATTATTGCACACACTGGTGGTTGCTCCTCAACTTGCCTGGCATATCTTAATTTTCATTAGATATCTGGAAACATGGGAAGGTAATGCATTTATGTGAAAATGATGTTGCATGGAAGGTACTTCTTGTAGGTTGTTCTCTTTTTCAGTTTTTCCATTATTTTCAAAACCATATTGTGCATTGATTGTGGAATTTTATTTTTGTTATCGAGTGTATTAGGTTTTCTTCATGCAATTATATTGTTATCTTACACTTTCTCAAGTTAAGATCGTTAATTCAGAAGTTTTGTGTGAAATATCATTTTCTCTTGGTACTTCCTACTCTGCCCTTGACTATATGTGGTGCACTTGTTTATGGGCTTTGTATTTATGTTTGCCAGGCTGCACAAGATTGACTTCCAATGGCATTTTAAAAAATGTCAAAGCGCATAGAGAGTGCAACATGCATGGATTGAAGCAGTTGAGAATTAGTGGTCTTTTTGGGATAACAAGAGAGCACCTTGAGAAGTTGAATTACCTTTTGGATGGTGGTTTACATCAGAAGTCTCATTCAGTAAAACCATGGTTTTATCCTAATGGTCGCCATTATTCACTTTCATATGATGATGACAGTACAATTGATATTGAAGCTTGCCCTAGATGTGGGAATGCAAGGCTTGTTTATGACTGCACCAATGAAAGTTTCCAAAAGAAAAAAGACCAGACAATTAGTGTCGGGATTTTACATTTTGTATTTCATGTTGTGGTGAGTGTGGAAGGTGTATTGATGGTAGTGAATATGAAGAAACATTTTGTCTTGATATGGTTTGTGCTGATTGCATGTGGAATTCTCAACTACCAAGAATCAGAAGGGCTCGCATGTGGTAAATACACATTATCAAAATTTTAGCTTTAATTTAGGCTTCAATGATTTTGGGCTATTACTTGCTTGTAATTTGGGTCCAAAATTGATTATTTTGACCCTATCTCAGGGAGATATTGAAGAAAAATAAAACAAATCGTTATATTTGTGTGTTTTGAGGTGTATATTTTATTTTTCCTTATTTTGAGAATCAAAGGTATATCAAGGACAAAAAATATGAAGAAATGCTATTTCAATTTTTGTGAGAAGAAGCCAAAAATAATTTTTCCTTTAGGAGATTTTGGAGAATGTCAGGGCTGAAGTGCATGTTGCAAACTAAATCAAGGTATCGTGAATAGTACACCTAGATAAGTATATGAGTTGGTGATCTTGATCTCCTCTCCTTTGAGAAAGAAATGGTGATCAAGGAGGATTTTCTTCAACACGTTGAAGATGATGACTTTGGTTTTTCCTAGGTTGACTGTTAACTAATGAAGATCACAGAAAAGGGCCAGGGCATCAAGTTGTCTTTGTAATTTTTATGAGGATGAGACTATAAGGGCCACATCATCTACAAACATCAAAATATAATATAATCCAATTGTCCCCTACACTATTTGGATGAGCATAGCCAAAAAATAATGTATATTCATGATGCTTGTCTGAATACAAAACACATATCTGTCTTATGACCATCAGAAAACTGCACACCAAGGATTCTCTTTGTAGAGACACGGATCAATGGGAAGGAGGGTGTCTCATTTTGATTGTAAAAAGGACCTGGATAGAGACACAATTGCAAGGGTCTCATGGGTGGAGGCCAGGGGTCTCCTTGATATCTCATGAATCTGCATATTGAGGTGGCACTACTCTCTGCCTATAACTTATTTCTTCTACGTGTGAGCACTACAAAGGAAAGAGGTGATCATCATGTTGTGTGGATTGATGGGAGTTATTCTAAGGCTCCTCCATTTTAGTTTGTTATGGGTGGCAAAGTCGACAGGTCGAATTGTTCCCTGATTGGATGAATTTGCAACATCAAAGCTTCTTTATTCACAATCACAAAAAATCTATTGTTTCAAGTGATATTGTTGTTGAAGTCATATAAGAAAGCCTATTTACACTGTCTTTGAAAAAATGCAAAAAATCATGTGAAAATCCCTTGAATTTGAAGATGAATCATCGGAAAATATATCTGCAAAAATCATTTTGAAAATATTTGAATGCAAACTGTAGTTACTGGAAGGAGGATACATATTATTCCCTTATTACCTTATGAAATTGCAGAAACAAATTCTTCCTTGAAGTTTGATTTTTCCTTTAATATCAATGTTTTTGTCATGGGATTTTATGCTCAGTTTGACCAACAGTTGAATCAGCAATCCAGAGTTCACACACCAGACACTGAAATCAGCCAGTAATTCACCATTAGAAGGCTCAAAATACAACATCAATTTTTTCATGAAGAAAAATAGTGCAAAATCGGTGATTTAAGGGTATTTTCTGAATGGAATACTTGTTAACCTTCTTGTTAAGTGATGAAAAAATGTCTCCAAGGAGTGAGGAATGTGAATTTTCTTAGTCAATTGACTTAGCTTCTGCTGATGAATGTGAAGAGGGTGGATCTGATTACAAGCTTTGCTCTAGATTTAAGAAGTCCCTGAGTTATGGAACTTTTACTGTAGCTAATCTTGTCAATGAAGGTATCCTTCATCTAGAATCTGCAGAAAATGTAGTTAGTAACAATTGGATGATGACTAGTATACCGAGTCTAGAACTAATTCCAAAGTTGATTGATGATCCATCTTCTTTAGACTTTGATCACCCTTTGCAACAAAATTCCATGCAGAGTCTTCTTTCATGAAAAAGAATAGAGGTAAGTTTCATAGTAGCACGAGAGAGGGGAGAACCATTGTTGAATAAGGCATACAGAGAAGAGGGTAAAGATAATATTTATTTTGATCGCATACAATCAAGATTTCCTACACAGCTAGCCCCCCAAGCGATGGTACAGATTCCTGTCTCTTATCGTTTTTGCTACTCTTGACCAAATCACTCTGCACAATACATAAATTTAATATAGGAAAGGTTCTGGTGAAATATTGATGCATGAATGTACTATTTTTGGCATATTTGATTGCATTATTTTGGTGCTACAATCAACGATTGTGTAATAATTATGTATGGTAATGTGTTTGGCCTGAATGCTTGTGATTACAATTTGGGATCTTCAAATTTTTAAGTAAAAACAGATCAAAAATTTTGTTTGTTTTATGAATTTATTTTTATTTTTGATCCAATGGAGATGATTGGTGACTTGGGTTCCTTTTAGTCAGGCTTCACCATGTGGCCTTACCTAGTGATATACAACTCGTCTCTTGATGTTTTCTTCCCTTATAACTATGTCACATTATTCATACCATATAGAAAAGTACTGGTGTAATATTGATGGGTGCTTGTACAGTTTTTGGCATTTTTGAGTGCTTCATTTGGTGCTACAAACAAGTTTGGCGTGTGTTACTTAGTTTGGCACGACCCATGAGAGTTTGAGATATTTTTTTTGGATTGAATACTTTTGATTACAGTTCGATGATTCTAGATATGGATTATTTTCAAGCATTGAATTTACTTCAACATCAATTTAGAAATTGATAGAACCCTGTTGTTTGTTGCTTCATTTGTGTTTAACTATCTCTTGCAATGTTTGGTAGATATTGATATCAATATCTGTTTATTTGTTGCAGGTCAATGAGATTGATTCCAGTGTAGCTCTGAACATTTCTGGGTGTTTAGAATTTGGAGATGACAACTTTACCATTAGTAGTTGGGAACATAAAGGACTGGCTAGCAGAGATGGACAAATGAAGCTATCAACTTAAGTATTTTTTTCTTCAATTAACCAACGAAGTGAACGTGTTGTAGGGGAGAGTGCTTGTATTTCTTTGGTAGCAATTATTGTTGACTGGTTACAAAACAACCCCAATTCTATGCCAATAAAATCACAGTTTGACACATTAATACGTGAAGGATATATGGAGTGGAGGAAGCTGTGGGAACTAGAGGAATATAGAGAGAGGTTCTCTGATGGGCACTTTTATTTGGAAACAATATTGCAGTCAAACACGTTTTATAACTGGCATTAAACCTTCACATTTTTTTAAATTGTGGAAATTGTTTTAAGATTAGATTAGGATGTAGGGGCTCTGAATTGGTTTTGATTGTAAATATTGTGTCTTTTAAGAGTATTTATTATGCACACAGGTTTAAAGGCTCTTGTGTGATGTTTGAGTGATATTTCGGTATTGTTTGTAAGGACTATGTTTTTCCTGTGAAAGTTGGCATCTCCTAAAAGTTAGACAAGAAGGTGGGTTGGAATTGTTGGCTGGCTTTGAGACTCGAAAATATCATAATAATACGAAACAAAATTATATGTTAGTAGAATAGTATTATAAAATGTGATATTTACATATTAATACTATTGTGTTGTTAAATAATAGACTTTATTAGACAATAATGTGGAAGTTAAATAAAATCTTTGTCAATGAAAAATCATTGAAATAATTATTTAATCTCATATTCTACTTCATTTTTTGTGATCCTTCGAGTGGCAAGGCACCTTCTATTAAAAAAATTTGCCTCCATGACACATCATGCTTGTAAGTTAATCATAAATTTGTAGATTGGTTTTACTTATTTTTGATGATGGGTAGTTCCAATAAATGGAAATGTTTAGTTGGGTTCAGTGTTTATCCTCTTTATATAGGATTGAATTCATATAATAGTGTTGTATGCCCTATGTAGACATTGATCATTAGCATGGAAATGCTTAATGGAGAATTCTTGGTGTCATTCTTGTGAATGTGCATTATAACTCTTTGTAAAAATATAGAATGTTTTAAGTGTAATTTTCACTTCATTGATCTATTTGCAGGTGTAGAGTGGTACCTGCAGCTCTTGAGGTGCAGGAGGATGAATGTGGAAGTGATGATGATGGTGGTCATCAAATACCAACAGCGAAGAAGCGAAATAAACATCTCCTCTGAATTTTTTTGTCTTTTTGGGTGCTTTTTGTTGGAAACCATCTCTGTTTATATCTATGCACTACAATTCACGCGGTAAGTTAATCTTTAATTTAAGAAATCTGGTATATAATCAGTGCTATATTGTTCTCATAATTAGTTATAATTATGTTGAACTGAATTACAAACCCTCGGTCATGTAGCAACCCCTTTATCCATGGTTCTAAGGCATGGACAAAAGACTAGCATCATGTAAAAGGAAACTATTAATATAAGATGTCAAGTCTAGTCTGTTAAAATGTGAGTAATCTCCTTGTGATAGTATGTTGTAATTTTGTGTTTGAAAAGTATTTTGAGATAGCCACAAAGCTAGAACATTATGGAGATTGTATTTGTTTTTCAGTCCTTCTAATCAAACCTTAAGCAACACAACATTCATAGGTTAAGGCCTTCAAAATGTCCTATAAAGTGAAGCATGTGTGATTTAAATTTTTACATCGTTTAATTTGTTACTTCATACATTTTATTTTTTACATCCTATAGATATCCTCTTGGATTATTTTTTTCATCTTTTATTTGGTTGGTAAGAGATGGTCAGGTGCATATAGGGAATATTTGAATGGAGGAAGATGGTCCATCATAATACTAATTGAAGCAAGGAGATCAAGCCGAAGGAGTAGTTGAGGCAATGGACTCTGATGAGAAAAAGGACAAGTATGGATACTGAGCATGCCCCTTTGTTGTATCAACATATTTTTGAGCATAGTGTAAAAGAGGGACAAGACAAAACATTGTCTCAAGTAGGAAGGGGTGAGATGCAAACTCTATAAGGATGATGGGTTGAGGAATTGGCTAATTGCATTAAACAATGCGATAAAGGAGGATGACCTATACTCTCTTTGTAGAAGACCAATTAGACTCTAGTAAAATAGGTACCCAAACCTTGGAACCATTTATAACTCTGGGTTGGGCCAAGGGTGTGCAAGAGTGACATATTGGTAGATATGTCTTGAAAAATATTTCAGAAACACTACCTCTCAAGAAGTGCCAAGGACCCATAGCCCTTGTTGAGTCAAGGCTTAAGTGCATGTTGCAAACTAAAGCGAGGTATGGTGAATAGTACCCCTAGATAAGTATATGAGTTTGTGATCTTGATCTCCTCTCCTTTGAGAAAGAAAAGGTGATCAGGGAGAATTTTCTTCAACACATTGAAGATGATGACTTTGGTTTTTACCTAGGTTGACAGTCAACTGATGAAGATCGCAGAAAAAGGCCAGGGAATCAATTTGTCTTTGCAATTTGTCTGGGGATGAGACTAGAAGGGCCACATCATCTGCAAACATCAAAATATAAATTAAGACATGGTGTAGAAGGCAACCATTTCCATCTTGGATGTGCTCATGCAAGGACTCCAACTTGTCAATATAGATCCAAATAGTGTAGGGGACAAGGGGCAACCTTGTTTTACCCCAATGATACTTAGGATAAAATCTGATAGCCCGTGTGTTGGTGCATAGATGACCAAGGATTGACTCGTATAAAATGAATAATGGTTGAAAAAAGGGTTTCTGAGATGCCAATATCTCTGAGTATGTGGAATAAAGCCTCTATGGGGACAAAGTCATAATAATTTTTGAAAGTCTACGAAACAATAGTAAACTTTCTAGGAACAATGTTGGGCTTCCTCAATTATGGCCTGGAGTGTAAAGATGTGATTAATAGTCTGGTGCTCATGATGGAATCCAAAATTTCCTCTAGCTCTATGTTGCCTCTTCTCAATCTCCCTAAATAGTTGCAGGTGGAGGGATGTAGCATAGAGCTTAAAGAATAAAATCACAACAAATAGGTCAAATGGGCTGCAAGGTACATCAGAAACAATATTTAGCAGGAGCATGAGTGTAGCTCCTATAAACGGAATATTTAAATTCTGAGGTCCAAGACCTAGAGGGTCAAATTCTTCATCTAAGATATAAAATGTTACAAAGCTGAGAGTCCAAGAGAAGAAAGGGTCCTGACTTGAGAATCAGGAGAAATACCTTGATTGAAGGTTTCCTAAAAAAAGTGATCAATGTTTGGAGGAGCTATCACTTACTAATTAGGGAGAATAAGGAGAAATTTTTGGCCTCTAAAACTGTATTTCCAGTAGGTGAATCTCTCCTACCATAAGCTCAAGTGAAGAATCCCCTGATGGAGGACTCTGGATAAATTGGAAGATCTGATCTTGTGCACATAGGTTTCTCTTTTTAGAGACCTTGATCAGTGGGAAGGAGGCTGCCTTATGTGATTGTAAAAAGGTCTTGCACAAAGACACTATTGCAAGGGTCTCATGGGTGGAGGTCAGGGGTCTCTTGAGATCTCACGAATCTGCATACTGAGGTTGCACTGCTATCTACTTGTAAATTATTGCTTCTATGTGTGAGGACTACAAAGGAGGGAGGTGATTATCTTGTTGTGGGTTGGTGGGATTTATTTTAAGGCTCCTCCATTTGAGTCTGTTGCGGGTGGAAAAGTCGACAAGTCAAAGTGTGCCCCAACTGGATGAATTTGCAACATCAAAGCTTGTTTATTCAACATAATAGAAAATATATTTTTTCAAGTGATCTTGTTGTTGAAGTCATATAAGGAAGCCTATTTATAGTCACTGAAAACAGGAAAAAATCATGTGAAAATCCCTTGAATTTGAAGAGGAATCATCGAAAAAACTATATGAAAAAATCATTTTGAAAATATTTGAATGAAAACTATTTATCAATAGTTTGAAAATATCAACAATTTATAAATATCATTTTTTTGCAAATATCAATAGTGTATACATCCCAATTTCTTTTACAAATATACAACCTTAAGAAAACAACTAGTATTATAGTTTCTGTTAGAAAATTATATATTACAGAGCAATGCGAAACATAAAATATGCGAAAAACACAAGCACACAAAACACATAAAACCAGAGAGACACAGATATACATGGTTCACCCAATTTGGGCTACGTCCACCCTGAACAGCCAGTCCTTCCTCTCTATTATCCAGCAAAATGAAGAGACACAACCCACAGCAGATCCGTTGTAATATCCTCTGTTCTCTCTCACAGTCTCTCTATCTGTTTCTCGCTCTGAGAATACACATACAATACACAGCCACAATAAAATACCCTCATACAAAGCGAGGGGTTGCCTTCTAGGGAAAAAAACCCTAAACTAAACATAACTTCTATTGTCAGACCATCTTCCTAATGAATGGCCCAGATTGACTAGAAATTACTATACTTTTATAAGGCAATTTTACATCTTTTTTCAGCCCCCACCAAGGGGGGGGGGGGGGCTCCAAAAAGTCACAGCCGCTCCCCCTGGACCTCCCAGGCAGCATTTAATTTCGAGCAGTGTTGCTGCCCCATTAAGGTATAGGGGTCCAACGCCGTGATACAAAATAAACAAGATAATCAGGCTCCACACCCAACAATCTCCCACTTGGAGACTGATTGTAGCAACTCCACCACTGCTTCTTTTGTTGGAAAATGACTCCTCTTTGGACCTGGCTATTTCTCATCTTCATCATCATTCTTGAAGATCAATTGAAACTGAGCATATTCTTAGTTTATCCCTAGTTACAAATTTTGTTAGTATATCTGCAGGATTCTGGCTAGTGTGTATCTCTTCCAGCTTCAACTGTCCATGTTCCAATACGGACCGTATGAAATGGTACTTGAGTTGTATGTGTTTAGTCCTGGAATGAAATGCTGAGTTCTTTGCAAGATGAATGGAACTTTGGATATCACTGTATAACGTGCCCATATCATGCTTCTTACCCAATTGATCCATAAACCTTTGTAACCAAATCATTTCCTTACTAGCCTCTGTAGCAGCAACATATTCTGCTTCTGTTGTTGAAAGTGAAACAACACTTGGGATTTTTGAAACCCAACTAACAGCTGTTCCACCTATAGTAAATACATATCCTGTAGTGCTCCTCCTGTTATCTTTGTCACCTGGCATATCTGCATCAACATATCCCTGTAGAGAAATGTTTGAACCACCAAAGAATAAGGCTTGATTTGTGGTACCTCTCAAATATCTGAGAATCCATTTTACTACCATCCAATGTTATTTTCCTAGATTGTTCATGTACCTACTTACAACTCCCACTGCATGTGAAATATCATGCCCTGTGCAGACCATTGCATACATTAAGCTTCCAACAGCTGATGCATATGGAACTTTAGACATATAGTCCATTTCTTCTTGGGTCTTGGGGCACATCTCCTTACTAAGTTTGAAATGGCTAGCAAAAGGTGTACTAACTGGTTTTGCATTCTGCATATTAAATATTTTCAACACCTTTTGTATGTACTCATTATGAGACAATGTTAATTTGCGATTTTTCCTTTCTCTAGTTATTCTCATACCAAGGATTTGTTTTGCAGCTCCCAAATCCTTCATTGCAAATGAATTTGTGAATTTTATTTTGAGCACATTTATTTCCTACATGTTAGACCCTGCAACAAGCATGTCATCTACATACAATAACAATATAACATAGCTTCCATCATTTTTCTTTTTCAGATAAACACAATGATAAGAGTGACATCTAGTATAACCTTGTTCAGACATAAACCTGTCAAATTTTAGATACCACTGCCTTAGAGCTTGTTTTAAGCCATAAAAGATCTTCTTTAGCCTACACACTAATTTTTCCTTCCCTTTGACCTCATATCCTTCTGGTTCCTGCATATAGATCTCTTCCTCCAAATCTCCATGGAAAAATGTTGTCTTTACATCTAACTTTTCAAGATGTAAATCTTCCGCTGCTACAAGACTTAAAATAGTTCTGATTGAAGTCATCTTAACAACAGGAGAAAATATTTCATCAAAATCAATACCTTTATTTTGTGCAAACCCCTTCACCACAAGTCTAGCTTTGTACCTTTGTTTTCCTCCATCTTCTTCCTTCAGCCTATAAACCAATTTATTCTGCAATGTAGTTTTACTTGCAGGCAACCTGACTAAGTCCCAAGTCTGGTTATGCATTAAGGAGTCCATCTCTTCTTCCATGGCTAGCTCCCACTTCTTCCTGGTTTCAACCTGCATTTCTTCTTCATAACATTCGGGTTCACCAGAATTAGTCAACAATAAATAATATAATGAAGGAGAGTATCGTTCAGGGGGTCTACTTATGCTGGTAGATCTTCTGACACCACTTTCAGGTGTTTGAGGTGCATGTTGCTGTTGTGGTGGTTTCTGTTGTTGTGGCTGTTGATTATTATTATTTTCAGGCACCTTTACTTTTTCTGTGATCTCATCAAGAACCGTGTATTCTTTGTTTTCTTTTTCCTGCAACTGATTCTTATACAAGACCTTCTCATTGTATATTACATCTATGCTCCTAATGATTTTGTGATTTTCATAATCATATAAGCGATAACAAAAATCATTAACACCATATCCAATAAAGGTACATTTCTTTGATTTTGCCTCAAGCTTTGTTCTGTTTTCTTTATTAATATGGACAAAGGCCTCACAACCAAAATGATTTAAAAAATAGTAGTTTACCTTTTTACCTGTCCATGCTTCCTCTGGAATACCACCATCCAAGGAACTTGAAGGCCCTTTGTTTATTACATAAACATCAGTTTCTACAGCATCTGCCCAAAATTGTAAAGACAATCCTGCATGCAATCTCATGCAACTTGCACGCTCCATGATTGTTTTGTACATCCTTTCTGACACGCCATTTTCTTGTGGTGTTCTTGGAACTGTATTCTCTCTACGAATTTCATGCTCTGAACAATACCTATCAAGCTTTTTGCTGTAATATTCACCTCCATTACCTGATCTGAGACACTACAACTTCTTTCCTGTCTCAATCTCAATTAAAGATTTCCATTTCTTGAAAGTATCAAATACATCAGATTTATTCTGAATACAATAAATCCAAGTTTTTCTAGTTGCATCATCAATAAAAGTAACATAATAACGAGAGCCATAGAGAGATAATACTTGAGTAGGTCTCCATACATCTGTATGCACAAGCTCTAATTTTTCGCTCTTCTTTTCTTTCCCAACTCTCAAAAATATGACTCTCTTCTATTTTCCATAAATGAAATTCTCACAGAAATCCAAATCAACATTCTTCAAACCCGGCAACAAATTTCTTGAGTGAAGAATCTTCATCCCCTTCTCACTCATGTGTCCAAGCCTATGATGCCATAATGCTGCATCTACACCTTTGGAAGTTAAAGCATTAACAGAGTTATAAATACCATTGCATAAATACAATGTACCAACCTTTTCACCTTTTTTTATTACCAGGGCTCCTTTAGTGAACTTCCAAGTTTTATCTGTGAAAGTTGTCACACAACTTTCACCGCCTAACTGCCCTGTTGAAATCAGATTTTTTTTTTTAAATCTGGAACATGCCTTACCTCCTTTAATAGCCATTGGTTTCCATTCTATTGTTTTACAAAAACTTTACCCATTCCAAAAATTTTACAGGGTTTATCATCACCCAAACGAACTTGTCCAAAATTGATCCAGGTGGATATTGGTGGTCACCCACCTATTCCACTTGAGGCCCCACCATTGTCTCTTTCAGTTTTTCAGTTTCGGCACAACTTACTATTTTTAGAAGTTTTTTCGGGTCCTGAACTTCCGGAGCCGTTTTGAGGCCCTAAATGACATTCACGTCAAATGGAGATCGTATGCCAAAGTTACGTCCCCGGGAAGTTGAAACACCAATTTACCCAAACGGGGCCCATATTTTTGGCGCTTCATCTCCTAGGGTTAGGGTTTTGGATGTTTAAGGTTTTCCATTGTTTCTAAATAACAAATAGGCCCTTGAGCCTCATTGTAACTCAGTTCAGAGGCCTGTAGCCACCCCATCTCTTCTCAGAAATAGCTACCAATGCCCTAGCTAGTTTATTTCCATTGTGTCTATAAGCAAATTTCAGTTCTTTGATATTAATGAAATGAAGTGTTATTTCCACTGCATATTTGTATTTATGATTATATGTTTATTCTGTTGCGTTCTTACATAAATCCGGATCAGTGATATTAGAGCGGTCTGCTTTTTCTCGATCCTTCTTTGCATGTCCCCAACGAGGTCGGGGTATAAGGAGTTAGGGCTCGATCTAGTGGAACCTTTGCAAGATCAGCCTCACAAACCCCAATGGATGCCCATGGGGGATGAAAAGAAAGATGAGGGAGCAGGAGATCCTATCAAAATATTTATCGAGGAGGCCCTCGAAAAAAAAAGGAACGCGATGATGGATAACTTTGCCTAGATCCTTCAACGGATGCCCACCGGCGGCGCATCTGCATTCAACAGCCACTCTGGAGGTGCGACTCCTTTTAAGGTACAAGTAAATTTTGACATTCCCATATTTGAGGGTCAAATAGATGCAGATGCCGTAGATAGATGGTTGAATCTATTAGAAGGATGTTTCTCGGTTCATGACTTTTCCGACCAGGAGAAGATTATTTTTTCACTCCTCAAAGCTACCCCCCATGTCAAGGACTGTTGGGAAACCTACTGTGTGAAAAAGGACAAGACAAAACCCTCTCTGTTCTCGACCGTACCCACTTGGAATTCTTTCCAAGATGCAATCAAGGAACAATACTATCCCATGGGGAGCTATGAGGACAAGTACATACAATGGACCACGCTACGACAACAAAGGGATCAAGATGTGCATGAGTTGACGAATTTGTGCCATACCCTGCGCAAAAAGTTGGGTATCAAAGATTCAGAGAAACATCTGGTGCTAAAGTATCGCAGTTGTCTTCACAGATACATTCAGGAGGAAATGGAGTTCCTCGACATCTCCTCACTTGGTACGACATACCAATATGCTGCCAAGATTGAGTAGAAATTCAAACAGAAGAAGCAAGACTTTGGATCTACGAATCAAAAGCAAGGGAAAGGTGCTCCCAAATCATAGAACAAAGGACAGAGCCAAGGCATGGTAGCTCAAGACAACCTGTTGAAGCCACAAGCAAAGAACAACACTGTAAAGCCAAATAAAGACATGGGAAGTGGTGTGAGTTCCATAAGAGCTCCACTCACAACACAAGTAAATGTCGGGCCAAGCAATCACTGGTGGCCGAGATGAGGGCTTCTGAGTCAGATGCATGATCTGACTCTGAATCAGAACCTGACAAGGGGAATGACAAAGGGAACCAGAAGATCCAAAAGGAGGAAGGAACGTCTCTTCCACTCCCAGATGTGGGTAAAGGGCTCCCCAATATAGTTCATTATCGACAATGGGAGCCAAAAGAACCTCATTTCAGTAGATGCCGTGAAGGGGTTGGGTTTTCTGACCACAGCTCACCCACATCCATACACCATCGAGTGACTGCACCAAGGACGAGATCTCCACGTCAGCCAGTAATGCTGCCTTCCCTATAGCATCAAGCCCTTCATGGATGAGGTATTATGTGACATTGCTCCTATTGATGTTTCTGATGTATTATTAGGACAACCATACTTGTGGAAGAGTTATGCTATGTATGAGTCTCAGCCTCGCGTTGTGTAGAAATTATATAACTGATATGTTATACATCTGAGATTCTCCTGATCACACACTATTTGACTTCATGCACAATATAGAATCTCTTCTACTATTGATCACTACTTGCGGAAATAAAATCAATTGCATGCACACATTAAAACCATAAGAATTCACACATATGAACACAGTAATTTATGGGAAATCTTAAAGCTGAAAACCCCCAACTATCTGTATATTATATGTCATAGAGACCATGTAATAATCATCATACAAAGCTCTTCTCAAGCTCTTGGTACAATCTCCAATTGCTACACACTAATCAGGTCCGATCTAGCAAATCCCATGCAGGTCTCACCCTTTTTGCTAGCACCCTTATCTCTTTGCATAATCACTGCCGAAGAATGGTTTGGAACCTGAACTCGGGTGGTCGACCTTTCTCACGCAATCATCATTGGCATCTCCAACTGCTTGTGTGTTGCAAATCATGCAACACTAGGTACAATGATAGTCTGCTTTGCTCTTTCTGCCTCTTCTTGGTCTCCCATGACTTGTCACGCCACTATAGTTAACTAATGTATTCTTTAGTTGATTAATAGAGTTAATAATTAGTGAATTAATTAATAATTAATTCACACCACTCTCACTAAGTGTATCAATCGGTTGAATAGATACAACTAGCTCAACTATGTTTAGGCGAGTTAGAATTGAAAACACAACTCCGCAACTACCTCCAATAACTCCACCAAACTGCGAATACATGAGTTCTAGCGAAGTCTCCATGAAACTGGCTCATAACCCTCGGGGAATAGCGTAATTCCTTCTATCAGCTCCTGTGCCACATCTGTGCACTTAACTGAAGTGCTCCAAGAGAATAAGATAATGTTTATATTCCAAATATTATTAAGAGCTAATAATATTCGACATATCTATTTTTAGACTGGCAATCTAAAAATAGATTCCACCCAATATGTCTAAAAATATAAATCCATCTATTTTTCCAACTTGACCAACCATCCACAAATAGCATCCTGCAACTCATAGAATATGATCGACATGTCTAAAAATAGACATAGTCTAAAAATAGACTTGCGCCAAAAATAGCTTGCGGGCCCACTTAGTGAAGGCGACTCTTTTCACTAAGCTCATCATCTTGTTGAAATCTCAACACTCCCTCTCAACAAGATAGGGATTATCTGCCACCCCGATCCTGCCCCTGTGGTATTCGAATTTGCTCCTGGTGAGCGCCTTCGTCAAGATATCAACATCCTAATCCTCTGTGGGAATGTAAGAAAGTAACATGATCTTCCACTGCACATAATCTCTGATATGATGATACCAGATGTCAATGTGTTTAGATCTATCATGAAATACTGGATTAACCGAGAGTTTGATGCAACTCTGATTATCACAATATATCATAGTAGGATCTAAGAGTGAACCGAACAACCCGACTAGGATCTTCCTCATCCATATAGCCTCGCATGCAGCCAAACTCGCTGCCATGTACTCGGCCTCTGCTGAACTGAGTGCCATGAATCTCTGCTTCCTGCTGTACCAAGAAACTTCTGTCGAACCGATACTGAAAATCCCTCCAGATGTGCTCTTTCTGTCCGTTGGGCTCCTTGCCCAATTTGCATCTGTGAAGCCACACAGCTTCACCTCATCCGACTGTCTGTACCAAAGTCCATATCCCGATGTGCCTCTGAGATATCTCAATACATGCTTGCCTGCCTTCCAAAAGAGCTTGGTAGGCTTAACCATAGCTTGTGAAAGCTGGTTAACAACGTAGCATATTTCAGGTCGTGTATTGACTAGATACATGAGCGACCCCACCAACTGTTGGTAAACAGTGGTATCCACTACCTCTGTTGATGTAGCATCCTCTTTCCTCCATCCACCAAGAAGAAGAGTGTCGATAGGCTTGTAGCCATGCATGTTGAACCTCTCCAGTATCTCCTGGGCATACTTGCCTTGAGACACAAATAATCCATCACTGCGCTGCCAAATTTCCAATCCCAGGAAATAATGAAGGAGGCCCAAGTCCTTCATCTCAAACTCTTTTGCAAGATCAGCCTTGCATGAGAGTATCAACTGTTCATCACTGGTCAGTATCAAATCATCTACATAAATTACAATGATCAACAACTTACCCTCAACCACTATCTGGTACAGGTTGGGATCCGCCTCGCTCTTGGTAAAACCAAGTCTGGTGAAATAACTGTCAATCCATGTGTACCAAGCACAAGGTGCTTGTTTCAACCCATACAATGCTCTTTTGGGCCTGCACAAATGCAACTCACTGCTGAAGATCTCGAAACCTTCGGGTTGCTCTATGTACACCTCCTCCTCAATGACTCCGTTGAGGAACGCGGTCTTCACATCCATCTGATGAATGTGCCACCCCATCTATGCTGAGAGAGAAAGAATTGTCCGTATGGAAGAATACCTTGCGAAAGGTGCAAAGGTTTCCTCATAATCGATCCCCTCAATCTGTGAGAAGCCCCGGGAAAAAAATCTTGCCTTGTACTTCTCAACGCTCCCGTCAGCTGCTTTCTTCACTTTGTAGATCCATCTCGAACCTACCACTGATTTCCCTTCCGGCCTTGGGACAATCTCCCATGCATTGTTTCTGACAATCAAATCATACTCTTCCACCATGGCATCTACCCATGCAGGGTCCTCCATAACTTCCTCGAAAGAGGATGGCTCTGTCACGATACACTTGCTCATCAGAGCCATGTATCCAGTATATCGGTCAAGTGACTGTCTCTGTCTGTGATGTGATGTAGGTGCTCCTACAATCTTCTCTGCATCAAGATTCAGTCACTCAGCTTCTGTAGTGCGCTTTCGCCCTCTGATGGTTGGCGCTGCATGAGTGGTTTCTTCCACTCCATGAACCTCCTCTTGTGGCTGATCCACATCCTAAGGCTCATCCTTAGAAACTAATAGCTCCTCATCTGCATGCAAGTGTGGCTCCCTCTCAAGCAAACACTTCATGGCTTTCTCCTCATGAAATTTGATACCCCGTCGCACAACAGTCTTCCGATTGTCTAGCAAATACACACCATAGTTTTGGGGTGTATCAGTGTACCCCACAAATATCCCAACCTTTGCGGTTGGCTCCATATTCTTCCTGGCATCCTTCATCACATGAATGTAAACAGGTGAGCCAAAAATCTTCAAATGAGAAATATCAGGCTTCTTACCAGAAAACGCCTCCTCGGGTGTACTCATGCCAAGTATCCTATGAGGACAACGGTTTTGCACATAAACCGCAGTATTGCATGCTTCAACCCACAAGTGTATGGGAAGGCCCTGATCATGCAACATCGCCCGTGCAACACCCACGATCGTTCTGTTCTTTCGCTCAGCGACCCCATTCTGCTGTGGGTTATGAGGCACTATGAGCTCTCTTCGAATTCCTTATGCACTGCAAAAGTCTTTGAATTCACCAAAGATGAATTCACCACCATTGTCACTCCTAAGAGCCTTCACCTGCTTCCCCGATTATTTCTCCACCAGTGCCTTAAACTCACAGAACTTAGAGAATGTCTCGCTCTTCTTCTACATGAAGAAGATCCAGCACTTACGAGAAAAATCATCAACAAAGATCACATAATACCTGTGCTTTGCTGTCGAATCTAATGAGAAAGTTCCACACACGTCTGTGTGAATTCTCTCAAGGATCGTCGTGGTGCGACTATCCTTCTCGTGAAAGGTGGCTTTCACAAATTTTCCCAAAGTACATCCCTTACACTGATCTGACTGCGCAAGTGTACCTTTGGGAAGCTCGGTAGAAATTTGCTGCAAAATTTTCAAAGCACCATGGTGAAGATGGCCCAATCTCTTGTGCCATAGCTCGCCCTCATCCCAGCTCACCACTCCTTCTGCCTTTCCTGCCATTGCTGCACAGCCATCTATCTGAAATTGATAAAGGTTCTTAACTTGAACCCCTATCCTCTAGGTTTCACCAGTTGCCTTACTGCGCAGGAAAGCCTTTACCTCGCTATAGACAACATCATATCCCTTGTGTTCCAACATCGCCACAGAGATAAGATTCTTCTTCAATCCTGGAACATGCATGAATTCCTTCAATACGAAGGGTTTACCAGACTCCCTCTCAAAGGAAATGGTACCAATACCAGTCGTACTGTATCTACCATCATCGCCCATCTTGATGTGCACTCCAAGATCTTTCTCATCCAAATCAGTGAACAAATCTTTGTCTTCGGTCATGTGAAAAGACACACCACTGTCAAGAAACCACACCAAACCCATCATACTTGAGACCAAGCATGCGATCAGTGAAAAATCCAGCTCAAAATACAAGGCTAAGGCCTCTCCAGCTGTAGATCCAGCAGCCTACTTATTTTTCTTCTTCTGTGGACAATTAGTGGCGTAATGTCCGTGTTGGTGACAGTGAAAGCACTTCACCTTGGACATGTCTTGCTTCTTGCCTTTCGCACGGGATTGAGAAGAATTTTTCTTGCCCTTCCCCTTCCTTGATTTGGCAGCCAAAGCGCAATTTTATTCATCGACATTCTTCGATGAAGATCCGTCCCTGGTACTTTTCCTTATCTCCTCCTGCACAAGATCTGACCAAAGTCGCTCCCATCCTGAAAGTTTCTCCCGACCATTGAAAGAGTCCTGATAGGAATGCCAACTCTTCGGAAGCCCAAGGAGAGCCAAGTTCACAAATTCCTCGTTATATACAGTAACCCCCAAACTTCCCAGCTCATCCCTGCACTGGAAAAACTTCGTGAGGTACTTGGGTATACTGTCGCCTTTCTCCATTTTTATATTCCTAAGCTTATCCTTGAGCGCCAACTTCCTCCGGTCGCTCTTGCTTTGGAACAAGTCTGTAAAAGCCTTCCACATCAAGAATGGAGAAGCTTTACCATGAAGGCTAGACACTATGTGATCCTTCACACCTTTCAACAGAATCCTTCGACATTTTGCTGTCTTCTTTTACCATGTGTCAAGTGCGGCAGCATAGCTAGAAGTAGGTTTTGGAATTTCTACATCTATGAACTCCTTCAACCCATTGTCCTCTAGCACCACCTCCATCCTATCCTTCCATGAAATATAATTTGAGCTGCCCTCAAGGGCATACTCCAATCGCAATCCGTTGAAATAAATCTCAACTTTGACACCAAGAAAACACTGCTGCAAATTCGAATTCCACCAGCACAAAACTCAACCGCTTCAATGCTTTGCAATTGCTCCAATGATCAATACTCCTATGATACCATGTAGAAATTATATAACTGATATGTTATACATCCAAGATTCTCCTGATCACACACTATTTTACTTCATGCACAATACAAAATCTCTTCTACTATTGATCATTACTTGCGGAAATAAAATCAATTGCATGCACACATTAAAACCATAAAAATTCACACATATGAACACAATAATTTATGGGAAAGCTTAAAGCTGAAAAACCCCAACTATCTATATATTATATGTCATAGAGATCATGTAAAAATCATCATACAAAGCTCCTCATAAGCTCTCGGTACAATCTCTAATTTCTACACACTAATCAGGTCTGATCTAGCAAATCCCATGCACCGATATCTGCCACCTGCTAGCCTGCCTCTAATATGAAATCACTGCTGAAGAATGGATCTGAATGAACTCGAATTGGTCCAGCCTTGCTCATGCAATCCTCATTGGCATCTCCAACCACTGTGTGTTGCAAATCATGCAACACTATAGTCACAACTGATAGTCACACTGCTCTTTCACCTACCTCTTCACTGGTCTCCACTGAAACTGTCCATGCACTGTAGTTAACCGATGTATTCTTTAGTTGATTAATGAGTTAATAATTAGTGAATTAATTAATAATTAATTCACACCACTCTCACTAGTGTATCAATCAGTTAGACTAGATACAACTAGCTCAACTATGTTTAACTCAGTTAAACTGAACACAACTCCATCAACTACCTCAATAACTCCACCAAAATTTGTCACATGAGTTCTAACTGAAGTATCCATGCAATAGCTCCACTTAACCCTCAGGAATAGTGTAATTCCTTCTGTCAGCTCCTGTGCCACATCTGTGCACTTAACTGAAGTGCTCCAAGAGAATAAGATAATGTTTATAGTCCAAATATTATTAAGAGCTAATAATATTCGACATATCTATTTTTAGACTGGAAATCTAAAAATAGATTCTACCCAATATGTCTAAAAATATAAGTCCATATATTTTTCCAACTTGACCAACCATCCACAAATAGCATCCTGCAACTCATAGAATATGATCGACATGTCTAAAAATAGACATAGTCTAAAAATAGACTTGCGCCAAAAATAGCCTGCGGGCCCACTTAGTGAAGGCGACTCTTTTCACTAAGCTCATCATCTTGTTGCAATCTCAACACGCTGTTATTGTTACTTTGGGAAATAATTTGTACAGGATACCAGAGGTACCACCTCCTACCGCTATCTCTATGGTTATTGCAAAACAATGTAGTAAGCTCATTTCCCAAACCAAGAAATTCGTTTTCCTGATGATCCGCACCCAGGGCAAGGAGAAGACTGTGGCCATGACCTCCAAAAAGGGCTCCTTTGCACGAAAAAAACAAATGGACAAGGTTTTGGAGGAGTACAGGGAGATCTTCATCTCACCCACAAGGGTTCCTCTGCACTGTCAGGTCAAGCACCCGATTGATCTGACCCCAGGCGTGCCGCTACCCAATGGACCAATCTATCAGTGCTATGTTCTGGAGAACGATGAAATCAAGAGGCATATTTAGGAGCTGCTATAGAAAGGTCACATCCGACCAAGTTCATCGCCCTGTGGGAGCCCGATCGTGTTGGTATAGAAGAAGGATGGGACATGGAGAATCTGTATTGACTATCGGGCGCTGAACAAGATCACTGTCCGGAATAGGTACCCCATCCCACGAATTGATGACCTTCTCGACTAACTCAAAGGGGCGAAATATTTCAGCAAGATTTTCTTGAAGTTTGGGTATCACCAGCTACCAATTGAACCCTTCGATGTGTGGAAGACTGCCTTCAAAGCCAAGGAAGGCCTTTTAGAATGGCTGGTCATGCCTTTCAGGTTGACGAATGCTCCCACAACCTTCATGTGGTTGATGGATGACATCTTGTGGCCATTCACCAACTCATTTGTAGTGGTGTACTTGGATGACATTCTGATCTTCATCCAGACTTGGGAAGAGCACCTCCACCACATACGACAAGTCCTCCAAACACTGCAGCAACACAATTTGTGTGCCAATTTGGATAAGTCCACTTTTGGCATGACCCAGGTTCAATATATGGGATACATTATTGATGAAAGGGGGGTGCATGTGGATCCAACCAAGATCCAAGTCATTCGGGATTGGCCAGCCCCAAACACTATAACAGAGCTTCACAACTTTCTAGGTCTTGCTAATTTCTACTGTAGGTTCGTGTTGGGATTCTCTCATATCACTTGGCCCTTGAGTCAAGTCACCAAGGGAGGAGCGAGAGAAAAATTATTTTGGTCGGAATCTTAATAGAAAACGTTCACAGAATTGAAAAATCACCTTTGTTCTGTCTCAGTGCTCACATTACCAGATTTGCAACAATTATTTGAGATCGAGACAGATGCCTCTGACTATGCTATTGGGGCAGTTCTTACTCAACAGGGACATCCAGTGGCATATCATAGCGAGACATTGTCTGACATAGTTTGCAAGTATCCCACTTATGAAAAAGAAATGTATTCCATTGTGCAAGCTTGTCGACAATGGAAGCATTACATTTTGGGGAAGGAAACAATCATCCACACAGACCACTGACTCCTACAGTTTATACAGACACAAGGGAAGTTGCAGAATGATCGCCATGAGAAGTGGTCCACATATCTACAACATTTTCATTTGAAAATCAAGTACAAGAAAGGTAGCACCAATAATGTTGTAGACTGCCTCAGCTGACCACTGATCGTGGCGTTCACCACCATTCTCAACTCTTATGGGCACGAGACTTCTGATTGGCCGCTTCTCTATGAGAGCGACCCAGAATTCGGCCACACATACAAGGCACTCTTGGGGTGTATGCAAGTTCCAAATTTTCACCTCCAAGATGCACTTTTATGTCACTTGGGACACCTTTGTGTTCCTTCAAGCGAGCGTGCCAAGATGATATGGGAAGCACACTATATTCGAGTCGCTGGGTATTTCGGGGTCGAGAAAACATCGCAGTACTGCAGAAGTATTTCTATTGGTCGAACCTTCGAAAGGATGACGAGAAGCAGATTAGATCCTGCATTACTTATGCCATTTCCAAACTGACCATAAAGAAGCAAGGCATATATACTCCGCTACCTACCCCTAGTCGACCTTGGGAATCCATCTCCATGGATTACATGTCGGGCATGCCTTCTACTAAGCATGGAAATGACTGTGTTTTCGTGCTCGTCAACAGATTCTCGAAGATGGCCATTATGGTGGCCTGCAAGAAGAATATCATAGCAGAAGCCACTGCTAAACTCTTCTTTGAACGAGTGTGGGTGCACTTTGGGATCCCATAGTCTATCATATCAAATCGGGATAGCAGGTGTTAGGAATATGTAATTTTAGCAGATTGGTAAGACTAAAACTACAGAAGCAACATCGTTTCAACCAAATTTGGGATTCTAAGATCTAGCCCTCCTGAATCCAGAGAGGGATCTCTCCAATATGTACAAAGATGGATTTGTCTTTGAAGTTTGGGGTTATGATATTAGGCTAGTTATGAAGACCAAGGGTTTGTTCGTTTTTGGGTGGTTGAGCATGATTACTGTTTGAGATGGAAAGTTATGAGTGCAAAAGTTTCAAAAGTGAGAAGTTGCAAGCAATCAGAGTAAGCTTCAACCAAAAAGACAGACGATTGCAGGTTTTAGTCCATTGGGCTATGGAGCCATAATAGGATTTAATTGGAACAGCAAGAGGCAAGAGTGGTCTATGGGGCAAATCATCTATGTCTAAGGATCTCTTTTAAGTATGATTTATGGAATGAAATGATACAATAAGAAGGAGAGATAAACGGATGTAGAACAAGAGCAGCCCAAGATCTGATAAGTACTTTTAAACTAGTCAGCCTTTGAGATGGACTCAAGAAAAACATAAAAGTAAACTAGGATCTGGTAAGTACTTTTAAACTAGCTAGCCTTTGATACACTTTCAATAGAAAACATTTTAAAACAAAGGGAAACTTGGAGGCAACTTTTGGAGTAGAAACTAGCGGGCCGGGCTCACCACAAATCCTCTCCTAGCTCTACTTTACTTAGTTACTTTCAAGACAAACACAAAGATAACACATAATGGCTTAAGATCTGGTAAGTACTTTTAAACTAGCCATCTTTTAACACATTCCAAGGGAAATATCCAGACAGTTGTGGGGACAAAACTAGGACCAGGGCTCACCATATCTTCCTCAGTTCATCTTCACAAAACATATACTAAAAATAAAATTTAAGAATAACATTCAGCTAAGACAATAAGACGAGGGAATGCCAACATTCCTATGCTCGAGCTGAATTAAATCATTCCTAAATAACACAGATTGGAAGAAAACGTTTAGATAAAGATTTTTAGTCAGAGAAGGTTACTGTTGTACAGTAGGTCCTAACTCTATGCATGTTGTTCTTTATAAGAGAATATGAAACACAGTGAAAACAGAAACAAAATAACAAGTTACAATTAGAGAAAAATCACCGTCAACATAGACCAGGATCCCATAAATCAGCTTGTATTGATGCTCCAAACCAGTTACAGCTTTAAGTCCAGTGCATTAGTTTAGCAACCATCTACACATCTCAGCCTAACCTATCTATCACCAGCAGAGCTCCAAGAGCCAGTGAATAATATGCACAATCAGAAGTTTAAGCTCAAGTGTATATCAAAGGTCTACAACCAACCCCTCACTCATCTTCTGCAGAAGTATATATAGAAGGATGAGGAGGTGAGATCTGATGAAAGATCTCAATTTACAATTAATACAGACTTAATGACTTCTTGGCCTTTGAGGGGCTCAATGAAGAAACTTATATACATATTCTCTGTATTAAATGATTTTACATAAAGATTTAAGCTCTGTGGGAGCTTTTGTTGACTTTTGAGGCTCTGTGTGGCGTCGAAGTAACTCTGTAGATGTTCTTTGCATTAAGTTTCCTTGCAGAAGTAACTTTCTGGCTGCGCTGAGATAAATATCTGATCCTGATCAATAAATTCGGCCTCTGATTGAATACTTTGAGGCACAGGTGGCATCGCGGTAGCTAGAGGGATCAATTTTCCTCAATTTGTGGCGGTGGAGGGTTTCCTGTCAATAAAACACATCAGATTTTCCTTTAATTGTGTTTTAATTTGGGGGATTAGGCTTTTGATAATCATTCTTAGCCGTGATCCCCACAACTATGTCTTCCATCCTCTGTTCTAGTTCATTTTGATCTTTGTCACTGATACTCTATGATTTGTGATTGACTTGCTGTGTTTTTGCTGATGTGCAGGGCCGTGCAGGGTTTGAAAGGAATCAATGCCTTTGCAGATCATTGATAAAAGTGGAGTCAAAACCTTGTGATGATTTTCTTTGATGAATCGGAGGCCAGAGGATCGTCACCCTCTGTCTCTGAAACTTCTTTGAATTATGGCGGAGAGAACGTCGAAACCTTGCAAAATACAAAAAACTATTATAAAATCCTGCATATATAGGTTTAATGTTGCGGAGGCATGTGGAGGAGGCGTGGCCGTTGGATGGCATCATCCGACGGTCAAGATTAATCGGAGAAGGCGGAAGAAAGATTGAATCAGAGCCGTCGATCTCGCAGAGATCGACGGTCGGGAGCAAGGGGGAAAGTAAAAAACGAAGCATCATTGACTGGGCAATGGAATATGGACCGTTGATCTGCAGATCAGATCGACGGTAGAGATTAATCTAGATGGCGCGCCATAGCCCGGTTAACTATCGAGCATCTTCAGCGAGTGATAGCCGTTGGATGGCCTGCCCCAGATCGGACGACGCACGGCAATATCGCTGGGCGTCCGCGTACGAACGATAATGCGAGATGAGCTAGCGGTTTTGAAAAAGTACAGGGGACGCGTGTCACGCGATGTATGGAATAGCTGGCGATTAGGGAAAAACCGCCTTTGCGCAAAGGCAGTGCGATGAAAACTGCGCGGTTTCGGCAATCGGCTAGTGGAATGTGGGGACCACCGGGAGACGGACTCCGCACCGTCCGATCTGCAGATCAAATAGACGACGCGGAATGAATTAAATTTGAACTGGCAGGGAATTACAATATAATAATAAAACTGAAGAATTTTCAATATAAACCAAGGTTTTAAACTATAGCCGAGAAATATTAATACAAAGCATGGCTTGGCGCCCAATTGCGGGGCCGCGGGCGCATGGGAAATGATGTGACCGAGGGTCAATGGGAAAAGGGGTCTAAGACTAAGCCCGAGGGGCTTAAGTCCAAAATGTGGGTTTTTTATAGTTTTTTAATGATTTTCAAGGGGAATTGAGGGTTCAGATAAGGTTTAAAAGTGGGTTTTAAACCTTATAAAGGTGGATTTTCATGAATGGAAGAAGAGAACTTATGAAAAATTGAGGAATTTTTATGGAGAAATAGGGAAGAAAATGAGGGTTAGTTTTGGAAGAAGGGGGGAAAATGTGCTTGCAACAGTCTTCTGGCTTGGAAATCAGTAGGATTTCTAAGTGTAAGATGGGAACAATAGTGAAGTTCGGACAGAGGATAGGCATGAGGCCTTGAAGAGTCTTCAAGAGCCAACATTTTTTAGTAAGAAAAATTGTTCCTTGAAGGCTCAAAATAGATTTAGCCACCCTTTGGGATAATCAAATTTTACAGGTGGCTAACAGTGGCTCCACTTGGGGATGGTGCCTTCTTGAAGGCATCAAGAACTTCAGACTTGTGTTCTCTGGGTGGCCGACCTGTACCTGATCCATTGATGTTCTCTGGGAGGCTGATCAGTTGCCTCATCCATTGGGCTACTCTTCTTTTGATGAGATGACTTTCTCCAAAAACATATTAGCAACCATCAACATAATGGATTTTCATCAATACAAACTTCTACCTACCCAATCCTATTGATCTAACATTTTTTTCTTCATTAGAGTGCACTTGGATTAGCAAACTCTTTTTACAACATTTTATTCTTTTGAAAGCATAAAACTAATGTAATTTTACTCCTTATTTTTCCCTGAACTCATATTAAACAGTTGAGTTCAGATGCTTCTCTACCTATTCTACTATCTGTTGGGATTAGACTATCCAACAGATTTTAATTCTCTAAATTCTAAGACATAAATTTAAAAACAGTCAAGTCAAGATTAAGCTGTTTGACTTGCTGTGATCTATGGCATAAAAACAAGCTGCACATAGACATTTATTTTGCAAAAAATTAAATTAAAACGGAAGGCTTAAGATCTGAAAGTTCAAAGAACTGCCTTCTCTTTTTACAGCTTTGTTTTGACTTTTGTTTGAGCTGTTCCTTCTTTGTTTCTTTGGTTCAGATTTTGAGTTAATTAGAACCAGATTTACATGTTTTTGAATCAGAAAAAGAAACATATTTGAGTCATCTCTTTTTGGAAACTTAGGTTCAGGTTTTGAACATGTTTGAACCTTTCGTTTCTATCCTAATCTATCTACTGATAAGCCAAGGTTAAACAGTTTGGCAAATCAAATTTACTACCCTATCAGTAGAAAATTTAAACCTAATTAGTCAAGATTAGGCTGTCTAACTAACTAGAAGTGTGTTTTTGAGGAGTGGCATTTGAGCTTTCACACTTTCATATTTGTTTCTCTTTTTGGTATGGGGCTATACCTTTATTGTTTTCATAATCTACCCTCTTTTCTTTATTTTCATTGTTTTTGTATTTTTGATTTTTACAACTTTGAATGCGATGGTGGATGAAATATTTATAGTGGGAAAAAGATAAAAAGGCCTTGAAACATAATCATGGATCAAGAGAAGTAATGCTTGAGCATCCTGCCATTGATAGGACCCCCAAACAGTTCTGCTCCATTCATCTCCTGCAAGAAAAATGCATTGTTACCAGCAGCTGAGTGAATAGAGTAAGGGCCAAGCCATAAGTTGTCAAATTTTCCATGCTTGCCCTTCTCTTCCCTTCTTGAATCCCACTTTAAAACTTTGTCCCCAATCTTGAAATTGCTGGCCTTTTTTCTTCTGTCAAAAAGCTTTTTAATGCTGTCCTGTTTCTGCAATGCTCTGCTATACACTTCCTCTCTGGTTTGCTGAAGATGAATGGTCTGGTTCACTCTTTTGATCATGTCATTTTCTTCAGTTTGTAACTCTTGAATCAACTTCATCAATGGTACACCAAGGCTATTTGGAAAATTTGCATCACTACCATACACAAGCTGAAAAGGGGACATGCCAATGGATTTCTTCAAAGTTAATCTGTTAGCCCAAAGTGCATGAACCAGCTTTGTGTGCCAAGACTTTTTGTTGTCCTCCAACAATTTTTTTATTATGTTCACTAAGATTTTGTTTGAGGATTCTGCAAGTCCATTACCTTGGGGGTAATAGGCCGTGGAATGCCCCAATGCTATTTGATATCTGTGGCAGAATTCAACCATCTTCTTTGATCCAAATGTTGCTGCATTATCAGTGATGATCTTGGTAGGACAACCAAATCTGGAGAGAATGTTAATCTCCATGAATTTTATAATAACTGAATCATTGGCCTACCTACAAGGTATGGCTTCTATCCACTTAGTGAAATAGTCTGTGGCAGTGAGAATCCACCTATGCTGGGCAGAAGATGGGGGGTGGATTTCACCTATGAAGTCAAGTCCCCACTGTTGAAATGGGGCCTCAATAGTGATTGGATGCAAAGGTAGGGGTAACAGTTTCCTTTTGCCTTCAAAAAGTTGACACTTATGACAGGCTATGATCATTTTGTGCACATCATGGAAAAGAGTAGGCCAATAGAAACCAACCCTCAAAATTTTGTTGGTTGTTGTCTTCCAGTACAAATGGCCTCCACACTCTCCTTCATGGAACTGGTATTTAACCTTCTTTGCATCAAACTCAGGCAAACATTTAAGCAATAGACCACTTGCATTTTTCCAGTAAAGACATCTATCAATAATGTAATAGTTTACAACTTTCAATTTGAGGAATCTTGCCTTTGTTTTTGTCAAACCAGGAGGTGTATTCAGATTAAACAAAACATAAACAATATCAGCATACCAAGGAGAATTCATAAAATGATATTCAACTATAGGAGTTGAGAATTCTTCTTGGTCATCCAAAGCATTAATCGTATTAATATTAAGAACTTCAAAATTTGATTCAGCCATCAATCTAGCTAGACCTTGGCCTTTGATGAGTTTAGTGGGTTTTATCTCTAAATAATATTCAAGAATAATAGCGATCCACTTACCTCTCTTACCATCTTGGTCCTGTGTTATAATGTCTTTAACAACTGAGTTTGGGAAAAAGGCAATGATATGTGAGTGAAGGATGTACACTCTGAAGTCCTTCAAAGCTTTAACCAAAGAAAAAGATTGTTTCTCAATAATGTTATACTTCAGAGGGGCATCTCTCAATGCCTTGCTAAAAAATGCAATAGGCTGCTCTTGCCCTTGTGGATTTTTCTGTAAAAGGATAGCAGCTATAGTATGTTCTGATGCAAATGAAAAGACATAAAAATCTTTTGAAAAATCAGGACTTATTAGAACCGGTGTTTTGGTTAACACTTGTTTCACCAGTTCAAAGGAATTCTTTGCTTCCATGGTCCACTTTACCCCTTGCTCCTTCTTTAACATGTTTGTGATATTCCTAAGGAGCTCAGCCAAGTTGGGGATGAACCTTCTCAAAAAGTTAATCTTTCCAATGAAATATTGCAACTCTTTGATGTTTCGAGGGTGAGAGATTTGCAATATGGCCTCAATCCTCTTTGGATCTATCTTTATACCCTCCTCAGAAATAATGTGCCCAAGAAGTTTACCTTCTTGGAGACCAAATAGTGTTTTCTTAGGGTTCAAAGATATTCCAAACTTTCTGCATTTCTTGAAAAAATTTCTTAAATGTTCGAAGTGCTCTTCATCTGTTTTTGAAAACACAGTGACATCATCCAGATAGATAATGATGAAGAAGCCCAGTTCCTCCGAGAAAGCTATGTCCATGGCTCTTTGAAAAGTTGCTCCAGCATTCATTAGACCAAATGGAATTTTCACATACATGAAAGTGCCCCATGGTGTAGTAAAGGTTGTCTTTAATTGATCAACAGGGTGAACTAAGATCTGATTGTACCCTGAATAGCCATCCAGCAAAGAGATTCTTCTAGACCCTACTACCCTTTGTAAAATGTGATCCATCTTTGGTAAAGGGTAATTGTATTTTAATGAAGCTTTGTTTAAGTCTCTAAAGTCTATACAAAGCCTGATTTCTCCATTTTTCTTCCTAATAGACACCAGATTAGACACCCACTCAGAATATCTAATAGGGACAATAATACCAGCATCATACATTTTCATGATCTCCTTCTGAACCAACGACAACTGGACAGGGTTTATTCTGCGCAGTTTCTATTTGAATGGTTTTTGGTTTTCTTTGAGGGGAATCTTGTGCTGTATTATTTCAGTGTCATAGGACTTAAGATCTTCGTAACTCCATGCAAAAACATCAGAAAACTCTTTAAACAACTCTATGTATTTAAGTTTAATGTGAGCTGGTAAAGTTTTAGACAGTTTAATCATCATAGGTTTAAGTTCACTGCCTATATTGCACTCTTCTACTTCAGCTTCTACAGGTTCCATTTTTGGCTTTTTGGCCACATCGTTAAGATCAAACAATTCTTCTAAAGGCGCCAGACCGCTTGAAAAACTTTCATCTTTAGAGTGCAGAGTTTCTAACTCATCTGTTTCGAACTCTGCATCCAATTCTGTTTTGTTTTTTAGTTTTCTTGACAGCAGGTTGATATTAACAGGTTCAGGAGACGGTTCCTCTTCACCAAGGAAATTTTCTTCACTGCAGTCTGTATCATACTCTGAGTCCGAACTGTGTAGTTCAAATTCATTTCTGAATTGCATGAAGTCTTCTATTTGTTTATCATTGTCAAATACCTGCCAATACTTTTCATTATCGGGCACAACTGGTCTAAATTTTATCTCAGTTGTGCAGTATTTCGTTTCATATGGCGTCAAGCATGTCCTAGTTGCAAAGGCTAGATTGTGGGCTGCAATGTTTTTCTTTCTTGGGAAAAAAATCAATTTGGACTCGTCAAAGGTTCTCAAGAGGTCCATGACATCATTTCGGTAGGCTCTAAGTCTTGGATGATTTGCATTATACTCCCCATATACTTGCCTAATGACTAACTCTGAATCCCCATACACATTGATTCTTGTGGCTCCTAACTTTTTCAACAGATGTAAGCCTAAGAGAAGAGATTCATATTCTGCTATGTTATTGGTGTTGTACATATTCACCTCTACCTGTGAATTTTGCTCCGCTGCCTCATTCAAATCCGTTCTTAACCTCTGCCGTGGCCTAAAATCTCATAACCCTGTTTAATATTACTATCTCCGCTCGAAAATCTGCTTTGCAAAAGTTCAAAACCCAAAATTAAATAATCGGGCCTAGTCCCTAAAGATTTTAACGCCCTCCCGCTTCGGCCTCCATATGAACCGAGTCTGAAAACCACAATTCAAACGAGAAGGGGCCTATTGTTTTAACGATCGGACGCAATGTCGGCCGCCTGATCTGGCTCAAATCGACGGCGCGGAAATCAACTTATAGGGAGGGCCCGCACACAACAGACCGGCGGCATTTCATGGCCCACCATTTTATTGTCCCCCGATGCAAGCGCAGCCGTTGATCTTGTTCTGAGATCGAACGGTCCTAGGTCAATCGCAGTCCTGCCCTCAATCACAATCGGAACTTAAAAAACATGCCACCCCCGGTCTCCCCGCTTCACTTTCTGATTGCGATTTTCCGATTGGGGTCCCGCCTCCTGTGGTCGTGTCATCCTAATTCGCAAGTGTATGACGTGTTCCTCCTCCACCATTCATATATTTTGGTTACGTGTCATATTTTGTGAATCTTTTCCCTGTTCGTTCATTATCGCTCCATTGTATTCTGCATTGTCACCCTCTATTTCTCCATTATTTTCATGCGTTTCCTGTCACCCTACATCATCTCAACATTTCGCCTAGTCCGTATCACCGATTCCATGGCCGCTGTTGTATCCACACTCCCTGTCACCGAGTCAATTTTCTCTAATGTTTTGCGGGTTTTGCAGGTTTTGAAACGACTCAGTGGGCGCTTTAACTTGCCGCCTCCGTTGCTAAGATCTGAAGGACATATTTTAACTGGTGAAATTAAAGAAAGAAGCCGAGGGTAGGTAGGAGAGATGACCGCCATTAAAGAAGACATAAATATGGATTCTCAGAACTCTCCAGATAAATTCGCCCCGCATTAAAGATCCGGGATTCAAATCTGAAGCCAGGGGTCGAGAGTACAGTACAGCAATGAAGATTGTTTCAAATCTCTTACGGCAGCAGATTTTCCTCAGCCGCGGGCAGCATATTGTATATATTTTATTATTTATGTCTTGTATATAAAGAGATTTTTATCTCCCAGCATTTATTTCTTTAGACGGACTGTTAGTTATATTCATTTATAGTTAGTCATTCATAAGAGAAGGCGCGAATGTTTTCCGCCATTTTGGTTCAAACTGAGTCATTAATTGTGCCTCGTCTCCCTCCTCCTCTAGAAGTTTCTGTCTTCTCTATAAATACTCGGAAATAAGATTTTTGAAAGGTTCCAGATTCCTATCAGCAAGCTGTGCAGTGAAAAGGCTTTGTATACATTCTATAATATTTCTGTATGAAGTTTCAGAGCCCGTAGGGTCTCAATGAGGAGGGGTTATGACTGTATTGAGGATTCTGATCTTTGATATCTCGCAGTATGTATTTTCTCTCATGTGTTAATACATTATTTCATTTCATGCAATTTATCTTCTTATATCATGTTCTAGAATGCGAGTGGCTCACTAGTTTGCAGTAAGGATTCATCTTAAGTGGTGCCCTTTCTGGAATTAGTCAAGCGCTTTAAATAGGCCTAGTCATGATATATTGTTCCATGTTCACTCTTTCCATATTTTCTACTATATTAGTTGCTTGAGGAGGGTGCTTTTAAAACGCCATTGTCATATAAGGATTCGTAAATTGGTGCGCCCTTATATGGTTCTGTTGTGTATCTGGGTATCAGTCTCATGTCAGCTAATATCTTCTTATGTTTCCTCATTGCACTCACTTCCTGATATTTGATTTCTGTGATATATTATTTGAATCGGCCCTCTTTACAGTAAGCGGTCTCTTAACTATCTGATGTCTTTGTACTGGAGTTTTACATGATGTTCCTACATTATTCTTATCTTTGTGTCAGCTTCTGAGAGAGATTGGTCCCGTTCAAATCTAATTTCCTTGTTCAAAACAAGAGATAGTGAGTGAGCTCTTTGGATTGACAACCGAAGCTATAATGAGCCATTTGCTATATTAAGATGTCCTAGGCACTGGTCTATGGCAACTCTAGGCTGTCTCTAGGAGGGTGACAAAATCATCCACAACATCTTTCTGGCGCCGTTGCCGGGGAACGAATTCAAGAATATCTGTTTCCCTGGGTTCGACATCTCATATTCACTCTCTAATCAGGTGAGCACAGAGAGGTGAAGAGTTGCAGATTTCTCACCTTGGCGACTCCACTGGTCTTTATTTGATAAATTTTACTGGAAGTCCTGGCTTCTCGGAAGCCCCATTTGAGGTCAGATACCTCACAGCCGAAAACACCCGTGTCTGACCCGGAGAAAATCTTTCATAAAAGAGGTTGGAAAGAGAAGAAGTCAGTTCGTTCCGAAAACTCAGAATATTCCGTTGAAGATCATCCGCCCTCTTCTTCTCAAGAAGTTAGAACAGAAAAACCCGAGTTGTACTCAGGAACTCCACGTAGAGGAAATACCTGGATTGAAGGAGAATCTCGTCCTGCTTTCGAGGCTGAAGAAATTAAAGAGGTCACAGAAGTAGCTGCTGTTAACCGTGAGTTATTCCCATCTACACCTCAGGCTTCTGTGCAATATATTCCCATTGTCATTCATACTTCGCTTCCTCCTACTCCTCTCCCTTCATCTGTACCTCAAATTGTTGTGCAACCCCCGCCTCCCCCAATGGCCAATGTTCCTGCTTTTCTGTTAAATAAATATGCTCCTCTGGCCTTGCCCCAAGCGCTAAATGATATGCCACAAGATTACTTGAAGATTTTTCCAAGATTCAATGGTGAGAATGAAGTTGACGCTCAGAAGCACCTCGAGACCTTCTGCTCCTTTGCAGAGAACTTAAATGTTGAACATCTGGATGTGGTCCGGAGGTTATTCGTGCAATCCTTGGAAGGTGAAGCCCGAAATTGGTTCAAGACATTGGCAAATCATTCAATCACTACTTGGGACCAGATGGAAAATGCTTTTCTCAGGAAGTGGGGAGAAAAGAAAGACCAAGGGCAGTGCCTCGTTGAATTCAATACGCTAAAGAAGAAACACAATGAGGGAGTGGCAGAATTTATCAAAAGGTTTAATAAGTTATATCTGAACCTTCCTGCTGATATGAAACCCCAACAAGCTGCAGCCAAAGTTGTTTTCATAGCAGCTTTTGATTCTGATTTCGGTTTCTCTCTGCGGGAAAGGATGCCTGTCACCCTGGATGATGCTCAGACAGATGCTCTAGAGTTGGAGGCAAATTTTGCTGCCACCGGGAAGTTAAAAGGAAAAATTGAACAGGAAACCAGAAGAAAAGGCAAAGAAGAGGTTTCTACCTCTAATCAAGAAAAGGATTCAGATAAAATGGATGAGATAAGCAAGATGATAAAGAAGATGGTCAAGCTAGAACTGGAAGCTAAGAATGCATCTCCCAAAAACTATTATAACGCTCCAAACAGAGGATATAATCCTCAGTACAGAAAGCCTCCATTATAGATATTGCCAAGGGAAGCGAAAGAATAGCAAGATCAGGTGCCTCATCCCTTGTACCTTGAAGGACCAGCAGATGACCCCACTGGAGATACAGCTTACGGATTAGAAGATTCAAATCTGGCTTTTTCAAATAATGATGATATGGAGTGCGCCCTGCAAGAAGAAGACGAAGAAGCAGAGATTGACCATTATTGCAAGCAATTTGCCGATTTCATGGAAGCACAATTCAACGTAAAATATGATCTCAGATCCTCAAAGAAGAGGACCAGAACTCAGGAGCAAGAAGAAGAACCACCTCGAGAGGAAACATCCGCTCAGAAGGAACCAGCAACAAAGAAGAATGCCGAAAAAGGTAAGAACCTTCTGAATACCCCATTGCAGTCTAATGATCAGATTCCCTCCTCTTCTAAAATGGTTGGTCCTCCTAATGCTGAGCCAGTATCAAAAGAAATTAAATATTCAGTTGAGAATAAGGAGTCAAAAGAAGTAGTGATAGAAAAGCCCACATCTGCTTTCAATTTGCAAAAAGAACTTGAGAAGATTAAGATTCCTGTCCCTCTGACTAAGTTATTAAAACAACCTGTATATCAGTCTCAAGTTACCTCTTTCATACCACCTCCTAAACTACCAATTACACCCGATAGTTTAAATCTTCAAGAAGAAAGACCCATGGTAGTCTTTGGTCCACACGTCGAGGAGATAGACCCTTCCACTCCTCCTTTTTATGTGTCCCTAGTTATTCATGACCTGCTGTTACATAACTGCATGTTAGATTCTGGGGCTTCCCATAATCTTATGCCTTTGTCTGTCATGGAGCAGCTAGGACTGCAAATTACAAGACCATACAAAGATTTATATTCATTTGATTCTAAAAGAGTAAAATGCTTGGGAATGATTAAAGATTTAGTGGTCAATTTGGCTCAAATCCCAGCAAAGAGTGTGGTCATGGACATTGTGGTTGCTGATATCCCAGCTCGCTTTGGCATGCTGCTGTCAAGGTCCTGGGGTACCAAGATTGGGGGATCAATCAAGTTGGATTTAACATATGCTACTGTCCCAGTCTTTGGAGGTCAAGAAAGGAGATTGTACAGAGAAACTCGATTTGTTAAAATGGTAACCAAGGTTGACTGCTCAGATAATTCCCCAATTTATAACAAAGAGGGAGACTTTTCATGTTTTATGTTAGAAAAAAACCAAAGTTACGCTCATGAGCCCCTTTTTGGTCAAATTCAGGCTGAGCAGCCTAAAGAAGATCAGGAATCAGAAATTTGGACTTTACATTTCGATGGAGCTAATTCAAGGGAAGGCAATGGAGCCGGGATATTATTGATTTCTCATACAGGGAAATGGGTGCCGCTGTCTTTTAAACTGGAGTATGAGGCTACAAACAATGTAGCTGAATATGAAGCACTACTATTGGGACTCCATACAGCCCAAAATATGGGCATCCAGTGTCTAAAAGTGTTTGGAGACTCCGAGCTGGTGGTAAGACAGATAAAAAATGAATGCCAAACTAAGCATCCACGGCTCAGAGCATATAGAAACGAAGTATGGGACATGATAGAAAATTTCTTCTCAGCATTTAACATACATTTCATGCCCCGGGAGCAAAACAGAATAGCAGACTCTCTCGCTGTAGCTACCAGTACCTTTCATCCTCCTCAGAATCCACTCCTAAGATATGAAGTGGAGGTACGGTATAGACCATCCATTCCAGATAATATCAAGCATTGGCAGGTATTCGAAGATGATGAACAAATGAAAAGATTTATGGAGACTGTGGGAGAATTCTCCAATATGGAGATTGATGATAATGAAGAGGAAGAAGTTGAAAATATTGCTGAAAACAAATGGGAAGAAAGAATAGCAGGTAATAAAGTGCTGCAACTGAAAGGTAATGTGATACCTAGAGGGTTGGTACCTCTAGAAAGGCTATTCAATAAAGATGACGTTCCAATGCAGCCAAACAAAGTAGCAGAAGAAGATCAAGTGGGAGATTTGAATCTGGGTACTTCCACTGACCCCAAAATTGTTAAATTATCCAAAAGAGTCCCAGAAGAATACAAAGAAAAGTATTTGAAGTTATTTCAATCTTATAAAGATGTTTTTTCTTGGTCCTATGAGGACCTAAAAACTTTTGATGTAAATATTATACAGCGTAAGATTCCACTGAGGGAGGATGCAAAGCCATACAAGCAGAAGCTCAGGCAAATAAATCCTCTGCTACTTCCCTCAATTGAAAGAGAAATTAAGAAACTATTGAAGGCCAAGATAATTGTACCATTAAGATACTCAGAATGGATAGCGAACCTTGTTCCTGTTCGAAAGAAGAATGGAGAAATAAGGCTGTGTGTAGACTTCAGGAATTTGAACAGAGCATCTCTCAAAGATAACTATCCACTGCCTAAAATGGACCACATCCTGCAGAAAGTAGTGGGAGCATCCAGAATGTCAATGATGGATGGATTTTCCGGTTATAATCAAG
Organism: Pinus albicaulis; assembly: GCA_034641835.2. Taxonomy (NCBI): domain Eukaryota; kingdom Viridiplantae; phylum Streptophyta; class Pinopsida; order Pinales; family Pinaceae; genus Pinus; species Pinus albicaulis. The sequence goes on from CM076573.1 coordinate 610,926,628, forward strand.
TGGCCGTGTTCCCAGAAGACCAGAAGAAGACCGCATTCACTACACCATGGGGAACCTTTATGTATGCTAGGATGCCATTCGGATTAATCAATGCGGGAGCTACTTTTCAGAGGGCAATGGACATAGCCTTTGTCGGAGAACAGGACAAGTTCTTGGTGGTGTATCTTGATGATATCACAGTGTTCTCAAAGAATGATGATGAGCATATTGAGCATTTGAGAAGAACTTTTGAAAAATGCAGAAGGTATGGCCTTTCTCTAAACCCTCAAAAGTCTTTGTTTGCATTAGATGAGGGAAAACTCTTAGGGCATATCGTGACTAAAGATGGTGTTAAAATTGATCCTAAGAGAGTTGAAGTGATAAATAGCATTCCTTTGCCAAGAAATAAGAAAGAAGTACAGGTATTTTTGGGCCGAATTAATTTCTTGAGAAGATTTATCCCTAACTATGCAGAGATAGTTAGGCACATAACCAATATGTTGAAAAAGGAAAATGAAGTAAAATGGTCCCAGGAGTCAAGAGATGCATTCGCAAGGATAAAACGGGCATTTGTTGAAGCTCCTGTGCTAGCGGGGCCAGATTACAAAAAGCCATTTATGATTTTCTCATTTGCTTCACCTCATACAATTGCTGGAGTGTTATTGCAGAAAAATGAAGAGGGATATGAACAGCCCATAGCTTTCTTCAGTCAAGTGCTTTATGACGCTGAATTGAAATATAATATACTGAAGAAGCAGGCATATGCCCTGGTAAAGTCCCTTAAAGCTTTCAGAGTTTATGTTTTGCAGTCTCACATTACAGCTTATGTCCCTGCCGCGGCAGTCAAAGACATTCTGGTTCAAGGAGAGAGCGAAGGTAGAAGGGGAAGGTGGATTGCAAAAATCCAAGAGTATGATTTGGATATAAGGCCTACTAAATTGGTGAAAGGACAGGGACTTGCCAAGATGTTATCTGAATCAAATCATCAGGCTTTGGGCATTAATCTGTCTATGATAGCAAATGAAGAATCAGAAAAAGAAGAAGAGCAGCATGGACTAGAGATGGCTACTCAAAAGATACATGTGAAATATTTAACTAGTCCTTGGTATAAAGAAATAGTCGAATATATGTTAACACTTAGCTGTCCTTCAGGCTGTGACAAAGTGAAATATAGAGCTGTAAGGATGAAATCTCAGAAATACGCAATTGCCAATGGGCAGCTCTATTGGAGAGACCCTCTAGGCATATTACTTTTATGCCTCACAGAAAATGAAGTGCAAAATGTAATGACAGAATTTCATGAGGGGATATGTGGAGGACATTACAGCTGGAGGGCTACAACTCATAAAATCTTGAAGGCTGGTTTTTACTGGCCAAAATTGTATTCAAATACTTTTGCTTGGGTCAGATCGTGTGACAAATGTCAAAGATTTGCAGAAAGGCAGAAATTAGCAGCATTGCCCTTGATCCCTATTCATGTGAATGAACCATTTCAGAAATGGGGGTTAGATTTTATAGGAGAGATTCATCCTCCATCAAGTGGCCAACATAAATGGATATTAACAGCCACAGACTATTTCACGAAATGGGTGGAAGCCATACCTACCAGAAATGCTACAGATGCTATAATAATGAATTTTATAGAAGATAATATCATATCTAGGTTTGGCTGTCCTGCAAGAATTGTAACTGACAATGCACAAGCTTTCAAGTCTGCCAGGTTCGTAAAATTCTGCCAAAGATATAACATTATCCTGACTCATTCTACAGCATATTATCCACGGGGAAATGGTCTAGCAGAGTCATCCAATAAAACCCTGGTGAGAGCCCTGAAGAAGACAATAGCTGAAAATCAGAAAAACTGGGACTCTCAATTAAAGTTTGCTCTATGGGCAAATAGGATAACCAGCAAGAGAGCAACAGGGAAGTCACCCTATGAGCTGGTATATGGACGGGCTGCAGTGTTTCCTTTGCAATTAGCATTGCCAATGGCACGTTTCATGCAGGAGAACCAGGAAGAACCAGATGACATGATCCGAAGAATTAATCAGCTGGTAGAATTGGAGGAAACAAGGAACCAGGTAGATCAGAGATTGATAGAATACCAAGAAAAAATGAAGAATGTCTTTGATCAGCACGCAAAGGATAGGGATTTTCAAGTTGGAGACCTGGTTCTTAGATGGGATGTTCGCAGAGCAGAAAAGGGCAAACATGCTAAATTTGATCCATTGTGGTTCGGGCCATTCAAAATAGTGAAGCTGGGAAGGAACAACACCTTTACTTTAGAAAATCTACAGGGTGATTTGTTGGATGCACCCGTGAATGGCCAGTTCCTCAAGCCTTATTTTCAATTCTGACCCGGGCTGGGAATGCCTGATTGTATATATTGTATATAGTTTGTTTTGGCTTTTATTTTTATAAAGGAAAAGAATGCTGATAATTACCTGAAGTAAGAAGCGCAGGGGAATTGAAAAATAAGATGAAATATTTAATGGTCTGCGTGTTCTCGACATGCCCGAGGACGAACATGTCATCCCCAGATGGAGCCGATGTTGTACATATCTACCTCTGCCTGTGAATTTTGCTCCACTGCCTCATTCAAATCCATTCTTAACCTCTACCGTGGCCTAAAATCTCATGACCCTGCTTGATGTTACTATCTCCGCCCGAAAATCTGATTTACAATAGTTCAAAATCCAAATTTAAATAATCGGGCCGAGTCCCTAAGAGTTTGACGCCCTCCCACTTCAGCTTCCATATGACCCGAGTCTGAAAACCCTAATTCAAAACGAGAAGGGGCCTATTGTTTTAACGATCGGACGCAATGCTGGCCGCCCGATCTGGCTCAAATCGACGGCGCGGCAATCAACTTATAGGGAGGGCCCGTGCACAACAGACCGGCGGCATTTCATGGCCCACCATTTTATTTTCCCCCCGATGCAAGCGCAGCCGTTGATCTTGTTCTGAGATCGAACGGTCCTAGGTCAATCGCAGTCCTGCCCTTAATCGCAATCGGAACTTAAAAAACGTGCCACCCTCGGCCTCCCCGCTTCACTTTCCAATTGCGATTTCCGATTGGGGTCCCGCCTCCTGTGGTCGTGTCATCCTAATTCACAAGTGTATGACGTGTTCCTCCTCCACCATTCATATATTTTGGTTACGTGTCATATTTTGTGAATCTTTGCCCCGTTCGTTCATTATCGCTCCATTGTATTCTGCATTGTCACCCTCTATTTCTCCATTATTTTCATGCGTTTCCTGTCACCCTACATCGTCTCAACATTTCGCCTAGTCCGTATCACCGATTCCATGGCCGCTGTTGTATCCACACTCCCTGTCACCGAGTCAATTTTCTCTAATGTTTTGCGGGTTTTGCAGGTTTTGAAACGACTTAGTGGGCGCTTTAACTTGCCGCCTCCATTGCTAAGATCTGAAGCATACCAAAGGACATATTTTAACTGGCGAAATTAAAGAAAGAAGCCGAGGGTAGGTAGGAGAGATGACCGCCATTAAAGAAGACATAGATATGGATTCTCAGAACTCTCCAGATAAATTCGCCCCGCATTAAAGATCCGGGATTCAAATCTGAAGCCAGGGGTTGAGAGTACAGTACAGCAATGCAGATTGTTTCAAATCTCTTACGGCAGCAGATTTTCCTCAGCCGCGGGCAGCATATTGTATATATTTTATTATTTCTGTCTTGTATATAAAGAGATTTTTATCTCCCAGCATTTATTTCTTTAGACGGACTTTTAGTTATATTCATTTATAGTCAGTCATTCATAAGAGAAGGCGCGAATGTTTTCCGCCATTTTGGTTCAAACTGAGTCATTAATTGTGCCTCGTCTCCCTCCTCCTCTAGAAGTTTCTGTCTTCTCTATAAATACTCAGAAATAAGATTTTTGAAGGGTTCCAGATTTCTGTCAGCAAACTGTGCAGCGAGAAGGCTTCTGTATACATCTTGTAATATTTTTGTATGAAGTTTCAGAGCCCGTAGGGTCTCAGTGAGGAGGGGTTATGACTGTATTGAGGATTCTGATCTTTGGTATCTCACAGTATGTAATTTCTCTTATGTGTTAATACATTATCTCATTTCATGCAATTTATCTTCTTATATCATGTTCTAGAATGCGAGTGGCTCACTAGTTTGCAGTAAGGATTCATCTTAAGTGGTGCCCTTTCTGGAATTAGTCAAGCGCTTTAAATAGGCCTAGTCATGATATACTGTTCCATGTTCACTCTTTCCATATTTTCTGCTATATTAGTTTCTTGAGGAGGGTGCTTTTAAAACGCCATTGTCATATAAGGATTCGTAAATTGGTGCGCCCTTATATGGTTCTGTTGTGTATCTGGGTATCAGTCTCATGCCAGCTAATATCTTCTTATGTTTCCTCACTGCACTCACTTCTTGATATCTGATTTCTGTGATATATTATTTGAATCGGCCCTCTTTACAGTAAGCGGTCTCTTAACTGTCTGATGTCTTTGTACTGGAGTTTTACATGATGTTCCTACATTATTCTTATCTTTGTATCAGCTTCTGAGAGAGATTGGACCCATTCAAATCTAATTTCCTTGTTCAAAACAAGAGATACTAGGTGAGCTCTTTGGATTGACGACCCAAGCTATAATGAGCCATTTGCTATATTAAGATGTCCTAGGCACTGGTCTATGGCAACTCTAGGTTGTCTCTAGGAGGGTGACAAAATCATCCACAACAATTGGAACACTGAAAGTTTAACTTGTAGGAAATTATTTCTGTGTGGTTATTTTCAGTGTTGGAAATCTAGACACCTGCACCAGTGTTGGTTCTAGTGTAGGATCCATCAAAATACATACTCCACAGAGGATTGTTGTCGGTTTCATCTTGGTTAACGTCCTCTTTAACTACTGTGATTTCTAGATTTTCATGATTAGTAGCACTTAATTGAGTTTTTTTTTACCCTTCAGGTTTTTCGTTGAGTGGAGGCACGTTTTCTTGAGTATCAAGGTTTAAAAGCAATGGATGCACGACTTGTAGTTCAAGAACTTTGTTTAGTTTGCTAATTTTTAACAGTTCAGCAAACTTCTTTGACATCTCTGTGGTATTTTCTTCTTCTTCCCTATTAGTCATTAACTCTGTTAAAGTTACTTTTTCATCTAATGTTTCTTCGTTAAAAAGGATAAATGAATCAAGGCCGGTATCTACAGAGTATAAAGGGGATTTTTGCGGTCTATCTTGACTTGTAACCGTGTATTGCATATGAGACTCCCTGTAAAGTCTTCTATTCTGATTGAAAACAGGGATAGTCGCATAAGTCATGTCCATTTGCATAGTCCCCTGTAACTTAGCCCCCCAAGATCTTGATAATAACATCCCATACTTGGGGGGGACATCAACCACAACAATATCCATAACTAGGCATTTGGCTGGAATCTGGGCTAAGTTAACACAGAGGTCTTTGATCAATCCTAAACACCTTACTCTGCTGGAATCAAAGGAATAGAGGTCTTTATACAGTCTGGTAATTTGCAAACCAAAGCTCTCCATCACAGCTTTAGGCATTAAATTATGAGAAGCCTCGGAATCATGCATAGAATTGTGCAAAATTTTGTCATGAACGTTTAAAATTACATAAAAGGGACGAATAGGTCCCTCTTGATATTTACCTTCAATCTTAGGACCAAAAATCAGCTCTGGCTGGTCATCATTAAGATTTACTGTATCGTTACTCTCTTCTATATTTAAAGCCTTCAAAATTTGGGTTCTAAATACATGTTGGGCAGCTAACTCAGTCAGGGGAATAGAGATCTTGATTTTTGAAATTTCTTGCTCTAGGCTGAAAGGAATTTGACTCTTTAAAGCACTTCTCTCAGCTTTATTAGCTGTCCCTTTATCAGCAACATCAGCTTGCTGATTTGTTCTATTTACACTTGACACAATTGTTTTCACAGGAGTACTAGCTGAAGTGTTAGTACTACTAAGGTCTGCACTCTGTTTTTCATTATTTTGAGTACCTTTTTCTTTACCTTTATCAGAATTTACAGCCATTGTTTTATCCTTTTGTTTGACAATTTTAGGCTTGGTTGTAGTGCTGTTTTGTGAAGATTTGTCAGAGGTTTTGTTGTTGGGGGTCTGTTGACTGGTTTTGCTTCTAAGTTCATATTCTTTTTGAGATTCTATGATGACATTTTCCATGTCTTGATAACAATTTTTATCATCATCTCTTTTGTCATCATAAGGTGTGTATAGACCTTGTTTTCTATCATAATGAATCTCAAAGTCATAATCTTCTACCCCAAACATATTGACATCATCTCCCTCTGTTATCTCATCTATTTTCTCAACCTCACTTACATAGTTTTGATGAAAGGGAGGAGTGATCTGTTGATCATCTTCCCTAGGTCTGTTTGGAGGCTGATTTCTTCTAGAATTCTGATTCTGGTTTTGGTTTCTATTTTGAGGAGCACTTTGGTTTAGGCTTGTTTGCGCTCTCTTAATTATGCTCATTTCTTTCATCATTTCTTCCATAATTTTCTCCATTTTTGAGTTGGAGGTAGAGGGTGCAGATTCCTCTCTAAAGGACACTCTCTTTTCATTTTTCACTCTTGCTCTCTTCTCCATTAAATTGACTTCCATGGAAAGAGCACCCCTTTGCATGTCTTCAAGAGTTGCAAAATCTCTTTCCCTCAGCTGATAGGTCATGTCAGAGTCAAATCCTTCAGGAAACTTGTTTAAAGCTGAGCCTTGTGGAGGTTTTAGTTCCGGGGAAAGTGCATTATACACACTATTGAATCTAGTGCAATAAGCTTTCACACTTTCCCCAGTGTTTCTATGGAGGTTCTTGTAGTCAGAAAGGACTTGGAGAGGGTTCTTATTTACTTCCCATTTGTTTAAGAATGTTTGATGGAAGGCTTGGAGATCATTAATACTATGGGGGGCTAAGCCTTTAAACCATTTTCTTACTTCTCCTCCCAAGCTCTGAGAAAATAATCTAAGCTTGACAGAATCATCATCAATTTCATTTCTGTCAAAGTAGTCATTCATCTTATCCACATGTTGTGATGCAGTAGTAGCATTACTAGCATCATATAATGGAATTTTGGACTGATAGTCCTGTGGAAGATTGAATAATGGTATAGGAAGGACTAAGGGAGCATACCATGCTGCCATGATATGTGGTGGAGGTGGATTCACAAGAGGTGGATTAACAAAAGGTAAAGTGGACTGAAGTGGAGTGGTTTGAACAGTGGATGTAGGATGAGCAGATGTGGATGGAACAGTAGTAGATTGCTGAGTTGATATTGGATGATAAACACCTAAGTTACGGAGGAAGTGTAAATCAGGTGGTGTTGTCTTCCTACTACCAATATGTTCACTTGCTTCCGGGGATGAAAGTGAAGACTCATAGTCTAGCTGAATTATATCATCAAAATACCTAGTTCTAAATGGATTTACTAAGTCAACTTGTGATTGTTGTAGAGCTGAAAGATTTTCAGGGACTGATTTATCTCTCAAGGGTGATCTGAGAACAGTTGAAAATTCTATCTTAGGAGACTTCCTAAGGATACTTTCTGGGTCATCAACTATCTCAGGTGGATCAGGGTCAGGATAGGCTCTAGTATGGATCTTTCTAGAAGCCACTATGTTGTGTTTTTTAGACCCAAATAAACAGGAAAAGTTCAACCAGGTATGACAATCTTTGAGAGGTTAACTAATCTATTTCCAAACTTTAATCCTACAGTCCTCTAACTTAGTTTGAATAATATTTAATGACAAGGGTTCTTCCCAGTGGAGTCTTAAGGTCTATTCAGAATTGTGGAGTCGCCAGGTGGAAGGTTTAAGGTGTTTCTAGAGAGTGCACTGTCCACCACAATGCTTGTGAAATATCCCTTTTTAGGGATATCCCGAAACACAACAAACTCTAACCAGAGATTAACTGGGAGGGAATTCACCAGATATTTCACCTCTGAAAGAGGATGAGATTCGGAGGCTACCTGGCCCTTTCCAGACTCTATCTAAGAGTATGGGGTAAAACACAACACAAGGTAAGTGAAATGTAAGAGTAAGTGTTTTACTACCGATCTGAAATATTTTTTGTTTTTCTGAGTTATTTTTCAGTTGTGTGGTTTCTAAGAATATCCTAAATCTGCTTCACAACTTAGCTACGGTTATGAGACAAAGACAGTCTACTCTTATGGCTAAGCCAGCTGATTTTTCAAGCTTAGATAAAGTCTCATGAGAATCCTAGGGTTTGCCTAGTTTGTCACTGATTCAACCAAGTTTCATCATGATTACCACTCTTGGTAGTGCTTGAAAAGGCTGCTTTTTACTCTCAAAGTTTTATAAAGATGAAAAATGATTCTGGGGTCAGTTCCCCAGTGGAGTCGCCAGAAATGTTAGGAATCTGTAATTTTAGCAGATTGGTAAGACTAAAACTGCAGAAGCAACATCGTTTCAACCAACTTTGGGATTCTAGGATCTAGCCCTCCTGAATCCAGTGAGGGATATCTCCAATATGTACAAAGATGGATTTGTCTTTGAAGTTTGGGGTTATGATATTAGGCTAGTTATGAAGACGAAGGGTTTGTTCGTTTTTGGGTGGTTGAGCATGATTACTGTTTGAGATGGAAAGTTATGAGTGCAAAAGTTTCAAAAGTGAGAAGTTACAAGCAATCAGAGTAAGCTTCAACCAAAAAGACAGATGATTGCAGGTTTTATTCCATTGGGATATGGAGTCATAATAGGATTTAATTGGAATAGCAAGAGGCAAGAGTGGTCTATGGGGCAAGTCATCTATGTCTAAGGATCTCTTTTAAGTTTGATTTATGGAATGAAATGATACAATAAGAAGGAGAGATAAACGGATGTAGAACAAGAGCAGCCCAGGATCTGATAAGTACTTTTAAACTAGTTAGCCTTTGACATGGACTCAAGAAAAACATAAAAGTAAACTAGGATCTGGTAAGTACTTTTAAACTAGCCAGCCTTTGATACACTTTCAATAGAAAACATTTTAAAACAAAGGGAAAATTGGAGGCAACTTTTGGAGTATAAACTAGCGGGCCGGGATCACCACAAATCCTCTCCTAGCTCTGCTTTACTTAGTTACTTTCAAGACAAACACAAAGATAACACAAAATGTCCTAAGATCTAGTAAGTACTTTTAAACTAGCCAGCTTTTAACACATTCCAAGGGAAATATCCAGACAGTTGTGGGGACAAAACTAGGACCAGGGCTCACCATATCTTCCTCAGTTCATCTTCACAAAACATATACTGAAAATAACATTTAAGAATAACATTCAGCTAAGACAATAAGACGAGGGAACGCCAACATTTCTATGCTCGAGCTGAATTAAATCATTCCTAAATAACACAGATTGGAAGAAAACGTTCAGATACAGATTTTCAGTCAGAGAAGGTTACTGATGTACAGTAGGTCCTAACTCTATGCATGCTGTTCTTTATAAGAGAATATGAAACACAGTGAAAACAGAAACAAAATAACAAGTTACAATTAGAGAAACATCACCGTCAACATAGACCAGGATCCCATAAATCAACTTGTATTGATGCTCCAAACCAGTTACAGCTTTAAGTCCAGTGCTTTAGTTTAGCAACCATCTACACATCTCAACCTAACATATCTATCACCAGCAGAGCTCCAAGAGCCAGTGAATACTATGTACAATCAGAAGTTTAAGCTCAAGTGTATATCAAATTTCTACAACCAACCCCTCACTCATCTTCTGCAGAAGTATATATAGAAGGATGAGGAGGTGAGATCTGAAAAAAGATCTCAATTTACAATTAATACAGACTTAATGACTTCTTGGCCTTTGAGGGGATCAATGAAGAAACTTATATACATATTCTCTGTATTAAATGATTTTACATAAAGATTTAAGCTCTGTGGGAGATTTTGTTGACTTTTGAGGCTCTGTGTGGCGTCGAAGTAACTCTGCAGATGTTCTTTGCATTAAGTTTCCTTGCAGAAGTAACTTTCTGGCTACGCTGAGATAAATATCTGATCCTGATCAATAAATTTGGCCTCTGATTGAATACTTTGAGGCACACGTGGCGTCGCGGTAGCTAGAGGGATCAATTTGCCTCAATTTGTGGCGGTGGAGGGTTTCCTGTCAATAAAACACTTCAGATTTTCCTTTAATTGTGTTTTAATTTGGGGGATTAGGCTTTTGATAATCATTCTTAGCCGTGATCCCCACAATTATGTCTTCCATCCTCTGTTCTGGTTCATTTTGATCTTCGTCACTGATACTCTATGATTTGTGATTGACTTGCTGTGTTTTTGTTGATGTGCAGGGTTGTGTAGGGTTTGAAAGGCATCAATGCCTTCACAGATCATTGATAAACGTGGAATCAAAACCTTGTGATGATTTTCTTTGGTGAATCGGAGGCCAGAGGATCGTCACCCTCTGTCTCTGAAACTTCTTTGAATTATGGTAGAGAGAACGTCGAAACCCTGCAAAATACAAAAACTATTATAAAATCCTGCATATATAGGCTTACTGCTGTGGAGGCATGTGGAGGAGGCGTGGCCGTTGGATGGCATCATTCGATGGTCAGGATTAATCGGAGAAGGCGGAAGAAAGATTGAATCAGAGTCGTCGATCACACAGAGATCGACGGTCAGGAGCAAGGGGGAAAGTCAAAAATGGAGAATCGTTGATTGGGCGATGGAATATGGATCATCGATCTGCAGATCAGATCGACGACAGAGATTAATCTGGATGGCACGCCGTAGCCCGGTTAACTATCGGGCATCTTCAGCGAGCGATAGTCGTTGGATGGCCCACCCCAGATCGGACGGCGCGCGACAATATCACTGGGCGTCCGTGTTGGAAAAAATACTGAGAGGGGGGGTGAATCAGTATTTAGGGCTGAACAATTTTTCTTTTCTTTCTCTTAAAACCATATGTTACATTATTGCATCCAACATGTATGTCCAGATATATTATTATGTCTTTACTTAGGGCATTGCATCATTCATTCATCAGATGAGCAGTAAGCATGAACATAAATAACAGAACAAATCATCAAACATAAACAACACATATGAACACCAAGATTTAAGGTGGAAACCCAATTCGGGAGAAAACCACCGCTGCTGCAATCTCAGTCTTCAATATTTATTATAGAGAAAACTTCTTACAATATGTGCTGGTGCAGACTTATACCAGCACGCAGGCACCCACCTGCAGAAGGCTACAACCTTCTCTCGTTTACCAGCCTCTCCTGGAAGGGAGCTACTACCCCCTGTTCTCGTTTACCAGCCTCTCCTGGAAGGGAGCTACTACCCCCTGCTCTCGTTTACAACCCCTTTATTCAATCATCAATAAACATATTTTGCCCAAAACTTCATAACAGAACAGTGAGACCACTGTAACCAGAATGTCAAAAATAACCCAGACTTCAGAGAATATATGCATTAACATCTTGTGTATCCTTCTTTGTATATTAATCTTCAAAAAAACCCCAACTATCATATGCACTTTCAATGTAGTTGACCCGCATATATACGTGCTTTTCTTGTCTAGATCTGTAATTATATATTTTGCAGAGCAGGCCAGATCTATATAAACTTACCTGGATTTATATGTGTTCTTCAAAAGACATGCACCAACTCTTCATCGTTTCTTCTGTTGAATAAACTCAAGACTCATCACCTTGAGATCAATATTTCTCGATGGGTGCATCATAGACTCAAAATCATCAATTAAGCACGTCGTCTGTTCATACAGATATTCCTTCGAGGAATTCTTCTTTTTCAACCCTCGCACACGCACACACCGAATTATCATATTTTTCCCTTTATATAGATTTCACCTTTATTAAAACCATGAGTCAAAAACCATTTAACTGCTAAAGGTATTCCTTTGACAATTTTTCCATTAGTTTGGCCCACGGGGTTTTTGATTTCTTTTAATTTATTTATCAATTGATAAATAAATATATTTACAACGTTTTAATCCCTTATGATTAACCCTTCGGACTTTATAAACAATATCCAACACTTTCAAATAGTTTAATATTTCAATAAGCCTTTGACCCCTGGCCCACATATGCACCCCCACCGTACCAAAATAAACTTTACGCAAGTCTATTTCCCGATCACCGTTAGATCGCGAGCCTCCAAGATCAACGATACATATGCATATCGCTCGACCTCCGATGCCGAAAGTTAACGTGCGATGGCCGAACGTTATCATACGATGGCGCGCAGTGGTGGCAGTTTTCCCCGGACGCGTGTCACTTGTTTTATGGAGTCGGAGCCAAACTCTTGAATACCGCTTATCCCGCAAAAGCGGTGCGATATGGGCAATCTGCTTTCGCAAATCCATTCGCGGTTTTTAAACAGTGATCAACCATCCAGTCGCTCCGTACCCCAAGTTCCGTATAACTTTGATTTAATTTTTCTTTCCCCGTGATTATGTTAATAAAACTCGGGTTATATATAATTTTATATAATGTGCCTTGTACACACAGAACCCGTTCGAAGCTCACTGTACCGTGACCTTAGCACCCTGAAATCTTATACAAAAACACGAATCTATCCATAGATCATCACACAGATTTGCAGGGAATTTCGTACGAGAAAGGGACCAATCAATACCCCAATTGCTCTGGGTATTTTCCACCTAACAGAGTATCACCGAAACTCAACCATACACAGATTTTCTTTCTCCTCCATCAGAATACATACATTATATTTATACATGAATTAACTTCCGCAGGGATTCTAATATCCGTCAATTCAAATCAACCCTGTCTTTGGACAACTCTCCTTCAATTCACTGCTTGTCTTTGTAAATGCATTCTTTCTCTGTTCTTTGCTGCTGATCCTGCTGATCGTTGTTCTATGCACCTCTGCTATTCTTCTTCGTTGCCCATACCTTTGCATACTGCTCTTGTAAATACATTCTTCCTATGTTCTTTTCTACTACATTTATATGCCAATTTCTCTGCCACATCCTTTGTCATCAATGACAATATTTCCAACAATCTCCCCCTTTGGCATTGATGGCAATACTCGTCCTCTGAAAATATTATAGGAACCCTTTGTTGCTTTGCTTTTCCTCCCCCTTTGACATCAATGGCAAAGAGTTGAAAATACCATGCTCCCCCTGAGATCATGCTGCATCTTCATAAACTAACAAGATGACTTATAAATGCCAACGATGCATCCTTTTCATATGACCAATGCTCCCCCTTAGCCTGTGCATTCAGAGATGCCCAACAGCACCTCACAACCAATTTAATATTATGTATTTAAGTAGACCTGTTCCTCTGCATGGTAGAGACTACTCCCAATTTCTGTTTGAGATATTCGAACGCTTCCCTGGGTAGAGGTTTGGTAAATATATCAGCAACTTGTTCTTTGGAGGAAACATACTCCAATTTCACCTTTTGTTCAAGCACTTGTTCACGTAAGAAGTGATACTTGATGGGAATGTGCTTGCTCTTGGAATGCATAAAAATATTCTTTGAGATACTGATGGCACTTGTATTATCACACATAATGGAGATAGGGGGTGAACATTTGATTTGAAAGTCTTGTAGGGTTTGCATCATCCAGAGAAGTTGACTGCAACATGATGTTGCTACCACATATTCTGCTTCTGCTGTAGATAAGGCAATGGAGCTTTGCTTCTTGCTGAACCAAGATACTAACCGGGGCCCCATATAGAATGCACCACCACTAGTGCTTTTCCGATCATCAACACTTCCAGCCAAATCTGCATCAGTGTATGCATGAAGAGTAAGATCAACATTCTTTGGATACCATAGTCCAAAGTCTTGAGTTCCTTGTAGATATTTGAATATTCTTTTCACAGCCTGAAGATGAGACTCTTTTGGATTAGCTTGGAATCGTCCAACAATCCCAACCGCATGCATTATGTTTGGTCTTGTCCCAGTGAGATAAAGTAGACTTCCTATCATAGATCTATATTCAAGTTGATTCACCGTGGGGGAATCATCATTAGAACTGAGATTACATTCGGTTATCATTGGTGTACTTACAAGTTTGCATTCTTCCATGCCATATACTTCTTCATGATTTGCTTGAGGTATTTTCCTTGTGATAAGAATATGCCATCTGTTGCTTGTTGTACTTGCAAGCCAAGAAAGAATGTTAGTTCCCCAAGCAAAGACATTTCAAATTCTTTCTACATATCAGAAGCAAATTTCTGACTTGTAGACTCTTTGTTACTTCCAAAAATGATATCATCAACTTATACAACCACAATCAATAGTTTTTCATTTTCAGTTTTTGTGTATAAGTTGCTATCAGCATACCTTTTTGAAAATCCTTGTTGATGAAGATATTTGTCAAGATGATAGTACCATGCCCTTGGAGCTTGTTTGAGACCATATAGAGCCTTTTTAAGTCTACAAACAAGTTTTTCATCATTTCCCAATATGAATCCTTCTGGTTGTTCTACATAGACTTCTTCTTCTAGATCACCATTGAGAAAAGCAGATTTAACATCCATTTGATAGACTTTGATTTGTTGGAAGCTTGAAAAGGCAAGAAACATTCTTATGGCTTCAAGTCTGGCTACAGGAGCAAAGGTTTCTTCAAAGTCTATACCTTCTTGTTGAGCATACCCTTTGCACACAATTCTAGCTTTATTTCTTATAACATCCCCATTCTCATTTAACTTGTTTTTGAATATCCATTTAGTTCCAATGACATTTTTGTCATGAGGTCTTGGTACTAATTCCCAAGTGTGATTCTTTTCAATTTGATCAAGCTCTTCATTCATGGCTTGAATCCAACATTCATCTTTGCTAGCTTGACTGACATTATGAGGTTCAATAGTGGACATAAATTCCAGGTTGCTAGAAGATCCCACAAGAGTCCTTCTTGTTTGTACACCTGATCCCTTTTCTCCCAAAATTTGAGATTCTGGATGATTCTTTTGAACAAATCTAGATGGAGCCTTTTCAGACAAATCCTCTTTGGGTTCTTCACTGGGTTCACTGTTTGTATCATTACAATTTGATGTATAAGGATATGTGTCATCATCATATTCATTTGTTGTTTTCTTTTCTTCTTTTGGAGCTGCAGGAGACTCATCAATAACAACATCAATACATTCAACAATCTTCCGAAGTCTTTTATTGTAACATTTATATTCCCTACTCCTAGAGGAGTAACCAAGACATATTCCTTCATCTGCTCTGGGTTCAAACTTGCCAAGTTTTTCATCATTATTATTGATAAAGCATTTGCTCCCAAAATTTCTAAAATGCTTTATAGTGGGAGGATTACCATACCAGAGTTCATATGGAGTTTTATCACAATTTACACGAACATGTACTTTGTTGAGAATGTTTACTGCTGTATGTGCTGCTTCCCCCCAAAATGTGTCAGGTGTTCCGGAATCATCAAGCATAGCTCTAGCCATTTGTTGAACTGTTCTATTCATTCTTTTTGCAACGCCATTCTATTGTGGAGTGCCAGCTATAGAGAACTGTCTTTTTATGCCATGTTGTTCACAGAATTCAAGGAATTCATTAGATGTATATTCTCCTCCTCGATCAGATCTGAGACACTTGATTTTTAGATCTAATTCATTCTCAACTAGTGCTTTGAAGATCTGAAATTTCTCAAATGCTTCATCTTTGTGTTTAAGCAGCCCAATCCAACACATTCTAGAGAAATCATCAATGAATAAGATATAGTATTCTTCACCTCGTGGTGACTTTTTCCTCATAGGTCCACAGATGTCAGTATGAATGAGTTCAAGAGGCTTACTTGATGATCCTTCATTGGCATTAAATTGTACCCTCGTTTGCTTGCCGAATTGGCAAGATTTGCATATGATATTTTCAGGTAGAGTAATATTGGGAAGATCACGAACAGCTTTAAGTCTGCTTGATTTGTTGATTTGAGAGAAGCTCAGATGCCCCAACCTTCTATGCCATAGCCAATTTTCTGAAGATTTACTCAAACAACATTGTTCTTTGGGGTTCTTCAATATATACAGGTTGTTTGGAGTTCTTTTTCCTTTTATAATTTCTTTACCTGTATCAAGATCACGTACCACACATTCTTTTGAACTAAAGACAACTTCAGTTCCTTGATAACACATTTGAATTACACTTAACAAGTTATGCTTTAATCCATCCACCTACATGAATTCATTAGCTTTCACCTTTTATTTTACAAAAACATGCCCTTTTCCCTTAATGACCACAGGAGTTTCATTTCCAAATGTGACATTTTTTTCTTTTTCTAGAGCACTATATGCAAGAAGTTTGTCTTTATCACCTGTCATGTGTCTTGAACATCCACTATCAATGTACCATTGGTTTTCTTCATCTTCTGCAAATAACGCTATGCCACAATTTTCAACCTGTAATTCCTTCTTTTTCCACACTTTGGAGCTTGAAGGAACATGTTCTTTTGGCTGAAATTTGCTCCTACATTCAGATTCTTCATGGCCAAAGTTATTGCAATAAGCACATTCAACTTCATTTTGAAGAGGAGAAAAGTTGTTATAAGTATTCTTCTTTGGTTCAATATTAGTCCTTTCTTTCTTGCTTCTCTTGTCATGATGGTTTTATATGCAACACATTGAACAACTTTATAACCAAAATTGTGACATGATAAACATTGTCCATTGAAGAGGAAATTTCTGCGATCATAAAATCTTCTATATGAATTTACTTGTTGATTGGTGTTTTTCCGAAAGACATTCATGTTATTGTTTTTTGAATTGAGATGATCATGCTTTATCTGTAAAGATTCTTTATTCCCTTGCTGAGTGGCAGTATGTTGTAAGCTAGTTGTAACTGCTTTTAGATAATTTGGTGCTGAAGCCTGAGAAGATTCTCCAATATATCCAAGACCTGTCTTTATAAGAGGAGAACGTTGTACCTTAATAATCTCATCTAATGTTTTAGATCCTTTAGCAAATCTAAGATTCAGAGTTTTTCCTTTCTCAAGTTCTTTTCTTAGACTTACTACTTCACACTCTAATTTCTCATTGTGTTTCTCTTTTTCTTCAAGCTGATTTTTCAGAGTTTCTATGGTTATTTTACTTTCTTCTAAGCAAATTTTGAGTTTATTGTTTTCATCAAGAAAATCACTGTCTTCTAGAGCATCCACAAAAGTATCTTTTTCTTCTCTAGATTCCTTTTCAAATGCCATGAGTAGTCTAAGATCTTGTTCGCATTCTTCCTCACTATCAGATAACCCATCACTATCTTCATGAGTATAGTAACTCTTTCTAGTGCTAAAACGATTCTTATTCCTTTTTGCTACTTCCTTCCCCTTTTTATGTGTTTCCTTATAAGGACACTTAGCAGCATAATGACCAACTCTTCCACAATCAAAAATTTTTAAAGGAAGCTTACCTCTGAACCGTCCTGTGCCAAGTTGAAGTTTCTTTACAAAGTTTATCTCATCTTCTTCTAAGATATATCCTGATCCTTCTGTTTTTTGTACTTCCTTCCCGTTTGTAGAAGTTTTAAAGACTGCTTCTTTGACTTCTGATGGTCCTCCTCTTCTCATTTCATATGCAGTTAGTATGCCATGAAGTTGCACCACAGTAAGATTTTGAAGATCCTGCTTTCTTCAAGAGCAGAAACTTTTGACTCAAATTTTGTCGTTAGTGATCTTAAGACTTTCTCAACCAAGGTAGATTCTGTTATTGTTTCTCCCGGATTTCTCATATGATTTACAATATCATCAAGACGAAAAAAGAAGTTGGAAATGCTCTCCTCATTATCCATTTTTAGATTCTCATATTGAATTCTGAGAGTTTGGAGTTTAGCACTTTTTACCTTTGCATCACCTTCATAACTTAGAATGATTTTTTCCCATATTGTCTTGGCTGTATTCAGCTACATGACTTTGACAAATTCTGATTCAGTTAGACTTCCCAATAGAGAATTGACCGCCTTTGCATTTGTTTCATAATTATTTCTTTTCGTCGGATCTGTTGGTACCGCAGTTGGGTATTGATATCCTTGTTCAACAATAGCCCATACCTCTGCTCCCAACGACTGAAGATAGGATCTCATCCTTGTTTTCCAGAAGATTAAATTGTTTCCGTTAAAGAGCAGAGGCCTGATAGATGTTGTTCCATCTTGATTACTAATCTTGCTTGATCTTCCTTCTAGCGGCTAAGCTTTTTCAGAAGGACCTGCTCTGATACCAATTGTTGGAAAAAATACTGAAAGGGGGGGTGAATCAGTATTTAGGGCTGAACAATTTTTCTTTTCTTTCTCTTAAAACCATATGTTACATTATTTCATCCGACATGTATGTCTAGATATCTTATTATGTCTTTACTTAGAGCATTGCATCATTCATTCATCAGATGAGCAGTAAGCATGAACATAAATAACAGAACAGATCATCAAACATAAACAACACATATGAACACCAGGATTTAAGGTGGAAACCCAATTTGGGAGAAAATGACCGCTGCTGCAATCTCAGTCTTCAATATTTATTATAGAGAAAACTTCTTACAATATGTGCTGGTGTGACTTATACCAGCACGCAGGCACCCACTTGCAGAAGGCTACAACCTTCTCTTGTTTACCAGCCTCTCCTGGAAGGGAGCTACTACCCCCTATTCTCGTTTACCAACCTCTCCTGGAAGGGAGCTACTACCCACTTCTCTCGTTTACAACCCCTTTATTCAATCATCAATAAACATATTTTGCCCAAAACTTCATAACAGAACAGTGAGACCACTGTAACCAGAATGTCAGAAATAACCTAGACTTCAGAGAATATATGCATTCAACATCTCGTGTATCCTTCTGTGTATATTAATCTTCAGAAAAACCCCAACTGTCATATGCACTTTCAATGTAGATGACCCGCATATATACGTGCTTTTCTTGTCTAGATCTGTAATTATATATTTTGCAGAGCAGGCCAGATCTATATAAACTTACCCGGATTTATATGTTTTCTTCAACAGACATGCGCCAGCTCTTCATCGTTTCTTCTGTTGAATAAACTCAAGACTCATCACCTTGAGATCAATATTTCTCGATGGGTGCATCATAGACTCAGAATCATCAATTAAGCACGTCGTCTGTTCATACAGATATTCCTTCGAGGAATTCTTCTTTTTCGACCCTCGCACACGCACACACCGAATTATCATCTTTTTCCCTTTATATAGATTTCACCTTTATTAAAACCATGAGTCAAAAACCATTTAACTGCTAAAGGTATTCCTTTGACAATTTTTCCATTAGTTTGGCCCACGGGGTTTTTGATTTCTTTTAATTTATTTATCAATTGATAAATAAATTTATTTACAACGTTTTAATCCCTTATGATTAACCCTTCGGACTTTATAAACAATATCCAACGCTTTCAAATAGTTTAATATTTCAATAAGCCTTTGACCCCTGGCCCACATATGTGCCCCCACCGTGCCAAAATAAACTTTACACAAGTCTATTTCCCGATCACCGTTAGATCGCGAGCCTCCAATATCAACGGTACATATGCATATCACTCGACCTCCGATGCCGAAAGTTAACGTGCGATGGCCGAACGTTATCATACGATGGCGCGCAGTGGTGGCAGTTTTCCCCGGATGCGTGTCACTTGTTTTATGGAGTCGGAGCCAAAATCTTGAATATCGCTTATCCCGCAAAAGCGGTGCGATATGGGCAATCCGCTTTTGCAAATCCATTCGCGGTTTTTAAACAGTGATCAACCGTCCAGTTGCTCCGTACCCCAAGTTCCGTATAACTTTGATTTAATTTTTCTTTCCCCGTGATTATGTTAATAAAACTCGGGTTATATACAATTTTATATAATGTGCCTTGTACACACCGAACCCGTTCGAAGCTCACTCTACTGTGACCTTAGCACCTCAAAATATTATACAAAAACACGAATCTATCCATAGATCATCACACAGAGTTGCAGGGAATTTCGTATGAGAAAGGGACCAATCAATACCCCAATTTCTCTGGGTATTTTCCACCTAACAGAGTATCACCGAAACTCAACCATACACATATTTTCTTTCTCCTCCATCAGAATACATACATTATATTTATACATGAATTAAGTTCCACAGGGATTCTAATATCCGTCAATTCAAATCAACCCTGTCTTTGGACAACTCTCCTTCAATTCACTGCTTGTCTTTGTAAATGCATTCTTTCTCTGTTCTTCGCTGCTGATCCTGCTGATCGTTGTTCTATGCACCTCTGTTGTTCTTCTTTGTTGCCCATACCTTTGCATACTGCTCTTGTAAATACATTCTTCCTCTGTTCTTTTCTGCTACATTTAGATGCCAATTCCTTTGCCACATCCTTTGCCATCAATGACAATATTTCCAACAGTCCGCGTACGAACGATAATGCGCGATGAGCAAGCGGTTTTGAAAAAGTACAGGGGACGCGTGTCACGCGATGTATGGAATCGCTGGCGATCGGGGAAAAACCTCCTTTGCCCAAAGGCGGTGCGATGAAAATCGTGCAGTTTCGGCAATCGGCTAGTGGAATGTGGGGACCACCAGGAGACGGACTCCGCACCGTCCGATCTGCAGATCAGATCGACAGCATGGAATGAATTAAATTTGAACCAGCGGGGAATTACCATATAATAATAAAACTGACGAATTTTCAATATAAACCAAGGTTTTAAACTATAGCCGAGAAATATTAATACAAAACATGGCTTGGCGCCCGATTGCGGGGCCGCGGGCACATGGGAAATGATGTGACCGAGGGCCGATGGGAAAAGGGGTCTAAGACTAAGCCCGAGGGGCTTAAGTCCAAAATGTGGGTTTTTTGTAGTTTTTTAATGATTTTCAAGGGGAATTGAGGGTTCGGATAAGGTTTAAAAGTGGGTTTTAAACCTTATAAAGGTGGATTTTCATGAATGGAAGAAGAGAACTTATGAAAAATAGAGGAATTTTTATGGAGAAATAGGGAAGAAAATGAGGGTTAGTTTTGGAAGAAGGGGGGAAAATGTGCTTGCAATAGTATTCTAGCTTGGAAATCAACAGGATTTCTAAGTGTAAGATGGGAACAGCAATGAAGTTCGGACAGAGGATAGGCATGAGGCCTTGAAGAGTCTTCAAGAGCCAACAATTTTTAGTAAGAAAAATTGTTCCTTGAAGGCTCAAAATAGATTTAGCCACCCTTTGGGATAATCAAATTTTACAGGTGGCTAACAGCAGGTTCCTCAACACATTTTGGTCCAGCCTCTGGTCAATGCTGGACACCAAGCTCACCAAGTCCACAACTTTCCATCCCCAAACAAATGGCCAGACAGAGGTCGTCAACAAAATGATTGTACACATTATGTGCATGTATAATTCAAAGCATCCACGCACATGGGATGAGAGCCTTCCCTATGTACAACATAGTTATAACCGGGCTCTCCACAACTCAATCGGCCACAGCCCCTTTCAGGTGGGCTTGGGATTTTAGCCACTATGTGCCATTTACGTAGCCATGCCATTTGCGGCTACTTAGGCCGATTCGGCTCATGTCCAGTCTGAAGTTGACAAAGAAAATAGCTTCATCGAATGCATTCAACACATCCGCCAATAGGTTCATGACATATTGGACAGAGGCAATGCTAAGTACAAGCAACGCCATGATCAACATCGGGTGCCACACAACTTCCAGGTGGGCGACAAAGTGTGGCTACATTTGTAGAAGGAGCCCCTCACTAGACCCCACCACAAGCTTCGCCCGCTCCGATACGGGCCCTACACCATCACCAAGGATGTAGGGAACAATGCCTTCAAGCTCAGTATTCCACCATTCCTTGGTCTGCACCTAGTATTCAATGTGGGCCACCTTCGTCCTTACTTCCCACCTCTACTAGACACCTCTGACATTGCAAAACAACTCACACCAACAGATTTAAACCTAGACTGCATGGAACAGGCCACCACAGATTGTATCATGGACATGTAAATCCAAAACACTCACCAACAGAAGATCCAACTGTATTGGGTTGTCAAAGCTGGCCAACTCCTGCACCAAGGAAAGTGGTTCACCAGGGACCAAGTTCAGCAGAAGTTTCCTCATCTCATGGAGGAACTTAACGCAATGGGGACCATTGCTTCCTAAGGGGGGAGGAATGATCCAAGTGGATATTGGTGGTCACCTGCCTATTCCACTTGAGGCCCCACCATTGTCTCTTTCAATTTTTCAGTTTCAACACAACTTACTATTTTTAGCATTTTTTCGAGTCCTGAACTTCCGGAGCTGTTTTGAGGCCCTAAATGACGTTTTTTGGGAAAACCAGGACCAACATCGAAATTTTTAGTCCTCGGATAGATATTTCTAACGAGGTATGGTTCGCATCAAACGGAGATTTTATGCCAAAGTTATGTCCCCGGGAAGTTGAAACACCAATTTACCCAAACGGGGCCCATAGTTTTGGCACTTCATCTCCTAGGGTTAGGGTTTTGGATGTTTAGAGTTTTCCATTGTTTCTAAATAATAAATAGGCCCTTGAGCCTCATTGTAACTCAGTTCAGAGGCCTATAGTTGCCACATCTCTTCTCAGAGATAGCTACCAGCGCCCTAGCTAGTTTATTTCCATTCTATCTGTAAGCAAATTTCAGTTCTTTGACATTAATAAAATGAAGTGTTATTTCTGCTGCATCTTTGTATTTATGGTTATATGTTTATTCTGTTGCGTTCCTGCATAAATATGAATAAGTGGTATCAGAGTGGTCTGCTTTTTCTCGATCCTTCTTTGCATGTCCCCAACGAGGTCGGGGTATAAGGAGTTAGGGCTTGATCTGGTGGAACCTTTGCAAGATCAACCTCGCAAACCCCGATGGATGCCCATGGGGGACGAAAATAAAGATGAGGGAGTAGAAGATCCTATCAAAATATTGCTCGAGGAGGCCCTTGAAAAACAAAGGATCGCGATGATGGATAACTTTTACCCAGATGCTTCAACAGCTGCCCACCGACAGCGCATCTACATCCAGCAGCCACTCTGGAGGTGCGACTCCTTTTAAGGTACAAGTAAATTTTGACATTCCCATATTTGAGGGTCAAATAGATGTAGATGCCATAGATAGATGGTTGAATCTATTAGAAGGATATTTATCGGTTCATAACTTTTCCGACCAGGAGAAGATTATTTTTACACTCCTCAAAGCTACCCCCCATGTCAAGGACTGTTGGGAAACCTACTGTGTGAAAAAGGACGAGATATAACCCTCTCTGTTCTCTGTCGTACCCACTTGGAATTATTTCCGAGATTCCATCAAGGAAAAATACTATCCCATGGGTAGCTATGAGGACAAGTACATACAATGGACCATGCTGCGACAACAAAGGGATCAAGATGTGCATGAGATGAAGAATATGTTCCATACCCTGCGCACAAAGTTGGGTATCAAAGATTCAGAGAAACATTTGGTGCTAAAGTATCGCAGTTGTCTGCACAGATATATTCAGGAGGAAATGAAGTTCCTCGACATCTCATCACTTGGTACGACATACCCATATGCTGCCAAGATTGAGTAGAAATTCAAACATAAGAAGAGAGACTTTGGATCTGCGAATCAAAAGCAAGGGAAAGGTGCTCCCAAACCATAGAACAAAGGACGGAGCCAAGGCATGGCGACTCAAGACAACCTATCGAAGCCACAAGCAAAGAAAAACACCGCAAAGCCAAATAAGGACATGGGAAAGTAGTGTGAGTTCCATAAGAGCTCCACTCACAACACAAGTGAGTGTTGGGCCAAGCAGTCGTTGGTGGCCGATATGAGGGCTTCTGAGTCAGATGCATGATCCAACTCTGAATCAGAACCTGACAAGGGGAATGTCAAAGGGAAACAAATTATTGATGCGGAGCCCAACGCCACTATTGCCACTATGAAGATCCAGAAGGAGGAACTAGAAGACCCAGAGGAGGAGGAACATCTCTTTCACTCCCAGATGTGGGTAAAGTGATCCCCAATACAATTCATTGTCGACAATGGGAGCCAAAAGAACCTCATTTTAGCAGACGCCGTGAAGCGGTTGTGTTTTCCGACCATAGCTCACCCACATCCATACACCATCGAGTGGCTTCACCAAGGACAAGATCTCTGCATCAGTCAGCAGTTCCACCTTCCCTATAACGTCAAGCCCTTCATAGATGAGGTATTATGTGATGTTGCTCCTATTGATGTTTCTGATGTATTATTAGGAAAACCATACTTGTGGAAGTGTCATGCTGTGTATGAATCTCGGCCTCGCTCTGTTATTGTTACTTTGGGAAATAAGTTGTACGGGATACCAGAGGTACCACCTCCTGTCGCTATCTCTTTGGTTACTTCAAAACAATGCAGTAAGCTCATTTCCCAAACTAGGAAATTCATTTTCCTAATGATTTGCCCCCAGGGCAAGGAGAAGACTGTGGCCACGACCTCCAAATAGGGCTCCTCTGCACGACAACAACAAATGGACAAGGTTGTGGAAGAGTACGCGGACATCTTCACCTCACCCACAAGGGTTCCTCTACACTGTCAGGTCAAGCACCCGATTGATCTGACCCCAGGTGCACCGCCACCCAATGGACTGATCTATCGGCGCTCTGTTCTGGAGAACGATGAAATCAAGAGGCAGATTCAGGAGCTGCTATAGAAAGGTCACATCCGACCAAGTTCATCACCCTGTGGGAGCCTGATCGTGTTGGTACAGAAGAAGGATGGGACGTGGAGACTCTGTATTGACTATCGGGCACTGAACAAGATGACTGTCCAGAATAGGTACCCGATCCCATGGATTGATGACCTTCTGGACCAACTCAAAGGGGCGAAACATTTCAGCAAGATAGACTTGAAGTCTGGGTATCACCAGCTACCAATTGAACCCTTCGATGTGTGGAAGACTGCCTTCAAAGCCAAGGAAGGTCTTTTCGAATGGCTGGTCACGCCTTTCGGGTTGACGAATGCTCCCGTAACCTTCATGAGGATGGACGACATCTTGTGGCCATTCACCAACTCATTTGTAGTGGTGTACTTGGATGACATTCTGATCTTCAGCCAGACTTGGGAAGAGCACCTCCACCACATCCGACAAGTCCTCCAAACACTGCGGCAACACAAGTTATGTGCCAATTTGGAGAAGTACACTTTTGGAATGACCCAGGTTCAATATCTGGGATAAATTATTGATGAAAGGGGGGTGCATGTGGATCCAACCAAGATCCAAGTCATTCAGGATTGGCCAGCCCCAACCACTAAAACAGAGCTTCATAGCTTTCTGGGTCTTGCTAATTTCTACCGTAGGTTCATGTTGGGATTCTCTCATATCACTTGGCCCTTGAGTCAAGTCACCAATGGAGGAGCGAGAGAAAAATTCTTTTGGTCAGAATCTTAACAGAAGGCGTTCACAAAATTGAAAAATCGCCTTTGTTCTGCCCCAATGCTCACATTACCAGACTTGCAACAGCCATTTGAGATCGAGACAGATGCCTCTGACTATGCTATTGGGGCAGTTCTTACTCAATAGGGACATCCAGTGGCATATCACAGTGAGACATTATCTAACATAGTTCGCAAGTATCCCACTTATGACAAAGAAATGTATTCCATTGTGCAAGCTTGTCGACAATAGAAGAATTACATTTTGGGGAAGGAAACAATCATCCACATAGACCACCAGCCCCTACAATTCATATGGACACAAGGGAAGTTGCAGAATGATCGCCATCAGAAGTGGTCCACATATCTGCAACAGTTTCATTTGAACATCAAGTACAAGAAAGGTAGCACCAATAATGTTGTAGACTGCCTCAGCCGACCACCGATCATGGCGTTCACCACCATTCTCAACTCTTGTGGGCACGAGACTTCTAATTGGCCGCTTCTCTACGAGAGCGACCCAGAATTCAGCCACACACAAGGCACTCTTTGGGGTATGCAAGTTCCAAATTTTCACCTCCAAGATGCAGTTTTATCTCACTTGGGACACCTTTGTGTTCCTTCAAGTGAGCGTCCCAAGATGATATGGGAAGCACACTATAGTCGATTTACTGGGCATTTCAGGGTCGAGAAAATAGTAGCAGTACTGCAGAAGTATTTCTATTGGCCAAACCTTCGAAAGGATGTCAGGAAGCACATCAGATCCTGCACTACTTGTGCCATTGCCAAACTGACCATCAAGAAGAAAGGCCTATATACTCTGATACTTACCCCTAGTCGACCTTGGGAATCCATCTCCATGGATTACATGTCGGGCCTACCTTCTACTAAGCATGGAAATGACTGTGTTTTCGTGGTCGTCGACCGATTCTCGAAGATGGCCATTATGGCGGCCTGCAAGAAGAATATCACAGTAGAAGCCACTGCTAAACTCTTCTTTGAACGAGTGTGGGTGCACTTTGGGATCCCATAGGCTATCATATCAGATTGGGATAGCAAGTTCCTCAGCACATTTTGGTCCAGCCTCTGGTCAATGTTGGACACCAAGCTCACCAAGTCCATATTTTTCCATCCCCAAACAAATGGCCAGATAGAGGTCGTCAACAGAATGATTGTACACATTATGCGCATGTACAATTCAAAGCATCCATGCACATGGAACGAGAACCTCCCCTATGTACAACATAGTTATAACCGGGCTCTCCACAGCTCAATCGGCCACAGCCCCTTTCAGGTGGGCTTGGGATTCCAGCCACTATGTTCCATTGATGTAGCCATGCCATTTGCTGCTACTCAGGCCGATTCGGCTCATGTCCAGTCTGAAGTTTGTTAGCCCCCTATGAATTTTTTGACAAGCAAACAGGGGGCTAAAATATTTTTGAGCCTCCAAGGAATGCATTTCCCCTGAAAACACATCATCCTTGAAGCCTCCTTATGCCCTTTTCCTTTGATAAATCCCCACTGCTGATTCCCACTATAAAGCCTCTCTGTTCGTGAAGAAATGCCCAAAAGGCCTCCTTTTTCCCCTTATATCATCCATCCCAAACCTCTGTTTTCATCCCCTTGTTTCCCCTTCTAAATTCCCCACTTACCCTTTTAAATCATCCTAAATCCTCTCTTAAGCCTTTTGAGTTCCCCTTGTTTTGCCTTTTTTCCCCTTTTTCCCCTTACCGTTACCCTTTCCCAATCTCAAAATGAATTAAAATGGGCCAAAAGCCCACTTTATACCTTATAGTAGGCCTAAGCCCCTTTCGGCTAAGCCCCGCAAACCACTTCCCCACGTGACCCGCGCCTAGAACCAAGCGCTAATGGTCCGGGCGCTAATCGCAATCGCACCGTCGGGTGGAGCGCATTTCTTTGTTAAGCGAAAAACTCTGATGCGATTGAGTTTTGGTCTATAAGACCTCCGTCGCGATCTCCACCATTGATCTATCACCTGGATTAGACGGCCCGACGCTAATCGCACGCCCGCTCCGATCGCAATCGCAACTTTTGTCGTGCCACTCCTGCGTTCTTTCCGATTGCGATCACCCGATCCAATATGGGCCGCCCATCCCTCCAGATCCAATAGTTCAGATTTATCCTGCTCCCCTCCCGTCGATCCATTATTTCCTCCGCCGATGATAATCCTAGCCGTTTATTCCCCTATTGATCCAATGGCCCTCGCTCTCCTGCTCCAATCGCAATCACATTTTCCAATCGCTGCCACCTTCCCCCCTTTGCGATTGCGATTTTCCTGATCCAATCTCGACCATCTGATTAGTCCAAGATCTAACGGTTCGGCGCTAATCGCATCATTGCCCCGTCGCCCCTCTCCATCTCCCTCCAATTGAATGTGGGCCATTGATCTGGTCCCCGGATCCAACGGCCAACGCTCAATCGCGCCGTAGCAATCACAAAGTTTAAAAGTGTCAACCCCTGTGCCCCCGATTGTGATTTTCCGATTCGATCTTAGTTGTCCATTTCTTCAGATCCGATGGCTGGGATCTAATCGTGCCCCCCATCATTTTTCTTCATCGGATCCCTTATTAACTTCAACTTTCAATCTCCTTCGTTGATTTCTTCCTGAGATCCGACGGTCCTAAATGAATCGCCCTCCGCCCTAGCCGGGTCCCACCCCTAAAATTCTGACTCCATTCATTTGATCCGCTTCCTTTGTATTTGCCCAAACCTCGGAACCTTGGGCTTTACATCATTTCTCCATCCATTCGACTATTAACCCCTCCATTTTTAAACCCCAACCGTTGATCACCACTCCAGCATATGATCAGACAGTCCGCGCCCCGTCTTACCCCAAACCTTCGTTAGTTCCATTTTTCGCCACTCTTTCACCATTTCCACAGTCGCGCCACCGTTCCCCCGGGCCTCCGCAGCAATTCTTCCGCCACCGCCCTGGATTGTTTGACAGGTTTATTTCTTTGTGTAGGGTTTACGGAGTGATATTGCACTCCGCCTCTACAGTCATGGCCACTGTGGTTGAAAGCACAGAAAGGCCATTACAGCAGCAGCAAAGTATATCAGCAGAAGAGATTCAAGGGGTTAATGCTTATTATTGATGTAATTAATGCTTAATCCCGCATTCAAAGGAAGAAGCGTAGTGTGAAGACAAAGTGTACATGAAACAAGTCATATCAGTGCTACGTAACAACAGAACGTGTTTTCTCCAGAGGTACACCTTCCTACAGCAGTCTCCATGCCTCCTCGAGCCCAGAAACAGTTAATTACACTGACAGAAGCTTCTTAAAGACTGTCAGGATTGCAGTTATGGAAGCATGGAGACCTAAAGGCCTTTTCAGTCACCTTACTTGCTTCAGAAGACAAAACAGAGGGCCTTACAGCCAGAAGGACATTCAAGAACACATCCGAGGTCAATATCGACCTGACAGAGAGCTCTGAACCAGACTACAGAGTACACACAGTCGACGAAGAAACATTAGGCAGCATGGGCGTGAACACTTCCGCCATTCTGTCTTAATGAAACAAATTAAATGTATATCTATTCTTGTTATTCTCTTCTCCTATAATAATTCCTGAGAACATGTTGTAAAGGTTGTTGTTTGGTTGTTGCCGATTGCTGTTAGAGGGATTCATTTTGACTGTTAGAACAATCTTGGGAGGGAGTAGCAGAGTAGTTGTTATGTAGTAG
This sequence comes from Pinus albicaulis, assembly GCA_034641835.2. Classification (NCBI taxonomy): domain Eukaryota; kingdom Viridiplantae; phylum Streptophyta; class Pinopsida; order Pinales; family Pinaceae; genus Pinus; species Pinus albicaulis. The sequence goes on from CM076573.1 coordinate 610,955,648, forward strand.
GTTGGGAGGAGAACATTTGGACTGTAACAACCATTGAGCTCAGTGTATGTGACTGGTTTTGCATCAATTAATCAAGCAGATTTCATAGGATCCTGGTCTATTACTATTGGTGATGTTTTCTCTCACACTGTTTATTACATTTTTCATACTGTTCATTTCTTCTGGCTCGCATCAGAAATATGGCATAGGATTTACCCTTGTTAGGTACCCTATGTCTCTACTCTCCTTGCCTTCAATGTTTTCTACCGATTTTGAATCTAAGAGTAAATTCAGTTAATTTAACCAGTGTAGCGGTTCCATATGCTACTAGCTGATGTATGAATTCAGGGTTTGATGCTTAGTTTTTCTTGTTGGGTTTAAGCTGGAAGATTTGGGAATAATGGGGATTAGAGTTAGCCCTATCCACTAGGATCCTTGTGCGACCAGCTGGCCTTTCTAAGATCTCTTGCTAGTGTCAAAGCATTGAAGTTTCAAAGTCCTTCTTTGATCTATAGACCCTCGCTCTGTTAAACTTATCTCTGTTTTCTCTCGGAGCATGCTAGAGCTGACCTGGAATTAAATGACCTCTGGTCCGATCTATAAGCTGCCCCTTTGTCCCCCCTTGAGAGCTGCCTTTGAGTATGTCCAAGCAGGTTTGGAGTTAAATGACCTCTGACCTGATCTATAGACATAAATTGGGTTACTTTCCTTCTTTCACCTTCTCTCCTTAATGTTCCATTCCATCATCTATCTAAAAAGATCCTTTAGTGTAGATGACTTGCCCTCTGAAAGCCTTGGCTAGTTGTGCAATTAATCCCCTTTCATGACTCCATAGCCCAATGGACGGTATTTTCTTGACCTATCCTCCTTTGTCGAAACATCCTGCTATTTTGCTCCTTTCCTCCTATTACCTTCTCAGTCTATGATCTCATGACTCAACTCAACAACCAACCAACCAAACCATTTTAAACCCCCCCCTTTGTGCTTCATACCTAGCCTAATATCTCAATTTGAGCTTCAAAGATATATATCATTCTTTGTTTTATGGAGAGATCCCTCTTCGGATCCAGGAGGGCTATATCCTAGGATCCCAAAGTGGTTTAATGTTGTCTTATCTTTTGGTATTGCCAAATCTGCCAAAACATAGGAACCCCAACATAATGGCGACTCCACTGGGGAAAGAGACCAAAATATTGATTTGGTAAATCACTGTGGTGGACAGTAAAATTGTAAATCATCCACCTGGCGACTCCACAATTCCGGAATGATTAAAGGACTCCACTGGTGATCAGTAGGCCGCTGATTATCTGTGTGTTCACAAGACTCCACTGGGAGACCATGTCACAGTACAACATCATCCATGCCAAAGACCAAGCCACTTCACTAATGGAAGACCCTGAATGGTTTGCAGAAATGTATCCAAATTTCATAGCAGTGTGTCATGATACAATTTCTAGTGACTTGGCAGAATTGAAGGTGGAGGACCTTCCAGGGGTTATTCCTCTCAGCTCAAAATTCATACCCGTGCTCAGGAAAATCTTCTTAGAAGTGGTGGTTGAAAGGTATGAAGCTGCGATTGAACTTTTGAACTCACAAGAGAAATCATATCAGTTCAGAGACCCGAGAGCCTTTTTGGAAAGTCTCCCTCCTCCTAAAAAAGAAGAAATTCCATTGATTTTTGATGTGCAAGAAGAAGATGAATGGGCTTTCAATAGCCACTTTGAGGATGCAGTGGAAGAAGCAATAGTCAAAGTTGCCTAGGATACAGACAGCCTACCAGTCATGGCAGGCCTGAAAGAAGAAAGTGTACATCATTTGTTCATTGATCCTGTGGCAGAATACATGGAGGCCCTGATCAGTCCAAATTCTCCATCATTGATCCTTAGCACAGACCAAATTCATCAGGAGTGGTCACTACTGATGGTGACCTCAGTTTTGAAGAACCACATGTAGAGCACCCTGTGGTTATCTCTAACAGACAGTCAGTGCTCATATCCTTTTTTGTTACTGCTTGACTGGTTGCATTGGCATTATTGTATCACCTAAAACATCAGAGATTTCTAGGTTAGAGTAGGGTAGGTAGGAAAAGCTCAGTAAAGCTCAGCCTGTGAGCATGTAGTTAGTTGTTTTAATTTCTGCAAAGTCCAGCAAGTCAGACAGTCTAATCCTGGCTTGACTGTTTTCAATTTCTGTCTTAGAATGTAGAGAAGAAGTCTGCTAGACAGTTTAATCCTAGCAGATATTAGTTTAGGTAGAGAAACTATGAGACCAACAGTCTAATATGGTCTCATGGAGTAATAAGGGTAGAAGTAGAATAGGTTTATTTTCCTGTTTGAAAAATTTTTTGATGTAAAGGGTCTGCAAGTCCAAATTCACCCTAGAAGAAAAAATGTTAGGAATATAGTGTGGGTAGGTAGTTGTTTGGGAGAATTTTACTACTGATATGATGTCTTCATGATTTGTGGCAGCTGATCCAAGAAAAAAAATGAATGAGTCAAGTACCAGGAATCTGGCCTACACTAAAGATTTATCTTCTGAATTCTTGACTCCTTCAAGAAGAAGCCATCCCCATGTGGAGCCACTTTTAGCTCCCTATGAATTTTTTGACAAGCAAACAGGGGGCTAAAATGTTTTTGAGCCTCCAAGGAATGCATTTCCCCTGAAAACACATCATCCTTGAAGCCTCCTTATGCCCTTGTCCTTTGATAAATCCCCACTGCTAATTCCCACAATAAAGCCTCTCTGTTCGTGAAGAAATGCCCAAAAAGCCTCCTTTATCCCCTTATATCATCCCTCCCAAACCTCTGTTTTCATCCCCTTGTTTCCCCTTCTAAATTCCCCACTTACCCTTTTAAATCATCCTAAATCCCCTCTTAAGCCTTTTGAGTTCCCCTTGTTTGGCCTTTTTCCTCTTTTTCCCCTTACCGTTACCCTTTCCCAATCTCAAAATGCATTAAAATGGGCCAAAAGCCCACTTTCTACCTTATATTAGGCCTAAGCCCCTTTCGGCTAAGCCCCGCAAACCACTTCCCCACGTGACCCGCGCCCAGAACCAAGCGCTAATGGTCCGGGTGCTAATCGCAATCGCACCATCGGGTGGAGCGCATTTCTTTGTTAAGCGAAAAACTCCGATGCGATTGAGTTTTGGTCTATAAGACCTCCGCTGCAATCTCCACCATTGATCTATCACTCGGATCGGATGGCCCGGCGCTAATCGCATGCCCGCTCTGATCGCAATCGCAACTTTTGCTGTGCCACTCCTCCGTTCTTTCCGATTGCGATCACCCGATCCAATCTAGGTTGCCCATCCCTCCAAATCCAACGGTTCAGATTTATCCTGCTCCCCTCCCGTCGCTCCATTATTTCCTCCGCCGATGATAATCCTAGCCGTTGATTCCCCTGTTGATCCGACGACCCTCTCTCTCCCGCTCCAATCACAATCGCATTTTCCAATCGCTGCCACCTTCCGCCCTTTGCGATTATGATTTCCCCGATCCAATCTCGACCGTCTGATTAGTCCAAGATCCAACGGCTCGGCGCTAATTGCATCATCGCCCCGTCGCCCCTCTCCATCTCCCTCCGATTGAATGTGGGTCGTTGATCTGGTCCCCGGATCCAACGGCCAGCGCTCAATCCCGCCGTCGCAATCGCAAAGTTTAAAAGTGTCAACCCCTGTGCCCCCGATTGCGATCTGCCGATTCGATCTTAGCTATCCATTTATTTAGATCCGACGGCTGGGATCTAATCATGCCCCCCATCATTTTTCTTCATCAGATCCCTTATTAACTTCAAATTTCAATCTCCGCCGTCGATTTCTTCCTAAGATCCGACGGTCCTAAATGAATCGCCCTCCACCCTAGCCGGGTCCCACCCCTAAAGGTCTGACTCCAGTCATTTGATCCGCTTCCTTTGTATTTTCCTGAACCTCAGAACCTTGGGCTTTACATCATTTCTCCATCCATTCGACTATTAACCCCTCCGTTTGTAAACCCCAACCGTTGATCACAACTCCAGCATATGATCAGATGGTCCGCGCCCCGTCTTACCCCAAACCTTCGTTAGTTCCATTTTTCGCCACTCTTTCACCGTTTCCACAGTCGCGCCACCGTTCCCCCGGGCCTCCACATCAATTCTTCCGCCACCGCCCTGGATTGTTTGACAGGTTTATTTCTTTGTGCAGGGTTTACGGAGTGAGATTGCACTCCGCCTCTATAGTCACGGCCACTATGGCTGAAAGCATAGAAAGGCCATTACAGCAGTAGCAAAGTATATCAGCAGAAGAGATTCAAGGGGTTAATGCTTATTATTGATGTAATTAACGCTTAATCCCGCATTCAAAGGAAGAAGCGCAGTGTGAAGACCAAGTGTACACGAAACAAGTCATATCAGTGCTACGTAACAGCAGAATGTGTTTTCTCCAGAGGTACACCTTCCTACAGCAGTCTCCATGCCTCCTCGAGCCCAGAAACAGTTAATTACACTGACATAAGCTTCTTAAAGACTATCAAGCCTGCAGTTATGGAAGCATGGAGACCTGAAGACCTTTTCAGTCACCTTACTTACTTTAGAAGACAAAACAGAGGGCCTTACAGCTAGAAGGACATTCAAGAACACATCTGAGGTCAGTATCAACCTGACAGAGAGCTCTGAACCAGACTACAGAGTACACACAGTCAACGAAGAAACATTAGGCAGCATGGGCGTGAACACTTCTGCCATTATGTCTTAATGAAACAAATTAAATGTATATCTATTCTTGTTATTCTCTTCTCCTATAAGAATTCCCAAGAATATGTTGTAAAGGTTGTTGTTCGGTTGTTGCCGATTGCTGTTAGAGGGATTCATTTTGACTGTTAGAACAGTCTTGGGAGGGAGTAGCAGAGTAGTTGTTATGTAGTAGGCTGGGAGGAGAACGTTTGGACTGTAACAGCCATTGATCTCAGTGTATGTGACTGGTTTTGCATCAATTAATCAAGCATATTTCACAGGATCCTGGTCTATTACTATTGGTGATGTTTTCTCTCACACTGTTTATTACATTTTTCATACTGTTCATTTCTTCTGGCTCACATCAGAAATATGGCATAGGATTTACCCTTTTTAGGTACCCTATTTCTCTGCTCTCCTTGCCTTCAATGTTTTCTGTCGATTATGAATCTAAGAGTAAATTTAGTTAATTTAACCAGTGTAGCGGTTCCATATGCTGCTAGCTAATGTATGAATTCGGGGTTTGCTGCTTAGTTGTTCTTGTTGGGTTTAAGATGGAAGATTTGGGAACACTGGGGATTAGAGTTAGCCCTGTCCACTAGGATCCTTGTGCGACCAGCTGGCCTTTCTAAGATCTCTTGCTGGTGTCAAAGCATTGAAGGTTCAAAGTCCTTCTCTGATCTATAGACCCTGGCTCTGTTAAACTTATCTCTATTTTCTCTCGGAGCATGCTAAAGCTGACCTGGAGTTAAATGACCTCTGGTCAGATCTATAAGCTGCCCCTTTTTCCCCCCTTGAGAGCTGCCTTTGAGTATTTCCAAGCAAGTCTGAAGTTAAATGACCTCTGACCTGATCTATAGACATAAATTGGGTTACTTTCCTTATTTCACCTTCTCTCCTTAATGTTCCATTCCATCATCTATCTAAAAATATCCTTTAGTGTAGATGACTTGCCCTCTGAAAGCCTTGGCTAGTTGTGCAATTAATCCCTTTTCATAACTCCATAGCCCAATGGACGGAATTTTCTTGACCTATCCTCCTTTGCCGAAACATCCTGCTATTTTTCTCCTTTCCTCCTATTACCTTCTCAGTCTATGATCTCATGACTCAACTCAACAACCAACCAACCAAACCATTTTAAACCCCCCCCCCTTTGTGCTTCATACCTAGCCTAATATCTCAATTTTAGCTTCATAGATATATATCATTCTTTGTTTTATGGAGATATCCCTCTCCAGATCCAGGAGGGCTAGATCCTATGATTCCAAAGTGGTTTGATGTTGTCTTATCTTTTGGTATTGCCAAATCTGCCAAAACATAGGAACCCCAACAAAGTTGACAAAGAAAATAGCTTCATCAAACACATTCAACACATCTTCCAACAGGTTCATGACATATTGGAGAGAGCCAATGCTAAGTACAAGCAACGCCATGATCAACATCGAGTGCCACACAACTTCCAGGTGGGTGACAAAGTGTGGCTACATTTGTAGAAGGAGCACCTCACTGGACCCCACCACAAGCTTCGCTCGCTCCAATACGGGTCGTACACCATCACCAAGGATGTACAGAAAAATGCCTTCAAGCTCAGTATTCCACCATTCTTTGGTCTGCACCCAGTATTCAATGTGGACCACCTTCATCCTTACTTCCCACCTCTACTGGACACCTCTGATATTGTAGAACAACTCACACCAACAAAGTTAAACCCAAACTGCATGGAACAGCCCACCACAGATTGTATCATTGACATGCAAATCAAGAACACTCGCCAACAGAAGATCCAACTGTATTGGGTTGTCAAATATGGCCAACTCCTGCACTAAGGAAAGTGGTTCACCAAGAACCAAGTTCAACAGAAGTTTCCTCATCTCATGGAGGAACTTAACACAATGGGGAACATTTCTTCCTAAGGGGGTAGGAATGATACAGGTGGATATTGGTGGTCACCCACCTATTCCACTTGAGGCCCCACCATTTTCTCTTTCATTTTTTCAGTTTCGGCACAACTTACTATTTTTAGCAGTTTTTCGAGTCCTGAACTTCCGGAGCCGTTTTGAGGCCCTAAAAAACTTTTTTTGGAAACCCGGGAGCAACATGGGTCCATGGACCCATGTTGCATGTTGCATGGACCCATGTTTCTCACTAAAAATTTGTAGTCCTCGGATAGATCTTTCTAACGAGGTATGGTTCGCGTCAAACGAAGATCGTATGCCAAAGTTACGTCCCCGGGAAGTTGAAACACCAATTTACCCAAACAGGGCCCATAGTTTTGGCGCTTCATCTCCTAGGGTTAGGATTTTGAATTTTTAGGGTTTTCCATTGTTTCTAAATAATAAATAGGCCCTTGAGCCTCATTTTAACTTATTTTAGAGGCCTGTAGCCGCCACATCTCTTCTCAGAGATAGCTACTAGCACCCTAGCTAGTTTATTTCCATTCTGTCTGTAAGCAAATTTCAGTTCTTTGATATTAATGAAATGAAGTGTTATTTCTGTTGCATATTTGTATTTATGGTTATATGTTTATTCTGTTGCATTCCTGCATAAATCCAGATCAAAAATCTCCTTGAACATAATCATGAAAATATTTCTTATCAGGTGTGGCATGGAATGAGGCCCTTGAATCTACCACCCAGGAATCAGTAACATTTTCGAAAGAAAGAATCAAAGCATATTTTAACACATCACCTATCACATTTGCTTCATGATTGTTTTCTTGTTGTGCATCTCCTTCTTTTCCCTTCCGAGATCTACAGTCTTTCTTTAGGTGTCCTTTCTTTCCGCATTTCCAACACACTATCCCTAATCTAGACTTAGATCTTCCTTTCCTTGATTTACTACGATATCCCGAGCTCTTTCCTCTTTCCATTTTTCTTCCCCTGGAATCTGCACTCAAAGCATTACCCGATGTATCACTGGAGCTTTTCCATCACATTTCCTTGCTAAGGATAGCACCGACAAAATCATCAAACTTTAAAGTACTAGATCCAGAGATAGATTTACTAATGGCCATAACTAAACCATTCCAACTTTCTGGCAATGAGCACAGAAATAAAAGAGCCCTAACTTCATTATCAAATTTTACCCCTAAAGAACTTAACTGACTGGTAACTATATTAAAATCATTTAAATGATCTGCAACAGATCCACCTTCCGACATCTTCATATTAAATAAATTTTTCATATGAGATACCTTGTTTGAGGCCGAGGGTTTTTCATATAGTTTCACCAATGCCTTAATCAAATCCTTTGTTGTTGTTTCCTTCGAAATATTGAAGGCTACCGATGCTGTGAGGCACAACCATACTATTCCGAGTGACTTTCTATCGAGAATATCCCATTCTGCATCTGTCATAACCGTTGACTTTTTTTTTTTTTCCGCTCAATGGTAGTTACAGATCTTTCTGATACAGATAATCTTCCATCTGCATCTTCCACATAAGGAAGTTTTCGCCTTAATTTCTCGACCCTAAATTTACCATCTTCCGCCATTGCTCCCACTCGAACCAGGAGCCCTTCTTTCCTCCGAGTTTATTAGCCAAATAAACCTGGCTATGATACCATTTGTTAGAAAAATATATATTACAGAGAAATACAAAACACAAAATATGCGAAAAACACAAGCACACAAATCACATAAAACCAGAGAGACACAGATATACATGGTTCACCCAATTTGGGCTACGTCCACCCTGAACAACCAATCCTTCCTTTCTATTATCCAGCAAAATGAAGAGACACAACCTACAACAGATCCACTGTAATATCCTCTGTTCTCTCTCACAGTCTCCCTATATTTTTCTTGCTCTGAGAATACACATACAATACACAGCTGCAATACAATACCCTCATACAAAGTGAGGGTTGCCTTCTAGGGAAAAAAACCCTAAACTAAACATAACCTCTACCGTCAGATCATCTGCCTAATGAACGACCTAGATTGACTAGAAATTACTATACTTTTACAAGGCAATTTTACATCTGTTTTTACCATAAAGTTGCAGCCGCCCCCATGGACCCCCCAGGCAATGTTTAATTTCGGGCGGCGTTGCCGCCACATTAAGGTACAGGGGTCCAACGCTGTGATACAAAATAAACAAGATAATCAGGCTCCACACCCAACAGTTTCGTTACTAAACATAAAATTTTATGAAAGACATCACAACTGTTGGCTTCTCTCAACCCAATGTTTGAAGGAAGAGTCCCGATTTCCAAGATCCATGTCTTCTATCATTTGGTGAAATATGTATTCCTTGAATTCTAGAATTTGCTTGAACTGAATTTGTTGATATCCTATGATTTGAAGCAGCATAATGAGATACTTTTTTTGGGATTAAGGACCATATTTCTCAACATACTGCATTCTTCCTCCACGGAATCGATTTTCTTTTTTTATTGGATTTTTGTTCTCAATTGTGGCATTTTGAGAAGTGCACTAGTGGTAGTTTTCATATAATTTTGTAGTTACATAGAAGAGGGAAGTTCTCTTTCATTGAATGGATTATGTCTTCAAATAACTTCTTGGACTTCATGGCTTCTCTAATCCATGGATATTATAGGTAGAAAGAAACAAATTTGTCAGCCAATAGTTATTAACTTGGTTCGAACATTCAGGACCATGAATTCAAGATATAGGAAAAACCACACTACATTGCATACCACAAAACACTAGAAGAGAGCCTAATATCCACATATTTTTGGAGCCAAATAAACTTGAAGGAAAAAATACAAATAAACCCTAAATACCATACCCCCATAAGAAATTTCTTGGAACACCAATAGACAATAATTCACCGAAACTATAAACAAGAAGAAAAGTGAGACTGAAGTCAATATCTCTGAGTATGCCAATATCTTTGAGTGTGTGGAATAAAGGCTCTATGGTGATAGAGTCAAAATCCTTTTTGAAATTCTATGAAACAACAGTAAAATTTCTAGGAGTAATGTTGGGCTTCCTCAATTGTGGTATGGAGTGTAAAGATGTAATTAATAGTCTAGTGCTCAGGTTGGAATCCAGCCCTTCCTCGAGCTCTATGTTGCCTCTTCTCAAGCTCCCTTGAGAGTTGCAGGTGGAGGGATGCAACATAGAGCTTCAAAAATCAAATCACCACAAATAGGTCCAATGGAATGCAAGGTACATCATAAACAATATTTAGTGGAGCATGAGTGCATCTCCTATAAAAGGCATATCTAACTTCTGAGGTCAAATACCTAAAGGGTCAAATTATTCATCTAAGATATAAAATGTTACAAATATGAGAGTCCTAAATAATAAAGGGTCCCTCTCAAGAACTTGAAAATCAGGAGAACTATCTTGATTGAAGGTTTCCTACAGAAAGAGATCAATGTTCGGAGGAGCTATCACCTACTAATTAGGGAGGACTAGGAGAAACTGCTTGCCTCTAAAACTGTAATACCAGTAGATGAATATCTCCTACCATCTGAAGCTAAATTAAATAATCCCATGATGGAGAAATTTGGATAAATTGGAAGATTTGATCTTGTGCATATAGGTTTCTCTTTGCAGAGACCTGGACCGTGGGAAGGAGGGTGTCTTATGTGATTGTAAAAAGGGTTTGGATAGAGACACTATTGCAAGGGTCTCATGGGTGGAGGTAAGGGGTCTCCTCAAGATCTCATGAATCTGCATATTGAGGTGGTGCTTCTTTCTGTTTGTAACTTATTGCTTCTGTGTGTGATCTTTACAAAGGAGGGAGGTGATCATCCTGTTGTGTGGGTTGATGGGAGTTATTCTAAGGCTCCTCCATTTGAGTATGTGGGTGGAAAAGCTTACAAGTCGAATTGTGCCCTGACTGGATGAATTTATAGCATCAAAGCTTCTTTATTCAACATAACATAAAATCTATTGTTTCAAGTGATACTATTGTTTAAGTCATATAAGGAAGCCTCTGTTGCCTGCATATTAGATAAAACCTTTGTACAATGCAAAACTTTGTAGTGTTATCTTTTGCTAATATTTGAAGTGTTTTCTTCCACTTCTAACATCCACATCTACAATGCATATAACCTATAAAATTATAATATAACTTCATACATTGTGGTGCTCTCTCTAAAAAAGGTTATGAGAAATCCCTAATCTCAAAAATATTTCCTTCACTGAAAACTATCAAGTCTCTGCATCTAAAAGAATTTGAACAGGAATAGTTTTCCTTCCCATAAAACATATCGGTCCCCATTTTCTTACCATATTCTTCATCTCATGTATCTATTTGCAGAATAGCAGGGAGTTCTAATAATGTTGCAGAATCTATATTTGCACAACAGTATTTTTGCTAGAGTTTTCTCTTCATGAATTTTGTGTAATGGCTCTATTTAAATTTGAATATTCTGCTGCCTTCATGATCACTCATCAAACTCATCACCACTACTACACATGGGATCATCAGCAAGAGCTACATAAACATCGTTTGGCTCAGAGTCCGAGGACTCCTCAAACTCTTCTCCAACCTCAATATTAGTGCTAGTAGTAGCATGATAAACAACACTACTCTTAGCAGAAGTAGAAGAACACGTTTTCCAAATTGCACAAGGACTACTTCCCTCATGAGTCACCATGTCAAGCCATGCTTCCTTCAACTCATGGTTCAACTACCATATCTTCATTGGAACCAACACCCCCAACTCCATTAGACAACGATTCACCATTTTGTACTAGTGATTCGCCATGATTTTACAAGATAATATAATCTGGTGAGAGATTCGCCAAAATATTATATATACATATTATATTATTAATAAAATCATCTTCCATTTTTCCTATGTATCATGGGGATTCACCCATTTATTATACATATAAATTTAATGGGGTTCTTAAAATTTTCCCTGCAAAAAAGTACGAGAAATTTCGAGATAACATACAAATACAAATAAATCTAAAGCAAAATCAGTATTCTGAATATTTTTATGTGTAGTAATCAAATACAGAAATATGAAAAATTCAAAATATAATGGTGAAATGTTCACCCAAATGTCTGATGTTACACACAGTACACTCCAAAAACAATTTCAACATGATTTTAATTATAAACAACTCTATACTCAGAATTCTTAGTTTGATAATATGGTATACAGGCAAAACAAACCTTATGCAGAGACCCAAGATGAATCAAACCTTCCCGAACTGCAACAACTGCAATGTTTTGAAATGGCCAACACCTCATAATCATATAGTCTCTTGAAATTCAATAGGATGATAACATAGTTATTCAAAGATAAAAGTTCTAGTCTATTGAAATTCAACATAATGACAACAAAGATATCCAGCATGGTACTTGTGTATTTTCTTCTTTACACAGAGTAAGAATCTTAATAAAAAACAAAGTATGTGTATTTTCTTCTTTACACAGAGAAAGTAGCTTAAAAAAAAAACAATAGAATAAGATAAATTGAAATGAATACTTAGAAAAATAAAATATTATATATATAAACAAGTAAACTAAAGGAAGAAAAAATAGTTGTGAGGAAAAATGAGTTGAGAATAAAAAACTCAAAGGAATTTGGTGGTATAGTAATAGATACTTATTGTCGTGTAATAGAAATATGTATGTCACCTATGGACTTTGGTGGTACACGTTGCTAACATGGTCTTGAGAAACTCTCTGTGGTGAGAAAAAAAACGGTTTACTAAAAGTGGTAAAAGTTATCAAAAAATCTGGTAGTAAGTAGTAAAAATGATCAAAGAGTCGGATGGTTTATGAGTTGGTTGTATGTTGACATATATTACTATATTAATTTTCATATATTATAATATTCATGATGGTCAATATTATTAGCATAAGTACAATTTGAAATAAGAAATATAATATATGTTAAAGACCTATGATTGTAGATGATTAAATTTTGAAATAAGAAGGTTATATAAATCATATATAAGTTAAAAAGAATTTTTTATAAATGGTTAATATTATTAATATTGATAAAAAAATAAATTAAAAATATTTAATATTAAAAAATAATATATATGAAATTAAAATTATAGTAAATTTTAATTATATTTAATATTTTTTTATCAATATATATTAAATATAATTAAAATTTACTATAATTATATTTAATATTTTTTTATCAACATCCCCCGATCAGGGTGTACAAGTGTCAACGAGGATACACCGTGGCAACTTGGCGTCAGTTCGTCCTCCGGGCAATTAAGAGCCTTGATGAAGCACCACCAGAACAGATCAATGAAGTGTGTGATCACATTGATCTTCATGATTTTTTCAGGTTACGGCCAGGCTGGTTTGTCAGAGCATCGAAGGAAGGTTTCCGTTAAGGTAAGTGGGCTCCCTCCCTCACTCCATTTGTTCATGCATTCCTCTTTGCATGCAAGTGCTTGGAGGCAGCAGAGGAGGAAGCCGAGCACCACTCAGTCTGTCAACCTTGCAACTTTGTCAGGGATTCCTCCAAACATGGGGAAGAGACGCTCGAGGTCTGAGTCTACCAAGGGCAAACAGAAGATCCAGTTGGAGCACGTCCCTAAGAAACGTGGTCGTAAAGCAAACCAGGAGCATCTGGAGACCCTTGCTGCTAATTATGTGTTGGGCAATTCTTCCACTGTTCGACAAGAAATACGTGGCTGGGAAAGGGATATACAGACTGATCTGGAAGACAATGAAGCAAAAGCCGAGATCTTGGATTTCATCACGGACCCTGGCAATACCCGTGGTCGCCTTACTCTTTTCAATCAAAATATTCACACATACTGGATAGTAAAATGTCTTATAGCAAAATCTATGCAGAGTTTTCCACCTGTCCATGTTAAGGCAGACCAGCCAAAGATAGAACCATGCATTCAGGACCTGCTTCTGGACATCTAGAGCCAATTGCAGCATATTAAGATCACTCAATATCAGGCAACAGATCGTATTAGTAGAATGGATGATCGGGTTGGCCGCATGGAGAAGATGCTCCAGCAGCTGCAGCAGGTTGATATGCCTGGGTCTACAATGAAGGACCCTGCTCCAGTTTCCTCATCTGATGGCTAGTTGGTTCAGTATTTAATTTTTTATGCACTTTATAAATGTATATGAACTCTCTTTATGTGATAAGTATGTAGATACAGTAGTAGTAGGACAGATAGCTCATGTGACTTATAGAAGAATGAAACAATTTCAGTTTTGGTATGCTTTTCACGCTTTCAGGTGGCCAACAGACATGGTTTCCTACGGGCAGGTTGAGGCCACAGCCTGAATTTTATATTTTGTAGCCTGTCCTATAATTATAAATAGAAAATAGTGAGGCCCCACCAAATTTACAAAAAAAATTTATCAACATTATAATTAAAAAAAATTATGGGATAACTTTTCTGTTTTATCATTAAAATAAATTCAGACCTATCTGATTGAATTAACCAAAACCATCACACCTAATTAATTAATCAAAACCAACACAAAAAATACATACTATTTTGAAGGCTTTCAAATAAAATCAAAATGCCACGGCGTAATGAACAAATGAAATAACTATAGAGTAATAATCACAACTTAGTGAGCAAAAAAATACATATAGAGGATGTAATAATCACGATAATCTAAGACAATATTTATAGTTAGACCAAAACATCAAGAAGACATATTATACAGCCTGCAAATCATTTACCGTGTGTAGTATGTAAAGGTGTATTGCAATTAAATGAGAGAAACTCAAGATAACTTTTACAACTTGCTAGTAGTGATCTATAATGGCATGTGTATAATGACATATTAAATCTAGACAATTTATTGTGTATATTGGCTATAGATACTTGGTACATACCTATGTGAACCTTGGTTTGGGTCTCATATGCACCTGGAAATTATGGGAATATAAATTTTGGGATGTATGCTTTTTTTTGTAAGCTTGGCAGGACTACATATTCATCATGTCCAATATATCACCCCGATCGGGGAGGGGAATTGAACCAGTGACTTCACATCAAAGAATGCATTAATAGAGCACCTAATCACCGTCTTTCCAAGACCCCATGGAAAATTTTGGGATGTATGTTAGACGAGGGTTAAATAAATTGTTTTGGGTGATAGATCACAAGAAAAAATAAGCCTGCTGCAAGCATTTATCATATGAACCAAACTGTGTTAAACCATTTTGATATGTATTTAGTTCATAGGTTTTTAATTCGTCAATGGAATGACAAAATGGAAAATGAGAGATCGAATAATTTTAACTTGAATTCCATATTTGAACTGTGCTTCCCATGTCCTCAGATGTTCTTAATAAGCTAAGAAAATTTAGATGTTATGCAAATATAGAGAGTCCTTCGTGCAGTAAGGAGATTGATCCCCAAAAATACAAGTAGCAAAAGTCAATGGAGCTCATTGATCAAAAACTGAATTGGGGGAAAATTTTGCTAAATATTCAAATTGCTCGGAATCACTCGAAACTAGAACGATAATGAAGTGCTCGTCGCCCTGATTTCAGCACACTTTGTTTCATTGAAAACTGACTCTATATGTGAAAGTTAGAGCATGTTGTCTGCTTTACCAAACAAGCGAATTTAAAAAAAAAAAAGTCAAACGGGGTCAAAGGGGTCAATTTCTTGATAAAAAATGGTTTTCCTCCGTCCAATGGTGTGTTGACACTTGTTAGCTTGTGGTTGGACCAAATTAGTGGGCTACAGGTCAGTTTTTGGTTGGTTTTGAATGAGCCAATGGGGTCATGACACGTGGCTATCCCGTAGGCCACCACGTGCCCCCTCCCAAAGGCTGAAAATTTGACTAAGTATGGTCGAATGTCATATAGTACAGGTGGTAAAATTTTATATCAGAGGACTGGCGAATATCGGGGTCAATCCTGCGACCTCCCCCATGCAAACACATCGACATACCACTATGATGCGCCATAGGTTCTTACCATTCTATGAACCTTGTATATATTTGTTTTGATACATAATGCATGGCAAGGGTAGGGCGAGGGCCAGCCCCCCACCCATGTGACTTGAGGCGGAATACCACGGCGGAGACTCCAATTTAAAGTGTGGATTTTAAGCGCTAAACCACACTTATTAACCACTAATCCGAGTTTATACGCTAAACCTCCTACTAAGTGCGGATTTAATTAAATGCAAAGTTAGCGTGTTAAGCCACAGTTAACTGCGCTTAACCCTTAATAAATCCAAGTTTAATTTGGTAGTGGAGTTGGCAGAGTCTGGAAATTTTAGTGGGAACTCCATATTTTTCTGAGTTAACTAGAGTTTCTCCATTTTTAGTGGATTTTTCCTAGGCAAAATTGAAGAAGCCATAACTTGAGAAAATTTCGACCAAATTGGGCTCAAAAAGAGTTTATCATAGATGATTTTGATATTCTGAGAAGTTTGGTGCAGGTTTCAGAGGTAGAGGAGAACTTCTGGGAATTATTTCTCCAAATTTAAGATTTAAGACGTCCAGGGCCACCAGGAGACTTGAGGCTACATCTACTTCACCTAAAGACCATTTGCAAAGCCAGAAGAGGCTACTTAGGGGTTTTTCGGTCTTTTGAATCCATTGGTAACCTATGTTTACTGATTTTAGCACATCTTTAGGGTCATATTTAAAGTTTTACAAGTAATTTGTATGGATCAATCAGATGTTTGAAGCAGTTTTGGAAGCTGTTGAGAAAGGAGGAGACCTTGTAGGGGTTTTCCCAATTCCAAAACAAATTTTGCAGCAGTTGTGACCAAAATGGTTCAGCTCTGGGTTGACTTCTACTCATGAAGTTGTTCATTGTATTCTTTAGTGTGGAATTGAAGAGTTTATGTGAGGGGATTCTAGCTCTCATCGGTGAAAGAATGTCATCTCTCTAGGAGACATGTTGTGTTGACGATATTGAGAAAGTTTTTTGCAGAAGAAAATTACCTTCAAGGGTTAAAAACCACATGTGTTTGGCAGAAAAATTATATGTACTTTTGACACCAAATACAAGACTGGTCACAGTAATGTTGACATGCCAAGGAGATGTAGCCCAGGAGGGATGAACTCCTTCATCAATAGTTTTTGTCTTGTGGTTTGATGCACATTCATTTCCAAGTGTTTTGATGATTTCATGATTTTTCAAATTTTTCATTGAATTATACTAGTTGAATAACACTTAAAGGAAACCATTGAAGTAATATGCCTTCATTCTCAAATATATGCAAAAATTTATTTTATACCAATGAGGAAGCTAGCACAACAAAACTATTTTGTCCATATTCAGATTAAGTTGGTATCAGAGCTACAGGTTGATTGTTAGCTTGTGTTGCATGTGCAAAGAGGGTGAAAATTATTACAAGGTTAAAGCTCCAGAGGGGAGAAGGAAAACTTGTTATTGCAGATTCCCAAGTGGGAACCAGGACAAGGAAGCCAGATTTTCCACAAGCTCCACCTCAAGTTTTATCTCCAGAGATTTATGAGGCTTCAGTAAGCATGTCTCAAGGAGGAGAGCCTACAAACCTGAAAAAAGATGAACTCTTTCAAAAGGATTTTTGGGACATGTCAAAGATGGTGAGGGTCCTCTATGAAGAGAGGAAATCACAATTGTAAGGTGAAGGTCAATATCTTCAAGAGGATAAGGTTCTCCAATAAAGGAAGAAGGTAAAAATAATGGTGATAAACCGCCATATTCTCCACAAACTTCACATTTTTATACAACTTTGATGAAAAATGCTAATGTAGAAATTCCTTCCAAGATCGAAGATGGACATGATTGTGCCTTTTTTCCACATTATGTAGAGTATGAGGTTCAATCAGCACCTCATGTTAAGGAGATGAAAGAAGAGAACAAAAGAGTTCAAGCCTGACACCTTCAAAATCAGAAAGGAGTATGAAACGATATTTTTGCCTCAATCAAGAGATGAAACAAATGGTAAGCATGCATGTGCTCCTTATTTACATGCATCTTTTAATGTAAATTCTTTTGCAGCCTTTCAAAGACACAACAAAGGCATTTGGTCTAGCCTCTTAGAAAAGATAGGTTACAAGGAAGGCTTAGGTCTTGGTGTGAATAAACAAGGCATCACGAACCCAATAGAGGTAAAAGAGAGACCTAAGTATGAAGGCTTGGGTTATGTTGCGCTAGAAGAATGGTCTTCTGATGATAGCTATATTGTATCATGTACCTTCTGCCATAAAATAGGACATGAAAAGGCAAGGTGTTGGAATTTGCATCTGGAACTAGTACCTGCTTGGTTCTCTATATATAAAAGAGACTTGAAGGTATCTCCAGAGAGATATGAAAAAGTTGAAGAAGAAGTTGATTCAAGTTCTTCTTGTCATGCAAGTTCATCATCTAGGAAGCATAAGCCAAAGGACACCAAGAAAAGGTATACTCTTCCTATTCATTTAAATGCTTCTCCTAAAGGAAAACAACCTGTTGATTTGAGTGACATGTTGAGGAGAATGTCTCCATGCACTTTTTTTCAATTCTTCTAACCATTGTGTAGATGAATGCGACATAAAAAAATCCATCACTAGGAAGATGTTTATGTATCTTGAGATTGAGAATGAGAAGAGGAAAACGCAATCAAAGAAAAATTCATGTGAGCTAATAAGAGCGCAAAGGAACTTTTTCACTCATTGAAATATCAGTGGGCATTGGATCAAGAAGTGTTGGAAATTTTTTCCACAATTTCATCCTGGTAAAGGTAAGAAAGTCATGCAAGCACCATAAAAGGAAGCGACAAAAGAAAAAGTGGCGCAAGATGCGACCACCCATGAAGAAACTTCAAAAGAAGGAAAAGTTCAAATAGAGGGTTCAGTCACCATGTTGGGTAAGCACTGGTCAAACTATTTGTCCATTTGAAGATTGCAAGTCTTTGTTTGCACTAGTTGCATATCCCCATAGTGGGTAATTTGTAAAAGTGATAAATCATGAATAAATCACTTACATGCAACAATGTTTTCTCTAGCATTTTTATGATAGTTTGGCTTGATTGTTAGTCAATTGAAATGGAAAATTTGGGTGTCAAGTTCTCCATGTTGTAAAATTCATTTCTATTTGATTATGTCGAAAATCATTTTGAAAATTGTTGTATGAGTAGTGGCAGCATATTTTGTATGTACAACTGTGTTCAACACTCAATTTCTACAAGTATTCACCATGTGCATCTTGTATTGGTTTATGTAAAAGTGTTTTGGATTATATCCTCGATAATGATTTTTGAAGAAAAAACAACAACTCTTTTGTAGACCATATGATGCATGACGCTAATAAACAAAAGATATGGTGAAGACATTCTTCCAGATGTGGAATTTGATACCGTGGAGGTAAAGGAATGGTCATTTATTTTCTTTTGATTACTGATATTGGAACTCATTGATGTAGTTCACTCATATGGGCTTAACTTGGAAAAGTGGTTTCTAAGGAGAAGCTTGCATCAAATGCATGTTATTGCAAAGGAGGAACGAGATTCTCAATGGGAAGGCCATCAGTCAGCTTTCCAAGCACCGATAGATCACTTTGGTACAACAAGGTGTTTAATCAGTCAATAAGCAGCCAACAAGCAGCGAAAGCAGGACATTGGGTTAAGTGTCAAGCCATTTGCCAGAGTAGACATGTCAAGGAACCA
Source organism: Pinus albicaulis (assembly GCA_034641835.2). Lineage (NCBI taxonomy): Eukaryota > Viridiplantae > Streptophyta > Pinopsida > Pinales > Pinaceae > Pinus > Pinus albicaulis. The sequence continues at coordinate 610,974,870 of CM076573.1, forward strand.
AATTGGTTTTCATAAATATTTTTCAAGTAGAATCAAGTTGATAGAACTTGGAAAAGAGAGGAGTATTAAACTCTCATTAAATAACTAGATTTTGTGGGTCCAAAAGCCTTTCAATGGGAAGGAGTGATCAGAAACTGAATTGGAGGAAAAAATTTGCTAAAACATCAAAGTGATAAGAATCACTCGAAACCATAACGATCGCGAAGTGCTCTTTGCCCTGATTCCGACGCACTTCGTTTCATCGAAAACCGACTTCGTATGTTGAATTTAGAGCCTGTTGTTTGCTTTGCCAAACAGGCGAATTTTCAAAAAAAAAAAATCAAACAGGGTCAAAGGGGTCAATTTCTTGGTAAAAATTGGTTTTCCTCAAGAAAATGGTGTGCTAACACTTGTCAACTTATGGTTGGCCCAAATTACTGGGCTACATGTCTGTTTTTGGTTTGTTTTGAATGAGCCAATGGGGTCATGACATGTGGCTAGCCCAGAGGCCACCACGTGCCCCCTCCCAAAGGGTGAAAATTTGACTAAGTATGGTCAAATTTCATATAGTATGGGTGGTAAAATTTTATGTCATAGGACTGGTGGAGGTCGGGGTCGACCCCACGACCTCCCCCATGCAAACACATCGTGATACCACTATGTCGCGCCAAAGGTTCTTAGCATACTATGAACCTTGTATATATTTCTTTTGATACATATTGCATGGTAGGGGTAGGGTGGGGGCCAACCCCCCGCCCATGTGACTTGAGGCGGAATACCATGGCAGAGACTCCAATTTAAAGCACAGATTTTAAGCGCTAAACCACACTTATTAACCACTAATCCAAGTTTATGCGCTGAACCTCCTACTAAGTGCATATTTAATTAAATGCGGAGTTAGCGCATTAATCCACATTTAATTTTTCTTAACCCTTAATTAATTCGAGTGTAATTCGGCAGTGGAGTTGGCAGAGTCTGCTAATTTCAGCGGGAACTCCAAATTTTTCTGAGTTAACTAGAGTTTCCTAGGAAAAATTGAAGAGTTTCCTAGGAAAATTTGAAGAAGCCATAACTTGAGAAAATTTCAACCAAATTGGGCTCAGAAAGAGTCTATCCTAAATGATTTGGATATTCTGAGTAGTTTGGTATAGTTTTTAGAGGTAGAGGAGCACTTCTGGGAATGATTTTTCCATATTCAAGATTCAATATGCCTAGGGCCACCGGAAGAGGAGGCCACATCTGCTTCACCTAAAGACCATTTGTAGAGACAGAAGAGGCTAATTAGGGGTTTTTGGGTCTTCTAAATCCATTGGTAACCTCTTTTTACCGATTTGAGCACATATTCAGGGTCATTTCAGGTTTTACAAGTAATGTGTATGGATCAATCATATGTTTGAAGCAGTTTTTGATGATGTTGAGCAAGGAGGAGACCTTGTAGGGGTTTGTCCAGTTCCAGAACACTTTTTGCAGCAGCTGTGACCAGCATGGTTCAACTCTAGTTTGACTTCTATTCATGAAGTTATTCATTTTATTATTTAGTGTGGAATTTAAGAGTGTGTGTGAGGGGCTTCTAGCTCTCACCGGTGAAATAATGTCATCTCTATAGGAGACATTTTGTGTCGTTGATATTGTGAAAGTTATTTGCAAAAGAACACTACCTTGAAGGGGTAAAAACCACATGTGTTTGGCAGAAAATTGATATGTACTTTTGACACCGAATACAAGAGTGGTCTAGTCATGTTGACAGGCCAGGGAGATGTAGCACATGAGGGGTGAAATCCTTCATCAATGGTTTTTGTCTTGTGGTTTGATGCATATTCCTTTCCAAGTGTTATGATGATTTCATGCTTTTCCAATTTGTTCATGGAATTATACTGGTTGAATAACACTTAAATGAAACCATTGAAGTAATCTACCTTCATTCTAGAAATTATGCACACAATCCTTAAGCACACATTTCTTTTATACTGATGAGGAAGCTAGCACAACAAAACTAGTTTTTCCATATTCAAATCAGTCATATATAATGAGATTTTTTTTAACTTATTGGATCGAGAGAACCATGCTAGGAGGATAAGAATTTCATGTCATTCTTAGGAGGCTCCTTATACACCCATTTATGGTTGTTATCTATTGCCACTTTTCCCATCAATCTGTCTAGGTTAAGATCCGAACCTTGAATAACCTATGTTTATCTCAGAAAAATTATTAGATTCCTAGTGAGAAAAATCAAACAAACAAAATACAATTCACCCTGCACATTTTGACCATTGATAATAACGATTTTCTAGACATATCATGTTTCTATGCAGTCCCCACATGTATATATACTTACCCTTCTCCATAGTTGTATACTTCATGAGACATCTTGAAGAAGAAATCTGGTTGGAAAGACTCTGCCATCATGTTGTCTGCCCCTTCACCAGAAACGGTCATACAAAAACGATTGGATAAGCTATTGGTTGTTGTTGCACAACTTGATAAATCACAGTAACTATCTTCCCATACCAGAATCTTGGAAAATGACCAAGTAATTCCAATTAAATAGCATAAAAGGTAAGGCACGCATACATTTATGCTAGCTAATCTGGGGTTTAATTCCTTGAAAACAGACCCAACAAACCAAAAAATAAGTTATAGATTATCAAGGTGAAGATAACTTTTGAAGTCTCGGCCTCAAGCATCATAATGGATTTGGCTTTTTCCAATACACTAAATTGAACTCATGCACTTAAGTGAATTCTGCATCTTGGTGAGGGGATGTGATTGTGATTGTGTTGGGATGGAGGAAGCGAAACATGCCCATACCTGGTACATACCCATGTGAACCTAGGTTTGGGTTTCATATGCACCTGGAAATTGTGGGAATATGAATATTGGGATATATGTTAGATTAAGGTTAAATACATTTTTGTTGTGATATATCACATGAAAAAATGAGTTTGTTGTAATCATTTCTCATACAGACCGACCTGTGTTAAACCATTTTGTGATGTATTGAATTCACAAGTCTGTAATGCATCAATGGAAAGAAAAAATGGAAAATGAGAGATTGAATAATTATAATCTGAATGCCAAATTTGAATTGCGCTTCCCATGTGCTAAGATGTTGTTCATAAGCTACACAAATTTAGATGTTGTGAAAATATATAGGGGAATCCATGTGGTAAGGATATTGATCCCCAAAAATACAAGTATCTAAAGTCAATGGAGGTAATATATAAATACTTTTTAACTTATTGGATCAAGAGAACCATGTTAGGAGGATAATAAGTTCATGTCATTCTTAGGAGGCTCCTTATACACCCATTTATGGTTGTTATCTATTTCCAGTTTTACCATCAATATTTCTAGGTTAAGATTAGAATCTTGAATAACTTATGTTTATCTCAGAACACTTATTAGATTCCTAATGAGAAAAACCAAATAGACAAAACATAATGCACCCTGCACATTCTGACCATTAATAATAACAATTTTCTAGACCTGTCATGTTTATGTGCAGTCGCCAAATGTATATATACTTACCCTTATCCATAGTTGTATACTTCATGAGACATCTTGAAGAAGAGCTCTGGTTGGAAATACTCTGCCATCATCTCATCTTCCCCTTCATCAAAAACAATCATAGAACAAAAATTGCATACTGAGTTGTTGGGTGCTCTTGCATAGCTTGAGAAATCACACTAACCATCTTCCCATACCAGAATCCTGGAAAATGACAAATTAACCCCAATGAAATAGAATAATATATATGTCACACATACATTTATGCTATCTAATATGGGGTTTAATTCCTTGAAAACAGACCCAAAAAACCCAAAAATAAGTTACATATTATCAAGGTGAAGATTACTTTTGAAGTCTTGACCTCAAGCAACATAGTGGATTAGGATTTTTCCAGTATACTAAACTGAACTTATGAACTGAAGTGCATTCTGCATCTTGGTGAGGGGATGTGAGTGTGATTGTGTTTGGATGGAGGAAGATGAACATGCACCCAACTGTGACATGCTCATTTTGTGCCTCATAAGAAGTCGATGTTGTTTTCCCAAACATACTTTTTTCTCCAAACTCTCATAACACACATATTCAGAACCTCTAAAATTTATAAACTCATCTTCCAAAACCCATGAAATATTAGCAAAACCCGCATGTTCTTCATATATTATGAGAAGGTGTTGTTACATGCAACCGATTTTATCCATGAAGAAGAATACTTGCAACACATGAAAAGCGTCATTCACATGTGGATAAAGATAAACGAAAGTCTCTTGCTATTTTTCGATTCTACTCATTGTTACTACTCCTATTCTCTTTTGTATTATGTATATTACCTTTCATTCTATTGAATTGTCTTCTTCTTTTGATGTTATATGCGTGAGGGGTGGTTAGGTATGGGTTTCTTATAAAAAATAACTCTCCATATCTTGAGCATATATCTGCAGTTAATGTCAGATAAATGGGTAGGCGGTCTCACATCACAGTAGATAACCATATCCATTTTGAAATCGCGGTCTAGGAACACCGATGGTCTATGCAAGCAGGATTCATCCTATTTGTTGGATGTTCCACCTGCGACACAAATACTTCCTTATTGCATGTATCATTTAGGTTTTAGGAAGGAAAACTACTGACACCTCTAAAAAACACAGAAAAAATTCTAGCTCCTGTACATAATACAATCTGACGATGGATCTGGTACAATATCATGAGGAATAACCTCATAATAAAAAGCATATTGGCTTAATTAGCAATTGCCCCTAAGTTTTAAAGATACATTGAAGGAATTGAATATGCCTATGATGTTATTGCAAAAATGTTTCAGAAAAGGAAAGATAACAACCTAAACGACAGAGGATGGACGGGAGGAAATGTGTTCAGGCTTGCAATAGTCTCACACTTGTGTCGATGCTTGTCTGATAGATATTGCTCCAACCACCTGGATAAATGTTTTTTTCCAATCATACCACTATGTAAAAATCTTATGTACATATTATATCCAAGCTATAGCATGCAAGGTGATGAGAAACATTACCATAGGTCCTCATGAGCACTAGCGCACAAAAAATGTAATTGCACAGATGAAATGACTAAAGTCAGTGTGTTTATAATGAGATTAAATAAAGAGCATATTTCACTGGAGTGACCTTCAAATTCCATTACATTATGAAATCAACATAAATAAGGGAGTTTGTTTAATAATTTTAGCTATCTCCTTTTAAAATTATTAAATTAATTTGGAGCCATTATCTCCAGTTTTAAATTTAAATTTAAATTGTCTAGCAAAGATTTATTGGAATTGAAAATTTGTGTGGCGCATTTTATACAATCCAAGTGTCTAAGTAAACTTTCAAGGCATTGTATCCATTTATGGATTAAAAATAAAGTTTTAAAAATGAAAAGTTAGACATGCTATATGCATATATAGAACCAATATAGGTCCATTTTGAAGAGGATTAAATCTCTTGAGGTGGATACTTTTTTTTCAAGTTTTTCACTCTAAATGTAACACCCAAATTAATTTCATTATTCTATGTTTAAAATACTTTAATAAAGTAAATTTAATATTTAAGTGGAAAAAGATTTTAATGAATATGATTATTCATTTGTGAACTTGAGTTCTATTTTATGAATAAAAGTTACATTCAATAGTTAGATAATTGATTGGTAAATAATTCCAAGATTCCAGAGTAAAAAGGAAGAGGCAGTTATTGACAGTTACCTCCCCCAAAAGGATAAAAATGAAATCCTGGGAAGGGGAAGGGGTTCTGTGAAATAAGAAAAAATAGGGTTAACAACGGAATGTTGCAGAAGAGAGTTGTCCAAAGCTAGCTTCAAACTAGTGGAGCTTTGTAACCCGAAATGAGTATAGGCTAGATAAAGGTACTAAGGCCTATCTTCTAAATATTACTGCTACCTTAAACTCTAGTGAGGAGCACCAGGGGAGTTGAGGACGTAATCGCCTCTCTCATGGTTGGGTGGCACAATCATTTTAACGAAATTAGAGATAAGTATCTAAGCTATATGGTTAAGTTGTAGAAATGGTTGAGAATTTTGTATTCAACTTCAATCCATGACTCTTTGGAGATATTAGATAATTATATGTTAAGTTAATTCCATTACAATAGTATTTCTTTAACTAAAATAATGATGGAATACTCTATATGCTAGAAGAAAGATTGTTTTATGACAATAAATTGTTGTGAATGTTGAACATAGTTTCTTCTACCAAAAGAGTACTACTATGTATGTGTAGATTCTATTTTCTGGAAAATAGAGATGTGTTATAGTAGAATATGTCTTCAAGTATTATATTGTGTTTATCAAACTAATTATTCATAACATTATCATGAGTTAATGTACAACTATGATATATGTATTTGTATGCAATGTGCAAACTTCTATGTAAATAACTATAGAGAATCGCAAAAGGGTAAAGTGAGAACAGATGGTTCGATGGTGGTTATGGGAACCAACTGTATTCCAGTAATTATAAAATACATACACATATCCAAATAACCATTGTCAAGAATTAGCAGCATAACAAAGGTAGGCACCGAGGTTTAGAACCCTATTTCCGTGGTGGAACAGGGGTCCATTGTCCTCTGACCTCCTCAATGACTGCATCTGTGCACTTAAGTTGTACATGAGAAAATAAGGATATGGTAATATTCTGATGACTATCAACACAGTGAGTATAAAATAGCTAAACAGAATTAAGTAACCTAAATAATCAAACCCAAAACCTGTCACGGGTTCCATTCTGAAAATACATTATAGAATTGTGCAATTGAAATAGGAACAACATGCATATTCATTGCAAAATATGAATTCTATATGTCATAACTGAACAAGATCTTAAACTAGAATTCAAGAAATGTGTATAAGGAGAACAAAACCAATACATACAATTATCACAGTCTCAAGGAAACAACAAAGCAACGTATGGTGGTGCGGACTAGAGGCTAACTCCATCAATATTAAATAAAATAAATTACACATTCATCCTTAAAAAATTAAATGGAATTCCTTCGAAAAAGAGGAAGATCGTATTAACCGTCTCTACATAAAAACCCTAAACCTTAACTATGAAATTTTCCATTGCATTAAGACTCAAAGCAAAGCCCTTTAGTAGGAGCAAGCCATAAATTTATAGTTAGATAAGAACCAGGGCCGGTTTTTGGTATATGTCACAGAAAGAGGGATTGGCCCTCAATAAGATTACACTATAGAGGAAAATAAATCTAAGCACAGTTGCGAATGAGGGTTCGGCCTACTCGAGCATTCTGGTGGCAAACCTGCGGAAAATTGTTGAAGTCTTTGAGAGGTCTCAGTAAGCCATCACTCCCGCGGGTAATGGAACCTTGTCGTGGGACATTAAGCCCCAAAATAAAGGGAAACCCACGGGTAATGGAACCTTGTCGCAGGACATTAAGCCCCAAAATAAAGGGAAACAATAGATTGTGATCTCAAGAGTACATCACACCGAAAAGAAAACAAGAAATGAAGAATTTAAATTTGTGGAGTAGTACATGTGCTGAAGCTTGCGGAGAGCATTGTTAGAGGCACCTAGGTATTTAGGACCTGTCGAGGGAAACCACAACATCTGCATCATGAAACCCTCTTGCTACAGTTAGTCTTCCCAAACCTGCGCAAAGGAATAGATCAAAGATGAAGGGAGTTAAGTGAATCGCAAGCTGGAAGTATTAAAAAAGCACTTATAATTAATCCTATGTATTTAAGGAAAATGGTAGCCGACTTGAAGGGTTACTTTTGTATGAAAGAAGGCTCGATAATCTTGGTGGAGTAGTCTGACAAGCAAAAAAGTTAAGCACAAAAATTCTTTGCATGGCATTCACAAGCAGGTTTTTCGCACCTGCAACGAGAGTAAAGAAATCCGGAGATTAGCAATGTTTAAACAGGACACAAAACCATTAATTGGAGCTAAATAATTGTTCACTAAGCTAAGAAGGGTGGAACCCCCACTACCGAGAGGAAACACCGAGGTATTGCAGAGCTGCACTGCTAGAATGGTAGAGGCAAATGAGAAACACATGCAGCGTTTGGGGTAGGTGTTAGTTACCCTAACCCCTTCTAGATTGACCTCCACCGTTAAATCAAGGTTATGGAGATCGACAACCAGCACATAAACCCCTGAAGTCTCGGTGACTGACACCTATCAGTAAACCTCCATTCGAGAAGTTTCCAGCTAGTCTTAAGGTTGACTGGTAACCGGTTAAGGTCGGATCTCGGTGTCCAAGTGAAAATGAGTTATGAAATTTGATTTTATACTAAATCCCATTACAGTGTACGAGTGCACGATATGTTTGATGTATAATATTAAAGTTTATGATGGTTTCATAAATATAATGTAATGAATAAACACTCATTAACGTACCTTTAGTAGCAAGGTCATGTGCATCAATGTGTAAAGTTATATATTTTTATTGTATAGCCATTTAATTATTTGGTGTATTAAGAAAAACAAATTATGCTATTGATTGGATGATAGTGACAACTGGTATCAGAGCCAAGTTACAAGCTGGGGCTAGATGGGCCATTTAAATAACCATGGCTGTTTTCATTTTTAAAATGTGCATAGTGACAGGAAATTATTGATAAGCTTCGATGAGGAGAGGATCTAGTCATCAAACACCAAGAGATACAGGGGAAGCTCATCCCCTGTCTAATGCAGAGAGTAACCCGGAGATGTGGGTACAATTGAGTGTGGATCAACCCCAGAAAACTAGTATATTACTGGAATAACAACAATGTCATACCAACATATTGTTGGATACGGTGCAACGGATTCATAAATAAATGATTCGAGTAAGAAGTGACAATGAAAGGTTAATGCGGTAACAAGAGATGATTCTTAAAAGCCTCTCAGATAAGTAGAATCATCATGCAGCATAGCCTAGTCAGGAGAGGGACACCCATGAAGAGGGTGAGCAACAACAACAACAAGTTAATGGCAATCCTAAAAAAATTAGTACCCAGCGAAGTAACAAAAGCAGAATTTACAAGAAAGCAGAGTTTGGAAATGTTTTAGATCAACAAGAGATGAAAAAACAAAAAGTAGAGCTGCAAGGCGAATTCCAAAAAATTAAACCTCCTACATTCGATGGAGAGGCTGAAGAAGTGGCAAAAGCATGGATCATTAACATGAACAAATATTTTCAAGTTTATGAATATATCAACAAGCTCAAAGCTCGCTTGGCTATTTACCAACTGCGAGAAAAAACCACATTATGGTGGGAGGAACTTTAAAATGTGCTAGGAATTGAGGACCAAAATGTGACTTGGGATGATTTCTAGCAGTATTTTAAAGACAAATATCTAACAGAGCATTTTTACGATGAAAAATATCGAGAATTTCATGATTTTAGGTTGGGACAACTCTCTATGGACGAGTTCATAACTAAATTTACCATCTTACTAAGGTATGTACTATATTTGAGAGATTAAAAAGAAAAATTATAGTGATTCTTGAGTAGCTTACTTGCTCACATGAAGGAGAGGATCGAATTTTTGAATCCAAAGACTACGGATGCGGTAATTCAAAAATAACAAATGTGCTATCAGCAATTCAAGGTAAAAGGAGATGCCGGTAGGAGTTGGACGCCAAAGAAGGGGCAGAAAGGTACTTCAAATTTTAAAGGTAGTAGAATAGGAAATTATAAAAATTCTACAAGAAACCCATCAAATAGACAATATGGAAAAAAAACAACAAAATCCAAAATGGCCAATAGAAGAATGACCTATTGAAGCATCTAGTAGACCAAACCATGGGCAGATTCAAAAACCGTCGCTGCAATGTTGGGGATGTGGTGAGGCACATTACTATAAGTATTGTCCTCACCACGGAAGAAACGAAACTACAGCCAATATGAAAGAGGCATCCACAGTGGGGGATGTTGCAAGAAATATACCAAGGATCAATGTTGCACTAGAATATCGGCAAGAATATTACCAACCAACCATGATAAAACTGGAAGGTAAGTTATATTCCCAAGTTGCTTCTATTTTGGTTGATTCCGGTGCTAGTTTAAGTTATATAAATCCCCGGATAGTTGAAAAATGTAATTTGTGAAGCCAGAAATTTAGAAGTACCTGGCTGGTACAATTGGTCGTTGGAGCAAAGAGAAGGGTTAATGTTAAGGTCTCAAACTGTTTCCTGGAAATAGGAAACCAACATATAACTGTTGAACTGGATTTTTTACCCTTGATTTCCTACGATATATTGCTGGGAATGGACTGGTTAGAAGGGAATTGGTCACTGGTATATTGCAGAGAGAAAATCATCCATTTTAAGGTTGAAGATGGTACTCACGAGGAATTACAAGGAAATAAGAAACCACTCCAATTGTGCCCCATCACTGCATCTCAGCTAGGTAAATGCATCAGAAAAGGGTGTCAACTTTATTTTATTCAAGTATGGTTTGCTAACTCTAAGGACAAGACTCCTATGTTGGAAAATATTCTGGTTGTTTAGGACTTTATGGATGTGTTTCCTAAAAACATTTTGGGACTACCCCAAAAAATAAAGGAGTTGTCTACCAAGCCCGCGTTTTGGCCCGGACAGCAGAAATCCGCCGGAATCCGGTCAACTAAATTTGCAAAAATCAGGTAGTTGCAGTGCTTGGAATCCATTTTTGATAGTGGAAATGGATTCAGCGCTATCAAAAACCCCTGGGGCACTCAAAATACTAATGTTTAACAACTATAAACAAGTTTCTGGGCAAATCTTTGCCGGATTTTCTGAAAATCGTGGCCGGAATTTGGGTCAAAACGCGGGCTCTTTAGACTACGCTAAAAATAAATATCGACTTTACCATCGAGTTAATACCCGGAGCAACACCTGTGTCACAAGCATCATACATAATGAGTGTACCCGAGTTAACAAAGTTAAAAATGTAGCTGCAAGAATTATTGGATAAGGGGTATATCCATCCTTGTGTGTCCCCTTGGAGTGCACTAGTGTTGTTCGTTAAAAAGAAAGACGGTACGGTGCGGGTGTGTTTGGATTACAGACAACTTAATAAACTGACTGTCAAAAAGAAATATCTGTTGCCACGGATAGATGATATTTTTTATCAAATAAAGGACGGCCGCATTTTCATAGATAGAACTAAGATCTGGGTATCACTAGATAAAGATTAAGGATGAGGATATATCTAAAACAACCTTTCGCACCAGATACAAACATTATGAATTTGTGGTGTTACCATTTGGATTAACCAAAACACCGACAACTTTCACGAGTCTAATGCACGACATCTTCCACTCATTTTTGGATAAATTTATTTTAATATTCATTGATGATATATTATTCTACTCTAAAAATATGGAATAACGCAAGGAATATTTGCGCTTAGTGCTAAAAATGTTGAGGGAACATCAGCTCTACGCCAAATTTATAAAATTTTATTTTTACAAAGAACAGATCCAATATTTGGGCCATGTAATCTCTGTTGAAGGAATATTGGTAGACCCTGAAAAAATAAAGACGATTATGGAATGGAGAGTACCCAGAAATGTAGTAGATATATGTTCTTTCATGGGCTTGGCTGGCTACTACTAGCGCTTCATCGAAGGCTTCTCTAAGATAGCTTTTCCCATTACTTCCTTGCAGCGAAAGGGGCAATTTTTTAAGTGGACTAATGAATGTCAAGCCAGTTTTGAACGGTTAAAAAAAATGTTAACCACTGCTTTTGTATTGAAGGTAGCTAACCCAAACATGGAGTTTGAAGTCTGCACTGATGTTTGTAAGGAAGGGGTGGGAGCAGTATTGACGCAAGAGGGTAAAGTAATAGTATATGAATCTGGGAAGTTGAAGAACCATGAGCAGTGATACTGTGCTTATGACTGAGAGCTGGTTGCGGTAGTACATGCCCTTCGGGTTTGTAGACATTACTTATTGGGGAAAAAATTTGTGTTAAGAACCAACCCCAACAACTTGACTAGCTACTTTAAGCAGTTTGACTTGAACACCCACCAAGCAAGGTGGAATGTGCTCCTAAGTGAATTCGACTTTGACATTCAACATGTGAAAGGTAAGGAGAACCGCGTCGCTAACGCTTTAAGTAGGAAACTACATTGTATTTATGAACTCTACTTTAATCAAATGGAATTTAATTTCTAGGAGCAAGTAAAGGGGGCAGTGCAAAGAAACCATAAATATAAGATTTTGTGGCAGCAAGCACAAGAAGCATGAAAACAAGAGAAACAGTCAGATTATGGGGTCAATGAGAAACAAATACTGGTATTCCGAGGAAAAATATACATTCCAAATCAGATGAGCTTGAAGGAGTTGATTTTGGATGAATACCATCGAAGTTCCTATGTTGGACATCTGGGATAAAACAACTTTAACAAATCAATTGAAATACATGAGAAATTGAAGACTAACCTCCCAATAAATGTCGAACAATATCCAGCTACTTGAAACAAAATATGGAACTTCAAAGTGGGATCCTAATAATATCCCAGTTGGAGTTTCAAATCCTTTGGCCTGTGAGAACAATAGACATTAATCAAGAAGTTAAAAAAAATATACAGAACAGAAAACTACTTAAATTCAAGAAGATTAATTTCTTGATTTCTCGAATTCAATTTCTTGTTATAAGATCAATTTGTTGAATTTTTAATATACTTGGACGCAGAAATTATAAAAACTATGTTTAAATAAAACAAATTTAACAAAGTTGGGAAACAAATGTTAAGGAGGTCCTAAAAATCAGTAGCTATACATCAATAAAACTTTCTTAATAAAATTAGGAAATAAATGCTCACAAGATTGTAAAAACTAATAACAAATTATCATAATAGTTATTAATTATAAAACCTATGTGTAAACAAGAAAAAAATATGATTAATGTAATTGGAATTGAAAATAGAGAAAAAAATAGAAAAAGCCAAAACAAAATATAAATCAAATTAAAAAGTAACACTAAAAAAGATCACGAGATTTTTTCTTTTTTTTTAATTATTTTTTCCTCCAAATTTGTGATCTTAAAAAAAACCATAGAAAAAGAAAAAAAAATATAAGTCAAATTAAAAAGTAATAAAACAAAAACAATTATGGAAAAAGTTTTTTTAATTATTTTTCTCTTTAAAATTTGTCATCTTAAATTGAAAAAATGGAGAAAAGCTATAATTCATGAAAATGGAAATAAAGGAAAAATGAAAAAAAAAAAACCAAAAAGTTAAATAGAAAAGGAATACAAGTTGAAACATCAATTTAGTAACTAATAGAAATGGAAGTTACTAAATAATCCATAATAAAGCCTCAACCAATCACTTTACAAATAAATATTTTTTAAAAATAACAAAAAATGAATTCCCAGTGTTAAACTATGGATAATACCATGCCTACTACAAATATAATAACTTAAAAATTAATTATATTTAAAATAATAAAACAAATATAATATATTTTTTTAAATGGAAATATTTAGTTTAAATGAAAGTGAATTATTTAATTGATGTGATATTTTTTTCCATCATTTGAATGTTAACAAGGTTAATAATTTTGTTAGTATGCTTTACTTTTCTTGAATAATGAGTGAGTAAACATTTTCCCCATTTTTAATTTGAAATAATAAGTAAACACTTCTCACTCTTGATTAGGAGTACCTACTAAGTATATGATATGCATTTATAGTTTCGAATTTTTTCACATTAATAATTTTTTATTTTACATATAATTGTTTTGTGTGGAATGGAGAAATCATAAATTATATATATAAACAGTTAAAAGTATATGTTTATTTGGTAAAATGTTATAGCTTCAAATTCAAAGAGAATTAAAATATATATACTTTATAAATTTTAAATGAAAAAATCTCATATATCAATTTAATATCTAATTTAGCCATCATCTTAAAATTAAATTATCATTACTTTTATTATTATTCTTCTTTTTCAAAACATTAAAAATAAATATACAATCAACTTAATTTTAATTTAGATATTAAAAATTAATTAAATATATTTATCCCTACTTTATCAGGGATATTCTTAATTCGTAAACAGACTTTGTTATAATATCATGGGCCATTACTATAGCCTAAAAGACGATAACTCATTTCATATGGCACTTGTTCATACAACATTTTTTTTAATTAATTAATTTAATTGAAATGATAAAAAAGACATAACTACTTTGGAGATAAATCTCAATCGTTGATTTGTGTATACTACTATGAAAACTCTAGAATATTTCATGGAGGTTAAATACCCACATAATAATTATCAATAAGAATTCATAACTGGTTAATGTGGACCTCCAAGAGAACCAGTGTGAAAACATGGGTACCTTGATCTTTGTCAATACAATATTAAAACCAAGAATTATCTAACTATTGCATTATGAATTTGGGGTTGATTTCTTCTTATGTTTTTTTTTTTTTTTTGTTTCTTTGAAAAAATCTCATATATCAATTTAATATCTAATTTAGCCATAATCTTAAAATCAAATTATCATTATCATTATTATTATTATTATTATTTTTCAAAAACATTAAAAATAAATAAATAAGAACTTAATTTTATTTTAGATAGTAAAAATTAATTAAATATATTTATCCTACTTTATTGTGAAGATTCTTAATTTGTAAATAGACTTTGTTATAATATCATGGGTCATTACTATGGCTTATCAATACTACATGCCCCAAAACCATAACTCATTTCATATGGCACTTGTTCATATAATATTTTTTTTAATTAATCAATTTAATTAAAAGGATAAAAAAGACATAACTACTTTGGAGATAAATCTCAATCATTGATTTGTGTATGTTGAAAGTAATGCTTCCATGTCATGTGTAGTTGTCATTAGGAGCTACGATGAGTCAATATAGAAGTTGTTTCCAATGTATGAATTGCAGTCATGATCTAGATGTGTCGAAATCAATAATTTATGTCCTATATATTTTTACCTGTGATGATCAATAAAAGTATCAAGTGTGAGATTTGTGTTGTGCAAAATCTCTCTTTCTGCTCTCTCTATTTTAAATTTTAACCACTTCAAACCATCTTCTACATACCTTATAGAATTGACACTTCTCGACCTCCCGAAGCATGAAGGGTCAGTCTTGATACTGAACCATCCTGTGGACACACCTCCATCTGTTGAACACGTGGTCTTCCATTGTATTAGCCAGTTATCTAGGTAGGTTATTTGGGTACTGAATGTATTTAGAAGTTAATTATACAAGGTGACCTCTTAAACACATTCAAATTAACCTGTAAGCTGATGTTCCTAGCTCCACACGACGCCGCCAACTTATAAAATATTATACATAATCAAATTAGTGATATGTTCTTAAGTCATTGTATGCATCAAGAACCAATTATAGAACATATTAGTGTATTTTCAAATTGGTACAAATTATCGTATTTTTAAATATGTGGTTCTTAATGCATACAATGAGACAAGAACATATCACTAATTTGATTATGTGTAATCTATCATAAGCCGGTGGTGTCGTGTGGAGCCAGGAACATCAACTTACAGGTTAATTTTATTATGTGTTTAAGAGGTCACCTTGTATAATTGACTTCTGAATACATTCAGTACACAGACAACCTTCCTAGATAATTGGAGAATACAACGAAAGACCATGTGTTCAACAGATGGATGTGTGTCCATCAAATGTGTTATCATCCATGACCTTTCAGTTTGTTGAACATGTCAAGTTTGTAAGTAGATTGGTTAGGGGTCTAATAAAAATCATGAAATGATAATTTTTATGATATGGTGTGAGTTTTTAGGTTACCTTAACTTGTTAGGGGATGTATTTAAGTCATGTCCAAGGGAAAAATTCAAATTTGATATTCAAATCAATCAAAATTATCAAATCTGGCCACCTGTCAGAGTTTTCCTGAGTTCGTAGCGCATTTAGTGCAAATTTAACAGATTTCGCTACGAAATTACCTAATAAATCCGCAGCGAATCTAACACCTGTTAAACTAAATTCGCTAAGAATTTTTATTTTCCTGCAACGGTCTCTGCAAACTGATGAGTTTTCAAATTATGAGTGGTTTGAGGTCATGTTGGTTAGGCTAGGGTCATCATTTAAGGATTTGGGCATGTTTGGTCATCAATTACCGTCCCTTTACAAATTTCATCTCATTCTCTTTCCTTATTTAGCTTTCATTCTCTATGCTTTTTTCTTCCATCCTTGTAAGATGCTACTCAAACAGCTCATTGTCTATGTTCTCCTTTTAGTGTATAGGTGTTGTCATACCAACCTCGTAATCCCATAGCAGCATGTTGTCATCAAACTTTGACTGTGCAAGTGTGAGTTTCTAAAAAGAGGCTAGCGCTGCAAACAAAGAAGATGGCTACGTAGAAGAAGACAAATAAAGGAGGCCTACCATTCAGATATGAGCCTATAAATCCAAAATTAATCATGTAAGATCCTAGTTTCCTGGGGGCTTTCACAAAAGTAGGTTGCATGCAGTTTTTTCAAAGACTACAAAGTCATCATATAAAGGTTTCAAAGGATTTTGCACTGAATTTCAATGGAACCTCTACAAAGGTGGGTATCCTCCATTTGCCAGTTTCACTTGATAACATTTCCCAAGCAACAGGAATCCCCACGACAGGAGAAGAGTGGTTTAAAGCCACGAAGTTCAATTTACAAATTTGTGATGATTTTCTGAAACCTGAGCATGTAGGGATAAATATGATTGTAGGGATTCCTAGAACTTGTCTCAAATACAACTATTATAAACTATTGATGGTGATACAGAAGTACTTTACCTGCGAGGGTAGGTTTCATACGATCTACCTATATCATTTCAAGTTATTGCTTCATTTCACAGGTAAACATCTAATGGATATCCCTTTATATCTTTTTAGAAGCCTTGGACAATGTCAGATAAAGTGCAAGGTAGGCCAGAAAGAATTGAAACTTCTATTTTTCACCATGGATTAATCAAATTGCTAGTGCTGGAAGAACTGAACAAACTAAACAAATATTGGGAAACCTTTTTGTTTATGAGTGGCTATGAAATAGATGCTCCAACTCCAAAGAAATATATTGAGTCCAATACTATTACTCCTAGACAAAAAATGGATACCATTGCATAGACAGAAGGTGATCATCAAGAAGGTTTGTAGCCTTAAGCTAAACCCATGAAGATATAGACTAAATTCATTCAAGAGGCAGCACCTCAACCAGCATATAGCAAACATGTTATAGAGTCTGCTACAATCAGCAAGTCCAAACCTGCTGCAAAAAGGCCTAAGAGAAGCACAAAAGACTCAACTGGAGGTAAAGGTAGGCTTGAAGATATTTTACAAGAAATAGACATTGCAAAGACTCCTATAGTGAAACCGATAGAGGTAAAAGGATCCAAAACTAAAAAGAAGGGTCGCACTTCCAAGAAGTTAGATTTATCTACTAAAGATTTAGGTTTTCTATTTAAACCTAGAAAACTTCTCACCAGATCATAGAGTGTTGAGGTTATTAAACATGACAGCAAACAGCAGAAGAAAGATAAAGGAAAAAATCCATTAGTGGAAGAAATCATATATTTGTCTCCTACTGAGTCAGAATTTATTAAGGGCAAGAAAGGTAAATCCAAAAGGAAGGTTCAGAAGAAGTCTAAGGTATATTTACTGAAAGAACAGCTCAAAGATGAAGAAGAAATTGTCAAATAGAAGAAAGGTAAAGAAAATGTCACGGAGAAAACTGAAGAGGAGCTTCTTAAAGAACAACTAAGGGAGGCTAAAGAAGAGCTGATTGAAAAAAATATGGAGCTGAAGAAATACAAACAAGATAGACAGTTGATAGATGAGATGGAAAAGAGAGTAACTGATCAGGTCACATTTTTTTAAGAAACCCTTGCAAAGGCCAAGAAATTGTTGAAAAGAACCCAACCTTTGTGCATCATGATGAAACACACAAGGCAAAAGAACTTATGGTTGCAGGAAAAAAGGAAGAATCTTAAGAGACAAGTCAAATAATTGAAGGAACAAATGGAAATGGTGAAGGTTGAATTAGAGAAGAAGGGTTTGAAAATGAAGTTTGTAGAGGAACCTATTGAAGTTACTCATGAAGAACATGCTGCTAAATGAAGAGGTAACAATGAACAACAGATATTTTGTTGGAAATTGGGATCAATGCTCCCCGCGTGTTTCACGACATGTACTGACCGCCTCTCGTGGATCCTAACTCTAGCGATTGTAGTGGAGATTAACGCCTTCGGGTTTTGGTCTAACGGCGATTGTGATTCCAACAAGTGGAATCAAAGCCACAGGTCTCGAGTTAGAAACTCACCCGGCTCGCGTTGGAGGGGGAGATTGTTGGACATTGGGTTCAACTCTCCCCGTGTGTTTCGAGACATGGACTAAGAGCCTCTCGTGGATCCTAACTCTAGCAATTGTAGCAAAGACTAACGCCTGTGAGTTTTGGTCTAACGGTAATCGTGATTCCAACATATTTGTTGTCTTATTTCATCATATATCACCCTCAAGTACACTCATGGACATTTTCTAGGCCTAAAATCCAAATTATGTGAAGTCTGTGGGAAATTAGGCAATTCTGCAGTGTGTCCCAGGCTTGAAGCCCAGATTTCGCTGCGGAATTGTTGAAGATGTTTTTTGGTTCAAAACCACCAATTTTGACTTGGTTGAGGAGCACTAAAGCCTGTATTTAAATGTTTTTGACCACTCAAAACCATCCAATGGTCAGAAGTAGTAGATGTATAGCACAAGTGACCTAAGTTGCTTCGCTATAGAATCTCACTGTGAAAGTGCCTAAAAGCTCTATCTTTGCAGCAAAGTAATTTTTTGGAAATGTTTGAAGGATAAGGAAATTTTCCAAGGTTTTTTTCCATATGAAATGTCAAAGAGTATCAGAGGAGAGATTTTCTGAATGGAAACACTGATCACAAGGGTGGTTTGGAGATGCCAACTCATCATGCTGCCACATCATCAACATGACAGTTTATAATCAGAATCCGAAGAATAGTTCCTAAACTCCAGCCACTATGTTTTATTGTTAAATCATGTTTCCTGCCACCTCATAAGGATTCTCTTTCGATAAATCATTTCTATGTATGGAGTTTTAATAGTTAGTTAAGGTAATAATGAGTGAAAGACTCCTATTAGGCTTCTAATTCTCGAAAACAGAATTGTCTCTACTTTTCCTCCTTGTAATCAATTATTAGTTAGATTAGTTGTCCTTGAAGATATTCGGTGGTCTAGCCCAGCTAGCAGACATGATGTAAAGGTCTCTAATTCTATAAATAGTGAGATGAAATAGTTTGAGAGGGTTGGAGATGTTATGTATGCACTACTATTGTAATATTTCACTATCAGTAATATACTTTTGTAACAACTTGTTTCATACCCAAGGTTCATTGTATGTTCTTATCTATGCTTGTTTATCTTATTCCTTTTGATCTGTATGCAGTGGCTCATGTGTAATCACTTGGAATTCAGTAATAAGCTCCAATTTCTTGTACACGTGTAGTTTGTTGCTTTGTCCCTTATGTGTGATTTGATAAGAACATAAGTGCCTTGGATTCCATGACGTTTTTTTTTTGTAATTGAGGCTTACAATGACTCCATGTCCAATGGTAGTGATTCCTTGCATCATTCACCTACTTTGAACACATAAACACCTAAAAAAGAAACCATCAGAGTTAGCCATCTGCTTTTTAAATTTCATTGAAAATAATTTATTCTTCTTTTGAAAGGGCCCTCTTAGACTGGAGAGGCTAATTTCCAGTTGCAAGTGGTTTGAAAGAGTTACTCCAAGTTGACCATTGAAGCAGCCCAACAGGAACTCAATTTGGTGATAACAGGATGGTTCAGTATCAATACTGACCCGTTGTGCTCTGAGAGCTCTAGAAGCGTCAAGTATGCAAAGTACTTCGAAGATGTTTTGAAGTGGTTATGTTTTAAATAGAGGTCAAGTGAAAACTCGAAGATGTGGTGGTGAAGAAAGAGCGATGTTTGTGAGATTCTAGAGTGGATGTGAGTGCATGACGACCAGTTAAACATATATCATATTGTTGTTGTAATATGTGTTTTACATGTAAGCATTAAGGGAGGGTGTTGGAATTAATGCTTCCATGTCATGTGTAGTTGTCATTATGAGTTACGGAGAGTCAATATAGAAGTTATTGTTTCCAATGTATGAGTTTTAGTCATGATCTAGATGTGTCGAAAAATTATGTCCTATATATTTTTACTTGTGATGATCAATAAAAGTATCAAGTGTGAGATTTGTGTTGTGCAAAATATCTCTTTCTGCTCTCTCTAATTTCTATGTGTATACTACTATGAAAATTCTAAAATATTTCATGGAGGTTAAATCCTTACCATCCACCTGATAATTATTGATAAGAATTCATAAATGGTTAATATGGACCTCCAAGCGACCCACCGTGAGAACATAAGCAAAATGGTCCATTAATTTTAATAAATCTGGAAAAATAGATTCATGCCACGTGGCTCACCACCCACCAATTTCGTAGGAATTTGAGATTATTCCAATTCTAATTAGTTCCTCCATGATAAGTTTGTCATTATTATTTATAACACACACACACACACATAAGCAAACTTTATCTAGCAAAATGGTCCATTTCACAATAAGATGTGTAATTCCTTTTTTTTCTTAAGTTAAAGTTGACCCATATCAAAACAAAAGGTGAACAAATGTCAAATGGAGATGAAAAAGGTAGGACAATGGCTAGCCTAGCCAATTGAAAAAAGGGACACCTTGAGTGTAAATATTTAAAGATAAAAATAAATATTATTATAAAATATAATTTAATTAGGTTTATTTTGGATAGTGTGAAGAATGATTGAAATCTTTCTTACTTAAATTTATTTTTTATAAGTGACGTGAGGAGAATTTCCACAATAACATGATGAATTTTGATATAACGACTTTTCATGTATGATGTAATAGACACACACACACACACCAACACATATTGCTCATACAAAATATATTAGTTGAGATTCATTTTAACTCCAAATGTACCAAGTGCTGAGAGGGATCAATTTTTTTTTGAATTTAAAAGAGGCTTGTATCTCAAGAGATTTGATTCCTCTTAAAATTTGATAGATCCGGAGTTAAAATAGATTTAGGCTCATTTAATTATTAATTAAAATTATAAATATAAATATATTTATTAATTTTATATTTTATATTTTATATTTTATTTTTATGTAATTTGACATAGTCAAAATATTTTATTGATAATTATTTTATTTTTATTTTGACCGAGTCAAAATGTTTAAAGGACATTACATTACAACATCTCTACCATACTAGACTAGAGAGAGGCACAATGAAGACTTTTCACATGAAAAAACTATCTTAGATCCATCTAACTTTGGATCTACACCAAGAGGGATCAAGTCTTTTTTCACTCTAAAAGAGGGTTGCATCCAAAGTTAAGATGGATTTATGTCAGTTTAAATTTCCCCTTTAAATAGACTATATTCCACATGAATATCATGGGTTCTCATAAATATAGAGCTCTAAAACCACCGGTAATAATTTATAATAAAAAAAATTAATACGAAAGAGCACTGATTATATTAATTCCACACTCGGTCGCGATAAAAACTTAGGAGATTTACAATTCCATTACATCACCGGGCTTCATGAGATGCATATGTTGGTTATCTAACCAAGCCCAATTATCCAACAAAATATCAAAACAAGACTGCACTCCTATTATTCTACTAGTATATACTCTACAGAACTATGATAATAGAAAGATACATAAGAAACTTGACATAACAACACAGACTAGTCCTTAGAAACAATAGGTTGATTAAGGTCTAGGCCTAGTCGTTCTTTTGCAGGTGGAGAATTATGCTTGGAAAACTGAATTTGGAGGTCCTCGAACATGCTTATGAGTGCCCTGGCTTCATCTTCCAACTATCCAATTTGCTTGATCTTTGTCGCTATCCACTCCTGGTTCTCACTGAACGCTTCCCTTTGCTGGTGAAGGAGCATCTGCAACTCAGCAATATCAACACGTAATTCTGCGTGTTCACGTGAACATGTTTCCTAGGCAGGGGGAGAGAAGGTGGCCAAGGGATGGAATTCGACCCAATCGTGCACGTCGCTTCTTGCCACCCTGCCTGAGAGAGGACGACAACCACCCCATGAACCCATTGCCATTGCAATTACCCCGATGAGGACCCCTTCTAACCAATGTCTGGTCGCTTGCAAGGATACCGACACAAAGAAACACTCCTTAAAATCAATACACAAACAAGAATCTACTTAAATAGAATACATGCAAATACTCAAATTGCAGAACAATATTGAACATGGTCAATTGTTTGAAACCATTAGAAAATTCATTATTTACACTTACGATCATACAACAAAGTCCTAACAAAGATTTTTATTATAATATCATTTCATTAGCTTTAAATTGTTATTTGATTTACACAACACATTTGTGATGCCAAACATCATTGAGGATACTATCATCGAACACACCTAAGAGGTCATTTTTTACAATAAAGTTTGATTTAATTACACTCATGATTAGATAACAATGAATTTCATTACTACAAAATAGACACAAAGTAGAAGCACATTAAAATAACGATAAAAAATAATGTCACATCTAATTTAAATTCCATTGCTTTTTAATTACACCCAATTTTAAAACATAACCCACAACCATGACATTCCATGTAACCATATCTCTTTAAAACATTTTATCAAACACATCTTGTGCATCCTCCACACTTCACATTTAATGTATATGTCTACAAACTCATTTATTAATAAATAATCTAAATCGAACCCATTCCAAACATATGATCATGGGTGGATTTCCTCATTAACATACCAGACATGCTCCCATGAGCCTCATAACACTTCAAAACTCAAAAAAAAAAAAAAAAAAAACTACAAAAATTAAATTGTGTGAACTTGATTACATATTACAAATATTTTTATATATGTCAATTAATACCTGAAAATAATATTTTTAATAAAAGAATATTTAATTTTAAAATTTCTTCAATTACTAATAAGCCATAACCATTCATACTAATAACTATACAAACTAAAATTACACAAATAAAATTATATGAACTTTGTTATAATTTTTTTTATATATCCATTAACAACTTAAAAATATTATATTTTTTTTAATAAAAAATTGTTTAATTTAAAATTCCTAAATAATAATAAGCCATAACCATTCATACTAATAAGTCATAACAATTCATAAG
Source organism: Pinus albicaulis (assembly GCA_034641835.2). Lineage (NCBI taxonomy): Eukaryota > Viridiplantae > Streptophyta > Pinopsida > Pinales > Pinaceae > Pinus > Pinus albicaulis. Next base: position 610,998,097 of record CM076573.1, read on the forward strand.
GCTTTGTCCCAAAAATACAAAAACTTTAAATGGTTATCATGGATAGTCTTGATGATGAACCACGTTGGCTCGAAACGCGTGGACCACGTTCCATTGCATGTGATTATTACCGAAAAAATTTCTACTAGATTATCATCGTGTAAACCAAACATAAAAAATAAAAAAAAAATAAAAAAAATAGAGTTAGAACACGACCACAAGAATATCACATATGATGAATGGTTACAAAGCTTAAAACGTTTTAAGAAAATGTTCACACTCCCCAAACACAATTCACAACAAAAACACCAATTTACACTCCACAAAACATTGCACATTAATTGTACATCAATATACATGTGGTATAATAAGGCTGGTTGTAAATGAAGGTTGGCTCCATGATAGATCAAAACCCCTCATTATAGGAGGAAGGTTGGGTTACTCAACTTAGCTTGGTTGTATCTCCACAATTCGAGACTCAACATAAGGGACGCTATTACAGTTTACCTTTATGTCAACAGAAAGGACACCAAGCTGGTCTGATACAGACACGCTTAAGTGGTTCTCGCACCAAAGCTTGCTCTTTTGCCCTCTGTACATTTGAAGCGAGCTCACATCAGAATTGTATTTTTTTTTAAATAAGAGCTGTTGTCAGGTGTACATAGTTGGACCACAAAATATGTTGAGACCAAATTTCTTAATCTAACATTAAAATCACATTTTGTGAATTAGAAAAACTTTGTAAATAAAAAATGATGACAAATCCAAATCAGCGACTATTAGCTATAGATTATTTAATGTTGGTGTTTAGTATATATCCACATTAAATTTAAATCTAATGATAGACATATATTGTTCACCAACATTAAAGAATCAACTTGGGAAATATGTGTAGCCGATCGACTTGGTTAGCTGTTGGAAAAATTGACTGGTTCAACGTGATTTTTAATGCTGGTGCCTAGTATATGTCCACCATTAAATTTAAATCTAACAATACACATATATTGTCCACCAACATTAAATAACTAACCTGGGAAATATGTGTAGCCCATAGTCAACCTAGTTGGCTGTTGAAAAAATTGACTGGTTCAACCTGATTTAATGCTGGTGCCCAGTATATGTCCACCAACATTAAATAACCAACCTGGCAAATATGTGTAGCCGATCGACTTGGTTGGCCGTTGGAAAAATTGACTGGTTCAACGTGATGGCCCATGAGCTGCATCAACTTAACCATTTTCGACTTGACTCGTCAACTCAACTGGGTAATTGCTTTATTTGACCGTCGATGGTCGAATCATTGGCCAGAACTTGCTGCATAGTAATTGTCAACTCAACTGGGTAATTGCTTTATTTGACCGTCGATGGTCGAATCATTGGCAAGAACTTGCTGCATAGTAATTGTGTCACATGGGAGCTTGCAGAAGGAACGTGTGTGAAACGGGTCAACTACTTCGTTTTATTTCATGTGATTATTATTGAAAGAATTCTGGATCATAAAAATTTAGATTCCAGAAATAAAAAAAGTCCATCAAATATTAGTTCCTCATCTTATAAGCCATCAAATACTTATAAGCCATGGTGTGATGTGCAAAGAAAAAAAACTACCACCCATCGGCATAGGAGTTCATCGCAACAACTTTCCACTATGCCACAATGATCTTGAGAGTACAGTCCAATGTAAAGAAGACCAGACGTAGATGTAGCAGCACACCGATTCAAAAATTAGTGACGGGCTTGAGTACGTAAAATGGAGCATGTTTTTCCTTTTCATATATTATAAAGAATCCAAGTAAATTGTAGTTAACTCGTGCAAATCAACGAATCTACAAAATACGCACCCTCATATCGACTGTAATTGAAGTGTGATTCAATCAAGAGGGAATCCTACATGAAAGACTTATTAGTTGACATATTATAACGTGTAAACTGGTACACGGCGAAGCTCCTAATATTTCAATTATTGTAGCCAACAGATCGGAAGAAAACAGAGAGTACCCACTTTTTGAGTCGACCAAAGATTGGTGTGTTTGATTTATGCAATTCTTGAAGGAGGAGAAGTCTAAGGAGGCGGAGGAAAAGTGATTGGAATTTGGGTAAAATAAATTTTAAAGCAGTAGTATTTGAATTATGTTTTTTTATGATGAAAATAAATGTAGGGTTATCAAAAATTTCTGGGACATTTAAAATTTTGAAATTTTATAGTTACAACCTTAATTTTCAAAAATCTTTACCTAGATTTTTATGATTTTCAAAGAAAAAAACAAATTGAGTGACACTAACATTGACATTGGAGTGAATTCATGTATATTCTGAGCAAGACAAGTTGTTTCAACTCGATTTTTGTCCATTATCTAACAACCTTGTCGACTTGGGTCTATTCGGCTATAGTTCAATGTTACTACAACAAATTGACTAGAAATCAATCAACTTGGGACGGAGACCACTACCATGATATGGTTGACTGATATATTATTTCAGAGTTGCTAGTGGAAGGTTTGGGAATTTTAGAAAAGCAAGCCCCTATGTTATAACTTAATTTGACTTCCGTACACCGTGGAGATTACCTTGTGTAATGTCAATATTGCGGTACAAACACTCCTCTTGTTGCCTTGTCGTCAGTAATAGATATCAATAGTTTTGTTGTTTGGAAATTTGTATTTTTGTGTAGTTAGCATCATCTTCATGTCATTTGAAAAAAAATTGAAAAAATTGGGATGATTACAAAGGAGACAAAAGGGTTATCAATAATTGTTGTTTGTAATTAATGAAAAAAACATTATGTAATAGAGTTTGTAATTCATATTACAATAATATGAAGGATGTCAAGTGATTGAGTATTTTAGTTAGTGATTGGAGTTATGAGTCAAGGGAGGGTGAAACGAGGGTGAAACGTGAGCGTTGTTTGAGGTAGGTGATTTTTTCGCTTTTGTAACTGAAATCAATGTCTAGTTGATGAAATCACCTTTTTGCTGACAATAGTCAATATCCAATTGCCACTTCTTGTGAAAATAATAACTGACAACAAAAATCAATATGTCTTAGTTAAGTTATCCTTCATAAATTTAATTGCAAACTCCAAGAAATCATTAATAAGTAGCAAGAAATCAACCCAACTATTATTTATGCAACACATTTGATAATGAAACAACACATCAACGCCATAAAAAGAAAGACAACATAAGATGAAGACATTAGAGCGTCTATTACATCCAGGAAGAAAATCGAATGTGCAACATACAAATTTTTGCAGCAAAACTAACAACAACAAAAATAACTCTTTGTCAAAAATATTTGCATTCAGTGAGGAGTGAATGAATGCAGTAAAAAACAAGATCAGAAAAGTAGAACATAAAAAGACCTAAATTAATAAGTGATGACATCATGAGATTATATTTATTAGACTTTACAGTGAAAAGGGGGGTGAATCAATGTCATGGCCATTTTTCATCAACTTAAAAAATTTTGTAATCAATAAAAAATGTAAACTTAATCATGCATCATTAAAGAACATCATCACATCAACATGAGAAAACACTAGATGTAAGTGGAAACCCTTGCAGGAGAAAACCACAAATATTTTTTTATCTTCTTTAGTTTTTTATTACATAGACTTGCAAGCACCAACCCGCTGGAGGCACCAACCCCCAAAGATGTGCAAGCATCGACTTGTTGTATGATACAACCTAATTCGGGCACCAGCCTCTGAAACATGCAAGCACCAACTTGCAGTAGGCGCCAACCTAAAAAATATGCAAACACTGACTTGCAGTAGTCTCCAACCTAATTCAGGCACCAGCCTTGATGGAGGCTACCCACCTCCTTTAAACTGTAGTGGACCAATTTTCACAATATTTCAAATTGGATCCACAAACACAACCAAGTCAACTTATTCTTCAATCATCAATCTTCAACATCTTCTTCATCTCAAAAATTATTCATGAGTTCCATAGTGTATGGACATTAACAATGACATCTTGCTCTCAAAAAAATCTATCTTCATGACTTTGCAAGCACCCATTTCAAATCACAAAAGAATTCTAACCAAAAACCCCTTTTCAAAATTTAACTTGGTCCTTAAAATAACCCATAAAAACGTTATAAAAATTAACTGCTCTATATAATGCACCTCTTCGATCTTATTCTTACAAATTTCACCTTTCTAGCATGTGTTCTACAAAATGCACATTGTCAATTTGTTATCGGTTTGACAAAACAAACTTCTTAGAGCTAAATAAATTTTTGCATTCCTCACCAAGCTCGAACCTGTGACCTCCAGTGGCATGATAGAGCACTTTACCAATTGCGCTATCATGTTACTCATCATAACCTTCACAAAGGATATTTATGTTATGTCTTTACCGCCAATTAGATCACATAATAAATAGCCACATCATACTCAAAAATCCAATTCATATATTGTGCATCAATCATATCTCGCAAGTTATATATATTGTGCCAAACATAAAGATTCAAGTCATGAATGGAGAACCATATCAAACACGAAGAGCCAAGTCACACGACAAGCAAGGTCATACATGAAGAGCCATGTCAAAACTTTTATACCATATTCATACCATGAAGAGTCACATCAAAACTTTTATACCACAATCATACCATGAAGACCCATGTCACACACAAAGAGCCATGTTAAAAAATTTGCACCAATCATCCCATCATCATACCATGAAGAGCCATGTCAAATACTTTTGTGCCAATCATATGAATGCAATGAGAGACATACCAATCACACCAAAACTTTTGTGCCAATTATATCACATGAAGAGCCAGATCATGTATGGAGAGCCATGTCAAAACTTTTGCACCAATCATACCACTGCAACAAGGGCCATCTATGACTGAGTCCCTAGTCATCCAGATGATGATGCTAGCATGACATCATCATTCCACATGGAAACTTGTGAGGGTTGCCACATTTCACCCATATTTGAGCTTTTCGCCAATCAGAAGTTGCCAAATGGGCCTGCCACATGATGGTACCAAGTGGCACCACCTCAGCATGCCAACGTCATATGTTGACTTTGTAAGGAGGTCAAATCACCCAACCATATGTTTCCAAGTGCCATTCATGTTGGTTGTGTTGTGTACATCATCATATCTAGCCTATTACAATGCACTATGTGTCAATGCATAATTTGGTTGATGGGGGTTGGCTATGTAGGTAGCAATGTTTCATTTATGCCATCCCATCTGATCAATCATAATGTGCCATGTGTCATCCCTGGATTAGCCAATGTGCTATGGTTATTAATGCACATGTTTCCCTATCTTTCTAGTCTGGTATATGAAAGGTGCACACTCTTTAACAATGTTAAAGGTCATGCAAGTCATGTCGAGATCCTTCGTTGACCTAATCAATGAACCATCGATGCATCCAAGGGTTTCACACCTTTTAACATATTAATATTTTTGGGGTTTTTTCCCTATAGTTTTGGGTCTCCAATAATGTTTATTTTCAAATGGGCATAACTTATCATCCGAAAGGAGTTTTCCAGGGTGGAATATATCGTTAGAAAGGTATCAACAAGGCCTATGAAACCATATTGTTTATAGGATCAATAGATGATCATAACCTTTTCAAAAACTTTATAAACTTCAAGATTCCTTTAACTTCACCTAATGAGGTTATGCAAGATATCCAACAACCATACTGCTTCCTTTGACCCAATGGCATTGTTTTTGTCTCGAACATTCCCTGTGACATCAATGAAAACACTATATGCAACATGGTAAACATTGGGAGTAATCTAATAGCACATACAATTTTATTATTTGCATTAGCTTAACTTGGGAAACACAATTTTCCTTTAGATAAATGTTGACAATCTCTTGAGGCTCATTGTACTACTAAGGATCTAGGTAAGAGTGACATGTCCATATCCCAATCTATATTTAATACTTTCCATCTTTCTAATTATCCCATTATTTGTCGCATGGTTGTCTTGTCATGTGTTATACATCAATATCTCTCATTATTATTCCCATGAGGGAAACCTCTTCTTAAGTGTTATTGAATCTTAAGGGAGAAAAACAACAAAGTTAATAGTCAAAAATTGAGTTCTACTTCCTTACTATGAAGTCAATGCCCCAAGTCCTATGCATAAAAATTCATATCTAGAGAAAAGGGACTAAGAAAAAAGAAATAATATGAAAGGAAAAATAACAAAGAAAAAGGAATGAAAGGGGGTAGTAAGAAATAGTTCCAAGGGAATGATAACTCAATGCCAAAAATGGTTCCTCGTCTTTAAAGTCACTCATGTGGATGAGCATCTTTAAAGGCTTCATATCTATCTATGCAGATTCATTAAATCACTTGCCTATGTCATACCATCTATCATATACACATAGCCCCAACTTAGCGATCTACCAAATGCTTCTTGGTATTAAGAGTTGTCAAAGAAACAAAGGTTAAAGTTGTCCCACCAAGGTAAAACCAAGGAAAAATATAAAATTAAACTAATGTTATGATGTTGTTATAAGAGAACACTTGATGTGCACTACTTAATGACTTGTATATTGAATCTTGACTCATCATTATTAGTGAGTACCTTACATTGGAATCCATGTACTTGGATCGAGAGTTGAATCTATGCCTTGATATTTTTCTATTTTGTTGGGATATGTGATAGTGCATTGGACAATGTTACAAGGACTCCATATCATTACATGTGCCTAATAGAGCATCTTTGTGAGGGTGTGCCTTCTTATTGGAGAAATTCTTTCACATGTGATGGTTCGTTGAGTTAATTACACCTTTTTGGACCACACATTTGAGTTGGTTGGAGTTTGTTAGAGGTGGTTACACAACTTTGGACCATTTATTATGGTAGTTAATTTAATTAGAGTGTTTTTTAGGGTGGATTAGCTTTAGGAGAAATTATCTTCTGAAAGAGTTCCCAACTTTTTTTTTTAATTAATTACATTAGATGCAAAATTGCCACAATATTTCCAAAATGTGGCCATAATAGAAATTTGGAAAAAAATGACATAGTTATGGTGTTTTCAAATCTAACATAGAAAAGTTATTGTCACATTTTGACCACTCAATGTCCCTCTTCTTGGACTTGATTTCTTATGGGCGAGGAGTTTGTTTCATAATGACTAGGTCATCCTCCCAAGAAGTAATTTAGGAGGGTTCCCACTTATTTGAGGTGGTTATTGTACATGTGGCACCTAGCCCACCCTATTTTATTATTATTTGACTTGATTTTTTCTAGTTGGTTAGAGAGTTTCTATTTTTGAACATGGAAGGGTTATTGGAAAAATCCCTCTTGTTGACAAGATTGATCTCCCTAGACCCAATGATCAAATCTAGAACAACCCAAAACAACGTATGATACCTTTTCTCTAGAAAATTATTGAAAAATACTCACCTCATTAACAAAGTAGTTCTTCTATGCTTGAGATCTTGCTCCACTTTTGATCCCCAAAACTGGAACTTGCAACAAAAAAACATACAAAGGATGAAATCATATAATATATAAAATCTCAAGTATTAGCCAATCAGAAGGTCAAGGAATTATAAAACATACATGTAAATACTTAACAGATAATGTGAGAAAAACAATATACTTTGTATTAAACAAACAGGAAGGAAAGGCTACAGCCCAAGCCTTGATGTAATAAGTTTCCTTCCACAATTATCCAATCCTCCCTTTAGCATGAAAATCCTTCACTTCCACAATATGAATGCATAAGTTAGAAACCTCAAAAAACCAACCCCCTCCTCTTTGGTCTACTTTGTATTTATAGGAGAATAGAAGGGGTTGTAGATCCACTTCTGAATGGGTGAGATCCACAATGAGGGAATATATGATCCATAATGAGTGGGATGGGATCCATCAAAGTCGAGATAATGCCTATATAAGTGTGAACTCGAGTTCATTCAGTTTGAAGAAGATTCTTGAACAAGGCTTCTAGAATTTATTTTTTTATTTTTACCCATGTACAGTTGTCATCACACTTTTTGGTCTAGAAAATTGTGTTGATCATTTCATGTTTTCAATGGTTATAGGTGCATCATCGCACTTTGACAATAGGAAAAGTGCGATGAGGGATAAAATTGAGGTTTTTAGCAATGTAATCCAAGATTTTTTATTTCTTCGAATGACTCTTCTTCCATATTTGTAAGAGAATTCTGAAAAGGGTTCATCAGATAGTGAGAGATCTTAATTTAGGATATTTTGCCTCAGTGTGAAAAAATGGCTTGTAACGGATTGCCCCCTAAAGTACAAATCAGAAGTTATATATGAATATTGAAGTGCTTTATCGTGCGAAATTTAAAATCAAGGGTTACAATACAATATAATCATGAAATCATCTCTGAGGTAGGCATTCCATACTCAATATAACATATTAACAATTCTATACTTAAGCATGGAAATGTGCAAAAATCCATTTGAATAAATCAAAATCATGGCCACCCGACATACGTCGTGGATCCATCTCGAATAGACTTAATATGAACATATCCATCATTATATAATGTGGATCTATACATTAGCCATGAAAAATCCATGCAACCTTGATGGATGAAACTAGATCTCGGGTCTTCGTCACTACTACTCAATAGTATGAGTCTAACCATTTGAATTAAATGTGTTGAATTCAAACATGGTAGACACCATTTGATTAACGATAAATGATTAGGACCATTATAAATAGATGTGAGAGGAACCACTAATAATGTCATTGGCCCTCAAGATTCACTAGTAAAATCTATGAAGTATGAAGAAATGATATGTAGTCGAACACTTATAGAATCTTCTGATTGAATTCCAAGGATGTGAACCTGTTGTTATCACTCCATTGGATCTCTAAGGTTGAGAGGAGACCAACAAAGGTAACCACAGACCAATATTTTTCCAAGTAGTTCTCCCTACTAGTCAGGAGAGGGCTCTCTCTACAAGACCACAGCCAAGATGACTGGATAAAGAGGATTTTAGGCTAGGTATTATAGCACTAGGGGTTGGTTGATTGATTTTGAAGTGTTGGATGGTGAATAGGTCTGGGAAGAACTAGGTCAAGGCAAATAAGGATCAAAATTGCAGAGATCTGATGGGGCAAGGTAGGTAAGAACTTTAACACATTAAGGTATATTAATGGAGTGGTTTAGACTGCTAGGGTTTTAGAAAAGAGCATTGGAAACATGAATTCTTTTCAATTAGAAGAAGATGAAACAAAATTCTAACTATTCCTCCAAAATAGAGCATAAGCTAATGAATTCTATCTTTCTAACTTAGGAATCAATTACATTCAAAGATGGCATGAATATGAAATCACAATACATTCAAACATTTGAAAACATAAGAAGAAACAATGTTAAATCACATTACCACAGGAATCCCATCAAAATAGCTACAACTCAGTCTATTATTTCCTGTCAAAAGTCTAATTACACTAGTGTTCAATGATAAAATTATACAACATCCAACCCTTGCAATGAGAAAGGAAATGAAAGATATAAACCAGAAACTACTTCTCCCACTCTCAGGGGTCGAATCCATGACTTGTGGAGTCGATCCCCAAAGTTCTCAACTGGAATCCTTGTGATTAGGGAGGTTTGCGAACTCATCCCTATCATTCATGAAACCGATTCACTTTGACCAAAATTACATATTTACCCAATTTATCTACCCTAGTAACTATTTATGACATAATTACATTTACATTTCACAATTACATCTGTAAATTTCCTTGAAATCCATCAATCAACTGAGAAAACTTTAATTCTGGAAAAATCAGTTAACTATAAAATTCACAGCATGCTTGGGAAAATTGCAGCGTGCTTGGTGAAAAGTGCAGCGTGGGCCTTCAAAACCACTTTTGAGTGACTTCCTGAAGTCCAAATTGGGCCCAAGATGGCTCATTGGAAATCTCTTCCAGTCTAGTTGTCAAACATGTGCTCAATCTCTGAAAATGGTTGAGCGAATCTCCTCAAAAATTCAATCTCCAAAGACTAGTCAAAAAGCGTAGTAAAGGGCTAAAAAAGGAGGCAGAAAAGTATTTTTTGAGTGGTTTTTTACCTTTTCCACCTGTAAAAATCTCTATTTCTTTAGTTCCAATAGTCAAAAGTTGATGTAGACATCATTCTGAATCCAAATATGTAGACATTTTCTCATTTGGAGGCCCCCAAAAAAAGCACAGTGTGGCCCACATTGCGCTTTTTGCAGGCTAATTGTGCAAAAAGACTGCCAAATTTCACAAAAATGCCTAAAAACTTGAAAATTTTCCCAAAACTCTTCAAAATTGGTAGATGAAGTGCTGACGAGGTGTCTCAAGAAATCAAGGAGGCATCAACAAGTAACTCAATCTTTTCCTCCTCCTTTTGCTTGATTAGGGTTTGCTTGAGTTTATCCTTCAATTGCTTGATCCTGATGTTGCAAATATTGTTTCTAGTGGTGTATCTGTCATCCATGTGTCTGAGCATCTCATTTTCCTTATTGGCCTTATGGAGGAGCTTCTCAAGGTGGATGTTCACTCTGTCAAGCCACACTCTTTGTCGTCATTTATTTCCTTTGTTATTCTTTCCTCAAAACTGAGATGTTCTGCCTCATGATTCTCCTGCTCTAATGCTCTCTTAAGACCTCTTGTTTTTGGTCTTTTCTTGGTGTTTTGAGTCTCATCATGGTCAGACTCATTAGGTGCCATCAATTCTTTACCTTTGGTGTCTTGCCTCTTGGCCTTCAGAAATTCTAATTCCAAGAGTACTTGTTTGTCTTTTAGATGCTTGTTTTCTTGTTCAAGGAAGGATATGGCAAATGTGCTTTGGCCATATTGTCCTGCAACTCTCTAATTGTGGCATATTTCTCTTTGATGATTAGATTTGAAGCTTCATGATCATCTTGGACATCCAATTCCACAGAGTCAAACTCTCTTTCTTCCTCATGAAGGTCTTCCTCCTCTTGAACAACTGCCTCTTGATGCTTTTGTTTTCCCTGTTTGCTGATGAAGAAGGTAAGGCCCCTTCCACAATTTGTGGAGAAAACACTTGCCTATGTCCCCTCTGGTAGGTTTTGACCTCTTTGACCTCTTTGTCCTCTTTGGCTTTATTCAATGTGGCCCTGCTAGATAACCTAGGTTTCTTGTGAGAAACTGATGCTGATGGTGGAATAGTTCTAGCAGGTTGACTTGGTCCTGTAGCGAAGACATGTGCCTCAATGAAGGTCTCCCATGCAATAATCAGCTGATTGAGGTGGTGAAGTAAAATTATTTTATTCAGAGAGTGATGGAAGAGGTTGTTCATTTGAAGCTCATAATCTTTGTTTTTCACTATGTAGGCCATCTTATCAATACTCATATACAAGTAGTAGGGGAGGTTGAGAAATTTCACCCTAGTGAAATTCATGAGAAACATGATGTGATAGTTGTATAATCTGGAGAATCTGTCCTCACAAGTGAAGTATTTCATGATGATTTTCATCATGGGGTCAAACTTGTTCAACAACTGACCAAAAGGAAAGATCTTTTTGATGTTATCTTTGTAAGGTGCCTTGAGGTAAGGTTCATACAGCTGGGCATCCAAATCCTTAGTCTTAAACCATTTTTCACCCACATTGGGTATCCATGTTGTCATTGCAATGATGTCAGTGGAAATGGTGAAATTCACCCATGTTATAGTCACTTGGTCTTTTTGGAGGTTGCTGATGAAAACCCTGGTCAAAGTAGGATGACTTTGGACTCCTTGTACCATCTCACAAAATTCAAAGCAACCTACATGCTGGGAACATTTGACAGCTAAGGGTGATGCCATTAATTCCCTAGTGTCTATTGTCTCTAATTTCAGAATTTTTCCTCCTTTGTTATATGTTTTCTTCTCTTCATATGTGGCATTCCTTTCCTCCTCCATTATGCTTAGTTTGTCTTTGAAAACCCTAGGGAAGAAGGGGAAGGGAAACAGAGTAGGATTTTAGGGTTAGAGGGTTGGGATGAGTGAGGGAAAATTTGGGGAAATGCGTAAAGGGATTAGGGAGCTTAGGGAAGTGATATGAGGGTGAAAATTTTAGGGAAATAGGATAGGAAATTTGTATTATAGGGAGGCATCTAGCTGCCTAGGAAAGCACAGTTAGGGTGGTAGGGTTTTAGGGAATAGTGCTTGGGAATGGGAAATGAGTGAATGTAATGGTAGTGGGGAGTGAGTTAGGGTGTAGAGAGGAAAATGGGGTCCAGGGGAAAACAATTAAGCTTGCAAAATATGAACTAAGGTTTCATTTGTTTAAAACATGACATAGAGGGTAAGGGAGGGTGTGCACCATAAATTCAACACCACAAGTTGAAAGGAGGGGCTATAAGAAGTGTACTTACTTGCAAGCAAGTGTAGAAACCATGAACTGAAGCTAAGAACCTTTGCAAGGAAGGTTTGGGACCGTGGCTCCCTTTTGCAAAAAGCGCAACACCTTTGGAAAAAGAACAACGTCCCTCCTGCAAAAAGCACAGCGAATGACCCATAATTTGATTTTTTGAAGGAAAACTCGATTTTTTGCTTAAGGAGGATGAGAGCTCGTTGCTTTGAGGATGCAAATGAATGACTTATTGGTCTTTGGGAGTCTTTATACTTGGAGAAATGCCATTAAAAAAACTAGGAACCACTTTTCCTTTCTTGAAATTGACTTTACATTTCTTCTTTACCTTTAATTTCTGAATCTAATCATTGAAATTCATATTTTGATGGCTTAGGAACATTGATTGAATTTTTGGAAATTTACTCTTTTGCTGATGGAATTTTTAGTATGCAGCTACTTGGAAATCTGAGAACTTATTACAAATTAGGAACATAAAATTATATTTTTCTCTGAAATCAAATTTACAAATTAAACTTACTGATGAAATTTATTTATTGGCACTCCTTCATTTGCTGGAATTTATGCATGAAATTGTGATTTGATAACCTTGGAAACCTTGAGACCTAATGGAGACTCTGGCTGAATGAAACCATGATGAAAATGAATGAAATGATGATGAAAACTCATGACTGACGGTACACTCAGCAAAGTGGTGAAATGAGCCAGAAAATAGTAAAATTTTGAAAGGGGTGAGATCAGACCTAAATCTGCACCAAGTGACCAAATTTTTGCATGATGACCTAATGGAATGAAAAAAAATTCAAAATGGGACCCTAACATGACATGAAAAGAGTTTATTTGATCACTGGGGAAGGATTCAAAAATTGACACTAACACCTGTCATCGAAAGCGAAGAGACCTTCCATTGAGGTATGCAAGTTCCAAGGAACTAAAGGGTGTTTCTAAGTCAACTTCCTAGATAATGTGTTGAAGTCGATAGGAAGTGACCCATTGTAGGAGGGCTTGATGTATCCTCCACCAACAACACGAAACAAGTATCAATAATTTTAGTAGGACAAACAAAGTAATTCAGGACCGAATCAAGGATGGTTGACACAAAAGAGGGCTATAAGAACTGCAAAATATTTTAATTGAGGTTGAACTTCTCTTGAAAATTTTGGAGACACTATGCAAAGTTGGCAACGTTGACTCAATATGCGATCAAAAACCGATATTAAAAATTTCAAGGAGGTGTGATCAACAAATAGGTAAGTGGATTTTCCAACTCAATTAAACACGAAAGTGAAGGAGTTTCATGTTCAAGAGTGGCTTACTACCAAATACTGACTCTATACACTGTTTTCCAATATTCCCCGCCATTTCTGGCAAGTACCTCTTTATTTTTACACAAGCTTGAGGAGGATAACATATGCTTGTATTATATATTTATCATTTCGATAAGTCCTTTGAAGTATTTTTAACAAACCTTGGGAAGGAGTGGTTTGATATCATCATGATTTATGAGTCCTACATTGTTTGTGTTTTACAATTCCAATGGAGGGGTAACTCTACTTCTTTTTCACATTTAGGGAGTTTGAAGAAGAGATAAATAAAACTCCATAATGTTATTTTTCATAAAGCCCAAAAAAGTGTAAAATAATACAAGGGATAACTCTTTTACCATGATTGATCAAAGTATACATTTTTTCGTATGTATTCTACATAGTCTGTAAAAGGGGTAAACTTATAATAGGTATATGTTTCTTCATATACTTTTACGAGCACGAAAGAAATAAATTTACTCGGAAATATTTTCAAATTTCGAGAGTCACAAAATGGCTTAAAGGTAACTCCAAATTGTTTTTTTCATAATTATTTTAAAGAGTCTGAAAAAATAATAAAAGTATGCTCTTGTCTTTCTCACAATTTAACAAGGTTGAGAATGGAAAAGAAATTACTCGTCATCTTTCAAATTAATTAAAGAGAAAGAAAAGATGGAAATAAATCTACTTTTTCATGTGTTTTATAAGCATAAAAAGACAACAAAATAAGCTTGGGATTTTCATGATTTTAACAAAATAATAACCAAAAAGGACTCGAGATAGGTTTCATTTTTACACAAGCTTTAAACAGAGAGAAAATTTTGCTTGAGATAGGTTTCATTTTTACACAAGTTTGAAACAAAGAGACATGTGTGCTTGAGATGGGTTCCATGCCTCTAGCATAATGGCATAGGCTAGTGGCTTAATTCTAACATGATGACTAGAGGCATATGCCCCCCTTGAGCTTCATTTGTTCTGCCCAAGTAGACTATTGGTTACTAATAGGCAGATGAAATGAAGGTTCATTTACGAGATCAGGTGAAAGACTTGAATTAATATTTACGATATCTAGGCAAAGACTTGAATCAATTAGAGGGGGATCTGTTTCAGTTTTTAATGAGCTTGACACGGGAAAAGAACTATTCTCATAGAACGTTGTTTCAATTTTTATCGAGCTTTACACAGAAAAGGAACTATCTCATCATGACTTGATTATTTTTTTAACGATCTTGACACAAAAAAAGAACTATGCTTGATGACCAGATTAATTTTTAAACAAGCTTGACAAAAAAAAAAAAAAAACTAAGCTTGATGACCTGATTCATTTTTTAATGATCTTAACACAGAAAAAAACTATGCTTGACAAGAAGGAATACATGTCAAGGGACACACCTAGATCATGGCTTCCAAGAGGTCTTCATCAGATAGAAGAACAATGCTCTAGAAGGAATACATGTCAAGGGACTCAATAGGGGTAGGAAGATAAAGTTCCAATGTCCCCATTGAAGGGTTCACCATGTCAGCTACCAGATCTAAGTTAAAATAAGTTGAGCATATAGTGAGAGGATCTTTTTCAATGGTTGGTAGTCATATCAAGGGCACCAAACGAAAGCTGGTAAATAGAATCAATTTTTCCATTATGGGGGAAATACATTACATGAAAGAGTGTGGACACGACAACTTTCATTGCATAGACATACTCTCGCCTAAGGAGCAAACTGAAATCAAAAGGACCTCAGACTACCATTACATTAATACAAACAATTTTTCCTTCCAAAGTAATGGGAAGCTAAGGAAGGATTCCTAAAGGTTCATTGTATCTTCTGTTAAAAGCCAACAAAATTTAAGTAACAAACACATGCTAAGGGGAACCCAAAGGTTTCCAAGAAATTGAGGATAAAATGCTAACAGAATCACCTTCATCTACAATAGTGTGATGTGCATTCTTATCTCAGGCCTTTACAATGATTTGGAATGATATGTAAGAAGGGATATGAGTCTCTATCAATCTATTCCAATCAAAGGAAATGACCTCAGTACATAGAGGGGGTTTCGTGGAAATGAGTAAAATGCCCCTTTGTCTAGTGGAATTTGAAGTAACAATAACCTGAGTGGTATTAACTTCGCTCTCTAAGGGGAGAGTGGGATCAACCGGAGATATAATTGATTCGAACACTTGATCAACCAATGGTTCATCAACCCGAGTGGTATGGGTTTCACTCTCCAAATGAAGAGTGGGATTGACTGAACTTGAAATGGAATCAATCACTTCGTTAATTGACGATAGGTTGGGTGAAATCTTACAGTAACCAGTTGGAAGTTATTGTTGGGAAACAATAAGTTTTTACCACAATTTAGAGGCTTCATCCATATGAGGGCAAAGGTGAGTTTGATGACTCCCTTCACATAACCTACAAGGAAACCTAACTTTACCCTTTTTCCCTAGAACCTTATAATCACTAGTTGATGGACCAACTTTCAATTATTAGATATTTTTTCCTATATGGATTTCAAATTATTGTCCTTTTTATGTTGTATATTCCACAATAAGTAAACTATTGTTCATTTCAAACTAATCCACAAAATATTGAAGCCATTACATCATGGCCCACACATCCAAACATTACAAAGTTAAGAGGATTCTTAGGCCTCACTAGATATTACAAAAAGTTTGTCTACAACTATGAGAAAATTGTAATCTCCTTTATGCCTTTCTCAAAAAGAGTTCATTTTAGTGGCTTAATTCAGGCCACCCATGCTTTTGTTGGTCGAAAGGAAACTATGACATTTACCTTCATTTTTGCCACTTCATATTTTACTAAAGTATTCATCATTGAATGTGATGTTTCATGAATATGACTTTTTGTGGCCTTATTACAAAAGGTTAGACTCATTTCCTTAAATAAATGGTGTCCATATTTGTTTGAAAAAAAATTCAAAAACTAATCATTCTAGACTCAAATATTTTTTTGAAGAAATGAGCCTCTTCTACATAGAAGCAAAAATGAATAGCTAAAATGCCAAGTTATGATATTGAGATCATCAACAAAAATTGTATTGATTTTTTTAGAACATAAAAACATTGATAACATAGATACAAGTTTCCAAAAAAGCTAGAAGTTTCATCCAAATTATATATTTTAAAAAAACAACTTAAAGTAACTTTTTATATATATATATATATATATATATATATATATATATATATATATATATATATATATTAATTTATTATATAACTTATAAAATTTATTATATAATTTATATAAATGTATTTTTAGATATTAAATTTTAACTATAAATAAATAAACAATAAATTAGTATTATAATATTTACATGTGTATGTGTAATATGAGTGAATATAACAATATATATGGGATTTGTGTCCTCTTTCTAAATATAATAGGTTCGAAATCAAAAAGAGAATAAAATATGTATATATATAGATGAACAAGTGGTTTTTTTATTTATTTATATTAAGAAGGTGATATCAAATACGATTCTCAATAATAGATGAAATTAAAATTAATTGTATTTCTGACGTAAAATTTAATGTTTAAATATTTTATTTTTACTTTAAAAACGTAATAGTGTAATATTAATATATTATTATTTAAAAAATTAAAAATAATACATTACTAATATATTATATTATTTATCAAATTATAGAAACTCAAAAATTAAAAAATATTAGTTCCAAAATAAAAATTTATATATAAGTAGGTTAATAAAAGAGGTTTTTTAATATATATATATATATATATATATATATATATATATATATATATATATATATGAACATTTTGAACATCGGTATGAATATTTTGTTTATAAAACCAATGCATTTCAGTAACAACTCTTACAGCCATTAAGTTTATATGGAGCACGAATTTCAAAGAATGATATGAATGAATGATAGTTTAACGTCAACAAGACTAAAAATAGTTTATGGGACCACCAACCTTCGTGTTTTTTGCCTTTTGCAATTCAATCATTTTCTTATTCAAATTGATGATGAGTTGACCCGACATTTTAACAGTGCCCTCACTGAAAAGACAATTCCAAGGGACCAATGCTAACATATTTCCATAATTGTCTTTGATGTCTTTGAAAGCATCACATTCAAAAAATGAATTTTTTTTCCTATTCCACTTCCCCAGAAGTGCAAAAAGTACACACTCATTCTTCCCAAACTTCTTTAGGCCTTTTTCGCCATCATGTTTCACACCGAAGTTGATGTGAGTTAGTTCTTAATTGAGCAATAAGAATCTTTGCTCTCCATGGAATGCTAGCTCCAATGTACGTTTTTTGTTGTAGATCACAAGTGGGGTTGAATTCCTAAACATAGTATTTCTTCTTTCTACCCAACTATTTTCCCCATATACGCTTATGGAACTTCTCCATAACAAAATTCTTTAACTCCTTTCTATTTGTGGGACATACATTAAGGTAAATATTCCATTTTTGCATCCATTTGTTGTTTTGTCTCATCCATGATTTATTTCTTTCAATCATGCCTCCATTGAAGATACTTTAGGCCATATACCTACTTATATTTGTTCAATTCTTTCTAGGTACCTTATGAGACTCACCATAGTGATTGCTTCAATGGGAGTTGCTCCTATTTCACTCAACATTATCTCATAAGGAAGCAATTTTTTTTTTATTTTGAACTTGTACATGATCACGCAAATTTTTATTTTCTTAATTTTTTTCCATTTTGAGACAAGGATGTTGCTAACCCACAATTCATATCCATATAATATCACTAGACAAACTAGGAATCCAAAAATCACTTTAATCATTTTCCAATCCTATAACTCTGCCTCTCTACATCTATTTTAAAGAGCGTATAAATTTCTCCTGTTGATTTTTGTAGCATCGAGTAGGTGTTATAGTTTCAAACTTTATGGAGAGGCTAAAACATATGAGATCTCCATAACCCATAAACCATTTCTAGAAATTCCACCTAAAGACAACTTAATTAATTGATCAATAATTAAAATGCCTAAGTTTCACTTAAGGAAATCGATTAATTAATGGGAATTACTTGAGAAAGATAAGGATTCTCTAGAAACTCACATGGATCAACTCATAAATTATTTTAGTCATTTATCAGGATTTAATCATGGTCGTTGGTGAACCAATGAGAGATTATAAGAGGAGGTCGATGGGGTTGGAGATAGACACACAAAAGAGAAGCCAGTAGTGCGAGTTCCTTGGCAGATTGAGTTATCTAGATTCACAGGTCGAGCAAAGGAATATATTTCAAGTCAGAAGGGACACAAATGGGAAAAGACAGTGATTCCTAAGGAGGATTCCCGTTCCAAATAGTCAAGAGAGGATGTTGAGTTATTTCTCTAGGAGGTTGCTCAAGGACTGGATAATAGCCTCAACAAGGTAGTTCGATTTGGTCGAGCAGGAGGAGGATTTAGTTATCAGAGGTCGGAATAATTTTCCAGAGGGATATATTATTTATCCCAAAGCAACAAAAGTTAGTTAGATGCAGATTCAAGGCAGATGTAGGAAGAGTGTGTGATCAAAAGTGTGAAGTCACAAGTAGGGTCTTAGCCAGCTGGGCCTGGGCGGGAAGATTGAGCCAGGATTTCTTGTGAAGGAGGGTAAATTTCCCTCAGTTGATTTTTCCAATATTTCTCTCAGATTAGATTGTCATTTTGACATCCAGATTGTACTCATAATTTCATTGTTGCATAATAACAAAAAGACATGTTAAAATTTACTTTTTTCACAATGGGTTTTTATTTATATTAATCGTTCAAAAATAGTTGTGTCAAATTTGTATTGTATGTGCGCTATCATTTTCTTAGTTTCCAATTTATTTCTGCAACGCTTTTATTTGTGAAGAATGGCATTGTGATTAATTCTATATTTTTTCGTAATAAAATAAACTGCATAATTTATCAGTTAGAAGAATTAATTCCAGTTGCAGCAATTTAAGGAAAATTTCACATGGTATCAGAGCAAAGTTGATCAGGAAAGAAGCTCAGAGGCAAAAGGAAGAAATCATCTAGATTCATAGGGAGTCTAGTAGTTCGATTTCCAAATTTGCGCAGAGCCATCCAGGCAATGCGAGTTTTTAGGCAAGGATTTGATTTTCTAGTGGCAGGGTTGCAAGAAAATTTTGAATTTCCCAGGAGAAATTCCCACAGGAAATAGGTGAAACAAATCAATATTTTCGCAGAGCAGATTCTTGACCTTGACACAGTTGTTTTGTAGTAATTTCGCAATATAATAATCAGTGTTAGGTGGAAAATAAATTGCACACACTGAGGGATTTTTCTCATAGGGTTTCTAGTTTCAGTCTTGATGGAAATCTGAAATTTCCAGTTGCAGAGGAAGAACCAGTAGGAAGGACTACATATTCGGGAAGGGGGTGTGAATTTCAGAATGGGTAGCCAAGCAAGAGATGAGGAGATTCCTGTTTATTTTTCCAGTTGTGATTTCTGTAGAAATGACCTCAGTAGTACTTCGTGATCAGGATAGACAAGATGGTGTATCCAGCTACATTATTTGGAAGGCCATAATGTCGTTCCTATTGGATGATTTTGGTCTTAAGATGTACACAGAACGAACCATAGTTGTACCTACATATCCACAATAGTTAGAGAACTACAACAAAGAGATGGCCAAGGCAAAGCAGTTGATCCTTGATGGAGTTCGGGATCATATAGTATCACACTTAGCAGCCAAAGAAATGTGGGATGCTCTCGTAGCACTATATCAAAATCCTTCCAAGAATCGAAAGATGTTCCTGAAGGAGAAGTTGAGAACCACTAGGATGCAGAAGGAAGGAGTTACCCCTACCTTACCAAGATTTAGGATATCCAGAATAAGCTTTCTATCATAAGAGAGATTGGCCCAAAGGCAGATGAACATGTGTGTGTAGCCATCAATGGCTTCATCGAGGAGTGGGCCACTTTCATCCAATGCATCACTGGACAAGATCAAATACCTAGTTGGGATCAATTATGGGCAGGTTTCACGCAAAAGGAGATGCGACTTGCTCCAGTCAAGGGTGGTCTCAATGGAAACAGTAAAGGATCGAAGAGCATGGAGAAGGACGAGAACATAGCCCTTGCATCAAAGGGAAAGGTAAAGAAAGTTCACAGTCTGGGACAAGGCTCACAAGGAGGAGAGAAGAAAAAGAAGGATTTTTTAAAGGTCAAGTGCTTCAAGTGTGGTGAGTTCGGTCACTATAGTACTAAGTGTCCTCTAAGGAAGAAGGACAAGAAGTAGAATCATCAGCGGAAAACAACTTTGGTGTATATTGATAAATTGTCCTCTAGGTTGGAGGAAGATTTCACTTTGTATGTAGCTATACCTCCAAGTGAGAGGTGGGTAGACATTGATCTCTTGACTCTAGAGTTGCACAGAGCTAGGTATAATCTCTTGAGGGTAGCATCAGCAGGTGCTTCCTCATGGATCAATACCTTTTCTATGGGGGCCCACAGTATTCAGTAGAAGATGGATCAGTGTCAAATGGCAGAGTCGGAGCTTGAGGGACATTTGCATTCATATGTTGAGGTGCACAGTGCAGTCAGACTCAGTGGACAGTGTATAGACTAATAGAAGTCACTGACTAAGGGGACGATTGCATTCCATAGATACAATTGATTCATAATTTTGGTTCTCAATTGCAGTGGCAGCATGAGATTAGTTGTAGCACATAACAGAGTTGGTAGGAGTACAAGCTGCACAGCGCAATGTCAACAACAGTTCAGATGCAGGTATGGTTTAGCTACAGAGTGGAAAATGAATAAGAGTTGCGTAATGGTTGGTGGGCAGTGGAATCTAATCACAATTGTCATACATCAACAGGGTGTATGGGAGATGATGTTACGAGATAGTGATAACACCTTCCTCGTTAAGAGGGAGTGTTGATTTTTGTAGCATCAGACGTGTTCTAGTCTCAAATTTTGTGGAGAGGCTAAAACACATGAAATCTCCATAACCCAAAAATAGTTTCTAGAAATTCTACCTAGCCTACATCTTAATTAAATTAATTGATCGATAATTCAAAAATTCCTAAGTCTGACTTAGGGAAATCGATTAATTAATGGGAATTAATTTAGAAAGGTGATAATTCTCTAGAAACTCACATGGATTGACTCGGAGATGGTCTTAGCCATTGATGAGGAATAAATATTTGTCGTTGGTGAGGCAATGAGATATTATAAGAGGATATTGATGGGGTTGGAGATGAACACATGGAAGAGAAGCCAATAGTGTGAGTTCCCTGGTAGATCGAGTTATCCAACTTCAAAGGTTGAGCAGAGGAAGAGAGTTCAAGCCAGAAGGGACGCTAAGGGACAGAGACAATGATTCCAGAGGAGGATTCCAATTTCAAAGAGTCAAAAGAGGAGGTCAAGTTATTTCTCCAGGAGGTTATGCAGGGACTGCGTAGTAGCCTCAACAAAGTAGTTCGATTTCGCTGAGCAGGAGGAGGATTCAGTTACCGAAGGTTAGAATAATTTTCCAGAGGGCCAGAGAATTTATCCCAGAGTAGTAGAAACCAGTCATAAGAATATTTGAGGCAGATTCGGGTAGAGTGTATGTGTGACTCTACAAGGCTTGCACAAATTTTTCTTAGAGGGGTGTGAGTTAGCCAATTCCAATGGGTAGATTAAGCCAGGATTGCTTGTTGAAGAGGATAAACCCTGAGTTGATTTGGCCAGTATTTCTCTCAGATTGGATTACCAGTTTGGCATCCAGATTGTACTCAGAATTTCACTGCTGCATAATAATAAAAACCTCATCTACTACACCAGATTTCCCACATTGGGTTTTTCTGGGGACAATTGTCCAAAAATAATTGTGTCAAATTTTTATTATGTATCCTATCATTTTCTTAGTTTCCATTTTATTTCTACAACGTTTTTATTTGTGAAGAATTGTATTGTTATTAATTCGATATTTTTTCGTAACAAAATAAACTACATAATTTATTAGATAAAAGAATTAATTCTAGCTACTGAAATTTAAGGAAAATTTGACATTTCCACCATCCCAAAATTATCTTCGTTCTGCAATTCTCCCAATTAAGCTTGTTGTTGAAATAAATCTTGAGGCACTTGTATTCATTTACTTCTTCAAGAATGTTTCCTTCAAAGAACATATGTTGGCTTTGTTTCCTCTTATTAGAGAAAATCATTATTTTTGTCTTGTTGGTATTAACTTGCATCCCCACTATTTTACAAAAATGTTGAAGGGAATATAGGTTTGCAATCCATGGACAGATTTAGAAATCAACACAAGGTCATCAACATATAAAATAAGCTTTATCACAAACTCCCCCAATTGAACACCATCCCCACCTTGCAAATTTAGCGACTCTTCCAGTTTATCAATACATAAACCAAAAAGAGTAGGGGATAGAGGGAAACCTTGCTTGACTCCGATGTCACTTCTAAAGCTTTCTAAAATGCATGTTGAAGTTCTAATTTTTTCTTTCACCTCTTCATAAATCCTATGGATAGTGGCTCTATAATGCAAAGGAATTTCAAGCTCTTCCATTCTATGCCATGACTTATCTCTACGGACCGTCAAATGCATTTTTGAAGTCAACAAGGCAGAAAAATACTTCTTCTTTGTGCCCCCAAAAAATTTCGATAATGTGTCTTAGCATGATACCATGATCTAATGTAGAATGTTTCGGCCTAAAACCCGCTTGCCCTTTTACCCTCTTTTCTTTTACTTTTTCATAGAACTTTCCAACATATACTTAGCTCGTATTACCACTGAAGCATTCGCATGCAGATTGTGAACATTCGTGTGAGGGAATTATGTGCTCAGGGGAGTGATTTTTTCCACAACCAACACATAGTCGCATTCCAACAACAATTTCGACAACTATTTCAACCTCTACAAACCAACAATTTCATTGAGTTTTGGTAATTGTTTTTAGCTTTGAACCACAACACCTCAGTATTTTAATGAGACATTTCATGGGAAATTAGGAATTTGAATCTCATTATAGAGACGACGATGTTAATACATATACCAGTTCGTAAAACCTTAATGGAAAACAATTCAAACTTTGGAGAAAAATTTCCTAGATGCTCCCAAGTACCCAATGTCGTACCTATCCATTTAAGAGTGTTTTGTACCCACTTCAAATCTCACAGTAGCAAGGAAATGTTAGGTATTGGCTCCCCAACTCTCCGTAACAATACCCATGTAACTTTGACAAAAGGGAAAGCCCCTCAAATCAAGGAAATCCTAGGTATGGCTCGCCAACTCTCTGAAAATATACCCATGCAACTTTGACAAAAAGGAAAAGGATAAAATTGTGGCCAATGCACTCTCTAAACAACACATGCATTGCTTGTATATGTCATCTTTCCATTCTTTCCAACATGGATAGAATATGCGAGGAAGGAGTGGTATGCTAGCCTCATCCACACAGCAGTTGATACAACTACTTTAGGATCATTCCCACCCTCCTAAATATTAAATTTGAGAAAATGACATTTTAGGTAAAACATTCTTATCTTTTTGTCCCAAGATTTAGTTTCAAGAAACAAATTTTATTTGAGTTGCATGCATCACACCATGCTAGATTGGCTTTTCGAAAACATATCAGAGTCAAATGCTCCATTTGATATGCTCTTATAGGTGATGTCTGTAATTTTTCCTAAGACTGGAACCTACCAATGCAATAAAGGGGAAACTATTGAAAATCTTATTCTACTTTAGCTCCTACCTTTTCCAAATCAGCACTGAAAGGAAATTTCGATGGATTTCATTATAGGGCTTTCCAAATCAGGAGGGAAAGATGTCATCTTTGTTGATTGGCTTACCAAATATGCCCATCTTCTAGATGTTCAGTGAACTTCCAAGGTTAGCCAAAAAATTACAAATGTTTTCCTTTATTTTGCAATTGAATAAATCACGCCTAGAGCAACTCTCAGACGTACATAGTCCTGCCTGGGATTGGACCATGAGACCTGTGCAGACCAAACCTCCCCACATGAATTTTTTCCTTGAATACATTCACAAACATGATGGCTACCCAAAGGTGATTGTGCTTGACGAGGATCTTTAATTTTCTAGTGACTTTTAGAAAGAATTCTTTAAAATCGAAAGCATCAGATTAGCTATAAGCTCAGGCTATCATCAATAAAGAAATGGTCAAACAGAGGTTGTGAACAAGTGCCTTGAAAGCTACTTCTATTGCTTCACTAAGGATAACTAATCGAAATGCATTAAACAAGTACCCTTGGATAAACAATGGTATAAAATTTTGTACCATACATCCTCCAAGAAGAGCCTATTTGAAGCACGTTATCGTTATTCTCCACCGAACTGCAACTCGTAGCCAAAATGTTTAGGATAGCATACAACTTCTCCATGATAATTTTTTTCTTGCACAAAACCAATGTTGTAAACATTAGCATTGGGATAAAATTAGCAAGGGTTAGGAAAACCAATAAATCGTAAAAATCGAGAAAATATCGGTACAAATCAGTAAACATTGGAAAAATTAAGATATACTAATTTTAGATTTAACATGTTCTTTGCTTAGGTCAGATACTTCACTAATCCATTATCCCATTATCAATTCCATTAATCCATTAGCAATCACATTAATCATTATCATATGACACTAACTGATGAAATAAAATCAAACATAAATGTAGAAGACAAGATAGGACAAGAGGACACCATGATTTAGGCTTAAAGCCAAGGAAAAACCCCACAAGGGGGAAACCCCAAATATCTTTTCCTCTTCATAATATTAAATTTGTAGAGAGATATAAATCCATAAGTACAATGATACATTAGTCAAATTCAATAGATTGACTTGCCATATATGATCCTAATCCATTGTCCAAAATTCAAAGTCACGTCTGCATAATTCAACAATGGTCAATGCAGCAGTGAACAACAGTCAAAGTTGCCCTAACCAGTCAGTAGTAAATGGTCAATATCCTAGTCAGATCAACCCAATCTATTCGGTCAAACGAGAAATAAATCCAATCTCTTTAGGCAGTCAAAATGCAATCAATGAAACCTTCAAAGGTATGTTCAAAACTTGGTCAACATTCTGCAGTCAACACAAGTCAAACACAGTAATTTTCCTCGATTATTGTTCCCACAAGTGCGGCTTAGATGGTAGAGTAATAATCCATCAGAATCGCAATCAAACAGATGGTAAAAGTTCCTGGTTATCATTTTTCAACGTTGCTCTGGGTACTGGAAAATTCAGTCGCATAAATTGTAGAAAAATAGCAGAAAATCGCAGGAAATTCGTCCTCCAAAAATTCACACGTGTGGGAGAGAGATAGTTCCCAAATAAAGTCGAATCCATCTTGAGAGGAAAGATAAAATCATGTGTGTGAGGATGCAAAAAGGGAGTGAACTCATCTTGTATTTATACAAGTCAATAAGGGTCAAATGTCATGTCTCTTGGGCTTCATGAGCCTACATGACTATGGGGCCGACCTTGACCAAAACCAACATTGTGGGCTTGACTTCATAAATATATTTTTTCTTGTCATAATTCATCACTCCTTAGGTCAAAATTGGTCCTCTCAAGAAGAGTAATCCAATTCCATCATCATCTCATACAAAGGAGCTATCTATAGTGTTTGGCCTTAGTTGACCATTTTTAACACTCCCTCTCAATAAATGGGAATTACACCTTCCAATACCCATCATCATTTTTCCATCATGCTACTGTCATCATAACGATCATGTTGTTGTCATATCTCTGACATCATAATCATCATGTATTGTGACTGCATGTCATCTAATATTTGTTGGAGATTCGATATCATAGATCAAGAAGAAAAAATCATGTAAGGTGAGCCACAAGACCTTGCCACCTTTGGAAATGACAGAAGCAAATCCTCATGTCCAAGAGTAGAACCCTATCCAAGCTTGATCCCAGATCAAAATCTTGTTGAACATCATGCATCCTAGTCATAAGGAGTATACCATGCATGATGCGTCCATCGATAGTGCTATGGCCCCTAGCCACTTTTCCCAGCTCATTGGCCATATGAGAGGTACTTCCCATGTTTCCCAGACTACATGGGTAGGATGATGTTGGGGCAGCAACAGGGAAATAATAAGTCACATCATGCTCACAACCACACATAGGGAAAGGATAAACAACATCCTACAGTCACATGTCACAACCATCATAGGGAAAGGATAAACCACTTCCTATGCGCATGAAAACACCCGAGAGTAGGGAAAGGGGAAAGGATGAACCACGTCCTTCAGTGATGCCAACCAACAATCATAGGAAGGATCCTACACATGGGGAAAGGAAGAACCATGTCCCACCGACATGTAAACTATCGATCGTAGGGAATGAGCATCATAGATGTGGGGAAAGGATGAACCACGTCCCACTGACATGTCCACATGTGACAACTAAAAGATTCCTATATGCATCTCTCGCTGGAGTATCTGTAAGAGACGATGAACCACTCATCTTGCTCATATTCCATAGGAGAAGGTGAACCACTCATCCCATGTATATATCATCAACTATAGGGGAAGGCAAACCACTCACCCTATGCTATCATATATCATCATGGAGTATCACAGGCAAAGGTGAACCACTCACCTGTCCATAATGTGCCTATAAGGAAAGGTGAACCACTCACCCTATGGTCGCATATAGCTCCAAGAAGTGCCCAAGGCCCCCAGAAGCTCCCAGAGCTCGATATTCAGTCAGGACCCTCATAGTAGCATCTATCCACAACTCCTAGCCTCTCTCTGAAGGAAAATAATCTTGACCTTACCAAGAGGTTATGCAAGGATGACAGTAATTTGCACATCCAAATAGAAATGATAGAGATCGTTTGCTCTCCATTGTACCATATCCAAATAGAGAGGTACCCAATACTTAGAGCTATCGTGGAACATGGATTCTCTGTAAAATTGAATCCCACTTAAGAATATTGCAATATACAATGGTGGTTACCGAAACATGATCAAATGGCTCACTGAAGAGCTTCCTCAACCAACTGGATTTATAATAAGCCATACTTGTTGTTATATACATTCAACCTCTATAGTGCTTCGAAAGAAACCAAATCAAAATATATAGCACAAGATGTGCTCTTTCCATCCATCACACTGCCAACCGAGCCAACATCATAATATCCATGGAATCTTAGATTCCAGCAGTGTAGCTCAGATTATGGATAATAGAATGACAAAGATATCTCAATAAGGAACTATTCAATATATAAGGCTTATCCATAGATCGACTTAGAGTCTTCATAGTGAGGCATATGACTGATAAGGTGTTTATCAAGAACACCGAGGATCCCACAAGATATACATATGTAGACGAGCAACTTATCCATCTCATTAGACCTTTAAGTGTAGGGAATAGTGCATCAAGGCTAGGTCTTCCATATTGACTTTAAAATTCAACTCCCTCATACATCGATAAATGAGAGAGTCATCAATCAGACATCATCAATAGATGCATCTTTAAAATTTAATTAACATGGCTCATCCATAACTCCTCTAAATATATGGAAAGTGATCTTGCCAAAACATAATCATCGAGTCACCTGTAACCTATCCCTTTTCCTGCTATAGACCCTTAGGTCCATGTGCCAAATTCATCAATCATAATCATGCATCCTCTCAAGTAACAAGGATATATCAAGGCATCATTAGATTCATCATAATCATAATCAGTTGCCATGACTTGACTTCATCAATAAACATCGGGCAAGAAGAGTCATCGGGTCATACTGCCAAGGATTCTATAGCTTCATATGAAGCCTTGCTTCACGTGATTATCCAACTTTCAATCAGGAGCTTCTCATGCAAGGGATGAGACTTTCCATGAGGCGACTGCAACAATAGACTTCTAGAAAACTTGCTTCATATCAGAGAGTAAACTCTGAAGAATCATCATTGTCCTTCTTCTACCAGAGTGAAGAAATCCTCCCATGAGATTATACCAAAACAATTGCATTATCCTTCATTACTAGATGACTACAACCAACACATTAAATTGTAACCCAATTGATGATGAGGAGGGGTCCTTTGCATCCATGCATCCATATGCATAAGACCTTCTTTCATAATATCGTGGCTCAACGCATCAAAGTCCCCATTGACCTAATCAAGATGCCAAAATCAGGGTCCTCGTAGTTCCCTCTATTCATCATGCTTACCAAGACATAGGATCTACCATGCACATATATAACATCCCTGGTGAAAATTCCATGTAATAAAGTTAAAAATTAATAATCACGGTTGATGGGACACTTATTCCAAGATGAATGTTGGGAAAAACATCCTAGTGAGTGTTCATTGGTTTGTTATAACTAAGAAAATTAGCGAAGTCTTTGGAGAGGCAAAAAGTATTTTTGGCACATTTATTTATGAAAATAATGGAAAATAGAAGAAAAGGAAGGTGAAAGGTCACAGGTTGCATGTGAGGAGGAAAATGATGGAAAATGAATAAAATAGAGGCCTCATTGATAAAAAGGCTTTTGAGGATCAGTTGGTACCTTTTGTTAGTTCATTTTCGTGCTCTCTCATTATTCTCTCTCTCTCACACACACTCTTGGACACTTGGAGTTTTCTTGGAGCAATTTGGCATTGGATCAAGAAAGACAAAGAAATCAAGACGAATGAAGAAGCAAGCAAGAAAGAGCAGGATCAAGCAGCTACATTGGGATTATTTGCAGGTATTGATTTGCATGTGTGATTTCTTTGCTAGATTTGGAATGCATGGTATGTGGTTCTTTGTTGTCTTGGCATGGGTTTTTCTAGGTGTGGCATTGTTTTCAGCCTAGCTTTGCCATTTCTAGATATCCATGGTGTGGTGGAGTTCTCATGTTTTGGTTAGGTTGGATTGTCAGATTGATTCGAAGCTTAGTGAGGTGGATCTCTGAAATTATATAACACATGGCATAGTAGCCCCTGAACCGCACTGTGGGTTGCGGTAAATCCAGATAATGTGTTCCCTCGGTTTAAGGCCTAGTGATCCAGTGTGGATTGTGGTAAAGCCTAAGAGGTGGTTTCCCTTGATTAGGCCTAGGAATCCTTGTCGGTGAATGACGGGATATACGATAAATCCTAGAGGGTGGTGACTTGGTTTAAGGCTTAGTGATCCCTAATTTGGACTGTGGATTGCGGTAAAGCCTGAGAGAATAGGAGACAGGAAAATTCCTCACGGTGTAGGCTAATAGAATATGGTGGTATCCATGCTTGTATTTTGGCTTAGTGATCGGGTGGAGATCACGATAAAGCCTGTTATGACATGTTTATTGTGTTGGCCTAGTGATCTGAGATGGATTACGATAAAGTCTTGATTATTTTGATGAGGGTGATGTGGTTTACCTTCGATATTCCTTGGTTGGTTCTTTCGATTTGAGTCTCAGATTCATGCTTGGAATATGGCATGGGGGTGATTGGTTGAAGAGAGATTTGGCTCAGCCAATCTATGGTTGGGTGGAACATGGTAGTCCCATCTCCAGTCGGTATTTACATTCATTTCTGATAAGTTCATCTCCTTGGTATTTGATGGGTAAATGCAATGGTTTATATGTGGATTCTATTTTTTATGTATCCATGGTATTTTTTTTGTTATTATGTTGGTTATAAGCATGTATTATGACAGTGATGATGTATGGTTCTACTTATGTTTTTACTTGTAAATGAATGGACAATGTATATATGGTCTAATAGATGATAATGCAGTTAATGATGTAAGGGAGCAATGCTTCGTAGCAATTCTCAGATAAGTATGAGACCCCGTGCTCAAATCTATTGTTTGCACTTGTAGTTTCAATGTTTGTGACATGTTTGACGAAATACCTGTCATGGCTAGTAGGGGTTCAGATGAGTCCTTATTGATATAATTACTTTAGTATCATTGTCCTATTGTTATTAATCATCTCTAAACTTGTCGTGGAGTTCGGGGAAGTGACCTGGGTTATGGGCAATGACCTGGGTTCTGGGTCTGAAAAAGTGTCTCAAATCCCAGGGACGTTGGCACAACACTAGGGAATTTAGTCCCTGTACGCTGGCATGCAGGCCTATGCATGCGTCCAGATCCTCATAGACGCTGGCATGCAGTTCTATGCATGCATCCAAATCCTCTTAGACGCTAGCATGCAGGCTTGTGCCTGCGTCCAGAGGTCAAAGAGCTCAAAAGGTCAGTGGGACCCAAGGGTTGGATGCGTGAGTGGTTAGGTTGGCTCCTGGGGGTGTTATTATTGATGTACAAGGTCTGCATGATGTGTTTCTGTTGGTTCCACTTCCTTAAGGTCACCTAGGAGGTTGAATCTCATCATAGTATCCTCTCCTCGCATGTTTAACTCAGTGGGCCGGTTACTTGGGTAGATGTGGGAGTAGGGTTTTATAGAGTGGTATCGAAGCATGGCTCAACTCTCAAACTGGATGGGCAGTGTGTTGATCATGCAATTATGTTGGTTGCATATGTGTTTAGTGTGCTTTTGTCCTATGTGTGTTTGTTGCACACACATGGTGTTGATAATGGTTATCGTGATATCATCATGGGAAAGTTTTTGGTGTCGTGGTGACATGCGTCATCATGAGTGTATGAACGGTTATGTGTTATTTATGCTTATGTATTGTCCGTGTATGCTTTCTTACATGTTGCTACATGTTGTACACGTAGTGTTTGTTATGCTTGGTTACATATTGGCCATGCTTATGTGTTGTTCATGTATGTGTGTTTGCATGATATTATATGTTGGACATGCATTGGTCGTTCACGCTTGGTTACTTGTTGGTTATGTTTTATTTTTGTATTGTCCATGTACGTTGACATTGTTGATGTTTTCTTGCAAAGAGGTCATGGTATGCGTAGTGATAGGGTTATGCGTTGATGACTAGACTCTAGCTAGAATGGCATTTATGTGTTGATATGCCTATATGTTATATGTTTATATATTGTTATGATTATATCTATACATGTATTACGCTGATTGGTTGATCTTGCAGACGATATATCCTCCCCAAGTTATACTAAGGTACGTTGGTTTATTATGAACTTAGCTGACATATTATGCTTGGCAGGAGAAAAATCAAAATGAGCAAAAAGATGGTAGACTACAAAGACTCTCCCTATGAGTCAGATGAGCAGCATGGTGGAAACTCTTCTGATTTGGTAGACATGTTAAGAATCGTAAATGAAGAAATAAGGAGTAGTAAGGCAGACAATGACAGGATCATACAGGCACAAGAAAAACAAGTTGAGGTAAATGCAATACTTCTTCAAATCTTGTCAGAATTGCAATGGCAAGGGCCACTTCGGATAAGCCATGGACAGGAGGACAAATCTAATGGGGCATATGGCAGTAGGTCTCCTGGAAGACACAAGCCAGATAGAGTTGAAACAATGAGAGATGGCAGGTTTTTGGACACTCCGGATAGGAGGCATGATGAGTACAGGTACTATTCTAGTTCTGGTTCAGATAGACACCATGATCGTCATCACTACCATCCTTACAAGAGGAGTGACAGGGGGTACTTTCCGGATGAGTTTAAGAAAGAAAAGCCACCTACTTTTGATGGAGACTTGAAGAAACCAAAAGATATAGAGGCTTGGATACATAGGATGAACAAGTTCTTTGAGTTGCACGATTACACAAGTAATATGAAGGCTAGAGTAGCTATCTTCAGTTTGAGAGGTGAGGCGGATATATAGTGGGAAGATGTGAAGTAGGTCAAATACATTATAATAGAGGACTTGAGTTGGAATGAGTTCAAGAGGATTTTCAAGAAGAAGTACTTGTCATAAAGGTATTATGAAAGTAAGGGTAAATAATTCTATGAGTTAAAGATGGGATATATGACAGATGAAAAGTACATGACCAAGTTCCTGGAACTATTGAGGTATGTGCCATACCTTAAATATGAGAAGGCTAAAGTTCAACTATTCGTCAGCAGTTTTCCATTAGCATTTAGAGATCGGATTGAGTACGATGAGCCTTGGTCACTTGAGGAAGTTATTTGGAAGTTGAAGCATTGATATGAACAATCAAAACATAAGAATGAATCTCAACAAGGATGGAAAGGGAAAGAAAAAGGTAAAGGTAAATGGCAGCCTAAGAGAGCAAGGTCTCAAAATTTGGAAGAGAAGGAAAATGTGGCACCACAAAAAAAAAAAAAAAAATTAATGCATGTTGATAGGGACATGGATCACAGCAGCAGCATAGAGGTGATGGTACTGGACGGTTGGATTATTGGACATGCATTAAGGAACACCTTAAGAGAGATTTTCCATAGAATCAGGGTGGTAGACCTCAAATATATAGTGCACAGGAGGCACATACTGTTGGGGATGCTGGCCAGAGCATTCCTTGTATTTATGTAGTTGTGGACAACAGGCAAGCATAGCATCAGGCATCTATCATTGAGATGGGTGATAACCTTTGTGATCAAGTTATTTTAATTTTGATTGACCCTGGATATAATTATAGCAATGTTAGTCATGACTTCATGGATAAGTGTGGTTTGAATAAGGAAATACATGCAGAATCTCGATTAGTGCAGTTGGCTACAGGTACAAAGAAAAGAGTTCACCATTGGGTAAGAACTCGTGCATTTGAGTTAAATGGTATTCCTACAACAGCGCACTTGAACGTATTTCCATTGGGTTCATACAATACAATATAAGGTATGGATTGGCTATACCTTCAGAGGACCAAGGTGGATTGCTATAACAAATCCATTGAGTGCTTGGATGACAATGGGGAACTGAGAGTCTTACAGGGTAAGAAGAAAGCAACATCAGTTAGGATGGTGACAGCTATGCAGGCCAAGTGCAGTCACAAGAAAGGGTGTGTTCTATTTGCAGTTCATATCTCTAGTGACAAAGGTAAGGAAGTTGAGGATGCAGATGTTTTGAGCAGGTATCCAATTCTACAGCAGTTTCAGGATGTGTTCCCAGTAGAGGTTTCAAAGTTGCCACCTCACAAGGAGGTAGACTTTTCTATTGAATTGGTACCAGGGGTAGCTCCAGCATCAAAGGCACCTTACAGGATGAGCACCCCTGAGTTGGTATAATTGAAGTTTCAGCTGGAAGAGATGTTGGACAAAGGATACATTAGGCCAAGTGTATCACCATGGGGTGCACCGATATTGTTTGCGAAGAAGAAAGATGGCAATCTTAGACTATGCATTGATTACAAGCAGTTGAACAAAGGACCATCAAGAACAGGTACCCATTACTTAGGATTTATCATTTGTTTGATCAAATGAAGGGCGCCGCATTGTTCTCTAAGATCGACTTGAGATCGGGATATCATCAAGTACACATCAAAGAGGAAGACATCTACAAGACTGCATTCATGACTAGGTATGGGCATTATGAATTTGTTGTAGTTCCATTCGGTTTGACTAATGCCACAGCTAAATTTATGTGTTTATGAACAGTGTGTTGTGTCCTTACTTGGACAAGTTCGTGATTGTATTCATAGATGACATATTGGTGTATTCTAAAAATGAGGAAGAGCATGATGAGCATTTGGCAACAGTGTTGTGTTTGTTGAGAGAGCATCGGTTGTATGCTAAGCTCGGAAAATGCAGCTTCTTTCAGACTAAGGTACATTACTTGGGACATGTTGTGTCCAAGGAGGGCATTGCAGTAGATCCAGAAAATATAAGGGTCATCATGGGATGGATAACTCCTAAAAATGTAGATGAGGTAAGATCATTCATGGGATTGGCAGGTTATTACAGGAGGTTCATCAAGAAATTCTAAAATATTACTCATCTGATTACATCATTGCAGAGGAAATGTACGAAGTT
This sequence comes from Pinus albicaulis, assembly GCA_034641835.2. Taxonomy (NCBI): domain Eukaryota; kingdom Viridiplantae; phylum Streptophyta; class Pinopsida; order Pinales; family Pinaceae; genus Pinus; species Pinus albicaulis. The sequence goes on from CM076573.1 coordinate 611,032,490, forward strand.
TTATTGGACAGAGGAGCGTGAGGCTAGTTTTGAGCAACTAAGCAGTTGTTGACACATGCTCCAGTGTTAAAGATTGCAGATCCACACAAGGAGTTTGTAGTACGTACAGATGCTTGCAACCGAGGACTTGGTGGAGTCATTATGTAGGATGGATAGGTGGTGTTTTATGAGTCGCGGAAGCTAAATGAACACATGATCTTGAGCTAGCAGCGATCATACATGCATTGAATATGTGGAGACACTATCTTCTTGGCAGGAGGTTTGTATTGATGAGTGATCACATTGGGCTGAAGTACTTGTTTGACCAGTTGAATTTGAACGCCAAACATGCTAGATGGTTGGCCACGATCAGTGAGTTTGACTTCGAGATCAAGTACATCAAGGGAAAGGAGAACAGGATTGCATATGCTCTTAGCAGTCGGGTACAGGTAAATCACATAGCAGCGATGAGCTCCTACAGGATAGATTTATAGGATAGATCTTGCAGGAAGGTCGACATGATGGGAGGTATATGGAGATTGTGCACAGGTTGCAGTAGAGTACAGGTACAGGTGCAGGTGCAGGTGCAGGTGTACAAGATTTGGACTACTCTCTCACGATAGATGGATTGGTTAGATTTAGGGATAGGATATACGTGCTAGAGAGCAATAAACTCAAGAAGGTGATCTTGATGGAGTTTCATGTGAAACCATATTCAGGTCACTCAGGCTATCAAAAGACATTAACCGCAGTGAAGAGGTTTTATTATTGGTCGAATCTAAAGAAGGATGCGGCAGAGTTTGTAGCTAGGTGTTTGGACTTTCAAATGGTTAAGGCAGAGTGTAAGCATCCAGGTGGGCTACTACATCCAATTAAAATTCTAGAGTGGAAATGGAAGGTCATTTCTATGGATTTCATCACAGGTTTGCCTAGGAAAACTAAACAACATGATTCCATGGTAGTTGTGGATAGGTTCACAAAGGTTGCACATTTCATTCTAATAAAGACTACATACTCAGCTAGCGATGTGGCACAAGTGTTCATCAGAGATGTGGTCAGATTGCATGGTGTTCCAAAGAAGATCATGTCAAACAAGGATGCAAAGTTCACTTCCAAGTTTTGGAAGGAGTTGTTTGCAGGTTTGGGCAATGATTTAGCCTTCAACACAACTTATCATCCGCAAAGAGATGGATAGACTAAGAGGGTCAACAGGATATTTGAGGATATGTTGAGGATGCATCAGCAGTGAAAGTGGGAAGAGTATCTTCCACTGGAAGAGTTCACCTACAACAACGGGTATCAGGAATCATTGAGGATGATTCCATTTGAGGAAATGTATGGGTGGAGTTGCAACACTCCCATTAGTTGGAGTGATCCGGTTAACCAGATATTGATTGGACCAGAAATGTTGGCAGAAGTGGAACAAGAAATGCAGGTGATCAAGAGGAATTTGAAGGCAACACAGGATACACAGAAGAGCTATGCATATTGAGAGAGGTTGCATAAGGAGTTTCAGGTTGGGGAACAGGTGTATTTGTGTATCAATACCAAGAAGAGCTCCTTGTGGATTGGATCAAGTGCCAAGTTGGCACCAAGGTTTTGTGGACCCCTCAGGATTATTGAGAGGATCGAACCAGTGGCCTATCAACTTGCAGTGCCTCTGATAGTGAAAGTCCATGATGTTTTTCATATATCATTGCTTAAAAAGTATGTTAAAAATGTTGATCATGTCATTGATTGGTTTGTATTGCAGACGGAACTAGATGGATAATTCCAATTGGAGCCTCAGTGTATATTGCAGAAAAAGCATGTAATTGATTGGTTTGTATTGCAAGCAGAACCAGATGGAGAATTCCAACCGAAGCCTCAAGTGTATATTGCAAAAAAAGGTGCTCATGCTCCGGAACCGAGCAATAGAGCAAGTTAAAGTGCAATGGAAGCACTTTGGGCCCAATGAAGCTACATGGGAGATGGCGGACCATATGCGGACTATGTATCCTTCCTTGTTTGTCAGTTGAGGCAAAGTAGTTTTGGTGTGATGTCGGTATATGTTTGGCATATGTGTTGGTGATGTTTTGATATATGTTTTGATGTGGTGTTTTGATATATGTACATATGTATATGAATGTAAATACCGCCATGAGCTATGTTATAAAGCTCCAATAAGTGGTATGGGTGTCATGTCATTATAGTTTTCGTTTTGTTATGTTGTCATGATGGTTTGTTTTTCAGTGGGGTGATCATTGTAAATACTGCATCAAGTTATGTTATAAAGCTCCATGGGCAGTATGTTTGCTTTTCAGCTGTTTTGTTGAGGCAATTGTGGTTGAACACCAAGGATGGTGTCCCCCAAGGGGGAGGGTTTTGTAACAGCCCTGGTGAAAATTCCATGTAATAAAGTTGAAAATAATAACCACGATTGATGGGACACTTATTCCAAGTTGAATGTTGGGCAAAACATCCTACTAGGTGTTCATCGATTTATTATGGCTAAGGAAATTGGCAAAGACAAAGGAAAAGGCTTTGGAGAGGCAAAGAGTATTTTTGGTACATTTATTTATGAAAATAATAGAAATTTTGAGAAAATGAAGTTGAAAGGTCACACGTTGCATGTGAGGAGGAAAATGAAGGAAAATAAAGGAAAATGAAGAAAATAGAAGCCTCGTTGATAAAAAAAACTTTTGAGGATCAGTTGGTACCTTTTGTCAGTTCATTTTGGAACTCTTTCATTATTCTCTCTCTCTCTCTTGGACACTTCGAGTTTTCTTGGAGAACTTTGGAATTGGATCAAGAAAGACAAAGAAAGCAAGAAGAAGGAAGAGCAGGATCAAGCAACTACAATGGGATTCTTTGCAAGTATTGATTTGCATGTGTGATTTCCTTGCTGGTATTGCATGTGGTTCTTTGTTGTCTTGGCATGGGTTTTTCTAGGTGTGACAGTGTTTTCATCCAAGCCTTTCCATTTCCAGATAACCATGGTGTGGTGGAGTTCTCATATTTTGGTTGAGCTGGATTGCCAGATAGATTCGAAGTTGAGTGAGGTGGATCTCCAAAATGATATAACACATGGCCTAGTAACCCCTGAACCGAATTGTGGGTTGCGATAAAGTCGGATAGTGTGTTGCCTTGGTTTAAGGCCTAATGATGCGGTGTGGATTGTTGTAAATCCTGAGAGGTGGTTGCCCTTGATTAGGCCTAGAAATATTTGTTGGTGAATGGTGAGATATACGGTAAAGCCTAGAGGGTGGTATCTTGGTTTAAGGCCTAGTGATCCTTGATTTGGACTGTGGATTGTGGTAAACCCTGAAATACTAGGAGACGGGACAATTCCTCACGGTGTAGGCTAAGAGAATCCGGTGGTATCCATGCTTGTGTTTTTGCCTAGTGATCAGGTGGAGATCACAGTGAAGCCTGTTATGACATGTTTATTGTGTTGGTCTAATGATCCGAGATGGATTACAGTAAAGTACGATTTTTTTTTATGAGGGTGAGGTGGTTTAGCCTTGGGATTCCCAGGTTGGTTCTTTCGGTTTGAGTCCCACATTCATGCTTGGAATATGGCACAAGAGCGATTAGCTGAAGAGAGATTTGGCTTAGCCAATCTATGGTCGGATGGAACGTGGTAGTCCCATCTCCAATTGGTTTTTACATACATTAATGAGAAGTTCATCTCCTTGGTATTTGATGGGAAAATGCATTGGTTTATATGTAGATTCTATTGTTGATGTATCCATGGTATTTCTATTGTTATTGTGTTGATTATAAGCATGTATTATTACAGTGATGATGTATGGCTCTCCTAGTGTTTTTCCTTGTAAATGAATAAGCAATGTATCTATGGTCTAATAGACGATAATGCAGCTAATGTTATAAGAGAGAAATGCTTCTTAGTGATTCACAGATAAGTATGAGACCCTTAGGCTCATATCTGTTGTTTACACCTGTAGTTTCAATGTTTATGGCATGTTTGATTAAATATTTGTCATGGCTAGTAGGGGTCCAGATAAGTCCTTATTGATATAATTTCTTTAGTATCATTGTCTTGTTGTTATTAATCATCTCTGAATTTGTCATCAATTTCTCGGTGGTGACCTGGGTTATGGGCCTGAAAAAGTGGCTCAAGTCCCAGGGACATTGGCACAACACTGGGGAATTTAGTCCCTGGACGCTGGCATGTAGGCCTATGCATGCGTCTAGAGCCTCTTGGACGTTGGCATGCAGGCTTGTGACTGCATCTAGAGGTCAGTAGGACCTAGAGGCAGGATGCCTGAGTGGTTGGGTTGGCTCCTAGGGGTGTTATTGTTGATGTACAAGGTTTGTATGATGTGTTTTCATCGGTTCCACTTCCTTAAGGTCACCTAGGAGGTTGAATCTCATCATAGTATCCTCTCGTCGCATGTTTACCCCGGTTGGTCGGTTACTTGGGTAGATGTGGGAGGAGGGTGCTACAACATCCTTCTTCCAATGCTATCTTCATGAGGCACCTTGAGAGATACCATACCTCTAATTTTACATTCATACAGGCTGCTACATGGGTCTGCTCCAAAGTGCCTTGCACTTCTTCTATCCGCCAGACTTTCAAGGGCACTATCACCCTTATCCAAAGGTGCCAACATAAAGGAGCTAGATACTTTTCTTGGTTGAACTTCCTTTGCTTCTGCTACTAGACAAAATTAGGATCACATGGAGGGCTACCAGTAAACCTTATCAACAAAATCACATTAGTTTCTAGATAATGACATTATGGAGGACTTTTACTATTCTTCAAAAATCATTTTCAAATTGATGTCTAAAGGGACTGTCCCTTGTCATAATTGCATCCTTTATTTTCATTGGCTTCAGATGCACCTTTTATGAAGGCTTCAAAAACATGAATATATATTCCTTATTGATTTGCAAGTCGACTTCAATGGAACAAGCTATGTGCTTGTAACAGTGATAAGGACTAGGCCTCTTCTTCAATACACAAAATAGGGTTCCTTGATTTTACTAATATGGATGACGTAGGATGCCCACTGATTGTCTTTTCAAGGCTACAATTCATACCTTGCAAATATATGCATACAAGATCTTAGCTTCTTTAATTTATGGAGGGCCTTAGAACTGTCCTTTAAAATATTCTCAACTTCCTTATAAACATGTGGAATGAGAAGTGCACCAACTTTCTTCTTTCATAGCCCGGAGATCAAGAAATCACAGCCCCAGTGACCTATACTGATCAGCGAAATTTACAAAGCCTAATAGTATATAGCAGTGCTTTATGTGAAATAGGCTTATCGGCCTTATTACAAGCATAAGGAATAAGTAGGCATCTTCTGAGATAAAACAAGCAGCATAACCAAAACTTTTTATCTTCAATAACTCAGAGAACAATGAGGCATGAATAGGTCGGATTCATTGTCTGAATCGAAGAGAGGGGGAGAGAATATAAGGCAGATTTCACTGAGCCATAGCATTTTTACCTCCATACCACAAGATCGCAAAACAAAGTAATCCAATGTTGGCTTCATGAAATGATCTTTGACATATTCTTATGTTCTTGCACTTTTCTTGGCCTCTTAGAAGAATAAAGTTATCACTGAGACTTTTCCAAAAGCATACTTATGCCCAGAATGTAAAAGAGAGATAACCACATTGCATATCAAACCTTTTAGTGCTTCTTCTGTTCAGAACAATAGGAACACTTGGCTCCCTCTTAATGGTTCAAAGAACTAGGCCAACACCTCGATTCTTAATTGCTTCATAGGACTCTTTAATTCATTGATCAAATCCAAATAAATATATGTATCTTTAGAGTCATAATTAACACAACATACCTTGATTGTATCCCTTCCATTAGACTTTCATTGATTTGATCCTCAACAAATTTGCTTGCTGGACATCCTTGTTCACAATACTTGAATTTATGTGAGCAAAAGTGACTGGATGGAAGGATTGTTAGCTTCATAATTATGATTCAGAGGTGGCTAAGGGATCATATCTTCAAACATGTTGTTGGTTGTTTTAACAAAGGAGAAGATTGGACTCAGATCAACAAATTCTTAAAAGAAAACTCTTCATAGACTTATTATCATGATAGGTAACTTAGCTGCTGAAGCAGGACTTTAGCATCTTTAGATTTGATTAATGGCCTTCATGAACTATTTATCCCAACTCTTGCATATACCTAGACTTGCATTGTTTTTCAAGACCTCTCATGATTTATAGGGCTCGCAACAAGATACTTCAAATGCATTAACAACCCACTGCTTTATCTCTTGTGATTTCATTCCTCCTCTTGCTTTGGGCTTGACCTCACCAAGCTCTTATACCATGTTAATTTTAGAGTTAACATGTTCTTTACTTAGGTCAGATACTTCATTAATCCATTAGCCCATTATTAATTCCATTAATCCATTAGCAATCACATTAATCATTATTATATGATAGTAATTGATGAAAGAACATCAAACATAAATGCAGAAGACAAGCCAAGACAAGAGTACACCATGATTTAGGCTTAAAGTCAAGGCAAAACCCCACAAGGGGGAAAACCCACAAATCTTTTCTTCTTGATAAATATCAAATGTTCCAAGAGAGAGAGAAATCCATAAGTACAATGAGACATTAGTCAAAGTCAATAGATTGACATGCCATAGATGATCCCAATCCACTGTCCAAAATTCAAGGCACGTCTACAAAAGTCAACAATAGTCAAAGCTTCCCTAACCGGTCAGCAGTCAATGGTCAACATCCCATTCAAATCGGCCCAATATATTTGGTCAAAGGAGAAAGAAATTCACTCTCTAGGCAGTCAAAATGCAGTCAACACAGCCTTCAAAATTCTGGTCAAAACTCGATCAACAGTCTACGATCAAACATGCCTCAGACCTGCAGTCAATGCAAGTCAAACACCTCGGTTTGCCTCGGTTCCTATGCCCACAAGTGCGGCCTAGCTGGCAGAGTAATAATCCATCAAAATCGCAGTCAAACAATTGGTCAACGCTGCTTTGTGTACTGGAAAAGTTAGCCGCAGAAAATCGTAGGAAATTCGTCCTCCAAAAATTCACACATGTGGGAGAGAGATAGTTGCCCAAAGAAAGTTGAATCCATCATGAGAGGAACGAGAAAATCATGTGTGTGATGATGCCAAAGTGGAGTGAACTCATCAATGTGGATCAAAGGTCATGCCTCTTGGGCTTCATGAGCCTACATGACTATGGGGCCAACCTTGACCAAAACCAACATTGTGGGCTTGACTTCTAAATACATTTTTAGTTGTCATAATGCCTTAGGTCAAAATTGGTCCTCTCGAGAAGAGAAATCCAATGCCATCATCATCTCATACAAAGGTGTTGTCTATAACAGAATTTGACGTTAGTTGACTATTTTTAACAAGATACCACCAAAATATTGGTTAAAATCAGCAAACATCAGCTAGCCCAAAAAATTGTGATTTTGTGATTTTTTCACGATAAAATCAGGATGTTTGCAACACTGCACAAAACTAAATGGTGTAATAAGCTTATAACAATAATTCAAAATGACAATTTACAATTGGTGACTGGGTTTACCTTCACATTTAGCCTTACAAACAATTGTCTATAAAGAAAAAGCATAGCCAAAAGTTCTCACAAAATTCTACAAAAATGGGGAGACCACATATGCCGTAGAGTTATCTATATCTTCACGCATTCACAAAATCTCCATGTCTCTTGCCTACAAAAGCTTATTGGGCAGAACCTTCCAATGCAAACAACATTCTCAGAGTTAGATGGAGAAAGAAAATTCATTTTGGAAATAGAATCAATTATCGACACACACAGCCAACATCTATGTCACAAGACCATCACTATATTTCGGGTGATGTCACATGTAAATCAAGGAAATTACACGATTTCAATTAGCAATATCCAAGATTACCAAAATTTTCAGGTCAAAGCTTTTTCCCAGGGAAACATGTTATGTACATACCTGCATTATAACTCTCTTTTTATCTACGTTTCTCTCTTTTACCATAATATGAGCGACACTAATTGTCCCACGTCCACTGAGTTAGTTTTCTTTCTTTACTTTACTCTTTAACTAAAAAATCATATGTATGGAGCGGTTATGCTGATATATGTGAACTCATAAAGGTTACCCTTCAAAAAGTACTGGAAATTTCCCCCTTGAAGTGGCCAGTGATATGATATCTTCTTCTTTTATGTTATTAGTGGTTATTTCTTGGTAGTGTAACAGCTTGTTATTTGTTGATATAGATGTTAATAGCATTATTTATATTCTTATCATCAATTTTCTGTAGAACATCCTTCCAAGCTCAGTGTCCCATCCATGCTCAAAAGTAAATTTGCATGCATTCCTTTTTATGCCACTGGACAATGAAAGTCCTTGATGCAAGGGAAAATTGAAAAATGCAGACTTATATTCACCAGTCATACAAGAAGTCTGATAATCTTATGACCTTCATAAAGCCTAGAAGTCACTAGTTATAAATTAGAAATATATCTCCATGTCATATTCAATCCTAGCGCTATGGCATTCACAGGAGAACTCAAATGAAAGGAAAATGGAGTCTACTTAAACAATGACATATAGTGCATCAGTTCACAGATGCTACTAAATATTACAAATTCAAGCATCTAACGATTGGTTCTAAGCCTACAAATTACACCCTAGTCTCTAAAAGGTTTCCTTGATTTTGCCATTGTGAAAATATCCAAGGAACATGACATTTTAACATCACAAGATTAGCCATTTCAAAATTTAGCAAATGCAATCCCTATCGAAACTGCAGGACCATTGCTATAACAGTTGATGATCATTGTCTGCCTTGGACATGTTGGGTGCGAATCACCATCCTTAAACTCTCTAGGAAATATCTCGATGAATGAAAATCTTCATATTGTGCAGCCACAAACCACCACTCTGACATTAGTGATCATTCATAATCTGTCACGACTTCTACATCTCAAAATTGAACAAAATTCATACAAGTCTACATGAATGCTGCCTCTAGAAATTTTGAGATCAACTTCTTCTATTACAAATGGACTGGATGTGGAACAAAAGAAATAAAGTCATCTGAACATGCCACTTCAATTCCCAGTATTGTGACATATTTTTCTATCATTATGAGCATCTGTCAGAACTCTGTACAAAATCTTGAGTTTCTTCTGATGAGTCTGACAGTGGAATTGCTGAACTAGACTGTTCTGTGGAATTCTCATTTTCCAGTAGATGACCAGAAGTGACAACCTGCTGATCATTGGATAATGTCTCATCTCCTTGTTCTTTAGATGATTTTCCATATAAGGCAATGTGTCTATAATATATTTCAAGCTCTTTTTCTGATATTGCAATGAAGCGTCTCACTGAATCAAGAGACTGTACGAACTTTGATTTCTTCAAAGCCTGCAAAATATCGAAGTAACATTATATTTATGGACGACACGAATGTAACAACATAAAAATGGAAATACAGTCATAACCTCAATAATGCCCAAAAGAAGTGAGAAGAATTCCAAGTTTAAGAGCAGTCTCAAGACAGAATTTGAATATACAAAATAAAATCTCAAAGTAAACCATTTCTGTCATAAAGTGGCATGATTAAAAAGAGTCAGTGACGACTTCGACTTGTTTTCATCTAATACAAGGAACATGAACAGTGAAAAGAATACCACAAACCTATAATAGATAAAGAAATGTTATCAATCACTATCACCTATAAAAGGCAGTTTTTAATGAACTATATTGGAGACATTTAAACTTTAAAGGAAATACTTAGAATAATGTGAAATATATGCAGTAGGGTCAGAGTTAGGATAGGTATTGAAGCAATAATTAATGATGTAAAATATGAGTAGTAGGGTCGGAGCTAGGATAGGTATGTATGCAAAAATTAAGCATGTAAAATATGTGCAATTGGGTCCATTACACTTCAGATTGTATGAGGTTCCCAATTGTGAAGTTCGTCACATTGATGAAGTTTGCTGCCAGATCCTTGAAGTTTTTGATTGACATGGAGAGATAAGCCTTCATGGAGCCTCTTTTCTTCTTGGAATTTGATAATTTGATGGGGATATCTTGGGAAAGGACTCACTCTTCTTTGGTGGATGGTCATGGTTGTGAATGCTACTTTCATGCTTTTGGATCACTCTCTTAACATATGGATGTTTGCTATTTCATTTAATATTTTCTTCTTGGAGCATCTTAGTGACTTTGAATGATGATGTTGGCTTGTCACTAGGAGGAGCCAGTGGTCTACATGGTCCTCATGTTTTGGATGTGTGATGGGGGCATACTTGATGATCGGAAGGAGTTGGGACTTTCTTATGTCTCCTCCTCATATGGTGTTGATGCAATGGGTGATGCATGTTTCCTTGGTGGGATTCTCCTAGGTAATACATGTTAAATTTACATAACCATGGTGTTCTATACTTGATGCACTTTTACTTCAATCTTTCTTAGGCCCAATACAAAATAGCAATCACATAAACTTGAAAGTAAAACGCTGATAGAACACAATAATAGATCAATAGAAGACAAGCCAAATATAGATCAGATTTACAATTCCTTTTGCCCAGTAAAGATATGAGATATTGTGGCGTTAGGGCGGTCAGCAGGATGCTTCAACCAGCAGAGTCTTTCTCGGTCAGCCAGCACTTTCATGTGTCACACCCACAGTCCTCAAAGACAGCTCACCACAAGTCAACGCAAGTCAAACCAGGACAGTGCAGAAAAGTCAACGCAGGCAGCTTCAAAAAAATCAACGCAGCAAACTAGGGCTTTGGTCAAAACAACCCGGAATTCCTCAATTTTAGTGCCCAGCTATACAGCCTCCTAAAATCGAAATTTCTGCAGAAGATTGAGGTCAAACGACCAAGGGTTGACCATGGTCAATGTTGGTCAATGTTGCAGCAGAAAAGACCTAAACAGATCAGCGTAGAAAGCGGAAATGTTAAATTTGGACAACTAGGTCCAAACTCCATGTTGTGATGCTCAGATTAAGTGGCTAATATTTTTGTTGGATTCCTCTTTCGGAGAGGTGTAAAATCCATATAAAATATATCTTAATTCGATGAGCAGAACATTTATTTTGAATTTATTATTTATAATAAATTATATGTGCAGGTCGGCCTTAAGGTTTTACACCCCCAGCAGATGTGTCACACACCCCAATGATGGATATAAATACAGGCAAAGTTGGAGAGCATTTCACAACAACTCAACACACATCTTCTTCTCTCATCTGATTTAGTACGAGCTCCTTGGAGGACAATTCCAGCCCACACATGCTCAGATTAAGTGGCTAATATTTTTGTTGGATTCCTCTTTCGGAGAGGTGTAAAATCCATATAAAATATATCTTAATTCGATGAGCAGAACATTTATTTTGAATTTATTATTTATAATAAATTATATGTGCAGGTCGGCCTTAAGGTTTTACACCCCCAGCAGATGTGTCACACACCCCAATGATGGATATAAATACAGGCAAAGTTGGAGAGCATTTCACAACAACTCAACACACATCATCTTCTCTCATCTGATTTATACGAGCTCCTTGGAGGATAAGTTCAGCCCACACGTGTGAAGAAGAAGGACGAATCTGTACGGCCAAGAGGAAGGACGAATTTCTGCAGCTAGGGTTTTGAAGGAAGTTCGACCAGCGTTGACTTTGGTCAACACATGGTCCAAAAGGGCTGAATTTTGTTGGAGAATTCGATTTTGAGAGGCCGTACACATTGGCACAGAAATCGAGGTCAAAAGGTTGACCGAACTGTTGCTGCATTGACTTTTAGCTTGCTGCCCTGCGTTGACTTTTCTGGACAATGTTGACTTTTTTGGAGTTGACTTGGGTTGACTCGGTAGCTGATTGGAGGATTGTTGTGACACATTCTGGGTTGGCTGATCAAGGAGACTTTGCTGGTTGAAGCATCCTGTTGACCGCCGTAACGCACCATCACATTTTTTCTGTTTCTGGTTTGTCTTTTATAAGATCCACTTATATGTTCTATCAGCATTTTACTTAACTATTTGTGTGATTGCTGTAAGAAAAGTAAAGTTGCTTCAAGCATAGAACATCTACAAAAATTTACATGGTATCAGAGGTGAGGTGAAGACAAGCTCTATCTTTAGCAATCACCATCTGAGAAAATGGGTTCCACAAGTTTTGAATTCAAGGAGAATGACAAGCTGACTGGAAGGGATGACTTCCATGCCTGGAAGATGATATTAGATCTCAAATTGGAAGACCATGATCTCTTGGATCATGTGCTGGGTAAGATTCAAAAACCTCCATCCAATGCTACCGCTGCTGTTAGAAACAAGTATAAGAAGGGAGAGATCAAAGCAAAGCTGATGATCAGGGAATCCATACATAAGAGCCTGGTTGCCTATATATCTGAACTAGGCACATCCAAGGAGATGAATGAAAAATTGATCCTTATGTTCAAGGTAAACAATGTGAACCAAGTGCTATTCCTCAAGAACAAGTTGAAGAATATGAAGAAGGGCCGGGATGAGTCTGTTCAAACTTACTTTCTGAAATTGACCGAAACAAGGAACAATCTGCTAGCTATTGGGGAGACAATAACTGATCGTGAGATGGTTCTCACCGCACTTGGAGGACTCCCATATGAATGGCAAGTATTCACTACTACCATTCTCAATAACAATACCATTCCTAACTTTGACGAGCTTTTGTCTAGATGTATGCAAGAAGAAACAAGAATGAAGGAATTCGAAAATGACAGAAATGCTGCCTATGGTGCTCATTCTCGAAAGAAGAACTCTGGTGGTCCTAAGGACAAAGGAAGAACAAGGACTCAAGAAAAGAAGGGTAAGTGTTTCACTTGCCATAGGCCTGGTCACTATGCCAGAGAATGTCCCTTCAAGAAGGATTCTCCCGATAGTGATGATAACAACAACAACCGGAGGAATGGGAATCGAAGAAACGACAGATCTAAAGGAAAAAGGAAGCTCCCTCTGGTGGAAACAATCAACCTTCTAAAAGGTCTAGAAACTCCAGGTATGAGGAGTCTAATGCTGTTGATAAAAGAAATGAGTATATTCTTGTATCTGCTCTCTCTGCTACATCTCCGCCCGACACTATGGATGTCTGGCTGATAGATAGTGGTGCCTCAAGACACCTCACTGGATTCAAGGAAGCACTCTCTGACATTGTTGAGAGGGATACTAATCTAGAAATTATCCTTGGAGATAATGCCACATACCCCGTGAAAGGGACAGGGACTGTGACCCTCCACTTGTCTCAAGGACAAGTCCTACATTTACAAGATGTACTCTATGTACCAAAATTGAAGAAGAACCTTGTGTCTATATCAGCCATGGAAGACAAAGGGTTCAATGTAACATTCATTGATGGAAAGGTGTTCATGTGGAAGAAGAGCTTCAAGGAAGCTATCTCGATTGGGTTTAGAGTTGGCACACTCTACCAGGTTGGAGGAAGTCCGCTGGGAGCAATGACATGTGATACTATCCGACAAACCGAACCATGGCACCGAAGGTTTGGACACCTTCATTACAAGGCCCTTCCCGAAGCAAGGAAGGTGGTGACAGGGATGCCCGACTTTGGAAATAATCATGAAGGTGTATGTAAGGGTTGTGCCGAAGGAAAGCATACAACGGGACCTTTCCCCTCAAGTGCCACAAAGACATCTGATATTTTGCAACTAGTCCATTCTGATCTATCTGGTATGCTGCCCATGAGATCCTTGGGAGGATGTTCTTACTACATGACATTCACTAATGACTTCTCCCGCAAAACCTGGATATACTTCTTGAAGAGAAGGATGAGAGCTCATGTGGTTAAAATTACCTTCAAAAACCTTAGGTGGAAAACTGTGTGAGAAAGAGAAAGTCAGGTTACGAGGTCAGAAATGATAGCCTTTGGAATATGAGTCAAATGAGTTCAAGGCACATAAGAAAAGGCGCGTGGGAGACTACTACCACGCCTCCCGAGAATAGTTCTTGAGCATGAATAGAGACTATGTGGAAGTAGTACTTATGTATGTGACAGGAGTCTACCAAGTTTCATGGGGAGAAGCTTTCAAATAATATTCAAAACCGATGCCCTCATTCCGCTCTGGACTCCAAAACTCCCGAAGAGGTTTTCTCTGGTAAGAAACCTGATGTCTCACATTTTAGAATTTTTGGATGTCCTGTTTATTTTCATGTGTCGAAAGAAAAGAGAAGCAAGCTGGATGCTTCTGGGAAGAAAGGAATGTTTGTGGGCTACAGTGAGACTTCTAAGGCCTATAGAGTCTATGTACCTGGTCAAGGGGAAGTGGAGATATGCCATGATGTCACTTTTGACGAAGATGCTTCCCTGAAGAAAGTAGTAGATCTTCCAAGATCTGAAGAAAATCATGAAGAAAGGCCTGGAAATCAAGAAGAACCACAGGATGAGACAATGCCTGATATTGAAGGACCAATGGACCCTATTTGTAATATTCCCAATTAGCTTTGCTAATTGGAATATTTCATTTTTGCTTTATTTTGCCGCTTTAGCTAGAAATAATAAATAAAGTGAGAAATAAGAGGGGTCACCTCACTTTAGTCACCTCACTTTATAAATAAAGTGTTCTTTTCCTAATTGATTGACGTTATAACTTAGACAGGGGGCTTTGGGGGTCCACATGAGTATGATGGGGAGGCATCAGGCTGACCCAAGGTTAACTGCGCAGGTCAAAGGAGAGTAAGGACGCAGTTAAGTTTTGGAGGGAGTTTGGCATTATAAAAGGAGGGGTTCTCACCTCATTTGGACATGCATGATTTTATATTGATATTGAGAGCTAGACTTCTGTCTGCTTCAGCACGCCGGTTGTTTAGTCGGTCTGCAGCACTGTTTAGTGCAACCGAGTGTCTTCGGTCGGAGATCTCACCCTTAGCCTCGGGGGACTTCGAGTGCCTGCCCTGGTAAGGTTATTTCTGGTTTCACCCTTAGCTTCGGGGGACTTCGAGTGCCCGCCCTAGTAAGGTTATTTTCTGAGTAGCACCCTTCAGTTTCAGTGGGACTTGGTAGCATCTTCAGCAGGAGAATTGGAGAGGAAGAAGCCTCTTGTGGCTGCGCAGATCTGAGAAGAAGAGGACGTTGTTCCAGGAGGAAGAGGACGCTGATCAGCCTTGGAGAGTGAGGACGCTGTTCCAGGGAGGACGCAGTCCAGATCTGAGCAGGGAAAACGCGGTACCAGGAGGAGGAAGGACGCAGATCAGTCTGGGAGTGAGGACGCTGTTCCAGCAGGAAGAGGAGGACGCAGATCTGACGGCACATTGATAGATCCAGCTTTGGAGATTGTAGATCTGAGCAGATATTTGCAGATCTGGTTCTGTAGGTGACAGCGGATGCGGGGAGATAACATTAGATCAGACTTGGGAGATTACGGATGCAGAATGATGGCGGATCCGGCCTAGATCGAAGAGATAACATCGAGATCCGGCCTTGCGGGTTGCGAGATCTGAAGAGATATTGTCGAGATCTAGCATAGATGCGAGTAGATCGATATAGGAGAACGCGAGATCACGGAGGGACGGGGCCGCCGATGCAACGGATTGTAGGCTTCGGATCCGGCGGATGCGAGCATATGGGGCCCGTCCATGCGGGAGGTGGCGGCTGATGAGCGGGGTCATGTGAGCGAGGGCTTGGCCGGCGTTTGGCCTTGAGGAGCTGAGCTTTCATCTGGTGGGTTTTGTGATCCAGCACTACATCTGTCTCAGCGCTGTCACTAGCAGAGACAGCGTTTTCCATTGGTGAGGGTTTGGAGTATTGATATCATCTATCTTTCAGTCTTCAGCTCATAGTTCCAGCGCAGTCCAGCTTCAGTCTTCAGAGCAGCTAGGACGCTGTCCTTGTAGCAGCCATTATTTGTCTGAGAGGGTCTCCACTTGCCTAGGGCAAGGATAGGTGCACTCATTCTGATTTTCTTGTACTCCTCTCTATGTACTTTCAGATTAATAAAATGGCTCAGTTTTCTGGCATTCTATGTGTATTGGTTCCATGATCTGGTTCAGCATTGTGTTTTTTATATCTGTCTGGCATATTTCTGTGTATTACTGGTTGTTTCCCTTTGGGGATATTACAGTGGTATCAGAGCATAATTCTGGCTCAGCCTGTGGTCTATGACATCAGAAGAGATATCATACAGAGCAATAGCAGTTGCAATACCAGAAACGCAGTTGGAAAAAGGGCCAAAATAAAAAAGGTCAAATTTTGAAGTTTGGAATTAGGAAAAACGTTTTCTGGGTTTTTCTGGGTTTTGGACAAGGATCACCTTCCCAAATTCCTGGAATCTTCTGAGTAGTTTTCAACATAGATGAAAAAATCGCGATATTATCGCGATAATTTGAAATTATCGCGATAATTTCAACCAAACGATAATATCGGCGATAATTTGAACGATAATTTGAAATTATCGTTAGCGCGATATTATCGCGATAATTACGAAAAAATCGCGATTATTTCAGTAAAAATCGTGGGCCCATCAAATAGCAACCCTATAAGTTCAAAAATCGATTTTTTTTTTTGTCATTTTTGCAGCCCTCTCATTTTCTTGACACACCCTGTTGGCAGTTCATGGTAATGTTAAATTCTTAAAGTAAAAGTGATATTTCCTTTATTTTTCATCCTTTTACTTAAATTTTTAACATTACCATGAAATGACTCAGGATGTTTAAGAGTGGTTTCGACCTCATTGGATTTCATATGGAGAAACTAGAATTTTAGATTTCACTCAAAATTCAGCAGACTTAATGGTTTTCAGGGTTTCATGGTTTGGGGATTTGCATTGTTTCCATTTGATTCTATTATGTGTAAAGGTATGAGATTGGCATTTGATCAAGAGTATGAAGTCCTTTAAGAACCTTGATGTTGGTGGCATTGATTGTTGAACTTTGTTGATGTTGGTGGTATTGATTGTTGAACTCCCCTACTGTGGCCTTAACAAGAATGTACCCTTCACTCAAAGGAAAACAGCTGGTTAGGCATGTTAATCTTTTTCTACCGCATTTTAAGGTTGAGCAATCCAAGTCTGAAGACTTTGAGCTAGATGATGTTTATGTATCTCTTGTTGATGATCCCATTTCTAGTAGCGATGAATCAATGATGAGTTTCATGAGGAGGAGGAGAAGGAGCAACAATAGGCGGAGGAGGAGCAACAATAGGAGGAGGAGGTGACACCACCTACCCCTGCTATCGGTAGAGGACGTGGTCTACCTCCTTTAGCTCCTAGTGCTTCATGATCTGGAGCACAACAGAGTCCATTGCCAGCCCCGCCAACTTCTTCGTCTAGAGGGAAAGCTGTTACATTTTCTCGCAAGAGGGGCAAAGGAAATCAGTAGTATAGGTTATTTGGTGCATTCCTATGTATATAACATTATGACTCATGATATGAGATACATTATTATATTTTTTGTTGATATTTTGAGGTTGAGTTGAGACTCAGGACTTAGTATTCAGGACAGGATTCAGTTTTATGTGTGAAGTAGCACTAGACATTATATTACACATCTTATATATTAGTTTTTTTTTCATATTTATGTGTCAATGCATTTATTTTATGCTGTAGATGCTTTAGATATTAAAAAAATTGAAAAAAAATGAATATTTTTGTATGTGACGATTTTTTGCCGATAATTACGATTTTTTGCCGATAATTCCGATTTTTTCCGATTTTTTCCCCTCGCCGATAATATCCCGATAACGATTTTTTCATCTTTGGTTTTCAATGGGTAAATCGGAGGTCAGAGTTAAGCAGCGGTATGGTTTTGCAGCAGCCGTGCGGTTTCTGAGGAGCCTGTGAGGGACCCAGAGCAGTGGGACCCGATGGAAGACGTAGATAGGAAACTGGATGCACTCCTCCGTCACATCCAGGAGGCATCACAGAGGCTCTCAGCCATAGAGGCCAGTCAGAGAGAACTCCCTAGGGGTTTTCAGATCGTTCGGCATGATGCCACTCGGCATAGGGAGTCATGTACACCCACACGTCCCACTATGCCCACATTCTTGCCAGAGGACACAGGTATAACAGTACAGCGAGAGGTAGATCCGGCTCGGATGGCTGACATTCTTGCAGAGTATCAGGCTTTCGGACAGGGATTCATGGATGCTTTCCCCTTCGAGAGATATATCCTGTACCAGTATGGCATTAGACTCTATGATCAACACTAGGGGCACCGGCATCATCATGGTGGAGACTACCACCGCACCGCGAGTAGAGATTATGTTCAGCTCCAGCGTGATAATAGACCTCACAACTTTCGCAGAGGGAACAAGCACTCACATGATAGGGGCTTACAGCGCACAGTGGACAAGTTGGATACCTCTTTCCAGCTTGACCAAGTATCGGGGAGGAAAACTATTAAAATGGTTACCTCACACTTGGAGGATGAGGACACACAGGATTGCAGTGAGTCTGAGGTTACACCTAGTGTGACACAGGATTCACCCTCATTGGAGACATCCTTGACCGTGCCGGTTGATATCGTAGTGGAGGAGGTAGAGCCTACCCCGGTAGAGCCATCCACTGAGGTGATGACTGGAGCCATGTCCGAGTCTTCGGGTGGTAGCAGCACACGACAGATGGGCGAGATATCAGGGGATATATCCACTATTGATGAGGCACTAGGAGATACAAAGGTATCGGATGATGGTCGCAGACAGCGATATCATCGGCTTCGGACGGACCTTCGAGTTTTGAGAGAGAAGGCCGCGTCAGTACGGGAGACCATTTTGTTGCAGGACCAGGAGCTGGAGGGTATGAGAGTGACTTGTGCCAAGTCGGCAGCCAGGTTGGCCCGCATTGGGGAACAGCTGGATTCCCTGATGGTACAACCTGAGGGCACATTGCAGCATCAGATCATTCCCCTTCAGGTATGCATGGATGGGACTAGTAGTGTTGTTGGAGCATCTCCTTCCGTTGGAGAGAGAGAGGCAGAACCACCTAGTCAGGTCTCATATGTTGACTTGGATAGTGGTATGAGACGATCAGAGTTGTACAGGGTACAGCAGCCACGTGTTGAGATTGGATGGCGAGAGGTTTTGAGTTGGTACTCGGTGGGGCAGACTATGGATGAAGGGGAGGTCTCAAGGAGAGATCTCACTAGAGATGCACTTCGACACACCATGGGGTGCAATGACTTTCTTTCCTTCTCACAAGAGCAGATAGAAGATGGGGGACATCTTCGGATGGATAACATCTCTCATGCTTGTGTTGGACATTCCTTGAGCCATACACATCATGATGGGAGGTTTTTGCCTACCACCTATTTGATTCTTGATAGGGTCTCATTGATCCTTGAGAAGTTTATATTTCGAAATCCCATGAAGTGCAAAATCAGCAATCTGATTTGGGAGGATGGTAGCCCTCATGGGAGGAGTACCAGGATGAGGAGAAGGAGGCATCCACAATGTATTGAGTGGATGTGGTTGATGAGCGAGGAGCTAGGAGGCTATTTGCAGATCTATGACACCAGGCAGCAGGAGGCTTGGCTGCGCTGGTTACTCTTGAAAGAGTTTGGCCATCACTTGGCAAACACTCTTCCTAAGAGTAGGAGGAGGGGGAAAAGATGGATGGATACTTGCATCATTGAGCAGCATAGAGTATGGATGCATGGTGTTGATGTGTTACTCATATCATTCATTGTGTCTTCATCACATGAGTTGTTTGATGGAGGTATGGAGAGGCAACACAATGTCTTGTTGCTTGGTTTGTTCCTAGAAGAGCAAGGGCAGATTTGCTCTCACACTTTGTATGATGTTGCAGGAAGAGGGGATGGCACTATCTCCTTGGTCTTTGATGATGATTGGGAAGCACTTCCATCTTGGAAGGTATTCCATATTTATTGCAGCATTATTAGAGGAATCTTTGACAAGGAGCATGTCAAAGAACAGAGTCTTGTATTGACAGGAACTTATTTGCATGAGCTCACAGCATTGTCACCTTGGAGCAGAACATTATGGATGAAGTGTGCGCAGCAGAGATATGGTGGATCTATAACCCATAGGTCCCAGGATCACTTCATATTTGTTGCACAAAGAGGAGGTAATGATGATAGAGACATCTATGGCATATTCTTCTTGACTTGGGTTTCCAAGCATAAGGAGGATTATCTTCTTGCAGCACATGGTTTAGTCTTCTTCATAGCAGGTCAACACTTTATGGAGGACTCATTCATGGACCCATGTACCATCTTACTTCCAGCATATGGTGAGGGTTTTGTCTATACATTCATTGATTTGCACACTTTTGCCATTCCTATGCAGTGCATTGCTTCACAAGAGGGCAAGCTTGTCACATTGCTCCCTGAGTTGTATTGGGCCAATCTACATGATGGAGGCAGCCATCTCTTTTATGGCCTTGGGCAAATGTTTTATCACCTCATGTATGTTCATTTGCAGCACTATATCATGTATTATATGAAGACATGCATGTTTAACATGAACATTTTGCCTTGTACTCTTATCAAGCAGCAACTTGTAAAACTGCGCTGTACTTGTTGGGGCAGCTGTTGGTACCTCTTTTCATCACATGTAACCTTCAGCGTTTCCTTCATTTTGTTGCTGATCATGTCTCCATTTGCTGATATAGATCAGATTTATATGGGAGGCTTGATTATGAGAGAGACACATGAGCTGGATGTGTCTTTGAGTATTTTCTGCACTACATGTTCTAATAGGGGCATGGGAGGAGGCATGGCCACCACTACTACATATGTGTTCTCTTTTGAGGTGGGCCATGAGATTGATATACATCCATTGTACAGCTATGGGCAAGTGTTTGGCCTTATGTTGTTGTCATATTCAGCCATTTACTATCCATTAGTAGATGTGATGAATCTTGTACATTACTTGCCATGTAATTTTCTGAAGTTGCAGTGGATGAGACTACGTTGTATCCTTGTGAGAGATTGTTTGCATTATGTATCCTCATGTAGAACTGTCAGCAAACATCTCATTAGGGTGATCCATGATGACCATGTCATATTCTTCATGGATGGTTTGTTTTGGGCCAACTTTGATAGAGGCACCTTCTATGGTGGATGGTTTTTCACTTTGCCATTGGAGGGCAATAATTTTGCAGCCCAGGATCAGCATAGACTCTACGCTTGTCATGAGTGGAGAGAAGGACAGCATGGGGTAAGCTATGATGCTTGCCAAGTTCATATTTTCAGCCCACCTTCATTACCAGAGCTTGAGGTGGAAGGAGATTTCCAGGAGTTGCCTTGTTGGGAGGTGGCTCATTTTGTCTGGGTGATTGCTTGGAGATGGAGGATCCACAGGAGGGAGATATTCCTCATTATATTTTCGACTCCATGCCTTGATTGGAGAGAGGTGACGAGTTGGTTCACAGTTGATGGGCCAGCTTACACAGTCATAGATGCAGAGCAGCGGCGGTCATGGTCTTTAGTCATAGCCAGAGGCAGTGAGCAGTTCGAGTCACGGGACTTGTGCGATTATTGGCCACAGTGGCGATGGGATCCGGGAGGACTATTGATTGGCTGGTACCATGAGAGGCCAGTTTGGGATCCTGGCATTGAGATATCCCTTCATATCATGGTGATGCAGGAGGCAGAGAGGTTTCAGTGGGACCCAGGCACATTTTGCAGTATTGGCGGGGAGCATCAGCCAGAGAGCAGGCTTGTTCAAGCATTGCTTGAGAACAAGCAATTTTTGCCGGATGAGGATGCCACTTGGGAGAGCGAGCAGACTTTACAGCATCCATCATTTCGGTTGCTTGAGGACAAGCAACGTTTTGCCGGGGGAGACTGTAATATTCCCAATTAGCTTTGCTAATTGGAATATTTCATTTTTGCTTTATTTTGCCGCTTTAGCTAGAAATAATAAATAAAGTGAGAAATAAGAGGGGTCACCTCACTTTAGTCACCTCACTTTATAAATAAAGTGTACTTTTCCTAGTTGATTGACGTTATGACTTAGAGAGGGGGCCTTGGGGGTCCACATGAGTATGATGGGGAGGCATCAGGCTGACCCAAGGTTAACTGCGCAGGTCAAAGGAGAGTAAGGACGCAGTTAAGTTTTGGAGGGAGTTTGGCATTATAAAAGGAGGGTTCTCACCTCATTTGGGGTATGCATGATTTTATATTGATATTGAGAGCTAGACTTCTGTCTGCTTCAGCACGCCGGTTGTTTAGTCGGTCTGCAGCACTGTTTAGTGCAACCGAGTGTCTCCGGTCGGAGATCTCACCCTTAGCCTCGGGGGACTTCGAGTGCCTGCCCTGGTAAGGTTATTTCTGGTTTCACCCTTTAGCTTCGGGGGACTTCGAGTGCCCGCCCTAGTAAGGTTATTTTCTGAGTAACACCCTTCAGTTTCAGTGGGACTTGGTAGCATCTTCAGCAGGAGAATTGGAGAGGAAGAAGCCTCTTGTGGCTGCGCAGATCTGAGAAGAAGGACGCTAATCAGCCTTGGAGAGTGAGGACGCTGTTCCAGGGAGGACGCAGTCCAGATCTGAGCAGGGAAAACGCTGTACCAGGAGGAGGAAGGACGCAGATCAGTCTGGGAGTGAGGACGTTGTTCCAGCAGGAAGAGGAGGACGCAGATCTGAAGGCATATTGATAGATCCAGCCTTGGAGATTGTAGATCTGAGCAGATATTTGCAGATCTGGTTCTGTAGGTGGCAGATCTGGGGAGATAGCATTAGATCCAGCTTGGGAGATTACAGATCTGAGGAGATATTGGCAGATCCAGCCTAGATCTGAAGAGATAACATCAGATCCAGCCTTGCAGGTTGCAGATCTGAAGAGATATTGTCAGATCTAGCATAGATCTGAGGAGAGAGCAGTAGATATGATATAGGAGGACGCAGATCTGGAGGGACAGGACGCAGATCTGGATTGTAGGCTTCAGATCCAGCAGATCTGAGCATATAGGACGCTGATCCATCTGGGAGGACGCTGATCTGATGAGCAGGGTCATGTGAGCAGGGCTTGACAGCATTTTCCAGGGTCTTTGGCCTTGAGGAGCTGAGCTTTTCATCTGGAGGGTTTTGTGACCAGCACTACATCTGTTTCAGCGCTGTCACTAGCAGAGACAGCGTTTTCATTGGTGAGGGTTTGGAGTATTGATATCAGCTATATTTTAGTCTTCAGCTCATAGTTCCAGTGCAGTCCAGCTTCAGTCTTCAGAGCAGTCTTCAGCCAGCTAGGACGTTGTCCTTGTTGCAGCCATTATTTGTCTGAGAGAGCCTCCACTTGCTTAGGGCAAGGATAGGTGCACTCATTCTGATTTTCTTGTACTCCTCTCTATGTACTTTCAGATTAATAAAATGGCTCAGTTTTCTGGCATTCTATGTGTATTGGTTCCATGATCTGGTTCAGCATTGTGTTTTCTATATCTGTCTGGCATATTTCTGTGTATTATTGGTTGTTTCCCTTTGGGGATATTACACTATTGATCCATCTCCTTCACTGGGAAAGAGACCATCATGGCTCAGGGACACCCTCGAAGATGCTGAGGGTCATGCTGCCCCAAGGGGGACATTCCGAGAAAGCAAGAAGCCATGTAGATACCAAGGGTATCTAGCTGCCATGAGTACTATTGTACAATCTGAACCTGGATCTTTTGAGGAAGCTGTAAAGCATCAAGTCTGGAAGGATGCTATGCACAAAGAATATGAGTCCATAATGAAGAATGATGTCTGGGATGTGGTCCCAAGGCCGAAGGACAAATCAGTTGTCACCGCGAAATGGCTCTACAAGATCAAACATGGATCTGATGGGAGTGCTGAAAAGTTCAAGGCAAGATTTGTTGCCCGTGGCTTCTCTCAAAGGGAAGGAATAGACTATGATGACATATTTGCACCTGTGGCACGATATACCACCATTCGATCAATCATAGCCCTTGCTGCTACGCAAGGATGGAGTCTTCATCGGATGGATGTCAAGACCGCTTTTCTGCATGGTGCAATAAAGGAAGAGGTGTATGTGGAACAACCTCTGGGATTTGAAGTTCAAAATCGAGACACTCATGTCTGCAGGTTGAAGAAAGCCCTCTATGGGTTAAAGCAAGCACCCAAAGCTTGGTACGAGAGGATGGATAGTTACTTGATGAAGTTGGGCTTCACTCGAAGTAATGTTGATCCGAACCTTTACTTCAAGGTTGTACAGGGGAAGCCTCTCATTCTAGTGCTATATGTGGATGACCTCTTCCTGACAGGTGCTGACCCTCTCATTCATCAATGTAAGAGGGAGCTCGCTGCTGAGTTCGAGATGAAGGACCTAGGACTGATGCTCTACTTCCTAGGCCTGGAGGTCTGGCAGAGACCTGGAGAGATTTTCCTTTCTCAAGGAAAATACATTGTGAAACTTCTAGAAAGATTTGGTATGGTGGACTGCAAGTCCGTGTCAACACCAATGGAACTCAACTTCAAGAAGTTGAGTGGCAGCGCTGCTGGGCCTATCTTGGCCAATCCTATTGAGTACCGTCAACTCATAGGAGCTTTGATGTTCTTAGTGAACACCCGACCGGATATATGTTTTGCAGTGAACACTTTGAGTCAACAGATGGTTGAGCCTCATCATTTTCACTAGGTTGGTGCCAAGAATCTTCTGAGATATCTTCGGGGCACGATAAACCATGGGCTGAGATACACTGCTGGGAGTGTGACACTCCGTGGATATACTGATGCCGATTGGGCTGGCAGTGTGGTGGATCGTAAGAGCACATCGGGATCTTTGCTTCAATCTTGGTTACGCCGATCTCATGGATTGCGCCGAGACGGGGGTCGGTGGCACGAGCACCGGCGAGGCAGCTCCCCGGTACGGCAAGTATGGCCTGTTGTGAAGCGGTTTGGTTGCGAAAGCTCTTTAGTGAGTTGTTTGGACATGTGCTAGATACCACTGTGATACTCTGTGATAACCAGAGTGGGATTCGTATGACTGAGAATCCTGTGTTCCACGACCGATCCAAGCATATTGATATCAGGTACCACTTTATTCGGGATATGGTACAACGAGGCACCGTAAGGCTCGATCATATAGGAACTGATGAGCAGGTCGCGGATATTCTCACTAAGCCCCTGGGGAAGGTCAAGTTCCTAACCTTCCGTGAGAGTCTTGGTATCGTGGAACGACCCTATGATGTGGGTCATGTTGGACGATGAGCTCTGGGAGCTCTGGGGGGCTTTGGGGATAGCTTCTCGGAGCTATAAGCACTCATAATGCTTCTGCCCCACCCTTGTGATTATTGAGCTGGTTCGCCTCTCATTTATCTGTGCCCCGTATGCATCCTACCCATTGAGTTCGGGGCTCATGGGAAGTACCTCTCATTTGGCCAATGAGGTGGGAAAAGCTAGAGACTATTAGCAAAGACTGATGGACGCATCAGAGATTGCCGTACTCTCTATCTAGGATGGCACGGTCCAACCACTTGATGTGGGATCAAGTTTAGTGAGGTCTGGGACCTCTGCCTGACTTCGGGTCGGATGAACCAACTTCGGGTTGGTTGGAGACTCTTTGTGAGTCTGATAGAGGTTTTGAACCTCTGGACTGATTATGTCAGTCGGGGATGATGTCTTTGTGACTGACCCACTTTTGTTCTGAAATAAAGAGGCCAGCAAAGCAAGTTACGGCGGGATGACGCACGATGTTTGATTGCACTGATGGATGGAGTTCTCCCTAGTTGAGAGGGAGTGTTAAATTTGGACAACTAGGTCCAAACTCCATGTTGTGATGCTCAGATTAAGTGGCTAATATTTTTGTTGGATTCCTCTTTCGGAGAGGTGTAAAATCCATATAAAATATATCTTAATCCGATGAGCAGAACATTTATTTTGAATTTATTATTTATAATAAATTATATGTGCAGGTCGGCCTTAAGGTTTTACACCCCCAACAGATGTGTCACACACCCCAATGATGGATATAAATACATGAAAAGTTGGAGAGCATTTCACAACAACTCAACACACATCTTCTTCTCTCATCTTATTTAGTACGAGCTCCTTGGAGGACATTTCCAGCCCACACGTGTGAAGAAGAAGGACGAATTTTTGTACGGCCAAGAGGAAGGATGAATTTCTGCAGCTAGGGTTTTGCAGGAAGTTTGACCAGCGTTGAATTTGGTCAACGCATGGTCCGAAAGGGCTGAAAATTGTTGGAGAGTTCGATTTTAAGAGGCCGTACACATTGGCACAGAAATCGAGGTCAAAGGGTTGACCAAAATGTTGCTGCGTTGACTTTTAGCTTGCTGCCCTGCGTTGAATTTTCTGGACAGCGTTGACTTTTCTGGAGTTGACTTGGGTTGACTCGGTTGCTGATTGGAGGATTGTTGTGACACATTCTGGGTTGGTTGATCAAGGAGACTTTGCTAGTTGAAGCATCCTGTTGACCGCCGTAACGCACCATCACATTTTTCTGTTTCTGGTTTGTCTTCTATAAGATCCACTTATATGTTCTATCAGCATTTTACTTAACTATTTGTGTGATTGCTGTAAGAAAAGTAAAGTTGCTTCAAGCATAGAACATCTACAAAAATTTACAAGAAAGCCCTAAACAAATCAGCGCAGAAAACAGTTGCTTCGCTCCACACGTGTGAGTGAAAAAGGCCTCCAAAGGCTATCGAACCAATCAGATCACAATGAGAGAATGTGTGATGAGACGATGAGAAAATGACCTCCAAGTCTCTCCAATTTATATTCATCAATGAGGCTGTGTGACACATCTCTTAGGCATGTGGAATAAATCTAGCCGACCTTGCACATGTGGAAAATAAATTCAAAATCAATGTTCTGCTCATCCGATCAAGATGATCTTTAGATCAATCTTACACCTCTTCGAAAGAGGAATCCAACAAAAATATGACCAACGTCATATGAGCAGTGAAACATGGAGTTTGGACCTAGTTGCCCAAAATTAACACTCCCTCTCAACTAGGGAGAACTCCATTTGTCCACAAGTGCCATCCATCATGTACCAAACCAAACATTGTGTGTCATCCCGCCGTAACTTGCTTTGCTGACTCTTTATTTCAGAGCAAAAGGTGAGTCACAAAAACATCACACACAGCTGACCCAAAGTCAGCTTAGAGGTAAAAACCTCTCTCGGACTCAAAAGAGTCTCATACTAACCCGAAGTTAGATTACTGACCCGAAGTCAGTTAAGAGGATAAAACCTCATCATACTTGATCCTAGATCAATGTGTTGGACACGTGCCATCCTAGACATAGAGAGTACGGCAATCTCCAATGCGTCCATTGGTCTTGCTATGGTCTCTATCCATATTTCCCACCTCATTGGCCAAATGAGAGGTACTTCCCATGAGTCTGAAACTCCATGGGTAGGATGTGTGCAGGGCACAAATCAGAGAGAGGCGAACCAACTCAATATCATAACGGTGGGGAAGAAGCACCACAAGGTTCGGCAAGCCTAGCCCCGTGAGTGCTTATAGCTCCAAGAAGTTATCCCCAAGCCCCCTGGAGCTCCCAGAACTCATAGTCCAACTCAAGCAAGACCCTCAGAATAGGGTCTTTCCACGATTCCAAGCTTCTCACGAAAGGTTAGGAACTTGACCTTCCCCAGGGGCTTTGTGTGAATATCCGCGACCTACTCGTCAGTTCCTATATGATCGAGCCTTACGATGCCTCGCTGTACCATATCCCGGATAAAGTGGTACCTGATATCAATATGTTTGGATCGATCGTGGAACATGGGATTCTCAGAAAGACGAATCTCGCTCTAGTTATCACAAAGGATAACGGTGGTATCTAGCACATGCCCGAACAGCTCACTGAAGAGCTTTCGCAACCAAACAGCTTCACAACAGGCCATACTCGCTACAATGTATTTGGCCTCAGTAGTGCTCAAAGCCACCGACTTCTGCTTCCTGCTCATCCAAGATAACGAAGCAGAACCGAAGGTGAAGCAACATCCAGATGTGCTCTTGCGATCCACCACACTGCCAGCCCAATCGCCATCAGTATATCCATGGAGTCTCAAACTCCCGGCAGTGTATCTCAGCCCATGGTTGATTGTGCCCCGAAGATATCTCAACAGATTCTTGGCACCAATCTAGTGAATGTGATGAGGTTCAACCATATGTTGACTCAAAGTGTTCACTACAAAACATATGTCCAGACGGGAGTTCACTAAGAACATCAGGGCCCCTACAAGTTGTCGATACTCGATAGGATTTGCAAGCACGGGCCCAGCAGCGTTTCCACTCAACTTTTTAAAGTTGAGTTCCATCAGTGTCGACATAGACACTTACCAAATCTCTCCAGCAGCTTCACGACATATTTTCCTTGAGAAAGGAGAATCTCGCCTGGCCTTTGCCAGACCTCCAAGCCTAGGAAGTAGTGCCTCAGTCCTACATCTTTCATCTCAAACTCGGAAGCTAGCTCCCTCTTACACTGATGAATGAGAGGGTCATCACCTGTCAAGAAGAGATTGTCCACATAGAGAACCAAAATGAGAGGCCTTTCTCTATCAACCTTAAAATAAAGGTTCGGATCAGCGTTACTTCGAGTGAAGCCTAGCTTCATCAAGTAGCTATCTATCCTCTCGTACCAAGCCCTGGGGGCTTGCTTCAACCCATAGAGGGTTTTCTTCAACCTGCATACATGGGTGTCTATATCTCGGACTTCGAACCCCAGAGGTTGCTCCACATACACCTCTTCCTTTGTAGATCCATGCAGAAAAGCGGCCTTCACATCCATCTGATGTAGACTCCATCCTTGCGTAGCAGCAAGGGCAATAATAGATCGGATGGTGGTATAGCGGGCCAAAGGTGAAAATATATCATCATAATCTATGCCTTCTTTTTTGAGAGAATCCTCGGGCAACGAATCTTGCCTTCTACTTTTCAACACTTCCATCAGATCCATGCTTGATCTTATAGATCCATTTCGAGGTGACAACAGATTTATCCTCCGGTCTTGGGACCACTTCCCAGACATCATTCTTCATAATGGACTCATATTCTTCGTGCATAGCATCCTTCCAAACTTGATGTTTTACAGCTTCTTCAAATGTTCCATGCTCAGATTGTACTATCTACTCATGGCTACTAGATACCCTTGGTATCTCTTCGGCTTCTTGCTTTCACGGAATGTCCCCCTTGGAAAAATATGTCTCTCAACATCTTCGAGAGTATCCCTAAGCCATGAGGGTTTTCTCTTATTTGAAGGAGCTGGATCAATGGGATCCATAGGTCCTTCAACATCGGGCATCGGGTCATCCTTCGGCTCTTCCAACTTCCCTGCTTCTTCTTCTTCTTTGTCTTCCTTGGAGCTAGGAAGATTTCTTACTTTCTTGAGGGCAGCATCTTCATCGAAGGTGACATCGTGGCATATCTCCACTTCTCTTTGACCAGGCACATAGATTCTATATGTCTTCGAAGTTTCACTGTAGCTCACAAACATTCCCTTCTTTCCAGAAGCATCTAGCTTGCTTCTCTTTTCTTTCGGCACATGAAAGTAAATAGGACAACCAAAAACTCTAAAATGAGAAACATCAGGTTTCTTACCAAAGAAGACTTCTTCGGGAGTTTTGGAGTGCAGAGCGGAATGCGGGCATCTATTTTGAACATACACAACAGTGTTCGCAGCTTCTCCCCATAGAAACTTCGGAAGACCTTGGTCACACAGCATGGCGCGGGTAGCTTCCACAACGGTCCTGTTCTTTCTTTCAGCAACACCATTTTGCTCAAGAGTGTACACAGTTGTGGTCTCCCTCTTAATGGCAGCTACTCTACAAAAGTCATTAAACTCGTTTGACTCATACTCGGTCCCATTGTCGGTCCTCAAAACTTTGATTTTCTTCTCGGTTTGATTTTCCATCCAGGCCTTGAAGGTACAGAACCATTTGAATGATTCGTCCTTCTTCTTCAAAAAATATATCCAGGCCTTGAGGGAGAAGTCATCTGTAAAAGTCATGTAATAGGATCATCCTCCCAAGGATGTCACAGGCAGCATACTAGATAAGTCAAAATGTATCAACTGCAAGATATCAGTTGTCTTTGTGACACTTCAGGGGAATGGTCCTCTTGTATGCTTCCCTTCAGCACAACCCTAACATATACCTTCATGATCATCTCTCAATTTGGGCATCCGTGTCACCACCTTCCTTACTTCGGAAAGGGCTTTGTAATGAAGGTGTGCAAACCTCCGGTGCCATAACTCCATTTGAAGAGATGTATCACATGTCATAGCCCCCAATGGACTTCCTCCAACCTGGTAGAGTGTATCAACTCTAAAACCAATAGAGAGAGCTTCCTTGAAGTTCTTCTTCCAGATAAGTACCTTTCCATCAACGAATACCACCTTGAACCCTTTATCTTCCATTGCCAAAATGGACACAAGGTTCTTCTTCAAATTAGGGACATACAACACATCTTGTAATCAGATGACTTGACCTTGAGATAAATGGAGGGTCATAGTACATGTCCCTTTCACAGGATAGGTGGCATTATCTCCAAGGATAATTTCCAGATTAGTATCCTTCTCAACCAAATCAGAAAGGGCGTCTTTATAACCAGTGAGGTGCCTTGAAGCACCACTATCAATTAACCAGACATCCTGCGTGTCAGGTGGAGATGCGAGGGAAAATACAAGAATAAAATCATTTCTCTTATTATCAACAACATTAGACTCTTCGTACTTGGAATTTCTTGACCTCTTGAAAGGTTGCCCATTTCCATTACGATCAGAGGGAGCCTTCCTTTTTCCTTGGAACCTATTGTTCCTGCCATTCCTTCTCAAGTTGTTGTTGTCATTATCCTTGGGAGAGTCCCTTCTATTAGGGCACTCTCTTGCATAGTGACCAGTCTTGTTACAAGTGTAACATCTTCCCTTCCTTCCTTTGGGCCCTGCTCTCCATGGTTTTGATTTCTCAAGCCACCATGGTTCTTCTTCTTTGCATAAGCGACGAAGGCAGTAAGGTCACTTCCATTACCATTAGAGGCATACTCCATCATTCTTGTTTCCTCTTGAGTGCATCTCGTCAATATTTCATCAAAATCACGAATCACATTATTATTGAGAATAGTGGTATTGAATACATGCCAATCACGTGGGAGACCTCCAAGTGCAATAAGAACCATCTCTCGATCAGATATTGCTTCCCCAATAGCTAGGAGGTTATTCCTGATTTCAGTGAGCCTCATAAAATAGGATTGAATAGATTCATCCTTACCCTTCTTGATATTCTTCAATTGATTCTTGAATAAGAGGATTTGATTAGCATTGCTAGCCCTGAACATGCTCACCAGCTTATCATACATCTCCTTAGATGTCTTCAGCTCAGAAATGTAAGCAACCAAGTGCTTATGAATAGAATCTTGGATAATCATCTTTGCTTTGATTTCCCCTTTTCTATACTTCGTCTTCGTGGCAGCAGCATTTGCTGGAGGCTCTTGAATATTTCCCTGTACATAGTCCATGACATCTTGATCTTCTAGCGCCAAATCCAATGACATCTTCCATGCATGATAATCAAACTTATCAGTCAATTTATCATCAGCCTTGAAACCCTTGTAGGTTGAGGAGGCCATTTGTCCTTGATAGGATTTCTTCCTTCAGAGATAGCTTCTAACACCAGCTTGGACTCTTGGACTTTGTCTTCACCTCACCTCTGATACCATGTTAAATTTAGATAACCATGGTGTTCTATGCTTGATGCACTTTTACTTCAATCTTTCTTAGGCCCAATACAAAATAGCAATCAGATAAACTTGAA
This sequence comes from Pinus albicaulis, assembly GCA_034641835.2. Lineage (NCBI taxonomy): Eukaryota > Viridiplantae > Streptophyta > Pinopsida > Pinales > Pinaceae > Pinus > Pinus albicaulis. The sequence continues at coordinate 611,064,159 of CM076573.1, forward strand.
AGTAAAATGTTGATAGAACACAATAATAGATCAATAGAAGACAAGCCAAATATAGATCAGATTTACAATTCCTTTTGTCCAGCAAACATATGAGACATTGTAGCATTACGACGGTCAGTGGGATGCTTCAACCAGCAAAGTCTTTCTCAGTGAGCCAGCACTTTCATGTGTGACACCCACAGCCCTCAAAGACAGCTCACCACAAGTCAACACAAATCGAACCAAGGACAGTGCAGAAAAGTCAACGTAGGCAGCTTCAGAAAATTCAACGCAGCAAACTAGGGCTTCGGTCAAACAACCCGGAATTCCTCGATTTTAGTGCCCAGCTATACGGCCTCCTAAAATCGGATTTTCTGCAGAAGATTGAAGTTAAACGACCAAGGGTTGACCATGATCAACGCTGCGGCAGAAAAGCCCTAAATAGATCAGCGCAGAAAGTAGAACGCCCTAAATAGATCAGCGCAGAAAACAGCGGCTTCGCTCCACACATGTGAGGGAAAAAGGCCTCCAAAGGCTATCGAACCAATCAGATCACAATGAGAGAATGTGCGATGAGATGATGAGCAAATGACCTCCAAGTCTCTCCAATTTATATTCATCAATGAGGGTGTGTGACACATCTCTTATGCATGCAGGATAAATCTGGCCGACCTTGCACATGTGGAAAATAAATTCAAAATCAATGTTCTACTCATCCAATCAAGATGATCTTTAGATCAATCTTGCACCTCTCCGAAAGAGGAATCCAACAAAAATATAACCATCGTCATATGAGCAATGCAACATGGAGTTTGGACCTAGTTGCCCAAAATTAACAATAGAACATCAAGATACTAGACATCACCTAGGAGGAATGTGTTTGATTATGATTAGTATCCTTGTTGATGTACATCTTCCTAAGTTTGAGTGAGGCGGGCAAGGTGGTAGCGAGGAGATCCCACTGGACTAAAGTGCAAGGGTGACATCCAAAAGAGGTCAAGGGGACATAAGCACAAACTAAGTCCACTCTTTCTGCCAAATCCCCCCATCAATCCATGTTCAAAAGCGTCCATGATAAGTAAACCCAATACTCAATTACCAAATGACAAGACATACCATTAGGTTCGGGAGGCCCACCTTCAAACATACAATCAATACAAATGGGTGAGAGACCACATGGTTGGCTCAAGTGGTGGAGAATTGGCACAACGAGTTAGTTGAGGGTTGTAAGGGGTTGTTGGCTGCCGACAAAGGTCCATCATGGAGAAATTTTTCTCCTAGGGATATCACCCACAAAGTGGTGGGTAACAGGCCCTAGATGAGCCTCGTTTATCATTCAGGAACCCATGATTGTCCCAACCCCTGGAGGGCAGTGAACTGTGAAAAATTTTGAATCCTCTAAACAGAAACCCTACTATAGAAATCTGGTTTACTTCTCCTACATGTATTTTTAATTTAACAAGTTATTTTCAGAAATATTCAGAAAACATTGAAGTAAACATACTGCAGCCTACACATACATACATGTCAAGTACTGAAGAATTAAGCACATTCAACAAAGGACACCTAAGATTTTTCAGACAAATATCCCCAGAAAAACCCAATGCGGGAAAACTGGTGCAGCGGCTCTTGTGGATTTTATTATTATGCATAATTCTGAATACAATCTAGGGTACCAGTAGTGGTTTACCCAATAGAGAAAATCCCAACAAATGTACCTCTATCTCTGGAGATAGAAAATATGGTTGATTGAGCTAAGGATGAAGAACCCCACAGGTGCCTACACAGTCATTGCGTCACCCCTTATGGATCTGTTGAATATAAGCCCTTTCTGGCCCACTGAAACCCCAACGTTGCCCTTCCTGGCTCTGCTTCAGCCCCTCCTAGCCTAGGTCACCCTTCTGTGACTGTGTCAACCTCTGCATGAGCCTAGCTAGGTCTGCATCACCCTTGTTAGGGCTACGCTGCCTCTGTGTCACCCCTTCTGGACTGCACTGCCTCTCTGGTACGAATCTGCCTCTCTGCAATTGTATTCTCGGCCTCGGATCTAAAATCCCTCTGCCAATCTGCCCCTCGCTGCACTGCAAGCTCACTTTAAAATTCTCACAAACCGTGCCCCAGAATTTCGACTTAGCTCAAGTGCTACCACTATGTGTGTGTTCTCCAACTGACCCCAAGCATTCCTTTAATACTTTTCTCGTTGAACAATCAACAGTCATGATCTAATCTCTAATCAACGGTTAATATTAGAAAATACTTGATTCTCGTCACTTAGAACATTCTCACCCACATGTTTAAATTAATTCCCTTTAATTATTTAATTTCCCTAAGTTAGACTTAGGGACTCCATTAAAATAATTAATTATTGGAATAACTTAAGTTCCAAGTGGAATTTCTCCAAACGATTTATGGGTCTTGGAGATCTCATGTGTTCTAGCAATCTTAGAGATGTTCAGAGATTGCTCGAGATCCACCTTTTAGACGACGAGGATCCATCTGGTACATTATGCCTAGCTGGCCCCACAAGTGCGACACACACTTAGAAGGTGTCCTAGAACTTGTACATTGACATGGCATCATTTATTCCAGCATCTGCCCTTACAGATGGTCTATAGGCATCTTCAACTCACTTGGAGACCCATGAGGACATCGGTGTGCCCCCACACCCACTGGGAGCACCACGGGTTTATTGTTTGGAGAACAAAGGGCCACCCCCTTGTCCATCAATTTTGAGGGTCCCATTCATCATTATGGCACTTATGGACCTCATTAGGCCTCTTGGAGGGCCCTACGACATGCATAGATTATCATTTGACCTCTTAAGAGGCTTATTATTCCATTGTGAGCTAGTTTGGTGGGATTGTCACCAAAAGTTAGTCAACTTGCACATCATTTTATTTTTAGGGGCTAATGTTGGCCCATTAGCTAATTCGAACTCCTAATTGGTGTATAAATAGAAGTGACATGATTTCATTTGTATCATCACTTGAATTGGGATCATTCTCTCCTTATCTTGGAGCTTCTTATATTGCGAATGTGTTGATGGTTGGGTATATTCTCTTACATGTAAGTGCAATTTTGACGATATTTTCATTAGTTTTGCTACACACATTGGTTATGAGATTTTCGCTATCTTAGGGCCAATTGTTGCATGCATTTACAACATCAATGTGTGATTATGTTTCTATTTAGCTTATCTCCATGTATGGGCCATGTTTGATGAATGAATTGTCCTAGAGATCAAGTTATCTCAATAAGCCTCTTCCATTTGCAACGAAGTATAAAAGCTTTTAAAGTCTCTTTTCTTCTCTAGACCTTAACATTGGACAAAGTGACTTTGAGAGCCTCCTTGAACAAGAAAACGAAGTCCATCTTCATAATTCTCCTAACTCCATATCCCCAAGAGGAATTAGGCACTGATCCATCAAAGGGTGGTCATTTTAGACCGCATTCTTTTATCTTTTCCTCTCTCCTTTAGGTCTAGCCACACTGAGCCACCTAGGGCATCAATTTCTCGATGAACTAGCCCTAGGAAAAGTTCGATCTCCTAGGCCCTACTGTGTGTGAAAATTTTTTATTCTAAACATACAGAAATCCTACTGCAATTAACTGATTTGCATTACTTGTATTTTCATTTAACAAGTTATTTTTTGAATACTTCAGTAAAATATTAATGCAAATACTAAGCAGCCTACACCAATATACAGATCAAGTAATGAAAAATAAATGAAGCAATCACACAAAGGACACTTATTTTTGGACAACTGTCCCCGGAAAAACCTAATGCGAGAAAACCAGTGCAGCAAATCTGAGGGTTTGTATTATTAAGAAGCAATATTCTGAGTACAACTAGGGTGCCAAAATTTGGCTCACCCAACAGAGAAAATCCTCGGCAGACAGATAAAATAGTGAGTTTTACCTCACACTGCAAGTATTGGTTGATCCAAGATCGAACTGGCGAAACCCCAGCTCCCTCTGCATTGCCTCTGCGCAGTAGATGCGTAGGCCTGCGTGGGGATAGTTGAAGTTTGCGTCACCTTCTCTATGCATTGATCCACCCCTCAAAAAATCGAGTTTCAGCCCTCCCCAAAAACCCAACTAAATCTCGGCCTATCTCTCAGAGGCTCTGTGCTGCCCCTGCGTGGGTCTGCGTCATCCTCTCTCGGGACTGCGTCACCTCTCCTGGTGGTTGCACTGCTTCCTCTGATGTCTCTGCTGCCCTTGCTCTGCTATGTACTCTTGGTCCTCCGACCAATCACTACTTCTGCCCCTTGCTGCAATTGAATCACTTAGATCTTATCTTCGTCCGAGCACTGCTCTGTCAAAAAAATTCGATCTCCAGATTCACTCACCGTGTGTGTTCTCCAACTGACCCTCAAGCCTTGCTTTATACTTTTCCTGCTGACAAATCAACAGTTGTGATTTAATCCTTAATCAACGGCTAAGATTAAATTAGACTTGATCCTCGTCACTTAGAAGCTTCTCACCCATATGTTAAATTAATTCACTCTAATTATTTAAATTCTCTAAGTTTTAACTTAGGCTCCATTTAAAATAATTAATTATTTGAATAACTTTTACTCAGAGTGGAATTTCTCCAAACGATTTTTGGGTCTTGGAGATCTCATGTGTTCTATCCCCTCCAGAAAATTTCGGAGCTAGAAAACATCCGATGCTACCCAAAAAATCAACACTCCCTCTTAGCGAGGAATGTGCTCTAGCAATACTTCTCACCAGAAGCATCACCCTGATCCACGGCATCGGTCCTCTGTGTTGAAAAGTGTAACTAGGTCGGTCTTCATATTGACTATGTAATTATATATTTTATGTAAAGAAGAAGACAAGGATAATAAAATGTATTTTTGGTTGTACTTGCTTCATGGGTTTCATGAGCAAGATTTTATTACAGGTCAATAGACTTCTTCTTGATGTCTATTAGGGTTGTCTTCTAGTTACATGTGTAATTAAGTGTCTAGTAAATGAAGAGTCTAGCCATCAATATATGCTCCAGACCTTGTCATAAACCTTGTCACAAATACTTGAAGGAATGGCTCAAAACAGCTCTCACTCAACACTAGAATATAAGCTTCAATACAGTGAAGAAATGCCTCATTAAATGCTGGAGTAAATACACTACAAGTCGGCTTCTAAACTGTGGAGAAGTCGGCCTAATAGCTAACTATATGGACGGCCTAAATCTAGAATTGATACCACTATAAATATCTAGAAAAATGCGGATTTGTAGAGGTACTGGAAGTGCAGATCACAAAGGTACAAGAAGTGCGGATCTCAAAGGTACAGGAAGTGCGGATTTCTGAGAGGAACCAATGTGGATTTCTCTGAGTTTTTGCAAAAAAAAAGTGTGGATTTCAGTGTACTTGTACAGGGTTAAGTACTGATATATCTACGGTCTACTAGGAGGATAAAGGTGCGGACTTCAAGGCACATCTAATATATATATATATTGAGGATCAGCTGAAAGAAAGACACTACACGTACAACTCTGGAAGAAGACATCTGTGGACAGCGTGACAAAGTCTGGAAACACAAAGTTAAGGGCAGAGCTAATCGAAAGGAGAAGCAGTCTGAAAGGTGTGAAAAAATGAAGGTAAATCTATGCTTTACCTTCCTAACTACAGCTCAAGGAATATGATCCAGTCTCCAATGTTTGTCTAAAGAACAAGAAGTAAAACTTAGAGACCGAGTTCTCTAGCACCAGTGCAGAGTAGTGCAGATTGGTGAAGGAGAGAAGAATCGAGTTCAAAGAAGAAGTGACAAGGTCTTGAAAGCATACCTAGGTCAAGGGTCTGAGTCTTGGTCATGGTACTTGTCATTTGAAGATCTATAAGAACAATTCTTTGTGGGTTTTACTCACCAAGAGGGAGAGGTTTTGCCCTGGCTCTAGAAGCCTAATTTTGTGTCTTGTGTATTTTGATAATTGACTTGATGAAAGACTAAATGAGATAACGAAGAGAAGACATAAGTAACTCAAGTAAGCTCACAAGTAATTATCAAGAAGAGAATTTGAATTAAACACCAGCCCTCTAAATTCTCAACACTCTGCGTTGTTGATGCTCGGTCTACTGCCCCTCATCTGTTGCGTTGCTGCTATCTGTATTGTTGCCCACAACACTGCCATTGTTGCTGCTACATTTGTACTGCAACTCCCTCTCAATATGCTGCATCATGTTGCACAAAGCACTGCCACTGCTAACTGTTGCACTACAACTCAGTTGCTGAGAGTTAAGCAACTGAATAATCTCCCAAAAAAAAACTGACATACTGGTCAGTATGGATGCATCTCGATGTTGAAGCTTCCTCTGCTACTAATCTACGTCAACCCTTTGATGCTACTGCATTGTTGTTTCTCTGCACTGCACTGGACCAATGTGCATTACGCTGTTGCTACTTCTGCGTTGCACTGCTTCAGACTTCGACACTCTAGCTCTACCAATGTCGCTCCATCATCCCTTGCACCAACTGACACCCGCCATTCTGCCACTGTCATTAAGGGCTCCCGTAGCCGTATGTGATCCAAGAGTTTGGGCACCTCAAGGATCTTGCCCCTACATATGTCGCTGATCTACAGCTCCATATCGCCCCATTTCTTAGGTGCATGAGCACTCATGGCACATCCATCATCATCATCCTCATCAGCCTGAGCTAGAGCAGCCTTCGAGTCAGATTCTTCCTTGCCCTTCTTTTTCAGAGGGGCACTGCGTGGCGAAATGTCCCAGTTCCCTACATCGGAAGCATCTGACCTTCGAAAGGTCCTTCTTCTTCATTCTCTACTGCCCTTGTTGTCCCTTAGATGTGAGAGTTGCATCTTCCTCTTCCTCCTTGACTTTGATCCCTTTGTTGTTGCTTCCCACCTTGGTCCACCGTCTGATCTCTTCTTGTCGAAGAGATGCCCACATCTCTTCCCAACTTTGAAGAATGGCCCTGCCCAAAATACCTTGCACAAAGGCCTCCCAGTCTTCACTGACTGCATTTAGGGCAGTCCTGACCATAAGTCCACCATCTGGTGTAGCCCCACGGAAGCTAGCTGATCTCGGATCCCTTGCAATCTGATGAGGAAGGGGTCGATCTCTTCTCCCTTATTCATCTGGAATAATATCAGCTGGTTGTCAAGAAACATCTTCCGCTGGTTGTCAAGAAACATCTAGACGGAAGATCCATGGTACATAGTGGTCAAGGCCTCCCACATCTCCCTTGTTGTGTTCTTCTCAGCAATGTGCGGGATCACATGATCCCTGACTCCGTCCATGATCATGAGTTTTTCTTTCGCCTGAGCCTCCTCATACTTCTTGAGAGGAACAACATCTACTAGAACAACAATCGTGTTCAAGGCATGATCCTTGATGCAGTGTTCATCCAAAACTGCCAAGATCCTGGCCTTCCAAATGAAAAAGTTGGATGCTCCATCCAACCTGTCCTGATCCCTCAGTCCATTCATGGCCATCTTTTCTCAACTAAGTGTTGAACAAGTTCATTTTTCCCTCTTTTGCTGCTGCCCCAACAAAACTTGGATCTGGATTTCTTGGCGCTAGAAACCCTCTAAGGAACAAGGTCCCTCTGAAACTCGATTTCCTTCACGAAAATCCTTCTGCTAACAGATGTCGAAACACTCCTCTCTGATCTTGATTTGTTGTTGCTCAGCACTGGATCTAGACTTCTTGGCGAGAAATCTTTTGAGGAATTTCTTCCCTCTACTCTGCCTCTGCCCCACTAGACATTGTTCTGCACCAACAGAGTCAATGCCCCACCAGCAACTCTAGAAAGAAACTGTACTGCACCTCCAGCCACAGCAATCCGGAAAATTTGAGACTCAACAGCCTCTACGCAGACCCAACAAGCACTATGATCCCTTCTACAGCTATAGCGTCACCCTAGCAGGCTCTACGCAAGCCTTCCCAGGTGACTGCGTCACCCTTCCTCTGCCTCTCCGGCCTAGGACTAAGATGTCTCTCGGGAAAGTTGCTTTCCCACTGCAGACTTTCTTATGTCTTTTCGCTAATGGCTTCAGCCCTTCTTGATCTACAATCACTCTGATACCATATGAAAATTTTGGAATCTAAACATACAAAAATCCTACTGCAATCAACTGATTTGCATTACCTACTTGTATTTTCATTTAACAAGTTATTTTCTGAATGCTTCAGTAAAATATTAATGCAAATACTAAGCAACCTACACCGATATACAGATCAAGTACTAAAAAATAAATGAAGCAATCACACAAAGGACACACTTATTTTTGGACAATTGTACTCGGAAAAACCCAATGCAGGAAAATCGGTGCAGCAAATCTGAGGGTTTGTATTATTAAGCAACAGTATTATGAGTACAACTAGGGTGCCAAAATCCGGCTCACCCAACAGAGAAAATCCTCGGCATACAGATAAAATAGTGATTTTTACCTCACACTGCAAGTCTTGGTTGATCCAAGATCGAACTAGCGAAACCCCAACTCCCTCTGCGCAGTAGATGCGTAGGCCTGCGTGGGGATGGTTGAAGTCTGCATCACCTTCTCTCTGCACTAATTTGCCCCTCAGAAAATCGAGTTTCAGCCCTCCCGACTCAGAAACCCTGATCTCCAACTAAATCTCGGATTGTCTCTTAGAGGCTCGGCGTTGCCCCTACGTGAGCCCTGTGTGGGCCTGCATCACCCTCTCTGGGGACTGTGTCACCTCTCCTGGTGGCTGCGCTGCTTCCTCTAATGTCTCTATTGCCCTTGCTCTGTTATGTACTCTTGGTCCTCCGACTAATAACTACTTTTGCCCCTCACTGCAACTGAATCACTTAGATATTATCTTCGTCTGGGCACTATTCTGTTAGAAGAATCCGATCTCCAGATTCACTCTGTGTGTGTTCTCCAATTGACCCTCAAGCCTTCCTTTATACTTTTCCTATTGAGAAACCAACAGTCGTGATCTAATCCTTAATCAACGTCTAAGATTAAATTAAACTTGATCCTCGTCACTTAGAAGCTTCTCACCCACATGTTAAATTAATTCACTTTAATTATTTAAATTCCCTAACTTAGGCTCCATTTAAAATAATTAATTATTTGAATAACTTTTACTCCATGTGGAATTTCTCCAAACAATTTTTGGGTTTTGGAGATCTCATGTGTTTTAGCCCCTCCACAAAATTTCGGAGCTATAGCACATCCGATGCTACCCAAAAATCAACACTTCGCTAGTGTTTCTTCTAGGTCTCCTCAAAATTTGAAGAGATTCTGACAGTGGTATTGCGAGATATCCCAAGCTCTAGCTCTGAGATCAAACTTTGCCCTGGTGTTCCCAAGGCTAGTACTTCATAGGATCAATTTGACTTACCTTGATCAGGTTAAGAATATCATTGGTTGCTACAATCCATCCCCTTAACCCAGATTGGGTGCACTTGGCCCCGTGTGGTCCCATTTCTTATCGAAGACTATTTATCAAGGACAACCCGGAAATCCAAGTTCTAAAGGGATTTTAGGGATTGGGAAACTCCTTTACAAGTCATATTCTTCTAACCTAACCCTCAAGTCCTCACCTCTTCTCCCTAGAAAACCTAGTCCTTGGGGTCACTTCAAAGTTCAAACATATTTGTTGATCTATTCTTTACAAGTGACTTCCTAAATACCAGGTCTCCTATGTTGAAATGTGTAACTAGGTCGGTCTTCATATTAACTGTGCAATTACGTATTTTATGTAAAGAAGACGGAGATAATAAAATGTATTTTTTTGTACTTGCTTCATGGGTTTCATGAACAAGATTTATTATATGTCAATAGACTTCTCCTTGATGTCTATTAGGATTTGTCTTCGAGATATAAGTGTAATTAAGAGCCATGATTATGAAGACTCTAGTTTGAAGAATGCCTCCAAAACCTTGTGGAAGAAAGGGTCATAACAGCCCTCAAGACACCTCTCATTCAACGTTGGAAATGATAAAATAAAGTTGGCTGATAATCAGTGATAAAGTCAGCCTACATGTCGGCCTAGAATTTTGTTGTAAGGGCGGCCTAAAAGGTCAGACTGTGCATTATATATACCCCAGTCACTACGGCTCAGTAGCACAGAAAAATGTGGATTTAGCTCTGTAATTTCCACAGAAAAATTGTGGATTTCAGCAGACTTGTTCAGGCTTGAAAGTGTGGATATAAAGACGGAAGATTTGCGGACTGTTTTGTGACATGAAGTGCGGATTTCAGACAGTGAAAAGTGCAATGAAAAGTGCGGATTTCAAAAGTGACGAAGTGCTGATTTCAAAGGTGAACAAGAGTGGATCTTAGAGGTTAAAAGGGTGCGGTTTTCAGAGGTTAGAGAAGTGCGAATTTTTCAGTAAGAACAGAAACAAGTACAGGGTTTACATTCTGAAGCAGTGGATAAAGCTGATGTGCATGCAAAGGATGAAATCTTATAATCAATAAAGAGTATCTCAAGGTAAATTTGGAGACCAAGTTCTCTAATGTTGGTGCAGGTCAGCGCACGTTGGTGAAGAAAAGAAAGATCAGCGTTGGAGGAAGACTTAGAAGCAATGTCAAGGTCTTGGAGGCATTCATAGGTCAAGGGTCTGAGTCTTGGTCATGGTACTTGTCCTTTGAAGATCTATAAGAAGAATTCCTTGTGGGCTTTCCTCTCCAAGAGGGAGAGGTTTTGCCCTGGCTCTAGGAGCCTAATTTTTGTGTCTCGTATATTTTGATAATTGACTTGATGAAAGGCTAAATAAACTAAAGAAGAGAAGACATAAGTAACTCAAGTAAGCTCACAAGTAATTATCAAGAAGAGAATTTGAATTAATCACTAGCCCTACAAATTCTCAACATGGAATCAGAGCTAAGGTGCTAATCTCAAGAGCTGCTTGAAAAAGGAGACACTCCAGGAAGCGAAAATCAAAGTTTGGGTTGAAAAATCAAATCAGTTTGCTAAGGAAGACTCTCTAGGCTCTAGCTACTTCAAGAAAGATCTCCTATAACATTTAAAGGATCAACTCAATCAAGAAAGTAATATTTGCCATCAAAGATTCACATTCAAAACTTTCTTAGAAGAAGGTTCTCAACTTCTGAAGATATCCTTCATCAAGGATTCAAGAACACCTGCATCGAAGATTTCTATCTTAGAAGAAACTCGTGACTTCATCTTCAAACATCATCAAGGAAGCTGCAAGCCACTCTATTCAAGTAAATATCTATGACTTAAATCTGTCAAAATGACGTTGGGTCATCAAACTTTACCGCATGGAAGAAGAGGATAAATTTGAATTTAATTGAAGACGAAGTTATGGACTACATTAATGGATCGACAATTCAACCATCAAAAGAAGATGCTCCAACTTATACCAAATACATGAAGGGAGAAATCCAAGCCCAGAGGATTCTCATAGAATCCATCAAGGACTCACTCATTCCTTATGTGTCAAAACTAAAGTCTGCTAAAGAAATATATGAGAAATGGGTGGAGCTATTCTCTGTGAGTACTGCAGGAGAAGCAATCTCTCTAAGACAAGAACTATATAAAATGAAATTCTCAAGGGAAGAAGGAATCACTCCATACTTTATGAGGATTTCTGAAATAAGAGATCAACTGCAGGAACTAGGAGAAGTAATGTCTGACACGGAGATGACTACAGTGGTGCTGAGTGCTCTACCAGAGGAATGGGGAAACTTCACTTCAAGTTTATATGGGAAAAAAGAAGCCACTCCATTCCATGATTTATGGTCTTTATGTAAAATAGAGGAAACAAGACTAAAATCCAAAACCGATACAGGACCAAGTGAAGAAAATCAAGCCTTTGTAGCCACATATAGGAAGAAAGGAAGATTCGGAAAATTTGGTCCTCAGAATAAAAGAAGGAATATGGACAACGTGTGATGCTTTGGATGTAATGAACTTGGGCATTATAAAAGAGATTGTCCTAAATTTGAAAAGGACAAGAGAAAAAGAGAAGAAGCCCATGTCTTTGTTATGAAGGAAGAACCTGATGCAAAGAAATCTAGGAAAGAAGCGAAAGATCACTATTATGAGTGAGATTATCTTCCTCTTTAAGTGATTTCTATTGGTTGTAAAATAGTATGATAGGAAGTAAGGTATATTGATGGCATCATGATAAAAGCATGGTAGGATCTCTTGGTGAAACAGCTCCGGGAAAACCTCTCTGATAACATTACTGATGGAAGGCAGTCATCAAGATCAAGGGTCATCATGGAAACAGGTGCAGACATTTTCTAATGGAGTTCTCTATGAATTTACTGATTAGAAAGAAAGAAGAATGGTTTCATCAAGAATTCTATGCTACAAAATTCTATGATGTGATGACATATTGATGGAGCAAGTCAAGGGAATGAAGCTCTTCATTCTAGTAAAACTGCTACAAGATGACTGAAAGGAAAAAAGTATGAGGTGTATATATATATTTATATGCTGACACTGGATGCTATGAAGTCATGTCATATGGTTGCAAGTAAAAGACTTCTAGATTTCGAAGTATGATCTATGAAGGAGGATCTCTCGGAGCACTAACAGATGAAATCAACATAATATATATATATATATATATATATATATATATATATATCCTCATGGAATATGAGGTGGTTGTATATGAACGAGGAACTGGAAAATGTGTAAGTTCCTGGGAATGAAGAATGTGCTGAAAGGAAGAGATCATGAAATGCAACCATGTCAAGAGGCAATTATCATCCAAAAGCCAAGAAGATGTGACTAGGAGATCTCCTGGGAGGATATGTAGACTCTGACAGAAGTCTGGTAAAGAAGAAGACCCTTGACAAAACATATCATTAGGAGATGTGTCAATCTGAATAAAGGATGTCGATGCCTACAAGAAGATGTCATGGTGAAAGATCATCACTAAGGTAACTTTTGTTTTAAAATTTCATATGTATATGTTTATCTGGATGAATTTGTGCAGGTTTGCTAATCATGAGAAAGGATGTATGATCCTTGGAGATGATTCGAAGGAAAGCAGCATGGCATAATGGTGAACCAGATGGCATGACTCATGAATGAAAGTGATGGATGATCTGTGCCCTATGAAGCTAACGTTGAAGATTCCTCAATATCGAAATCCATGACATCAAAGGGAGGAATTCTTCATGAGCAGTTGGGTGTCTTACCATTGCTGTTGCAGGTCCCTGATTGAGAGGGAACCTGGTGATCAGCTTCTTACTTGGAAGAAGTTGAGTAATTCCTAAGAATGAGCTTAGGTACATTCCTTATACAGGAATGAGTACATTCCCTTGTGGAATAGGTCCTCCCTGGCTGAGAAGAGATAGACACATCATTCTAGTCTTCACTTGGAAAGACAGAATGGAGGATTGGGTAATCATCTGGCATTCGATACTCTTTGAGAATGTGTTAGGGCATTCAAGATAAGAGTAGTCGAGGACCGATATTCTTTGAGGGTTAGCTACCCAAGAGAAGAATAGTCGAAGAAGGTCATACTTTGGGAACACCCAGGTGGAATATGTACCTTGGAGAGACAATGACTATGGTGTCTATAAGTCATGTGTCTCGCCAGCATTGTAGCCCATTGTCTCGTTGAGAGATGGGGCTGTTAGTCAAGGCCTTGCACTAGGACAATGCTGGTTGATATGATGCTATACAGATGCGATTACCAATCCGATTCTTCTTATGAGATTCTTCAGTTTGAAAGTAACCATGTACCTGTATGAATACCTCCCTAGTTAAGAGGGAGTGTTGAAATGTGTAACTAGGTCGGTCTTCATATTGACTGTGTGATTATGAATTTTATGTAAAGAAGACAAAGATAATAAAATGTATTTTTTTTGTTGTACTTGCTTCATGGGTTTCATGAACAAGATTTATTATAGGTCAATAGACTTCTTCTTGATGACAATTAGGATTTGTGATGCAGGAGCATCGGAATGAGCCAGCAATGTGAAAAAATCTGTTCACATGTTTTGGCTTGACGGTGTGAATTTCATTTACTGATGGTCAATTTTAGTATTACTGTGGAAGTCGATTTCATAAATAGTTGGTTATTATTATAATAAGTGAAATTGCTTTATTTAGATTTAGTGATAAGGTTGTTAAATAGGTGTGCACGGGAGTTAAATGATAGGAGATCTTATCTGTTTAGAGTTTTAAAAATAGAAGATTTATTATCTATTAGTTAGAGGAATTAGGAACAAAGATAGAAAAATTGTAATAAACGAAGAGATTTTTCTTCGTAGAAGGTAGAGTGGATAGGGTGTGGTTTTGGAGTGGAGCGAAAGCTCAGATTTGAAGAAGGATTGTATTTAGTGTTAAACATTGGCCTTTTGCAGAAGAAAAAGAAGCCAAAGGCCGATTCGTTTTGTTTTTATAAGTGTGAATTGCAATATCTAACCCGAATGAAAAGCATTGTGAATTTAAACTTTGTTTATCAGTGAATTTGATGGATGTGGTTTTCGATTTGTGTTTCTATTGAATTTTGCTTAAATTCTGCGTTTATTTCAATCTCGGTGCTGTCAAAGTTAATAAGCTGGAAGAAAAATAAATTAACACAGAAGATGTGGTGAAATGTGCCTTTTAAAACTTTTTCTACGGATTTTAAAGGTTGTATAAGCTGCAGGAATGTGAATCGGGTCCGCGGTCAACAGACGGATCGGAAAAGACTAAGAGTTCAAAGGTGAAGCAGGATTTGAAAAATATTAACCGATTGCCGATTGGATCAATCGAATATTGAAAGGTAGAAATTGCATTTCGGAAATGCGATTCTGCCTCGACGAATCGAATCGGAGTTAAGTGATCTAAGGATGCCGCCGCCTGGGCGATTGTCGGATGCGATTGAATCGCATTGAGCGATTTGAATTCACCGATTGATATTACATCGCGCACGCTTTCGAAGAGTGGAGCGTAATTCAATTAATTCACACTAATTTTGACTGCACGATGAGAAAGTTCAAAGGGCGTTGTGTGTAAATCTGATGAGAAAGTTCAAAGTGCTGCCAGGATACATAACTTAACATTCAGTTTGAAATCTTTGATTCCGATTTGGATCGGATTGCAGAAGTTTGGAGCGCCGGAAGTGAAGCCACCTTGTAAAAAAAAAGAAGAGATTGATGACCTCCGGTAAATCGGATCGGAGCAGTCGTGGCATTAAATTATGCGATTGCCAATTGTGACTGAATCGCGTCGGAAGTGTTGTGAATTGATATATATATATATATCTATTATATAACTGGGGTGAACGCCAATTGATATATCAGTGGATGTCAGCGTTTGGAGTGCTGTAGAACTGCGATTGATATTATATCAGAACACTTTGGAATGTGGAGCGTATGGAATCTGCAACGTTATATTAATAATACCTCGGAGCGTGGTAAAAGGAAAACTCTTGTGGCATATTGAAATCGATCGACTTGGGAACTGTTCGAACCATCGAATCAGTTAAATCTGAGTTTGCAGTGTTCGATACATGAAAATTGTTGTTTTCAAAGGTTTATAAAGCGGGATCCAGTGTTGGGCGTCCGTGCAAAGGAAGAACTTCCGTAGCGAATGGTAGTATGTCAATTTGCCCGATCAGTGGAGCAGAACTACATTTTTTTGCAGATAGGCGTTCAGCACCATATCGAATTGTTTGTGAAATTGCCCGGAAAGGAAATATATTAAGAGCTAATTTCTAAGATGCATTTTATATACATAGAGTGAAGAGTGAATCTGGGTTTGCAGGGATTACCCTGCGTCATTTTGGTATCAGAGCTTCGCTCTGTGGAAATTGAAGAGAATGTTTGCTGATGAAGATTTAAAACTACAGAGGTATGGAAACAGTAGCATGTTGAAAGAGTGAAGACTGCAGCGATATAAATCAAGAGAAGTTGTGAGAGAAGAACCAGA
This sequence comes from Pinus albicaulis, assembly GCA_034641835.2. Lineage (NCBI taxonomy): Eukaryota > Viridiplantae > Streptophyta > Pinopsida > Pinales > Pinaceae > Pinus > Pinus albicaulis. The sequence continues at coordinate 611,079,989 of CM076573.1, forward strand.
TGCGTTCTTAAAAGCAGAAGTGGCAGTGAACCTGTAGAATCCAACAAGAGATTGGACAAAGAGGACAATTGAAGCGTCTTCGAAAGAGAGAGTGAGAGATTGCAGAAGCCTAGAGAGAGCAAAGGTGTTGCTCAGGAGAAGATTCCAGATAGGGGATCATGCTTACCAAAAGACTGAGTGAGGAGAGCTTAGTGAGGTAAGATTGCAGTAAGGAGGACTTACTGTTGCAGAGGCTTGTTGCAGAGGTGCGAGGAGCTCATGGAAAGAGAGGAGCAGAAAATGACTACAGATAGTCATAGCAGAAGTTCACAAAGAAGCCACAGCAGAAGGGAAGATGCCAAAGAAAATGGCATGAGGATGAGTCAAGAAGAGTTTGACCGAGAGAAAGCTGAGATAGATTTCCAGATTGGAATATTGATGAAGATGCTGCAGAAAAGTGGTTGGACCATGAGGAAAAGAGTAAAGTGGCCAAGGCTACGAGAAAGGAGAAATCAGCAAGTGAAGTCAGAGATAGTAGAAGAATTGAGAAATATTGAGCAGATATTGAGTGCTCAAGAGGAATCAGAGAAACTCAGAGAAGCAGAGGTAGAATTGGAAGTTTCCATTTGCAGACCAGAACAAGGTGAAATGTTGGGGGAAGAGGATAATGAGAAGTCAACTGAAGATCTTCTGGACTATTGGCAGAGTTCAGAACAATTCGAAGATATGTTGACAAAGGAAGCAGATGAGGGAATGAAGCCCTGTGATTTTGATTCTTACAGTTTGTGTATGTTTGCAGGATATGCAAAGGATGATGGACAGTCGATTGAAATTGTCACAACCAAGAATGAAGCTCTTGAGGTAAAGTATGATGAAGAATCATTTTTAGAGGAAGAAGGCGTTGATCATTTGCAACAGAAGGAGTTCATAGATGAAATCCTGTTTGGTGTGAAACAGTCAGATGAGGTTGATATAGACCAGCAGTCTAAAGACAATTCCATAGTGGGACTACAAAAAGGTAAACCAATGAATTTGTTTAATGGAATTGATGAAAGATGCTTGCAATATGATAATGTGGAAAACAGGTCACCTCAGGAGGATTGCCAAGAAAAGAATGAAGCTGAGAATGGAAATTGTGATGATCTGCTGGAGAGATTTCACAAGGAGATAGAATTCTTAGAAAGATTACTCGAGGAACCCAAAGGAGAAACGAAGCTTACAGAACCTGATGGAGGAAAAGGTGTGGAAGACAGCATTAATAAATATGATGCTGAAATCAGAGAAATTGAGCAGCGATTATATGAAGGTGAAATGAAAGATCAGGAGCAACAAGGAAGTTATGTCCTCAGAGGCATGAAGGAGACAGAAATATTAATTCAGCAAGATGAATATGGAAGTAATCAGAAATTTGGAAGGAATGATCAGCTACATGAGGGTGAATTTGAGGAAGGCATTAAATTGCAGAAGTATAGAAACTGGCAGCAGAATGAAGAACCAGAAATTGGTCTGGCTGTACAAAGGAAGATAAGTGAAGACCAAAGATACAGATGGAAACTGAAGAAAAGGGTGAAGTGGAAGCTATTGCAACAGAGGCGGAATGGCAAACTGATGAATGAGTTCAGGGAACTTGAACAAATTCATATTGATTTGTTGAAGAAGGAAAGACTCAGAGAAATGGGGTCACAGCAAGAAGAATCCGCTGAAATCCAAAAGATCTATGATGGAGGATTGGTGCTTGAAGCATCAAAAGAAAATGGAAGGTATTGTATTTTGAAAACTGAAGGTTGTTGTGTGTTTGCAGGTCATATCGACTTGAAGAAGGACAAACAGTTATTGAAGACTGTTGAAGAAATGACTACTCATAGTCATATGCAGAATAAGGAGGATGGCAAAAGAATTTTTGAATTCAAAGGATACGCTGAGTCATTGAAGATCATTGATCTTGAAGAAAGCCAGAGTAAAGAAGGATTAAAGACAGATATTGCAGATTGTGCAGAACTTTTGAGAGAACTTCCAGATGAAATGGCAGATTTGTGGAATAAGTCGAATCTTTTGATAAAGAAGCCAGGTAAAGCATTTGTGTTTATTGAGTTGATTAATTTTGATGAAGATTTACATGCAGGAAAAGGGCAGTGTGAAGTCAATCTGAACCAAGAAGAACAGATCGGATTAATGGAAGGTGCGCTGGAATTTGAAGCAAGGAATGATGAAGTCATGAATGAGAAACCAGAAGAAGAACCTGGGAAAAGGCATTTGTACATTTCAGAAATGTATATGGAAGATTATTGGCACAGAGATTATGATGTTCTAATTCAAGAACACAATCAGTTGCAGCAGAATAGTATTCAGCACATGGGAAGTGAAATGGACAAAGAATTGGATGAGTTATGGAAACTCATACTACAGCATTCCAGTAAAACAAATACAGGACAAAAGAAGAAAGGAAGATTCGCTGGAAGAAATGGTACAGGTGAAGAGAATGGAAAATTGCAAATTAGAATGAGTAAAACAGCAGCGAAATATTGGAAAAGGACAGCAGCAGATAATGAGGTATTACAGCATAAAGGATGGAGACTTGAGAGACAAACAACAACAGCAGTAACTAAGGACAGACTATCAACCCAAATATGGGATCCAGGAGGACACAGAACAGAATTGCATGATCAGGAGATCATGGTTAATTTAAACTTCAGGAGTCTGATGCAGGAGCATCGGAATGAGCCAGCAATGTGAAAAAATCTGTTCACATGTTTTGGCTTGACGGTGTGAATTTCATTTACTGATGGTCAATTTTAGTATTACTGTGGAAGTCGATTTCATAAATAGTTGGTTATTATTATAATAAGTGAAATTGCTTTATTTAGATTTAGTGATAAGGTTGTTAAATAGGTGTGCACGGGAGTTAAATGATAGGAGATCTTATCTGTTTAGAGTTTTAAAAATAGAAGATTTATTATCTATTAGTTAGAGGAATTAGGAACAAAGATAGAAAAATTGTAATAAACGAAGAGATTTTTCTTTGTAGAAGGTAGAGTGGATAGGGTGTGGTTTTGGAGTGGAGCGAAAGCTCAGATTTGAAGAAGGATTGTATTTAGTGTTAAACATTGGCCTTTTGCAGAAGAAAAAGAAGCCAAAGGCCGATCTCTGTTTTGTTTTTATAAGTGTGAATTGTAATATTCAAATCGAATGAAAAGCATTGTGAATTTAAACTTTGTTTATCAGTGAATTTGATGGATGTGGTTTTCGATTTGTGTTTCTATTGAATTTTGCTTAAATTCTGCGTTTATTTCAATCTCGGCGCTGTCAAAGTTAATAAGCTGGAAGAAAAATAAATTAACACAGAAGATGTGGTGAAATGTGCCTTTTAAAACTTTTTCTACGGATTTTAAAGGTTGTATAAGCTGTGAAATGTGAATCGGGTCCGCGGTCAACATATTGCATCGGATCGGAAAAGACTAAGAGTTCAAAGGTGAAGCAAGATTTGAAAGTGTCGATAAACTGATTGCCGATTGGATCAATCGGAATATTGAAAGGTAGAAATTGCATTGGAAATGCGATCTTCGGTTCCCGACGAATCGAATCGGAGTTATGATCGGTTGACAGTCAGTTGGGCGATTGCTGGATGCGATTGAATCGCATTGGAGCAATTTGAATTCACCGATTGATATTACATTGCGCACGTTGAAGAGTGGAGCAGAATTAAATTAATTCACAATTCAATTTTGAATTGCATCGGATGAGAAAGTTCAAAGGGGCGTTGTGTAAATCGGATGAGAAAGTTCAAAGCGGCGTTGTGATACATAACTTAACATTCAGTTTGGAAATCTCAGATTCCGATTTGGATCGGATTGCAGAAGTTTGGAGCGCCGGAAGTGAAGCCACCTTGTAAAAAAAAAGAAGAGATTGATGACCTCCGGTAAATCGGATCGGAGCAGTCGTGGCATTAAATTATGCGATTGCCAATTGTGACTGAATCACGTCGGAAGTGTTGTGAATTGATATATATATATATCTATTATATAACTGGGGTGAACGCCAATTGATATATCAGTGGATGTCAGCGTTTGGAGCGCTGTAGAACTGCGATTGATATTATATCAGAACACTTTGGAATGTGGAGCGTATGGAATCTGCAAAGTTATATTAATAATACCTCGGAGCGTGGTAAAAGGAAAACTCTTGTGGCATATTGAAATCGATCGACTTGGGAACTGTTCGAACCATCGAATCAGTTAAATCTGAGTTTGCAGTGTTCGATACATGAAAATTGCTGTTTTCAATGGTTTATAAAGCGGGATCCAGTGTTGGGCGTCCGTGCAAAGGAAGAACTTCCGTAGCGAATGGTAGTATGTCAATTTGCCCGATCAGTGGAGCAGAACTACATTTTTTTGCAGATAGGCGTTCAGCACCATATCGAATTGTTTGTGAAATTGCCCGGAAAGGAAATATATTAAGAGCTAATTTCTAAGATGCATTTTATATACATAGAGTGAAGAGTGATTCTGGGTTTGCAGGGATTACCCCGCGTCAATTTGTCTTCGAGATATAAGTGTAATTAAGAGTCATGATTATGAAGACTCTAGTTTGAAGAATGCCTCCAAAACCTTTTGGAAGAAAGGCTCATAACAGCCCTCAAGACACCTCTCATTCAACGTTGGAAATGATAAAATAAAGTTGGCTAATAATCAGTGATAAAGTCGGCCTACATGTCGGCATAGAAGTTTGTTGTAAGGTCGGCCTAAAAGGTCAGACTGTGCACTATATATACCCCAGTCACTGCGGCTCAGTAGCACAGAAAAATGCGGATTTAGCTCTGTAATTTCCACACAAAAATTGCAGATTTCCTGAGGATAAAATTGCAGATTTCAGAGGACTTGTTCAAGGTTTAAAGTGTGGATATAAAGATGGAAGATTTGCGCATTGTTTTGTGACATGAAGTGCGGATTTCAGACAGTGAAAAGTGCAGATTACAGGAAGTGAAAAGTGTGGATTTCAGAAGTGACGAAGTGCTAATTTCAGAGGTGAACAAGAGTGGATCTTAGAGGTTAAAAGGGTGCGGTTTTCAGAGGTTAGAGAAGTGCAAATTTTTCAGTAAGAACAGAAACAAGTACAGGGTTTACATTATGAGGCAGTGGATAAAGCTGATGTGCATGCAAAGGATGAGATCTTATAATCAATAAAGAGTATCTCAAGATAAATTTGGAGACCAAGTTCTCTAATGTTGGTGCAGGTCAGTGCACGTTGGTGAAGAAAAGAAAGATCAGCGTTGGAGGAAAACTCAGAAGCAGTGTCAAGGTCTTGGAGGCATTCATAGCTCAAGGGTCTAAGTCTTGGTCATGGTACTTGTCATTTGAAGATCTATAAGAAGAATCCTTGTGGGTTTTCCTCTCCAAGATGGAGAGGCTTTACCCTGGCTCTAGGAGCCTAATTTTTGTGTCTCGTATATTTTGATAATTGACTTGATGAAAGACTAAATAAACTAAAGAAGAGAAGACGTAAGTAACTCAAGTAAGCTCACAAGTAATTATCAAAAAGAGAATTTGAATTAATCAGTAGCCCTACAAATTCTCAACATCCTCCCATCGATGAAAGTCCATAAAGAGAAGGGATTCTTAGTTGTGGTGACAGTGGCCTAAGTCTACATCGTTCCCCTTGACCTAGCAGTTGCCCTCTTAGGAGTGCCTTTTAGGTCCCATGCTAGTTCGAGTGGTAACATTTCTGGCATTGTTGCCAGGGACATGAGACATGCGTCTTGTTCTCCATATGACAATATTGATATATTATTCTTGGTGACTCCATTGGAAGAACGAAGCCCTAGTTCTTCATTGATCTCTAAAGTCAATGCTTGTAGGGCGAAGCAAGCATTTGGCAAGGCTATTTCATTCACCCTGGCGACTCCCATGTCATTAAATACCCAACAACATGTTGACCGCATATATTCTCACCATATATATGACAGGGATCCCAAGATATCCCTCATCGGAATCCATGAAGAATATGCCAATGTTCAATGGGGATCCGCATTCTGCAACCAATCACGTGGTAAGGCTCATGAGGTATCATTCAAGGCAAAATATAACTCAACCTTGTGACCAAATGGAATTGTTTGTCCTATCCATTGCCCCCAATACCCATTGGCTAGAGTCATGTAAACCTAAAAGCACTCCTTCTCTTCCAATGTTGTATACGCACTTCTTGTTGCATGAAGGGTTGGGTTTCCAATCTCATGAAAACATATGCCAAATGTTGGATGTGGCACTTCGAGAGGAGGAAGTTGTTCAATATGGTTTTGTGCTTGAGGAAGAGTGCCTTGACCCTTCTCCAAATCATCAAATTGCAACAAGTATATTTCTTACAGTCATATTGTTGACTAGGTTATTCTAGGGCTAATGTATAGATATGTTAGGTTTTGAGTTGTGTCTAACTAAAGTTTTGTTAGGGCCTGTGTTCAAGTCTAGGTCTGTGTCTAAGATTTGTTGTGATTTAGATTGTATATGGTCTCAAGGTCATTAGAGTATGTGTTAGAAATTTGTCCTCAAGTTGATTGATCAAGCATACTACAGAACTTCAAGCAAGGCAACACATCAGCATCACAGGTAAGTTAAGGTGAGTTTGTTCATTAATTTCTTTTGTATTAATGCTTATTGACTTGCAGGAGTATTCAAGGTAATGTGTTTATTTGGGTAATTGTTGTTAGTTTTGTTTTGGAAAGTGAGATTCACTTGTGTGTGTTGCAGTTACATTCCATCAGGCTAGCAACATTGAAAACAAACAGCCAAGCATCTCTAGATCATCAAGAGCAGTTTAACATAAAAAGAAGAGCAACATCGGTGAAGGACAAGTTAAAGAACCTCAAGTAGTTAAACCTTGAAGCAGTCATTATCACTTCTACAGCAGCATCAAGTTTTGTATCACTTGACAAGAGAGTCATTTGTTAATTAAAGTCTTGTATATTATTGTAGTTTGGAAAGTCAGTGACACTGCCCAGAGTTGAAGAGGGCATTTGATTTGGGTCAAGGGTTCTTGGTTATTGGGACTATGGTTTAGGTCTTAGTTGTGTTGGTCAAAAATTCATTAAAAAATCTTATTCTAACGTTGATCATTGTCCCTGGTACGAGAGTCCACATTTTATCTTATTTCCTTTATAGAGTGGTAGGGTGGTGCTAGGCAATTGAATGAAGTCACCTACAAGTTGGGGCTTGTAAACACTTCAGGGTGGTAGGGTGGTGCTAGGGTGAGTTGTGGCTCACATGGGTGTTGGGGCATCCTTTCAGCTAACTGTTGATAACACCAGGGCATTGGGGCATCCTTCCAGTGGGAGCTAGAGAATAATGCTTTTCTAGAATTCTAGGAAGTTGTAACTTTCATTTCAGTTGGGGTTGGCCGCTGAAGATTAAAGAATTTATTAGAAAAGCGTTCGATGGTTTTTGACCCTGAGGGGGTTTTCCACCTAAAAAACTTGTGCCTACTGTCTCTATCTTTTGCATTGTTGTTTACTGTTTTTACTGAATAATAATAATAATTGAAGATTAACTAATGCTCTGAAAAAGATTAATAAAGTGCTTACTGTAAGAAGTATTGATTCACCCCCTCTCTCAGTATTTCCAACCGGCGTTTGCCAAGGATGCGCAAGCAGAAAGCAAGTGAAAGGACCATTCCCTTCAAGCAAAAGTAGAACCAGTAAGTTATTGCATCTTGTACATTCTGATTTATGTGGACCAATGCCTATAACTTCTCTTGGTGGTTACTTGTATTATATTATATTTGTAGATGATTTTTCTCGCAAAACATGGATTTATTTTCTGAAAAATAAAGGTCAAACTTTTAGCATGTTCAAAGATTACAAAGCTCTAGTAGAAAAACAAACCGGAAAGAAGATCAAAGTTTTCAAATCTGACAATGGAGGAGAGTTCACTTCCAGTGATTTCATCGACTTTTGCAAAGAAGCTGGAATCACAAAAGAGACCATTGTCCCATATAACCCAGGACAAAATGGTGTGGCCAAGAGAAAGAATAGAACTATCATGGAAGCAGTCAAAGTTGTGTTGCATGATCAAAAATTGCCAAATTTTCAGGGGGAGAAATAGTGGACATAGTTGTCTATGTCCAAAATATATCTCCTCATCATGCCCTAAACAACAAGACTCCTGAAGAAGTCTTCACTGGCGAGAAGCCCGAAGTTGGGCACCTGAGGATCTTTGGTTGTCCTGTCTACTTCCATGTCCCAAAAAAGAAAAGGAACAAGTTGGAACCTTCATGTAAGAAATCTACGTTTGTTGGTTATTATGAGAATTCTAAAGCTTACAGAATATATGTACCTGGTCAAAGAAATATAGAATTTAGCAGGAATGTAACATTTGATGAAGATGTAGCTCTTGGAAAAGCAAGAGACACTCCTACTCCTGCTGCTAATGTTGACAGTCAAGATGATGTATTTGAAGTACAAGAAGATCCTGAAGCTAAAAATGATCTTGTTGATGAACCCATGGATCCTTTGGATCCTCCTCCATTTGATCCTCCTTCTAAAAGGAGACCTTTATGGCTTCGTGACACTCTTCAAGATGTTGATAAACATGTTGCCCCCAGAGGAACTTTCAAAGAAAGCAAAAACCTTGTCGGTTCCAAGGATATGTTGTAGCCATGAGAAACATTATTCAAGTTGAACCGTGCACTTTTGAAGCAGTTGTAAAGGCACAAGTGTGGAAAGATGCAATGGCTAATGAATATGAATCCATCATTCATAATGATGTATGGGAAGTGGTTCCAAGGCCCCAAGGTAAACTTGTTGTATCTTCTAAATGGTTGTATAAAATTAAACATGGTGTTGATGGCAGTATTGAAAAATATAAAGCTAGATTTGTGGCTAGAGGTTTCTCTTAGAAAGAGGTATAGACAATGACGAAATTTTTTCACCTATTACCAACTACACCATCATCCAATCTATTGTAGCTCTAGCTGTTAGCCAAGGATGGTCTCTTCACCAAATGGATGTGAAGACTATTTTTTTGCATGGCTTCCTCAAAGAAGAAGTATTCGTGGAGCAACCACAAGGCTTTGAAGTACATGATCCAAAATCCCATGTGTGTAGGCTGAAGAAAGCCCTCTATGGTTTGAAGCAAGCTCCAAGAGTTTGGTATGCTCGCATAGATAGCTTCTTAATGAAGTTTGGTTTTACTAGAAGCAATGCAAATCCAAATCTTTACTTTAAGACAGTCCAAGGTATGCCTCTGATTTTGGTATGTATGTTGATGATTTATTTCTGACCAGTAGTGAACCTCTTATTCTCCAGTGTAAGAGGGAGTTAGCTTCTGAATTTGAAATGAAAGATCTTGGTTTGATGCACTACTTTTTGGGCCTGGAGGTATGGCAGAAATCTGGTGAGATTTTCCTTTCTCAAGGAAAATATGTTGTCAAACTACTAGAAAGGTTTGGCATGACTAAGTGTAAGTCCATGAATACTCCAATGGAAATGAATTTCAAGAAGCTTTGTGGTAAAGTTGCAGGACATGATTTGGTTAATCCTTCTGAGTACCGTCAACTGATTGGGGCATTTATTTTCTTAGCGAACACTAGACCAAATATTGCTTTGCAGTCAATACATGATTAAGCCTGCTCATGCACATTGGGTTTCTACAAATCATGTGTTGATGTACCTGCATGGGACCATCAATCTTGGATGGAGATATACTGCCGAAGATGTAAGGCTACATGGATACACTGATGTTGATTGGGCTGGTAACTCTACTGACAAAAAGAGCACACCAGGGTGTTGCTTTAGCTTAGGATCTGCCATGATATCTTGGATGAGCAGAAAGCAAAAGTTTGTTGCCCTTAGCACGGCTGAAGCAAAATACACTGCCGCTAGCATGGCTAGTTGTGAGACAGTATGGCTAAGGAAGCTCTTTGGAGAGATGTTTGAGCAAGTATTGGATACTACAGTAATTTATTGTGACAATAAGAGTGGGATTCGACTCGTTGAAAATCATGTGTTCCATGACAAGTCCAAACACATTGAGATCAAATATCATTATATTTGGGATATGGTGCACGGAGTAGTAAGACTTCATCATATAGCGACTGATGACCAAATCGTTGACATTCTTACCAAGCCTTTGCTAAAAGGAAAGTTCTTGGTTTTCAGAGAACAGCTTGCACTGACAGATGTGACCCTTCCTAAAGAGGGTGGTCATGGATGATAAGCATTGGATGTGTGAGATCCTTGTCATGTGTTGACAAGTGGACCCCCCCAAGCAGTGATGAGCCTTGGATGTGCGAGATCCTTGTCATGTGTTGACAAGTGGATCCCCCCAAGTGTGTATAGGGTGATGGATGTATCTCCCCTATGATGATTCTTCTTCATTAGATTGTAACATCATTGTTCCAAAGCAGAGATAGCAGATATCTTTGTATCAGAAAGAAATTCCTCCCAAGCTGAGAGGGAATGTTGAAAATTGATAGCTATGTGATGAATTTCCTTCAATAAAATTTCATTTCGAACCTTCCAAAAGTGACTTTCTAAAAATAGAATGGCATGTCTATCTTTGCAACCATGATTGTCCAAAAATAGTAAATCATTTTCCATCAATTTGTAATCATCTATATATATATGATGGAAAATCACTTAACTTGTCCCCAATCAATCTCAATTGTTTAAATTTTTAACTTAATCATCAATATTATTATTATTATTACTATTATCCTCTTTATGATATTATTATATTATTATTAAAAGGAAATTCAAGTCTCTCGAGTCTCAATCATGAGTCTCAATCATGTCATATGTAACTCCCTTCGCTTAATGCATATGTTACTCTCTCTCTCTCTCTCTCTCTCTCTATGGATTCATTCCTCTCTCTCTCTAATGCTTTTATGCACCTCTTACTCTCTCTCTCTCTCTTAATGGATTCATTCCTCTCTCTCTCTAATGCTTTTATGCACCTCTTGCACTCCCTTACACACTTTAATGGCTCGTCATAAAAAGATTCCTCTTACACCTCTTTAATGCATAAGTTACAATTCTCTCCTAAATGCACAAGTTACACTCCTCTCCTTTATGGCATAAGTTACACTCCTATTTTGGCATATGTAACTCCTCCTCAAGGCATAGGAGTTACTCCTCATGAATTCGACCTCCTTGCTCTTCCTATATATTTGTGCCTCGCATTCTCACTTGACACACTTACTTGTGCTTGTGAAAGGAGAATTCGAACTTGAGAAAAAGGGATTTTGAGAGTCTAGAGGAAGATTGAGAGAGAGAGAGAGAGAGACTTGAAGAGCAAGAGCAGATCTTGGAGAGCCAAAGTGATTCAGTGTTTGCATTAGTTACTGCCATCAGAGATCTTCAGATTTGGGTGAACTTCTTCATTCTCTCATTGTACTTTGTATCTCTCCTGAACAATTGATTTCTAATAGAAGAAGAATCTGGTTGGATTTTCCTCTTGTGGGTTTTGCCCTGGTCATTGACCTAACTTCTCTGTGTCTCATTGAGTCCTTGACTGTCTTCCATTGTGCATATGGTTTATATGATTTATGTTCTATCTACAATTACTTAACATATTTTGCAGCATAAAGAAGTTCTGGATTTAAGTGATTGTAACAACATGACATCAGAATTTCAACATCAGACAGGCTCCAATATTGCTTGGTAGGCAATAGTTGTACAAAACATGCATTTGAGATTGTACGGTTGTAAATCAATTGGAATATGATTGGTAGATATCATTTCACTGAACCAAGTATCTTTGAGCACAACAATCTCAATCATAAGTGCCTACTTAACTCATTTTGGAACCAGCCAATATGGCTGAAGCATCATTGCATCAATTGAACGTACACAAAAATCTAACAGTTTCAAGTCTTGATACCGCTACATAACTTATACTTGGTTGGAAAAGGTGTAGAAATATTCCATACAAGTGATGGCCTGGATATAAACAATAAAAAGAAAATATGACCTCCTTTTGTTCTTCATCTTCCCTTGACGACAATTTGTACATGCACTTGGTTCTATAGTGTAAGTTTGCCCATCCTTCGGTTTATTCCGTTTCTTGCTCTTTACGATGTTCAGATTGTAGACAATGTTTTAGTGTTTAGCTAGATTTTTCAGTCCATAGGTTCTTCCTAACCCAGTTCTTTTTTAATCTGCTGGATGTAATTTCAAGTCCAATTGACCTACATTGGTCATCTGCAGACATTAACATAATCTCTTTCTTTCATTCTTTCTTTCAATAAGACGGAAATGCGTCTAATATCAGGGCTGCTCATAAATAGTAGAAAAATAAACTAAACTATAATATTCTTTCAACGGAGATGCAAAGGAGCACCACATGTTATATTCATTTAATATCAGGTCTGTTCTGATCACGTGTTGGTGGAAGAGACAAAGAAAGAATGTATGAGAGAGCATCAAAGGATGTGACCACACAACAAAAAGAATAGAATATGTTTTTTTGAAGATGATGGCAGAACCCCTTTGAGAAAGGACACCACTGATGTAAAAAAATATGCCAGGTAAATATCGAAGCATATGAAGGTCATACAAAAAGAAATTCAACCAGGACAAGGACAGGATAGAATTCTCACATAACAAGATAATCTTAGCTCCAAAAGAATCCCATATTTAACAAATTTTTAAACCACTCCTCTTCCTATAACTTAAATGCATAGCATAAGCCTTTTATCATTTGTAAGCATTAGCTTTGACGTCTTATTGTACAAGAAGATAAGTTACAAATGTCCGTTTTGTGCATCCAATGTGTTGATTTTTGTCCAGTAGATAATATAATAAATTCCGATGTTTATCAAGTTCCATGTATTCACAGGGCATGCACATTCACAGAACACAAGCATATATACAAATGCCATAAAAAATTCAAGAAAAAAATTGGATTTCAAAACATCTTAGTTACCTTCCTCTTGGATAGCGTGTCCTTAGGTTGCATAACCTTTGGTTGAGTATAATTTTTGCCACGGTAAAAAATGATTGTGTCATGTTGTATATGAATTGCTATGCCCCCACTTAATCTGGCTATCTCCTCTGCATATTCATGTATTTGGCCAGGCTTACAATGTTTGCAGATGACTTGTACAGTTTCATGTTTTTTCCAGTGCAGATGCATGTTCAGAATTACACCCCCAAAGATTCCACGCCTTCCAACAGGAACATAGTTTTTGTGCTTTTGACCCATTTTTTTCAGGTAAAACTGCTCACTGGAAGTTAAACGTTCAGGTTCAGGACCAGGAGCCTTTGGAATTTCGTATCTTTTGATTGCCTCAATCAATAAGGCCTCTTTCTTTTTCGCCTGAATAACAGTTAAAGGTAAGCAAAAACATTAGCCAGGTAAAATTACAGAGGTTAATATTTTAAGTACCAAGCACTTCAAAGTTCATGTAAGTAAATCATAAATGATCTGAATTACGAATTTACCACTTCGACATAATGCATAGCTATGTAACATCATTTACATATATAAAACAATTACGTAGATAGACATTAACTGTTCAGCTAAGATTCCATTCCTTCCCAGAACTTTCTGAAGCAGAAAAAACATGTAGAACTATAGCCGCGAGAAATATAACCAAACTATTTTAAAAAGAACTATAATTCAATATATGCTTTTCTTATTTTCAAAATTTGTCACACTCATAGATTTCCCAACCCACCTCCTTCACTGAAATTCCAACTTAATTTGGTAGCTCAATATGACTCTGTTCAGACGAAATAACAGTGAAACAACCATGCAATGTACATTGATTTGCAAGAAATCAAAAGATTAAGATCAGAAAATCCAATTGCGAGAATATCTAGGGTAAAGTTTTCATACAAGTATAGTGCAACACTGCAATGCACAAGTGCAAGCACCAATGCTTATTTAATCACTGAATGATGATTTGATGAGGTTATTTATCAGCTGCATTTATGTGAGGGACTACATATTGAATTATGTGATAGAAAGACAAGTCGACAAAGTTTGAAATACAATTTTACAAATTATGGTCACAGAATAATGATCATTAAATGATAATGCTCCACAGAAGGTAAAAGTAGGTCAAGTCAAGTTGAAAAGGAAACAAGGCATCCTATGAAAGACTTCACACCTACATGAAAAGATGACAAAAGACATAATCATTAAATCATTTGGGCAACACCTTCATGAAGTTCTATCTGATATTTTGCGAAGGTCATGAAATAAAGAAAACTTTTGATATTGAAGGAGTCCATGGTTGTGCATACAAATTTACATCATGAATAAGCAATAAGTTAGAGTACTAGAGCCCAAGGGATTAGCTCAACTGGCTGTTGCCAATGTAAATGGGCATTTGGCTAGATCCATGCCAGTAGGTGCCCAGTTCAGGTACCCTTTGGTTAGGTGTATTTGTCTACACTACAAGCTTATTAGGGCTGCCAAACACAAATGTGATGAAACATCCCTTCAATTTCCCTGCAAAGCTTTCCTTGGAAAAATTATAAGCTAGTCTACTAAAAAATAGGAATAGTAAAGCTACTAAATACAAAGTTGAAATATTTACCCATATAACTAACTAAAGATTACAAGTGTAATTAACCCAATGCAGAAAGTAATGTCATTTTAACAAAGCTTTGTGAAAGCTCCAAAGATGTTACAGGCTCAAGGAGCTTTTGCATTTTTGATACCTCAAATACCATCCCCCCAAATTTTACCTTCATAGATTTCCTCGAAGAAGCCAAGAAGCCAATGTAGGGTTCTTGTATTCACACTGAATGTACCTGTTAGTGCCATGGATCTACTTTTGTCATCATTTGCTGGGCATTAATAAAATTATCATACTAGGTGGAAATGACTATAACTAGGGCAATTTTGAAATTTTCTATTAGGATTTTCAGCTAACTAGGATTTCAAAATTTCTTTTAAACAAATAATCCATTCAGTGGCACAATGTACTATCATCCAAACACAATGCCACTGTTCCACATAAACATCCAACAATGTTGCAACAGTTCAAAAATGCCAATACCACCCATGTTCACAATTTCAGTAAAATATTGTGCAAATAAAATCCAACTATATTGATCCACACTTTGAAATTATTCTACTACTGCTATCTAGAATAGGCCCATGCCAACAATACCATTAACCAGATATCGTTCAAAACAAACAACCGAAATTCGATTTACTGGCATGACACTACACGACTTCCAAAGGCCTTAGGTCTGCACTTCAATACGCTTGGGTCTGTTGCAAGAATACCCTACATGCCTCCACAAATTCCCTATTGCGTTGTTACAGATCCGCACCTTCCTTGGGACATCTGAATCAGTGGATTTTTACTTCAGAAATCCCGAGATGCCTCATATTCAGCTCCAATATTCTAGGATCCATCCTTCGTACTTCCACAGAATCTCTATTGTTTTGTTACAGGTCCGCACCTTCATTCAAGGTTCTGGATCATGGATTTTTGGCTTCAGAAAAACTACAAAGGCATCCAATGAAGACCGATCTGCCACAGGAACCACGAGTTCACTATCGGACGGGCCTTGCTCAGCTTCAGAAAATATAGACTACAACCCTGGTGGTCTCAATTCCTGCCTGAGATGAAATTTCGATGCTCTTGGCTGCTTCAGGATAGACTTCGACCTACTATAGAGTGGCAAAAACTCAGGCTTCAGACAGAGCGACATATTTCGCTGCATAGGGTTATAGTCCGCCCTCTGTAACTTATCAATTTAATAAGAACTATCCTTGAGGATTTGCATCTTGCTTCACAAAGAACTGGCTGCCAATACCACGAACTGTCCAATCTTCAGTTTCAGAGACGAGTTAGTCCAGCCTTAGGGTGTTTAGTTCCTTGCCCCATATATGAAGGAAAAAAACCATGTGCCAAAACAAAGTAGAAAGAAGAGAAATGACTAGGTAGGGTGGGATCACCTCCACCGTAACTAGTGCAAAGAAAGAATGAGCTCTTAAAACCTCAGAGCCTCAAGCTCAACCAAAACAGAAATGAAATAATCCAATCCAAGACATGCCTCAAGTGCTTATAAGCCTCTTCTATTTATAAAATTCCATGAGGGGTTTTCTCTTAAATTAATTGAGTGATGTTCACCCGCAAGCCCCAACTGCCCCAAAACTTGCCCAATATTGGGTATTTTCGAGTTTTCTCCCCTTTATCAAGGACTATAGCTTACAGGGATAGATAGGTTACATTGTCCCTCAGATTAATTAATCCCTCTGGGACATTACAGTCCCCCCTTCTTGACATTGCTTGTCCCCAAGCAATGACAGATATGGTTGCAGCAAGCTTTGTCCTTTCAGAAATCCTTCTTCAGCTATTGTAACTCTCTTCCTTTGACAGATGATTAAGTTGTTGCTTTCATTTGTTGCATCATTAGCGAAATATGTGCAATAGATGCAGCTATAAACCTCTAGGAATGGCTCGTTGGTGGTGGATCCTCCCTTAAATGGTGAACCTGTTACAATTCCTTTCGCATGTTGTTCATACTCTGCTGTTGGCTCCTTTGAAAGTGACTTATTCCCATCTTCCTGGTTACTGTCTTTTATGTGTGGCTGGTTATTGAAAATATTTAGCCTTGTGTGGAAAAATAGCCCATCAAACAGTAGAAATTTAGTGACAACAATTCCTCTTGAAATCTTGCAACCCTTTGTTGAAACTCTGATGTTCTATATTGTAACAATCACTTATTCTAAAACTTTTTTCTGCTGCAATATTAGTTAAGCAATTGTAGATAGAACATAAACCAAATGCACAATCGAAGACAACCAAGAACAAAACAGAGACACAGAGAATTTCGGTCCAATGACGAGGGCTAAACCCACAAGGAGAAAACCCAACCAGATTCTTCTTCTATTAGATATCAATTGTTCAGCAAAGATACAGAGTGCAATGAGATCCCGAGAATGAGTAAGTTCACACAAATCTGAACAAGTTGTAGCATGAAGATCATTGGTAGCGACAACAAATGCAAACATTGAATCAACCTTCCCTTCAACTGAATTAACACCGAAACACTGAATCAACCTTGGCTCACAAAGTTTTGCTCTTAATCTCCAAGTCTCTCTCTCTCGCACAATATTCTTCAAGTCTCTCCAACTCTCTCTCTCAGGATCGCATTCTTCTTTCACAATGCACAAGTAGTAGTGGTCAAGCGAGAAGACATCAGACACATATATAGGAGCAGCAACGAATTCCTGTCATAAAGGAGGAGCAATACGCATGCCTTGAGGAAGAGCAATGTATGCCATTTAGGGGAGTGTATCTCATGCCATTAAGGAGTGAAACGCATGCCTTAGTAACTTATGCCATTAAGGAGAAGTAAGCATGCCTTAGTAACTTATACCATTAAGAGAGGAATGTATGCCTTAATAACTTATGCCATCAAGAGAGGAAAGCATGTCTTAGTAACTTATGCCATTAAGAGAGGTATGCATTGTGAAAATTCTTGAATACATAATGCAGAAATCCTATTGTAGTATCATGGTTTACTTCTCCTACTTGATTAAGTTATACAAGTTATTTTTAGAAGAAATATTCTGAAAATACAGAAGTAAACACAACTAACAACTTACACATGCAGATCATTTACTAAATATTACGCTCATTCAAACAAAGTGACACTGATTTTTGGACATAAGTCCCCGGAAAAACCCAATGCGGGAAAACCGGTGTAGCAGATATGAGGGTTTATTTTATTAAGTAGAATCTAAGTACAGCAAATCTGGGTTCTAGATTTGGTAAACCCAACAAAGAATAAAAGAAAACTACATCTAACCTGTTGTTCCAAGACCGAATATCTGACGGATCCACACCCTCAAACGGGATTTACAAGACTCAGCCTGGATTTGGCCCTAGAAACCCCAGCGCTGCCCCTGAAGCCGCAGCATCAGCCTTGCTAGGCTCTGCGTGCCACTGTGCTACTCAAAGAGGGACTGCGTTACCCTAGAGTGGGTGACGCAGTCCTTACACTGCCTCTAGAGGCCTCTGCATAACTCTGAAGCCCTCTGAAGCTGCAGTGCTACCCCTTCCTCGGCCTGCGTAGCACTTGCGTAGCAGCTGAAGCCCCTGGGCTGCGTAGCTGCTGCTCTCTACTCTGCATCGTCCTTGAAAGTTGCTCCTCTGCCTCTTGTTGACTCTTGGCTCCGGGATCAGAACATCCCCTCAGCCAATACTACCCCTCGCTGTAGAAACTCTTCCGAAAATTCTTAGCAAACCCTGCCCTAGAATTCCAGATCTATCTCTCAGCTCTACCTCTATGTGTATGTCTCCAACTGACCCTCAAGCCTTTCTCTTATACTTTTTCATTCATCTCATCAACGGCTGAGATTAAAACATTCATCAATGGCTGAGATTAAAAGGTTGCGTGATCCGTGTCTTTTAGAACATGTCAGCGCGTGTTAATTAATTCACTTTAATTATTTAATTTTCCTAAGTTTAGACTTGGGAAATCCATTAAAATAATTAATTATTTGAATAACTTGAACACCAGCTGAGATTTCACAAAACACTTTCTGGGTTTTGGAGTTCAAGTGTGTCTAAGCCCCTCCACAAAATTTCAGGGCTAGAGCACAAAGATGCTACACCAACTACACAAAATCTCAACACTCCCTCTTAGTACGGAGTGTACTCTAGCAATACATCCACACTATGTACTGCAAGATCTTGATGTTGGTTTTTGTGTTGTTAATGCTTGGCCTGTTACCCTCCATCCACTGCACTGCTGCTTTTTGTACTGCTGCCCATGCCACTGCCACTGACACTGCCACATTTGTACTGCAGCTCCCTCTCAAATTGTTGCATCATGTTGCCCATAGCACTACCACTGCTAACTGCTGCACTGTAACTCAATCGCTGAGAAGTAAGCAATTGAAGGACTTTTGCCCAATTGTTTGACAGATAAGTCAAGCTGCATCTATCACTGAAGCTCCCTGGATATTGATTTATGTTGTCCTCCTGAAGCTACTGTTATGTTGCAACACTGCACTGCGTGAGCAAGGCCTCTCTACGCTGCTGAAGTCCCAACAACCCCTTTGCTTTGTTGTCTCCACGTTGTTGCTGCCTCTGCATTACGCTGCTCCCTCTTCAGCTCTTTAGCTCTCCTTTCTGCTTTAATGTGACCTTCTACAACCATCTCCCGACTCATCTCGCTACCGTCTTAAGGCTCCCGTAGCTCGTATGTGATCCAAGAGTAGGGCTGACTCAAGGATCCCACAATTGTCTGTAGATGCTCTACAGATCCATGTCACCCCACCTCTTCTCTCGAGGCATATGAGCACTCATGGTTGCATTATCATTAGAACAATCATCCTCTGTTGTTGTAGCCTTGGAATCAGAAGCTCCTTTGTCCTTCTTCTTAGGACAAGTGTTGGCGAAGTGTCCAAGTTCGCCACAGTTAAAGCATCGGACCTTGGAAAGGTCCCTCTTCTTCTTCCCTTGTTGTTTTCTTTCCTTTGATGCAAGGGTTGCATCATCTTCCTCTTCTTTCTTCACTCTGACTGTCCCACCCCTGATATTTTGCTTCTTGGTGATCCTCCTGATCTCCTCTGGCGGAGGATAGCCCACATGTCAGCCTAGGATGGTAACGCTGCTTGGCCTAGTATACTCTAGACAAATGTTTCCCATTCCTCGGACACTGCATTCAGGGCAGTCCTTACTAAGTGCCCTTCATCTGGAGTTGCACCCATGCCAACCAGTTGGTCTCGGATGGTCTGAAGTCGGAAAAGGAAAGGATCTATTTCCTCACCCTTCTGCATCTGGAAAAGCTTCATCTAATTCTCTAAGAGCATTTTACGTTGGACAGAGCTTCCTTGATACATCGCTTCTAGAGCGACCCACATGTCATTTGTCGTGTTCTTATCGGCAATATGTGGTACTACGTGATCTTTCACTCTGTCCATGATCAAACGCTTAGTCCGCCCTTGATTCTCCTTAAATTTCTTTAGAGGATCAGGATCTGCAGGCACAGCTAGAACACTCGTTGCATGGTCCTTGATGTCGTACTCATCTAGGACTGATAGGATCCGTGCCCTCCAGATGACAAAGTTGGACACACTGTCCAACCTGCCCTGGTCTCTCAGCCCATGAGAAGCCACCTAGCTCAGATCAAACAGAAACAGATCTCTTCTCCCGCATTCTGTGGCTACAGAAATTCTGGATCTGGATTTCTTGGTGACTAGAAACCCTCTAGTAACTGCTTCTTCTGAAAACTTATTTCCCTCCTGGAAATCTTCCACCCAAACACAATCGGACAGAACTCTCTAATCACACTCCTGATCGAATCTCAGATCTGTTTGGATCAGATATGTTGAGTAACTGTTTTCCTCCTGCCCTTTGTTGACTTAGCTAGGCATAATTCTGCACCGGCAGAATCTCCACCACACCAGCAATGCTGAAGATCTGAAGCACTGCTTCTGGATCTTGGCAAGACTTCTCTGCAACAGGAAGAATGACTGGACTGCATCCCACTGACTGGCCCAGCGTAGCGTCAGCGCTGCCCAGAAGTGGACTGCGTAACCCCAGACTAGGTGACACAGTCCTTATGCTGGCCTAGGAAGGCTCTGAGTAAGCCCGATGGACTTCTGTAGCCGCAGCGTTGCCTCTTCCCGCGTCTACGTCCTCCTGCTGCCAAGTTGCCCCTTCCTGGGTCTGCGTCCTCCTGCTGCCAAGCTACCCCTTCCTAGGTCTGCGTCCTCCTGCTGCCAAGCTACCCCTTTCGGATCTCTGCTGCTTATGCTGTTGTCTTGCAGAAAAAAAAAATTATTCTTCAGCTGATTTGCCAGAGATTCAGCTTGACCTGTTATCGCTCTGATTCCATGTGAAAATTCCTGAATACATAATGCAGAAATCCTATTGTAGTATCATGGTTTACTTCTCCTACTTGATTAAGTTATACAAGTTATTTTCAGAAGAAATATTCAGAAAATACAGAAGTATACACAACTAACAGCCTACACATGCAGAGCATTTACTGAATATTACGCTCATTCAAACAAAGTGACACACTGATTTTTGGACATAAGTCCCCGGAAAAACCCAATGCGGGAAAACCGATGCAGCAGATATGAGGGTTTATTTTATTAAATAGAATCTGAGTACAGCAAATCTGGGTTCCAGATCTAGAAAACCCAACAAAGAATAAAAGAAATTTGCAGCTAACCTGTTGTTCCAAGACCAAATATCTGACTGATCCACACCCTCAAAAGAGATTCACAAGACTCGGCCCGGATCTGGCCCTAGAAACCCCAGCGTTTCCCCTGAAGCCCCAGTGTCAACCCTGCTAGGCTCTACGTGCCATTGCGCTGCTCAGAGAGGGACTGCGGAACCCCATAGTGGGTGACGCAGTCCTTACGCTACCTCTGGAAGCCTCTGACGCTGCAGCGCTGCCTGTTCCTAGGCTTGCATAGCGGCTGAAGCCCCTGCACTGCACAGCTGCTACGTAGCTGCTCTCTGCTCCTCTGCGTTATCCTTGAAAGTTGCTCCTCTGCCTCTTGCTAACTCTTGGCTCCGGGATCAGATCATCCCCTCAGCCAATGCTACCCCTTGTTGCAGAAACTCTTCCGAAAATTCTTAGCAAACCCTGCCCTAGAATTCCAGATCTGTCTCTCAGCTCTGCCTCTGTGTGTATGTCTCCAATTGACCCTCAAGCCTTTCTCTTATAACTTTCATTCATCTCATCAACGGCCGAGATTAAAACATTCCTCAACGGCTGAGATTAAAAGACTGCTTGATCCGTGTCTTTTAGAACATTTCAGCACATGTGTTAATTAATTCACTTTAATTATTTAATTTTCCGAAGTTTAGACTTAGGAAATCCATTAAAATAATTAATTATTTGAATAACTTGAACACCAGCTGAAATTTCACGAAACACTTTATGGGTTTTGGAGTTAAGTGTGTCTTAGCCCCTCCACAAAATTTCAGGGCTAGAGCACACCCGATGCCACACCAACTACACAAAATCTCAACAAGCATGTCTTAGTTAAGGAGAGTGTAACATATGCATTAAAGAGAGCGTAAGAGGAATCTTTTATGCCATGCCTTTAATGAGTGTAAGAGGAATATGACATGTCTTTAATGAGTGTGTAAGAGAGAGTTACATAGTGTCGTGAGAGTCATCAAGGGGAGAGGTGCGAAGTGATTGAGGTGATGAAGGTAATGTGACTTGTAATTCATTTTAATAATAATATCATAGTATCATAAAGGATAATAGTAATAATATTGATAATATTGATGATTAAGACAAGATTGATACTATTAAGATTGAATAATGATAAGTGATTTTCCATCAACCATACTTGATTACCAATTGAAGCAAGGTGATTTACTATTTGTTGGAAAGTCGCACTTGAGATGCTAGACATGACTTTCTATTTTTAAAAAGTCACTCGGGAATTGTCAAAAATAAGATTTTATTTAAGAAAATTCATCCCTGAGCTGTCAATTTTCTACACTCCCTCTCAGCTAGGGAGGAATTTCTTTCTACAACAAAGATCTTTGCTCTCTCTGTTCATCTTTGTTCATCTCTGCTCTGGAACAATGATGTCTCAATCTAATGAAGAAGAATCATCATAGGGGAGATTCATCTATAACCCTATATCCATTGATCTTACCACCTTGACACAAACATGGGGGTGTTACCACTTGTCAACAAATGACAACGATCACGCATAACCAAGTTTTACCATAAGAGTCAAGTTATAGAACACCTACATCCATAGAATTTGGGGGGATTACCACTTGTCAGCACATGACAAGGATTGCGCACAACCAAGTCTCATCTCTGCTTGGGGGGATTACCACTTGTCAACACTTGACAAAGATCGCGCATAACCAAGTTTAAGCACACCCATTGGCTAGATGGGTGGTGATCCCACAAGCCCAACATGTGGGTAGGATGCAAATTGGGGTATACTCTTGGAAAGTCCCAGACATGATGGTAGGGTCGATTACCACTTGTCAACACATGACAAGGATCGCACACAACCTACAGTCAAGAGTTCCCTCAACCGCAAGAGCTCTCCTGGCTCCATTCCCAACTTGTGAGCTCGAATATGTTGGCATTATGATGTAATGTGTTGTCCTTGATGGCAACCTACTTGATGAATTGTCTTTTGATTGCAACCTACTTGATGAAGATGTCAACAAAATGTATCTACAAGACAGTTCAGATGTGACAGAGAAAGAAATATCAGTCAGTGACAGAGGAATGATGAAGGTAAAGTTTGAGGAAATATACGCAGGTTCAGTGAAGCAAAGTCGTGTACATACGCAGGTTTGATGAAGAGAAGTTGCGTAAACACAGGTTCGATGAAGCAAAGTTATGTACGTATGCAGGTTTGACGAAGCGAAGTAGTGTATACGCAGGTGTGGTGGAGTACACACGCGGAGATGACGAAGTAAAATCACGTACATATTGGCGCATTATTTTATTAAATACCAGGGGTCTTTACCATGGTATTAGCCCACAATATTGAGCGCAATAACGGCTATTTGATCCCGTCAAAGATTACCACCGACACTAGTGTGGTTTTGTCTCATGGTATTGGTTAAGGCTCAAACTATATAAGAAGGTGAAAATCAAAGTGCTAAGGTGTGCATGAGTAAGGATTTTTGATGAATACTTCAATCTGAAGTATATTTGCATTATATAGGCTATAGTTGATAAGTTGATCTGAAATAATTATGCACCTATAAATACAATGATGGATCAGGATCATGAGACCTGAAATGACTTTCCATTGTATGATCTGCTCATGGATTGACTAGATCTATGATTTGACGCATGTTTTATCTTTGAATATTATGATCTGGCTCTGTCTGAAGTTCTGAAGGGTGACGCAATTATAGGTCAAAATTTGCAGATCTGTATGCAGGTTGGTCTCGATGAAAGTGTGTATACATGCGAGTTTTCTTCATAAAAGGCGTGTACATAAAGGGAGGGTTTCTGCTGAAAATATGTCTGATGTTGTTGTATTTCTGTTGTCTGTCAATGATGTCTTCATGTTGATCTTGGTTTAGTAGCAAAGTCTGAAGTTGAATTGATTGATGTTGACTGGTTGGAGAATATCCATGTTGCAGCTAACTATATGGGGTTTCAGAGATCTGTAAACTGACAATACTTCAGAATGTCTCTATGCAATTATGTGTCTGATTCCGATTAACAGTTTTCAGAACTTGGTAGGTTGAGATCTATACGCAAGTTGTTGTTCACAAAAGCGCGTATACACACGGGTTTCCTAAGTTAAGTAGCGAATATATTTTGTTTTAAGGATGATCTGCGCTGCAGTTGATTCAATATGTTGATGCAGTATTTTGGGTTCAGTTATGATATTCTGGTTACAGTGATATCACTGTTATGTTTGATTTGACTTGACGATTGGTTAAGTGACTGTTTGCTTCAGTGATTGATTAGTACAGTGATTGATTGGTTCAATGGTTGTTGTCAGTGATTGATTGGTTCAGTGGTTATTTTCAGTGGTTGGTTTGGTACAATGATCAGTTTCAGTTTTTGAAGTTGAGCTTAAATGATGTTAGTGGATTCAATTTGAAAATTTGATAAAAAGTGGCCTACAAGTTGTGATGTGTTGAAGCAAGTGGATCCAATGTGAAAATTTACGGAACGTGGTCCACAGATGGTGCTGAGGCTTGGAGCCTTCAGTGAGGAAGTCGAAGCTTCCTACCAGTAGTAGTTGGTGATCAGATCAGGGGGTTGAAGCTCCCTTCCAGTGGGTGTTGGTAAACGAGATCAGGGGGTTGGAGCTCCCTTCCAGTAGGAGCTAGAGAACAAGTGAAGGTTGGAGCCTTCTGCAGGTAGGTGCCTGCATGTTGGTATGAGTCTGCGCCAATACAAGATTGTAAGCAATTTTCTTTATAATAAATATTGAAGACAGAGACAAAAGCAGCGGTGGTTTTCTCTCGCATTGGGTTTCCACCTTAAATCCTGGTGTCCATGTGTATTGCTTATGTGTGATGGTTTAATCTGTTCTTACTGCACATGTTTTCTGCTTATTAAATGTCTGATGAATAAATGATGCATTGGTATAAGTCAAGTAATTGAAGATTTAACTGAATTATAAATTTACTGGGTATACGACAGTTTCCTTAATAACAGTTGCGTACATACGCTAGTTTGCTTCATTCAAGTCACATACAGAATTCAGAAAAGAAAAGTAAAAGTTTATGTGAGCTTTAAATACTAATTCACCCCCCGCCCCCACTTTCTCAGTATTTTTCCCAACAAAACAAGAGGGAAGAGCATAGCTCAGTGTTCTCGATCATCCATGACCGCCCCCACCAAGAAAGGTCACATCTATCAGTCCAAGTTGCTCTCTGAATACCAAGAAATTCCCTTTCAACAAAGGCTTGGTAAGTATGTCAGTTATCTGATCATTAGTTGCAATATGATGGAGTCTCCTTAAATGATACAAGAGCCCTTTATGGGGTTTTACATTTTGACTTTGACCTTGACTCCCTAGAGCACTCAATGGGTGCACAACCTAGGACCATGGGCAAGAAACCCATAAACAAATTTTCTTTTAAAAAATAAATATTTTTCTTTTCTTTAAATTGACAAGTATAATGATTACATCATAATTATGAAGACCGACGCTAGTTACATTTCAACACTCCCTCTTAACTAGGGAGGTATTCATAATTGAAAACAGGTACAAGGACAGTATTTTCATTGAAAATTTCTCATAAGGAGAGTCGGATTGGTAACCCATTTGTTTAGCATCATATCGTTCAGCATTGTCACATAGCAAGGCCTTGACTAACATCTCTATCTCTCTACAAGATCAGAGCACAATGTTAGCGAGACCAATGACTTATAAACACCATCATCATTGTCTCTCAAGGTACATACCCCACCAAGGTGTTCACAGAGTATGTCCTTCAAGGACTATTCTTATCTTGGATTCCCAATCCTCAAAGAATATTGATCCTTTTCGACTACTCTTATCTTGGATGCCCTACCTCATCTTCAAAGAGTATTGGATGTCAGATGCTTACCCAATCCTCCATTCTTTTTTCCCAAAGTGAAGACAAGAATGATGTGTCTATCTCTCCCTCTTAACTAGGGAGGATGTACCCATTCCTATAAAGGAATGTACCCAATTTCCCTCTCATCCGGGTCTTGTCCAAGCTCCCTCTTAACTAGGGACTTGCTTCCAAGCTCCATCTTAACCAGGGACTTGCTTCCAAGCTCCCACTTAATCAAGGACTTGTTTTCAGCAGTAGCTATCTATTATTTGGTGGAGATCATGGGACCTGTAGCTGTTTGTAGAGCTCCTCCTTTTGATGTCATGAATTTCTTCTTCATTATTATGGAGCCTTCATCTTTTCTTTGTAGGGCATCGGTCATCCATCACTTTCCTTCACAAGTAATGTCAGTCATGTCATCCTTTTCTTCATTGGAAATTGATCTTCTAGTCCACATCTGGCTTTCCTTCATACAACTACCTTTTCCACATCATGTTTCCTTCAGGATCTTTCATCCAACCACATGAGTGCTAGTTGTAGGTGACATCTACAACTCTCTTTTCAACAACCCTGTATCAACCCATCCAAATGTTCAAAAATAAAAATAAAATGGACATCAAATCAAAGTTACCTTTTGTGATGACCTTTCATCATGACATCTTGCTTACCTGCAATATCCTACACATTCATAAACACATCTCTAAAACTTTATATGTCAAGGGTCTCCTTTCTTTACAGACCTTATTGTTGATAATTTGGAGGGCTATAGGTTAATACAAATTCTCTTCTTGATAATTACTTGTGACCTTACTTGTGATACTTATGTCTTCTCTTCTTTTAGTTTAGTAATCTTTCATCAAGTCAATTATCAAAAAACACAAGACACGAAAGTTAGGCTCCTAGAGCCAGGGCAAAGCCTCTCCCTCTTGGAGAGGAAAACCCGCAAAGAATTCTTCATATAGATCTTCAAATGACAAGTACCATGACCCAAACGTAGACCCTAGACCTAGATATGCTTCCAGGACCTTGATCTTCACCTTGTATATTCTTGTATTTGAATTGCTTAAACTGTGAGAAGGTAAATCAAGGATTTACCTTCCTCACTATTGATGTCACTTCTCCTTATGATCACTGTCTCAACCTTTACTATTTTCAGGCAAACTTCAGATATATGCAAATGTAAACTTCAGATATACACAAATCTATTCCACGTAAACTTCAGTTATACGCAAATGTATTCCATGTAAACTTCAGGCATACAAATATGATTCGGGCTCAAATTAATGATCACGGCATCAACGTTAAATCAAACAAATAGTCCTTCAAACTTCTCGCAGAACAATCTTTCCAAAATCTGCACTGAAGCTCCCTTAGATTATCCGCAAACTGTGACTGCTTGACCACACTGAATATAATGTATTGTGTTGATTGTACTGTGTATTGTCTTATTGACTCCTTTCAAAACAGTCCGCAAAACTATCTCAGACATATTCGCAATTTCAGAGGAAATCCGCATTAAGTTCCTCAGAGATCTTCGCAATTTCTATAGTGATATCCGTAATTTAGTCCGCACTTATATATTGTCTAACCTGCATTCATATACTGCCATGTGTCTGCAATGTAGTCCGCAAAGTTGTCTTCTTTCTCATCCGTAATGTAGTCTCTATTATACGCAGTGTTATTTCAAAGATATCCGATGTCTTCGTATTTCTATTTTCATTTCCATCGTGAGTCATGATTCTTGAATGAGCTGCAGTATAACTTTATATATATACATAATATGTCTCTTTATTGGAGCCAACATGAATGGATGCTTTTGAGCCGACTTATGTAGGAGTTTTTAAGCCAACTAGTTTACTGTCTTCAACGCTGAACTTAAGCATACATATGTATCTTTGACTTATCATAAACATGACTCTTTAATATATTTATAACTAGAAGACAAGTTCCTAGAGGACATCAAGAAGAATTCCCTTGACCTAGAATAGAGCTTTGCTCATGAAACCCATGACGCAAGCATACCAAGAATATATTTATTATGTTTGTCTTCTTTATTACATAAATATATAATTTACATAATCAACATGAAGACCGACCTAGTTACGCTTTTCAACACTTATCACGGTCTTCTTTACTATGGAGATGTCATGATCAATTCTTAGTTGTTGGATGTTGACTTCCTATGAACGTAGTTGCATTTTTCACGATCTCTTCTTTCTTTCTTCACATATTGCTTTTCAGGAACTCATAGTTCCTTCATCTTTGTCAACCACCTCATATACCATATGAGAGCATATTATGTTGATTTCATCTTGTCAATATGTGAACCATGCTTTCATGCATTTTTTTTCAAAGAGATCCTTGATCATGCTCTCAAGGTAGAGCATTTACCCATGCTATCTGCAACTATATGATGACATGATTTAAACATACCTCTTTTCTCCTTTTGGTCATCTAGTCTTCCTTTGGCAGCTTCCTTGATTGAAAATACTTCAACCATCTCGACATGCTGCATTCCTTTGTCATTATACCATCATCCTTCTAAACAATGGATCCCACATGTTGTATCTTAAGAGACAATTCCTTGGCTGTGGAAAGGAATCAGTACTTAAGACATTTTTAAAAATGTGTCACGAAAGTAATTATATCAGGCGGTCTTCGTTCAATCCCT
Organism: Pinus albicaulis; assembly: GCA_034641835.2. Lineage (NCBI taxonomy): Eukaryota > Viridiplantae > Streptophyta > Pinopsida > Pinales > Pinaceae > Pinus > Pinus albicaulis. The sequence goes on from CM076573.1 coordinate 611,108,607, forward strand.
TTGGAAACTAATTCTTTAACACCCTTAACAATCTGGTATAATGAAAGACTCTACAATGCCATTAATTGTTGATATCTGAATGGAAAAAAAGGATTGTAGAACAAACTCAAAATGATATGTTGTAACACAGAATCTATCACTTTAAATTTCAGAATGAATTTATGGAGAGAGAGGAAACTCAAAATAATATGTTGTAAACACAGAATCTATTACTTCCAAGTTCCAGAGAGAATGTGTGAAGGGAGAGGAGTTGGAGTGAAGGAGCGCAAATTAAGGCTATTTAACTCTTACTCACGGATGTAATTAAAAGACCAACAGCTACTTTACTTCACTTCATTCCAGGAAGAAGGAACACAAAATGACACAAAAAAAACGAATCACCATCAACAATTGTAGGAAACTTGATGTTTCTTTTATCAATTCCTTAGAAAAGTAAGTACCAAAGCCTTAGTCTTCCAGAGGTCCAAAACTCAGAACCCTCCTTCGTTCTTTCTATCTTGCTTAAATACATCAAAAGCAGTTCGTAACTGCTAAAACTTCTTGAAACTACTTCGACTACCTAAACTGTTAAAACTACTTATTACATTGCAATTGAGGACATCACTCTAGCTTCGATCTTAACAGACAAAGAAAACAAATTAAAACTTGGAATATTGTTCTGTTCGCTGAATTTGACTTGTTGCTGATGCATCTCCCTGAATTGCTGATGTGTCTCCCTGACAGATCGGACATCCTTGCCCTGCATTTCTTTCAGAGTTCAATATTTGTCTTTCTGCTTGCTGTCATGTCTTTTCTACTTATGGTGTGGTATTTGAACAGTTTTGCAATAATGCATCCTTGCCCAACTGTTACGTTTCCAACAGTGCCACTATGTGCTCTTTTTGCCCGACTCTGCCTATGCCTCCACGTTTCAACCAAGGTTACCATGTCCCCTTCTGCCCGACTATGCCTCTTCTGCTCGAGCCTGCTGCGTTCCATCTTCTCTTCTCCTTTTCTTTGCGTCGCATCCATGTTTCTTCATAAAACCAATGCAACTGCACATAATCTTGGACTTTCAATAAATTCAAATTAACCTTTGAATGGTATCGCGTCTGCCTTTCTATCGCATTTCGGCCTTCGGCGTTTCTAACACAATCCTTACCACCATTCCTCCTGAGCTTGTGATGTGCGAAGTGGGAAGTGCGATGAGCAGAGGGTGACGTGGCAGGATAGAGATGGGGCCGCCCGCAAATCGCGGACCGGGAGTTTTGTTATGAAAAGCAGGAGGTGAGTGTTAAAACTTGTGAAGTGCGATGTGCGAAGTGCGATGAGCAGAGGGTGACGTGGCTGGACAGAGGTGGGGCCGCCCGCAAATCGCAAATCGGGAAATGAAAAGCGAGAGGTAAGTGTTAAAACTTGCGAAGTGCGATGTGCAATGTGCAATGGCGAGAAGGTGACGTGGTAGGACGGAGGTGGGGCTGCCCGCAAATCGCAAATCGAGAGTTTCGTTATGAAAAGCAGGAGGTAAGTGTTAAAACTTGCTAAGTGCGATGTGCGTTGTGCAATGGCAAGAAGGTGACATGGCAGGACTGAGGTGGGGCCGCCCACAAATCGCAAATCGGGAGTTTTGTTATGAAAAGCGGAAGGTAAGTGTTAAAACTTGCGAAGTGCGATGTGCGATGGAACCTATGGCCGACACGTGACTTCTCTTCATAACCTCCAATCTATTAACTCTCTTGCATCTTTATTTGTGATATCCATTCTCGACCACTTATCTCTAACTTAGATCTCGTGATCTAATATTGTCCGTCCATCTGACTTGCATTTATGTGCTCTGATCTTCGTCGTCCATCTCTCCGCTTCAATTTTGCACTTTAATCTTGACCGTCTATTTTTCCCTTTACGCTTCCTCCAAAACTCCTAAGTTTTTAAGGAAAATACACTAGTTCTCTGCCTTCGAGAAATCTATACGATTTCTTCAATAATGAACACCGTTTCGTTCAACAGGCTCGCATACGTTCCTTTGACGAATAAATGATCTTAATTACTATTTTTTTCTCCACGATGTAACCCTCCTGAGTTTATTCGATATTCTGTAGCACTAGTCCCTCTTGAGCTTGTGAATAAGCTCGACTCAACCCGCCTTCACATCTTCGCACATAATGTTAGTACACCAACATGTAAATCAAAATTCTTCTTTGACATACAAATTTTTACATTTTCTAACATATATGTTTTTTTGGTGTTTTGAAAAATGTTTCAAAAGTAAATGCAAATGAGCCACAACATCTGGCTCCACCTGGGGATAGTGCTTTTTTCCACGGAAGCGCTAAGAACCATAGATTAGTGCCTTATCCATTGGGCATGGAGTCAAATATTACTTGGTGACATATGAACAATGAGCAATCCGGTATTTACAGTGGTGGAATGCTGACTTTTAATGCTTCAAATACTGCCCATTCACAGGCAACTGCAAGGATTCTCCATCTAAATCTTCTAGGATGAAAGTATTGTTTGATCTGGCTTCAGAAATTTTGTACGAACCATACCACAGAGGGTCAAACTTGCCATGCTTTCCTTTATCCTCCCTTCTGGTGTCCCATATTAATACTAAATCTCCTACTTGGAAGAGGATTCCTTTTGCTTTTCTGTCAAATATGGACTTCATCTTTGCCTGATAAGAAATTAAGTTATCTCTCACTTTGTTTCTGGTTTCACTTGATTTAATCACTTTGTTCAATCTTCTCACTAGAGCATTAGGTTCCTCCTGAGCTTCTTGAAGGAAAGCAATCACTGGTCTGGCCAACTGAGTAGGAAATAGTGCCTGAGTTCCATAAACCAATTCATAAGATGACTTGCTAGTAGACCTCCTGGTGGTTACTCGGACTGCCCAAAGGGAAAACTTCAACTTTGAATCCCAGTATTTCTGATTTTTAGTGATTGTCTTCTTCAGAATCCTGACCAATGTTTTGTTTGAAGACTCTGCTAATCCATTCCCTTGTGGATGGTAGGCTGTGGAATGTGATAAAACTACATTATATGTTTGACAAAAATTAATGAATCGAGCAGAATTAAATACCTTAGCATTATCAGTTACAATTTTGATTGGACAGCCAAACCTATTGAAAATGTTCTCCTCCAGAAACTTCATCACCACTTGATCATTTTCTTTCTTGGTGGGGATTGCTTCAACCCACTTTGTGAAGTAATCAGTAGCAATTAGAATCCATTTGAACTGCCCACTTGATGGTGGATTGATCTCTCCAATAAAGTCCAGTCCCCACTGCCTAAAAGGCTCTTCTATGAATACTAGAATGAGAGGTAACGGGGCGAGTTTTTTCTTTTCTGCAAACAATTGACACTTCTGACAACTTCTGACCAGTCTGTATACATCTGCAAACAGGGTGGGCCAATAGAAACCTGACTTGAGGATTTTATGAGTTGTGACCTTCCAAATATAATGTCCTCCACATAAACTTTCATGATATTCCTTGATAACCTCAATGGATTCACCTTCAGTTAAACACAACAGCAAAATACCAGCAGGATCTTTCCAGTACAACTTTGCTTCCACTATGACACATGGCTGAGATTTAAGCTTGAGAGCTTTGTATTTGGTTCTATTCAGCAAAGATGGACAAGAAGAGAAACACAGGTAATGAACAACATCTTTATACCAATCTGAACACAGAAATTTGTATTGAATACCTGTTTTGGGCTTATTCTGACCTTCTTCATTATCAACTCCATCCATTGGTGCCAAGAGGTTAATTCCCAATGCTTGAAAATTTGTTTATGTTAGCAACTTCGCTAAACCCTATCCTTTGATTAACTTGGTGGGTTTAATGTCCAAATCATACTCCTAGATTTTAGCTATCCATTTTCCTCTTTTTCCTTCAACGTCACTCTGAACCAGCACGTCCTTGACAGCAGAATTAGGTACATAAGCGGTTATTTGGGATTGTAACACATAAGTCCTGAAGGCTTTGAGTGCTTTGACCAGTGCATACACTTGTTTCTCCAAAATATTATATTTGAGCTCAGCATCTCTAAGAACTTTGTTGAAGAATGCCACTGGCTATTCCTTACTATCCTCATTTTTCTGCAATAACACAACAGCAATAGTAGTAGGGGAAGCAAATGAAAATATTTGAAATACCTTTTGATAATCAGGACTTATTAAAACAAGAGCTTCCTGGAGTGCTTCTTTTTTTCTAGCAAATGTTTCTCTTACTTCTTTATCCCACCTCACTTCTGCATTTTTCTTCAAAATGTCAGTTATATTTCTCACAATCTCAGCATAATTTGGTACAAATCTTCTCAGAAAGTTTATTTTCCCTAGAAATCTCTGAATAACTTTCTTGCTTTTGGGTAAAGGAATGGTCTGAATTGCCTCCACCCTTGTTGGATCAATCTTTACCCCTTGTTTTGAAACTATGTGACCCAATAATTTACCTTCCTCCAAAGGCAAACAAAGATTTTTTGGGATTTAGTGACAGGCCATACTTCCTGCACTTTTCGAAAGTTCTTTGCAGATGTTCCAGGGGTTCATCATCTGATCCTGAAAAAACAATTACATCATCCAAATATATAACCACATGCTTGTCCCCAACAAACGCTATGTCCATGGCCCTCAGAAAAGTTGCACCTGCATTCATAAGACCAAATGGCATCCTTGCATACATGAAGGTGCCCCGGGGGGTTGTGAAAGTTGTCTTTTTCTGATCTTCCCGATCCACTGCCACTTGATTATATCCAGAGAATCCATCAATCATAGACATCCTGTAAGCTCCTGTCACCTTCTGTAAGACATAATCCATTTTAGGTAAAGGATAATTATCTTTTAGAGAAGCTTTGTTCAAATTCCTGAAATCCACACACAATCTTATCCCTCCATTTTTCTTCCTCACAAGAACCAGATTAGAAACCCAGCCCGAATATCTAAGAGGTACTATGATTTTTGCTTGCAGCAATTTCTTCACTTCCTTTTCAATTGGAGCTAACAGTAATGGATTAATCTGTCTGAGCTTTTGTTTGTGTGGTTTGATTCCTTCTTTCTATGGGATCTTATGTTGCATTATGTTTTTATCGTACGTTTTCAAGTCTTCATATGACCAAGCAAACACATCCATATACTTTTTAAAGAGATCAATATATCTTTCTTTATAATTTTTGGGAACACCTTTCAATAATTTCACCATTTTTGGCTCTTGCTGAGTTCCCAAATTACAATCTTCCATCTCTTCCTCTTAACAGCAACATCATTTGAATCAAACAGTCTCTCAAGAGGAACCAAACCTTTAGGGAGTACATTATCTTTCAACTGAATAATCTTCTGATCACCTATTGAATCTTTGAAATGTCTTACCTCTGTTTTTTGTTCTATTTGTTCTTCTTCTTGATCTACCTAAGCATCTTCAAAGTTTCCAATCATTGTCAAGAAATGATTTATCTGCTCATCGTCTTCAAACACCTGCCAATGTTTCACATTATCAGGAATAGAGGGTCTATGTCTAATTTCAATCTCATACCTTAACCTTGGATTCATAGGTGGCTTGAAGGTGCTAGCTGCAAGTGCTAAAGAATCTGCCAATCTATTCTCCTCCCTCGGAATAAACTGAAGATTGAAGGCTTCAAAATAGTTCTCTATCAAATCCCAAACTTCATTCCTATATGATCTTAATCTCGTATGCTTGGTTTGACAATGATTTTTAATCTGTCTTATTATCAATTCAGAGTCACCAAAAATTGAAATACATTGAACTCCCATCTGTTTAGCAACTTGAAAGCTAATGATCAAGGCCTCATACTCAACTACATTGTTTGTTAAATCAAACTCTAACTTGAAAGAAAAAGGCATGAGGTTACCTTTTGGCGATATCAGCAAGAATCCAACTTTTGCACCTTCCTTGGAGTAGGCACCATCAAAGTAGCATTTCCAAATCCTTTTTGAGTGCAGCTCATTATTTACAATTGTTGAAAAGAGTTGCTTCCCTGTGTCTCCAGCAAATTCTGCATCTTCATGCAGCATGAAACATGAAAGATCTTCTGTTTCTTGACTATAAATAGGGGAATTTCCTACATCTTTCTTGGTAGTGGTCTTCACGAACCTTGTTTCCCTGTACAATCTCCTTTCTTCCCCATTGAAAACAGGAATTATAGCATAAGTGAAATCCAATTTTAGAACGCCTTCCAACTTTGCTCCCCAAGATCTTGACAAGAGCATTCCAAACCTGGCTGGAATGTCAGCAACAACTACATTCATGACTATACTCTTTGTTGGAATTTATGCCAAAGAAACTACTGCGTCTTTAATTAACCCAACACATTTCACCCTTTTGGAATCAAAATGAATATAGATCCCTATAAGGTTTGGAAATCTGCAAGTTTAGTTCCTTCACAACAGACAATGGCATGAGATTATGGGATGCACCTGAGTCCAGCATACAATTATGGAGAGTAAAATCATGAAGCAACAGAGAAATATAGAATGGTGGAACAAAAGGGTCTACTTCTTCTACATGAGGACCAAAGGTGACCACTAGCTTTTCTTCTTGTAAGTTCATAGTGTCACTTATATCTTCAATCTGTGTGAGACTAATAAATTCTGAAATCTCTATCTTGTAGACTGGTATTTTAGCTAATTCTACAAGAGGTACCTGAATTTTTACCTTCACCAACTCTTTTGTCAAACTGAAAGCATGGGTTTGTATAACATTCTTTTCAGGTTCTTCTTCACCCTTTCTAGAATTTGCCGCTTGTTCAAGTACAGGAACAACTCTCTCCAAAATATTAGTATCGATTTTCTCTGGGAAGGTTCACCCTTCTACACATCTGTTCTATTAACTGAATTCACCGGTTGCTTCCCATTACTGACTTGTTTTACAGGGTCCTTTTGTTGTGGAGTCACCATTGGAGGAGGAATAGAATCTTGTTGTTCACCTTCATTATCCTACACTCTAGATCTTTGTAGACCTTAAATCATACCTTTTATGTAACTCAGCTTGCATGAAATCTGTGAATTGCCTACAGTATTCATCCATTTCATCTTGATCAAAAGATACTTCAGCTTCAGCATATTCTCCCTCACAATCTTCCTCTTCATCCTCTTCTATTGTGTACATAGCAGATATTTGATCTTCAGCTTCCTTTTGGTCATCTTCTGCTGACTCTCTAGGTGTTGCTTCTATATACAACAGTGCTTGAACCTGGTCTTGATCTTTTCTTTTTCCCTCTGCAAAATTTGCAGGGGTTGTCTTCTGAATTGAGGGTTAAATCCTCCTCGATTTTGTTGTACTTGTCTTTGCGAGATTTTGTTTTCCAATTCCATCTTAACTAGCTTATTTGACAAAAAATTTATCACCCTTGTCATATCTTCAATATTTTGATCTTGTGATGATTCTTCTTTTGCTTTCCACTTCTCTTGGACTGGCTATTTCCCTTTCACCTTCCCTGCTACAGTCATATTAGCTTCAATTTCTAAGGCATATGTCTATATCTGCTCTAGAGTAGGGGATCTCCTTTCTCTAAGTGTGAAACTAAATTCGGCTTCAAAAGCCCCAGCAAAAACTACCTTTTCTCCAACAGGAGGGGGCTTCATTTCTATAGGCAAACTGTGTTACAATTTATTGAACCTTTTGATAAAATTTGATACATTCTCATCTGGTTTTCTTTTGATCGCATTGAATTCTGTTAGTGAATATCCATGATCCCTTTTCTCACCCCATCTCTGAGTGAATTGATTTTCCAGTTCTTCCCATGTATTAATAGAATCATTTGGCAATCCCTTAAACCACTTTCTAGCCTCTCCATCCAGAGACTGAACAAAAAGCCTCATTACAACATCAAGATGTTCTACATTCAGATTTTCGGAAAAATTACAAAACACAGGCAAGTGTTTTTCTGCAGTTATTTCATCTTCTCCTGTAAAACGTGGGAGTAATTTAAGATACTCTTAAGGCATTGCATTCATTGGTTGTGGAAGGTTAAGTTGAGCATATTTGTTCAACAAAAAGGTTGGTGCTGCCATGTTTGCACCTTGATTGACTGTTCTTTGGTTAGATGCAGTGGATGAACCTACAGTGAAAATGAACGGAGGTGGAGGTAAAACTGATATGGGAGTGGGTTGATGGACAATGGCAGAGGGACCAGCAACTGGAGTTTGTTGAGCTTGAGTAAAAGTAAAAGAAACAGGCTCAAAGGAGTGTTCTTCCAACTTAGGTTCTTGAAAATAAATTTGAGTGAAAGGTGAATCTTGTTCCAAGAAAGGAAGTACTTCAGAGATATCTTCAAACAAAGGAACACTAGAACTATTGCCAGGAGCTGACAGTGTAGAACTAGGTGTTGAGGGGGTTTTGGGTTACTGAACCCTTTTAGAGACCAATCTTTCAGGGTCTGACAAAGCAGGGACCTTCTGCTGTGAGGTATTTGACCTCGTGTGAGGCCTTTTGTGAGCCAGAATTCTGAGAATAACACACACAGCCAAATATTTCCTCCTCACTGAACAACCAGAGGAAATGATGTGAAAAACCCAGGGAAAATAACTTCGCCTTTTCATCCCTGGCAACGGCGCCAGAAAATGTTGTATCTTAAGAGACAATTCCTTGGCTGTGGAAAGGAATCAGTGCTTAAGACATTTTTAAAAAAGTCTCACAAAAGTAATTATATCAGGTGGTCTTCGTTCAATCCCTTTGGAAACTAATTCTTTAAAACCCTTAGCAATCTAGTATAATGAAAGACTCTACAATGCCATTAACCGCTGATATCTGAATGGAAAAGAAGGACTATAGAAGAAACTCAAAATGATATGCTGACACAGAATCTATCACTTTAAATTTCAGAATGAATTTATGAAGAGAGAGGAAACTCAAAATAATATGTTGTAAACACAGAATCTATTACTTCTAAGTTCCAGAGAGAATGTGTGAAGGGAGAGGAGTTGGAGTGAAGGAGCGCTAGTTAAGGCTACTTAACTCTTACTCACAGAGGTAATTAAGAGACCGACAGCTACTTTACTTCACTTCATTCCAGGACGAAGGAACACAAAATGACACACGAAAAACGAATCACCATCAATAGTTGCAAGAAACTTGATGCTTCTTTCATTAATTCCTCAGAAAAGTAAATACCAAAGCTATAGTCTTCCAGAGATCCAAAACTCAGAACCCTCCTTCTTTCTTTCTATCTTGCTTAAATACATCAAAAACAGTTCATAACTGCTAAAACTTCTTGAAACTACTTCGACTACCTAAATTGTTAAAACTACTTATTACATTGCAATTGAGGACATCACTCTAGCTTCGATCTTAATAGACAAAGAAAACAAATTAAAACTTGGAATATTATTCTGTTTGTTGAATCTGACTTGTTGCGGATGCGTCTCCCTGAATTGTTGATGTGTCTCCCAGACAGATCGGACATCCTTGCCCTGCATTTCTTTCAGAGTTCAATATTTGTCTTTATGCTTGCTGTCATGTCTTTTCTACTTCTGGTGCGGTATTCGAACAGTTCTGCAATAACGCATCCTTGCCCGACTCGACCCAGTTGTTACGTTTCCAACAGTGCCACTATGTGCTCTTTTTGCCCGACTCTGCCTATGCCTCCACGTTTCAACCAAGGTTATCATGTCCCCTTCTGCCCGACTCTGCCTCTTCTACTCGTACCTGTTGTGTTACGTCTTCTCTTCTCCTTTGCTTTGCATCGGGTCACTTACCCGAGTCCACTGCCCGCGTCCACGTTTCTTCATAAAACCAACGCAACTGCACATAATCTTGGACTCTCAATAAATTCAAATTAACCTTTGAATGGTATCGCGTCTGCCTTTCCATCACATTTCGACCTTCGGTGTTTATGACACACTCCTTAGCACCATTCCTCCTGAGCTTTCGATGTGCGAAGTGCGATGAGCGGAGGCTGACGTAGCAAGACGGAGGTGGGACCGCCCGCAAATCGCAGATCGGGAGTTTTGTTATGAAAAGCGTGAGGTAAGTGTTAAAACTTGCGAAGTGCGATGTGCGAAGTGCGATGAGCGGAGGGTGACGTGGCAGGACGGAGGTGGGGTTTCCCGCAAATCGCAAATCGGGAGTTCTGTTATGAAAAGCGAGAGGTAAGTGTTAAAACTTGCGAAGTGCGATTTGCGATGTGCGATGGCGGGAAGGTGATGTGGCAGGATGGAGGTGGGGCCGCCTGCAAATCGCAAATCGGGAGTTTTGTTATGAAAAGCAGGAGGTAAGTGTTAAAACTTGCAAAGTGCAATGCGCGATGTGTAATGGCAGGAAGGTGACGTGACTGGACTAAGGTGGGGCCGCCCACAAATCGCAAATCGGGAGTTTTGTTATGAAAAGAGGGAGGTAAGTGTTAAAACTTGCGAAGTGCGATGTGCAATGGAAACTATGGCCGACACGTGGCTTCTCTTCACAACCTCCGATCAATTAACTCTCTTGCATCTTTATTTGCGATATCCATTCTCGACCACTTATCTCTAACTTAGATCTCGTAATCTAATCTTGTCCATCCATCTGACTTGCATTTTTGTGCTATGATCTCCGCCGTCCATCTCTCCGTTTCAATTCTGTGCTTTGATCTTGACCGTCTATTTTTCCCTTTACACTTCCTCCAAAACTCCTAAGTTTTTAAGGAAAATACACTAGTTCTCTGCCTTTGGGAAATCTATACGATTTCTTCAATAATGAACACCATTTCATTCAACAGGCTCGCATACGTTCCTTTGACGAATAAATGATCTTAATTACTAATTTGTTTTTTCCCCACGGTGTAACCCTCCTGAGCTTATTTGGTATTATGTAGTAATAGTCCCTCCTGAGCTTGCGAATAAGCTCAACTCGACCCACCTTCACATCTTCGCACATAATGTTAGTACACCAACCTGTAAATCAAAATTCTTCTTCGACATAAAAATTTTTACATTTTCTAACATATATGCTTTTTTGGTGTTTTGAAAAATATTTCAAAAGTAAATGCAAATGAGCCACAACACCATACAAGGTGGAATGATCAGCGAGACACTTGCTTCTTTTGGGTGGAGATGAACCTTCTAATGAAGATTCCAATAGAGGATCTAGATTTATCCTCATCCGGCAAATGTTCCTTTCATGATGATGATGTATGATGAATTCCTTCTATCATGCTAGATGACTTTCTTTCAACCACATGTATTATATATGCTTTTAATGAGGTTACCAAGCGCTACTTCCTTTATATGATGACAACTACATCCATGTAGACTTCTACTTCAGCTATTCTTTCAAGGTTCTCTAATGATGTCATGAGCTCGTGCTTCAACGGTATGCTTCTAGTATGATGCCATATTTCCATCTTGTCATAATTACAATGCTTGACTGTATTATTTTAACCATAGTAGGAGGTCTTTTCACCTTCTATTTCTCCTTGCTATGTACCAGGCATCCACAGTTCCATAGTTATATCATGAACCTATCATAGTGACTGAGGATCCAAGGGTTCGTGCAGTTCCCTCCTTTCATCGTGCTTTTCAAAACGGAGGATCAGCCCATCCATCTTACTTTGCTTCACGTACCTGCAATATTCACTGACAAGTATCCCCAAGCAAAGTATATAATAACAACAGGATGATATCTATCTGACAATCTACGGATACCATGAGACTTTAAAGGTTGTACTTCTAGGGTCTTAGGTGCTAATCCTAGACCAAGGGTTCCAACCTTATCCATCCTCATGAGTGCTAGGGCTTCATTTACCATGAGGGAACAGGATTAGATTTTTTGTATGACAAGGGTTTCACAAATCCCATCCAATCAATCAACCCTACTGTATGTTGAATTCTTAACAAAATTATACATACCTCTTGGTTATATACCTGTAGTGACCTGTAATTACCAATTGGATGGTCCCTTTACAAAGGTACTGTAGTCTTTATTGACCTTCTGCCATCTTCAAAACATTATTTCAATGAGTCTTCAACAAGGGATATTACCGCTCCTCTGATGAGACCAGCTTCTCCAAGAGTTCCTTTAAGATATAGTATGACTGTAGCTTTTCTCTGCTACTTTGGCAGTTATAGGACTTATTTGCTATAGATCTTCACAATAATTGTATTTATCTACTGTCTGTAGCTCCTTGCTATAGTGTGACCAGTATACAACTTGTCCACTTAGGAATGCATGGGTCCCACAAAACAATATTCAAAAATTTCCTGGCCTTTCCTCATGCAGAGACTGACAAGAATTAACTTGCACCATAACACTAGAACGTTTTCACTGTGGCTTTTCCTTTTCTCTTCAGTGATACCACAGGTCTGCTTGTTGTCTTTAGGTAGAATCAAACTGTGTATATATATGCTATCCTAAACTACTGTAGAAAGCACAGGTCTTCTGTCTATCTTGGATCTAAGAGACTTATACAAGTCAGGGAATAGCCTTATGGTCAATGGTAAATGATGCTAGACAATTACATCATCTCTTATGCCAAGGATTGTTATTAGTTCTACAGGAGATCTCAGCTCATATCTGTGCAATGACAATTATCCAGAATGTAATTTGACCTTCATACACAGGTATGGATACTAATGATACTCTTCTTCAGAATTTTGAACCAAATATATGTGATGCCATACTGTGAATCGTATATTTATTGTGATGCCAAGACTATTAACCGGCACGATGTCAAGACTGTGATCCCAGGACTATGAACCAATGGGATGACAACACCATGATGCCAAGATTGTGAACTGACCGAGACAGTATATAATATACATAGCCGAGATAAAATTTGATTTACAGAAATGCAATAATTATTTCATCAATGTGGAAACGAGAGAATTTTGAACAGGACGGTGCAAAGGCCATTGTAATGCTTTTAGAATATAAACAATGCCAGTGCGATATCCACAATTACAGGGAGATCGATCCAAGAGCGAGATTTTGAGCAATTATTGCAAGAGTGAGGCCATCGAGATTTTATCCATGAGTGAGAGCATCAAGAGCGAATGCGTAAGACTGTTTCAAGTAAAACAAAATCAGAACTATTGTAGACAGAGTTAGAGCAAGACTGCAATTAGAGGTATCTGCGAGAACATAATGAGATTTTTCTTTTTTATTATGATCTGTGAGCCCTCCAAAATTCCTCGCTAGACTAGAAGAATTTTGTGGCCTCCTTTCTCTGGATAGGGCTACAAATATATGCCCAGAAATTAGTTTTCAATGCTCTCTCAAATTTGGCTTGATGCCCTTGAGAGATGAGATGCCAGAATGATCTTCTTTTCTGCCCACTGATTAACAACCCAGCTCTGAAACCGTGTTGAGAAATCTAGCACAGTTAGTTAGGGTTATGATTAAATTGATTTCTCTCCAATTCTTGACATTTTCTTGTAAGCTTTATTAGAGCATTAGCATTATTAATTAATTATGTTCATCATCACTACAAATGCCAACTAGAAGATCACAGTGCAAACAAAAGAACACCATATGTAGGCAGTAAGCCAGGGCCAAAACCTCTCCTAGAGAGGAAAACCCAGAGAACTTCTTGTAGAAATTTCTGAATCTCGATTCTTATGCAGAAATTATTTCTGTTAATCCGGTTAAGCTTCTCCTACTTATACAAGTTATCAAATGAATAAATTCAACTTAACATCAAAGCAAAACACATAACAGATCTCTACCAATTCAGATCTAGAATAAGCACATGCACACATAGACAAAGTGACACAGTTATTTCTGGACAAACTATCTCCGGAAAAACCCAATGTGGGAAAACCGGTCTCTGGCTGCTGGAGGGCTCTAATATTAAGAATATTTCTGAATACACAACTCTGGGTTCCAGATTTGGAAAACCTTACAGAGAAAACTCTAGATCTGTAGCACTTGGCTGATCTAAGACCAACAATACTGACTGATCCACACCCTCAAACAAGATTTACAGAACTCAGCCAGATCTAGGCCTAGAAACCCTAGATCTGCCCCTGAAAGACACTGCGTCAACCCCTAAAGGCCTCCAAATGCTCAGCACTTTCACTGGAAGGGACTGCATTACCCCAGATTGGGTGACGCAGTCACTACACTGCCCCTAAGGGTCTCTGCGTAACCCCTGAAGGCTTTCCGGAAAATCACGCTATCCTTGCTGCTGCTACTGCCGTCTATTGCTGCTGCAGCTACCGTCTGCTGTTGTTGTCGTCTGCTGCTGCTGTCTTTCCTGATCTCTTCTCTGCTTCTTATCTATTCTAGACTCCGAGATTAGATCATCCCCTTGGTCTAAATTTCACTCTCTGCAACTGAAACACTTGAGAATTCTTAGAAACCCCACCCTAGAATCTCAGCTTAGCTTCAGTGCTCTACCTCTATGTGTCTTACAAATGACCCCAAGTCTTTCCTTTATACTTTTCTCGTTGACAAATCAACGACCAAGATTAAATCTTTAATCAATGGCTAAGATTAAAAGAAAGCTTGATCCGTGTGACTTAAGACAATTTCATCACATGTTTAATTAAATTCACTTTAATTATTTTATTTTCCTAAGTTTTAACTTCGGAAATACATTAAAATAATTAATTAATTTAATATCTCCTAAACCAGATGAAATTTCACAAATCCATTTCTGGGTCTTGTAGATCGTGAACTCTAGTCCTTCCTCAAAATTTGGGACCTAGAGCACACCGAGGTATCTCCTTCTGTACACACAAAAATCTCAACACTTTCTAGCATCAAGGGTGGTATGCAGTTAGTCACATCACACTTTGCGTATTACATGATTTTAGGCACTGGTTCTGTGTTGTTGAAGCTTGGCCTCCTACCACTCAACGCTGCACTACTGCTGCCATTCTGTACTGCTGCCCATGAATATGCCACTACCACTACAACCACTGTACTGCAGCGCCCTCTCAATATGTTGCATCTGTGCTTCTCATAGCACTACCACTGCTGATATGTTGCACTGCAACTTTAGTTGTTCAGAGAAACAAATGAATCTCCCACGCAATATTTGACAAACAAGTAAGATGGGTTGCATCCTCATCACTAAAGCTCCATAGGCTACAGATCTGTGCTGGCATCTAAAGAACGATGCACAACTACAAATTTCCGCCGCGTAATCGTACTCCTCTCGCACTCATCGAAGTCACATCACCCTTGTGCTGGTAAAATTAGTTCACACGTCATTGCACGCGTTACTGAGTTCTTCTCTTCACAGACCGCGCACTGCAGAATAGGCACTGCTGGCACATCAAAACCACATTGGCTTCCTCGTGCACTGCCATTGTTTCTTACATTGTTGCCATGTCATACCACACGCTTCTACTTTTGTTGGCAGCTTGCCTGCCTCCAGCCCAGATCTAGCTCTGTCTGCTGCCTCCACCAGGATCTATGTGAACCACTGCTTCACTTGTCCTTACACTGCCTGTGCTGGCTGGGAGCAGCTTTGTGATCAAACATGGCTGCTCAAGGTCTCTCTATTTCCATAGCTCCTCTACATGTCCATGTCACCCCAGCTCCGTGGTTCATGAGCACTCATGGCTACATCATCTCCTGACCCATCATTTGCCACCGCTGCTTTGGAAGAAGATGCTTCCTTGTCCTTCTTCTTTTCTGGACAATGGCTGGCAAAATGTCCCAATTCGCCACACTAGAAGCACTTGATCTTAGAAAGATCCTTCTTCTTCTTCAGTTGCTTCTTCGATGCCAAGGCTGCATCTTCCTCCTCTTCCTTCTAAACCTTGCTCAACGCAGGGCTGTGCTGCTTCTTGTTGAACCTTCGTAGTTCTTCTTGCCACTGGATCGACCACAAGCTATCCCAATTTGGGAGGTCCGCACTGCCCAAGATACTTTGGGCAAAGGTTTCCCACTCATCCGTGACTGCATTGAGGGCATTCCTGACTATCACTGCATCATCTACGGTTGCACCCGTTGCAGTCAACTGATCCCTGATTGACTGCAATCTGAAGAGGAAATGCTTGATGTCTTCTCCCTTGGTCATCATGAATGACTTCATTTGGGCCTCCAACAACATCTTTCTTTGGACTGATTTTCCCTCATATAGGGAAGTCAAGGCCTTCCACATCTCATTAGCTGTCCTCTTCTCAGCTATGTGTGGCACAATATGATCCTTGATACTGTCCATTATCAACCGCTTGGCATGCCCAGCAGCTTCTCTATGCTTCCTTAGGAGATCTGCATCTGTCGACGTAGCCAAGGTCTAGTTTGCATGATCTCTTATACCATATGCCTCTAGGACAATCAGGATCCTAGATTTCTGTACCAAAAATTTTGAGAGGCCCTCTAGCCTATCCTGATCACGCAATCCATGAGGATCCATCTACTCAGAATGTATCGAAGCTCCTCTTCTCTATGTTATAGATCTTGGATCTAGGGTCCTTTTCGAACTAGGAACCCTCTTCTCCCTCTGACACTTGATTTCCCTCCTTGGAAATCTACCAAATCAACTATGATTTAGCTTCTTCTTTTATCCTCTGACCAGTCGTGCTTTCCTTTGGCAAGAAACTCAATAAACTCGATCTCTTCCCAAAGAAGGTCACTTGTGTTAAGGCTAAAAATCGAAAACTTCAAAATTTTAACCCCCACCAACTCTCTCCGACCTCGCAACTTTTCTCGCAGATTTTTCTATTTTCTAGATTCGACAGATTCAGTATCCGAATCACAATTAGCCGGCTTCGGCCCTAACCGCCACGTTTCCAAGCCGCCTGTGTAAAATAATTGCATGGACTTGCTAGGACACAACACTGGACAACGTCACCCTTCCCTCTGCGTGAATATGCTCCTGAAAACTGTGTTGTCCCTTCAAATCTGTGTTTCTGCTACTTTTGGCAGCTAGATCCTTCAGATTCTCCTGCTGGTGACCCTCCTAGATCTGCAATTGCTCTGATATCATGTAGAAATTTATGAATCTTATACTTTATGCAGAAATTATTACTGTTAATCCGTTTATGCTCCTCCTACTTAGATAAGTTATTAACTGAATATATTCAAGTTAAAATCGAAGAAAAACACATAACAAATCTCTACCAATTCAAATCTAGAACAGGGGCATGCACACATAGACAAAGTGACAGCTATTTCCGGACAAACCGTCCCCCCGAAAAAAACCCAATGTGGGAAAACCTGTCTTTGGCTGCTGGAGGGCTCTATTATTAAGAATATTTTTGAATACACAACTCTGGGTTCCAGATATGGAAAACCCTATAGAGAAAACTCTAGATCTGCAGCACCTGGCCGATCTAAGACCAACAATACTTACCGATCCACATCCTCAAATGAGATTTACAGAACTCAGCTAGATCTAAGCATAGAAACCCCATATATGTCCCTAAAAGACACTGCTTCAGCCTTTGAAGGCCTCCAAATTCTCAATGCTGTCACTAGAAGGGATTGCGTTACCCCAGACTCGGTGACGTAGTCACTACGCTGCCCCTAAGGGTCTCTGCGTAACCCTTGAAGGGTTTCCTGAAAATCACGTTGTCCTTGTTGCTGTTGCTGCCTTCCTCTACACTGTCTTTCCTGATTTCTTCTCTGCTTCTTGTGTATTCTAGATCCTAGGATCGGATCATCTCCTTGGTCTAAATTCCCCTCTCTGCAACTGAAACACTTGAGAATTATTAGCAACCCCGCCCTAGAATCTCAATCAGCTTTCCAAAGGTTTCATCTTTATGTGTCTTACAAATGACCTCAAGTCTTTCCTTTATACTTTTCTTGTTGACAAATCAACGGCCAAGATTAAATCTTTAACCAATCACTAAAGATTAAAAGAATGCTTGATCCGTGTCACTTAAGACAATTTCATCACATGTTTAATTAAATTCACTTTAATTATTTTATTTTCCTAAGTTTTAACTTAGGAAATACATTAAAATAATTAATTAATTTAATATCTCCTAAACCAGATGAAATTTCCCAAATCCATTTCTGGGTCTTGTAGATCAGGTGAACTCTAGTCCTTCCTCAAAATTTGGGACCTAAAGCACAACCGATGCTACCCCAAATACACAAAATCTCAACACTCTCTCTTAGCATCAAAGGTGTGCTCTAGCAATACATCACACTTATGCATTACATGATTTTGGGCACTGGTTCTGTGTTGTTGAAGCTTGGCCTCCTACCACTCAACTCTACACTACTGCTGCCACTCTGTACTGCTGCCCATGACTCTGCCACTACCACTACAACCACTGTACTGCAGCTCCCTCTCAATATGTTGCATCTGTGCTAATCTGCTGCACTGCAACTTCAATTGTTGAGAGATACAACTGAATTTCCTGCCCAATCTTTGACAAACAAGTCAAATGGGTTGCATCCTCATCACTGAAGCTCCATAGGCTATAGATCTGTGTTGGCATCTAAAGAACGATGCATAGCTACAGCTCTGCCTACATAATCAAACTCCCTCTGCACTATTGAAGTCACATCAGCCCCTTGTGCTGAAATCTATCATGTTGCTGCTGCACTGCGTTGTCCCTCGGCTGTGTTTTGATACCACCGTAGCAAATAAACTTGTAAATTTGGTTTCTCGAAGGTTAAAGAAGAGACTTGTAGATTTGTTGGCTTAATAGAAAAAATAGCTTTGATTATAAAAATACACAAGAGGTATTTATAATAATAAATATTTATTGATATGATATGAATAAGATGATCGAAAGTTACAATGAGGCCCTGCTTTTATACCTATGTAGGTGACCTTTCATGAACAGGCATGTCTTTTAGACATGCCTTTTCAACTAACTAATGACTACTTAACATAATTACTATTTAATTAATTAGTAATTATATTTATTCTATTTATTCTATTAATGACTATATTTATTACGTTAGTTATGAATTAGGTTCATAACATTGCCTTCTTCTTGAAAAGCTTTGTCCTCAAAGCTTAACTTTTCGACAATTTCCTTTATTTTTGCGGTTGCCACCTTAGCATATGAGACTCAATGTTAGTCGTACCTTCTTTATATAATTCGCTTGTACATTTTCCATGTTTTGATTTTCCCTCAATTTAAAATATATATATATATATATATATATATATATATATATATAGGACTACTTCTTCTTTTCTTTTAAATAATTTATTTAATTAAATAGTTTTTTTTTTTTTTAATAATACATATATAAAATATATAATTGTATATTATATAAAATATATACATATTATATAATTAAAAGTTATTGACTTATTGAATCGACCAAATCGACCACTGTATATTTTATATAATATAAAATTTATGATGTATTGAATCGATCGACTATATCTAACTGAACGATCTATCAACCCATCTAAACCAAACACGGCACTATATGACCGGCGGACATGACGCTTGAGATATTAATCCTTTAACGATTGGTAACAGCGGAAGTTGTACGCTACAAGTCCATTGTCAGATTCATTACGTTTTCAGAGAAAATAAAAAGACTGGAAAAGGAACACGATGGCAGTGTCATTATTCTATTTATTTTGAAAATGCAGCTGAACAATGAAGTTTCAACTTTCAAGATGTGAATTCTTCCTTACGGTAGACGATGGACAACATTAGTCGTCAGCCGTCAACCTTCATCATATCTCTTAAATTGACAGGATGGATATCAGACCTACAACCGGAAAAGAAGCATTCGACAATGATGCCAATGGCGCGTTGAGTAGGGTGATACTGGTCCCAGAACACATAGCTCTCCCTGTTTGGGCACACATTTGACAGCATAGTACAGAGGCCCATGCCATTATAAGGTCCTTGTCCGCAGCAAGTGTTCTTGGCCTCCGAGAATCCGAATAACTGAGGGTTGTTGAACAAATCCTGGTTCCGTCGAAAAGTGTGACCCATTGTAAAGATATGTGTAGAGTACTGATTGCTGAGCTTATTGTAGCGGCTTTCTGCAGCTGTGGAGCGCATTCACCATTAACTGATCATGTTGCCCTTTCTCCAGGAGAACAACCCAAAGGGCCCGTGGACAATACTAGAACCCTGCGCGCTCCGATCTCGTAAAATCACACGAGATACTTCTCATATTTGAAGATGATGAAGTTAGTATAAGAGGATAATGAGTACTCCATGCATCTCGTTGTTCCTAGAGGAAGAAAGCAGTTATTGATGTAGTCGTTTCCTCCAAGGGAGATCGACAAGAGTCCCCGCGCAACGAGCCTATTAGTAGAATTACGTCCTATGATGCTTCTAACTTTGTCTTGATCCTCTTGGAAATACTGAAGCTGATAAGCAGTTGCATGAAAATCAAATTTTGCAACTTTCAAAACTGTATCACCATCTCTTTCTTCTGCCACTGAAGAATCATTTTCATATTCATCATAATATGAATTTAACATAAACTCTTCTTCAAAAAATTTCATATTCATATCAATTTCTGGAATGTTAACAGTTTCCACCAATGGAAGCCGGAAACCCCATTCCAAATCAGGGTACAGGAACGGTGCAATAAATCCGCCGTTCGCCGCGTCCACATGTATGGGCGTGTCCCACCCTGTTTCCTTGTTTTTCTGGATGAGGAGATCGTTCAATAGCTTGACATCTTCAAACTCTTAACAGCACACCACTTTTTGACCTAAACCTAAACATCTAATAATATCATTCATGCAAGCTATCCAAAAAGCCTTGCAAGCTGCAGAAGCCTTCTGCAGAAATACTTCTTCGTACACGTGGTCTATTGACAACAAGATTGGGGGAGAAGATTGCAGATCCACTGAAGGCATCTCGCTAAAAGGAGAATCAATCCTGGCAGAGAGGGATGAAGCTGAGGGATTAACACATACTCATGGAGGATACCAACCCGAACCAATCACGTTACGATCATGGAGCCCATGACTCGTCGAACTATTCAAACTTTCGTCTGACGTGCAGAGAATAAAATTCAGGAGCTGGGCACCTTTCGAGGCGGAAGACTTTTCCGATAATTTAAGGAACTTGGAAGAATGTTCAATTTTCCAAAGTTCTTCCCAGCGCTGCGACTTCAATGCGGAGCCCGCATCAACCACCGTCCAAATGCCAGCTGGAATCAAATTTGAGATTTCCAAATGGGAGGAGAACAGCCTTCGAGATATGAGATCGAGACATTTCCTAATCCTGGAGACCTCAGATCGAACAATCCCAAAGCTAGTTGAACGAAACATACATTGGTTTCTCGAATTATTAAGGAGATGCTTAATGGATGCAAATGAGGGAATAACCGAGGAGTCTCTGCCAGCACATTCTAAGCCTAGTACAGAATGATGGGCACCATTCTCAAATGTCCTTTCTAGTTGTTCTTCTTTTCTTGTGGCCTCGACACATGCATTTTTTTGGCATTGTTTGTGCATATTTCCTATTGGAATATCCTGCAGACGATTGTCACTCTTAACTAGGAATTTCTCCACTTCTATAGACTCTTCCTTGTCCAGAGAAGAGCAGCCAGAACTGCAAGTCTGTCCGTGAGAATTATTGGACATAATGGAAGGCATGCTTTTATTAAAATGACACGATTTACATGCATTACATGTATGGCTTCATTCCCAACTTCAAGAGCTTGGTTGGAAACTAACTTCTCATTTTTTATTTGAACTGTGGCAATTTCATCTCTTGTATAAAAGGCACACTTATGTCCTACGGAATATTTATCTCCACATTTCCAACATTTCCCTTCTTCTTTACTTTCAATATTAGTTGGTTGTTTTCCTTTTTTACGCATTAGTGGGGGAATGTATTTACTTGAATTTTCCATGGATGTTTTATTTGATTTTCCCTTGTCATAACTAACTGCCTTCTCATTATTAGGTCGTTCATAACCTCTATTATGGATTACTGCAGAAATTTTTTTAACATGTGCAAAAAAAAAATTTTAATGTGCAGAAATTTTTTTAAAATGTGTTGTAACTTCTACACATGAATTCTCTAATTACTGAAGCTTTTCTAGAATTTTTTTAGTCTTCTCACTTTCTTCAGGTTCTTCACGTAATGGCATATTGTATGGTAACTTCGTTCGTAGGCTTGTTGAACGATGTTGTGTGCCATTGCTTCCACTTGTCCTCAATATGGCTCTAATACCACTGTAGCAACGGAACTTGTAGGTTTGTAGGTTCACAAGCAACTGCCTGAAGCAATTTCTTCCTTTTGGACCAAAATTCATCTTCTTTAATTATATTACCCGTGACAAGTTGTCCATGCAATTTGAGATGCTCTTGATTTTTCTGTAATAATGTGATCCTTCGCTCAATTTCCACCAGAGCGGCATCTGTATCTCGAGGCCTTATCCCTACATCCTTGCTTGTGTAAGCTCGGCAACTATCAACATCTACAGCATTGTCCAATTCAAAGATGTCTGCCTTATTCGTTGAATCATGTACTACGCGCATCATTACTTTGCCTTTGAAACCATATTGAACTGTTATGTTTCCAATACTTCGAGAGTTCATTTTCTCAGAATCAGATGTCTGTTTAGAAATTTGAGCGGTAGGCTGTGACAATGCAGGAGTAGATTCATGCAATCTAGAAGTATTTGAAACATCCTTATTATCCAAAAAGGCTTGAGAAATTTATGTTTTTACTTTACTGTCAGGCTCCTGAGAGAAGTAAGAACCTGGGCCTGGCATCATCTTTCCGGAGTCATCCTCCATATTAGTCTGACATTCACCACTGTTGGGACACAAAACTAGATCGGATCCAGCAAATGGAGGAACACATGGCCCATTCAGATCCTCTTCTGTTTGACTAACACGATGTCCAGAATGAAAAACATCACTAATGGCAATCTCATTTCTTTTTTCCTTTTTCTTCTTTTCCTTTTTCCACATTTTTATGAAATTGTTCTTCTTCTCTATTATAGATTACTGCAGAAATTTTTTTACAACATGCAGAAATTTTTTTATAACCGTTTGTGATTTCTGTACATGAATTCTCTAATTGCTGAAGCTTTTCTTGAATTTTTCTAATCTGCTCAATTTTTTTAGCAGTTTATAATTAGAAAAAAAGAAAGAAAAAAAAAAAAATATATATATATATATATATATAGAGAGAGAGAGAGAGAGAGAGAGAACCCAGTTTCAAGGAAGCATCACTGGAGAATTATACATGCCAAGGTACCAATGGTGAATGACATGTCTAGCAGATAATCCTAAGTAAAGGAAATTGTCGAAAAGTTAAGCTTTGAGGACAAAGCTTTTCGAGAAGAAGGCAATGTTATGAACCTAATTCATAACTAATATAATAAATATAGTCATTAATAGAATAAATAGAAATAAATGTAATTACTGAATAATCAATTAGGATTATGTTAAGTAGTCATTAGTTAACTGAAAAGGCATGTATAAAAGACATGCCTGTTCATGAAAAGTCACCTGCATAGGTATAAAAGCAGGTCCTCATTGTAACCTTCAAATCATCTTATTCATATCATATCAATAAATATTTATTATTATAAATACCTCGTGTATTTTTATAATTAAAGCCATTTATGCTATCAAAGCCAACAAATCTACAAGTCTTGCTACAGAAACAAACCTACAAGTTCCGCTGCTACAGAAGCTCTCTGCGCTACTATAGCTCTACACTGCATAAGCAGCACTGCTCTACGCTGTTGAAGTCACATCAGCCTCTACGCTGCTACTGCTTCTACGTTGTTGGTGCTATGCTCTGCGTTGCTCCTCCTAGCCTCTACACTGCTACTGCTTCTACGTTGTTGTTGCTATGCTCTGCGCTGCTCCTCCCAGCCTCCAGATCTACCTCTACCTCTGCCTCACCTGTGATCTATGCACCCACTGCTCGACTTGTCCCGCTACTGTCTTAAGGCTGTCGTAGCTCGCTTGTGATCCAAGAGATGAGCTGCTCAAGGATCCCGCCTTACTTCCATGTAGCTCCTCTACATGTCCATGTCACCCCACCTCCGTAGTTCATGAGCACTCATGGCTACATCATCTCCTGACCCATCATCTGCCACTGCTGCTTTGGAAGAAGATGCTTCCTTGTCCTTCTTCTTTTCTGGACAATGGCTGGCCAAATGTCCCATTTCACCACACTGGAAGCTCATGATCTTAGAAAGATCCTTCTTCTTCTTTGGCTGCTTCTTCGATGCCAAGGTTGCATCTTACTCCTCTTCCTTCTTAACCTTGCTCAACGTAGGGCTGTGCTGCTTCTTGGTGAACCTTCGTAGTTCTTCTTGCCGCAGGCTCGACCACAAGCTATCACAATCTGGGAGGTCCGCTCTGCCCAAGATACTTTGGACAAAGGTTTCCCACTCATCCGTCACTGCATTGAGGGCAGCCCTGACTATCACTGCATCATCTACGGTTGCACCCGTTGCAATCAGTTGATCCCTGATTGACTGCAATCTGAAGAGGAAATGCTCGATGTCTTCTCCCTTGGTAATCATGAATGACCTCATTTGGGCCTCCAACAGCATCTTTCTTTGGACTGATTTTCCCTCATATAGAGAAGTCAAGGCCTTCCACATCTCATTAGATGTCCTCTATTTTTGGCTGCTGGAGGGCTCTATTATTAAGAATATTTCTGAATACACAACTCTGGGTTCCAAATCTGGAAAACCCTACAGAGAAAATTGTCGATCTGTAGCACCTGACTGATCTTAAGACCAACAATACTGACTGATCCACACCCTCAAACGGGATTTACAGAACTCAGCAGATCTAGGCCTAGAAACCCCAGATCTGCCCCTGAAAGACACTGCGTCAGCCTCTGAAGGCCTCCAAATGCTCAGCGCTTTCACTGGAAGGGACAGTGTTACCCCAGCATGGGTGACGCAGTCACTACGCTGCCCCTAAGGGTCTCTGCGTAACCCCTGAAGGGTTTCCTTAAAATCACGCTGTCCTTGCTGCTGCTGTTGCCGCTGTCATCTATTACTACTGTCGTCTGCTGCTGCCTTCCTCTGCGTTGTCTTTCCTGATCTCTTCTCTGCTTCTTGTGTATTCTAGACCCCGGGATCAGATCATCCCCTTGGTCTAAATTGCCCTCTGCAACTGAAACACTTGAGAATTCTTAGCAACCCAACCCTAGAATCTCAGCTTAGCTTCAGTGCTCTACCTCTATGTGTCTTACAAATGACCCCAAGCCTTTCCTTTATACTTTTCTCGTTGACAAATCAACGGCCAAGATTAAATCTTTAATCAATGGCTAAGATTAAAAGAAAGCTTGATCCGTGTGACTTAAGACAATTTCATCACATGTTTAATTAAATTCACTTTAATTATTTTATTTTCCTAAGTTTTAGCTTAGGAAATACATTAAAATAATTAATTAATTTAATATCTCCTAAACCAGATGAAATTTCCCAAATCCATTTCTGGGTCTTGTAGATCAGGTGAACTCTAGTCCTTCCTCAAAATTTGGGACTTAGAGCACAACGGATGCTACCCCAAATACACAAAATCTCAACACTCCCTCTTAGCATCAAGGGTGTGCTCTAGCAATACATCACACTTATGCATTACATGATTTTGGGCACTGGTTTTGTGTTGCTGAAGCTTGGCCTCCTGCCACTCAACTCTACACTTTTGCTGCCATTCTGTACTACTCCCCATGACTCTGCCACTGCCACTGCAACCACTGTACTGCAACTCCCTCTCAATATGTTGCATTTGTGCTGCTCATAGCACTGCCACTACTCATCTGTTGCACTGCAACTTCAGTTGTTGAGACAAACAACTGAATCTCCTACCCAATCTTTGACAAACAAGTCAAATGGTCTGCATCCTCATCACTGAAGCTCCATAGGCTACAGATCTGTGCTGGCATCTAAAGAACGATACACAGCTACAGCTCTGTCTGCGTAATTAGACAGCCTCTGCACTACTTAAGTCACATCAGCTCCTTGTGCTGAAATCTATCATGTTGCTGCTGCACTTCGTTGTCCCTCTGAAGCTCTCTGCGCTACTGTAGGTCTGCACTGCATAAGCAGCATTGCTCTGTGTTGTTGAAGTCACATCAGCGTCTGCACTGCTACTGCTTCTACGCTGCTGCTGCTATGCTCTGCGTTGCTCCTCCTAGCCTCCAAATCTGCCTCTACCTCTGCCTCATCTATGATCTATGCACCCACTGCTCCACTTGTCCCGCTATTGTCTTAAGGCTGTCGTAGCAAACTTTTGATCCAAGAGATGAGCTACTCAAGGATCCCGCCTTACTTCCATGTAGCTCCTCTACATGTCCATGTCACCCCACCTCCGTAGTTCATGAGCACTCATGGCTACATCATCTCCTGACCCATCATCTACCACCGTTGCTTTGGAAGAAGATGCTTCCTTGTCCTTCTTCTTTTCTGGACAATGGCTGGCAAAATGTCCAATTTCCCCACACTGGAAGCACTTGATCTTAGAAAGATCCTTCTTCTTCTTTGGCTACTTCTTCGATGCCAAGGCTGCATCTTCCTCCTCTTCCTTCTTAGCCTTGCTCAACGCAGGGTTGTGCTGCTTCTTGGTGAACCTTCGTAGTTTTCTTGCCGCAGGATCGACCACAAGCTATCCCAATCTGGGAGGTCCGCTCTGCCCAAGATACTTTGGACAAAGGTTTCCACTCATCCGTGACTGCATTGAGAGCAGTCTTGACTATCACTGCATCATCTACGGTTGCACCCATTGCAGTCAGCTGATCCCTGATTGACTGCAATCTGAAGAGGAAATGCTCGATGTCTTCTCCCTTGGTCATCATGAATGACCTCATTTGGGCCTCCAACAACATCTTTCTTTGGACTGATTTTCCCTCATATAGGGAAGTCAAGGCCTTCCACATCTCATTAGTTGTCCTCTTCTCAGCTATATGTGGCACAATATGATCCTTGATACTGTCCATTATCAGCCGCTTGGCATGCCCAGCAGCTTCTCTATGCTTCCTTAGGAGATCTGCATCTGTTGGTGTGGTCAGGGTCTGCTCTGCATGATCTCTTAAACCATATGCCTCTAGGACAATCAGGATCCTAGCTTTCCATACCGAAAAATTTGAGAGGCCCTCTAGCCTATCCTGATCACGCAGTCCATGAAGAGCCATCTACTCAGAATGTGTCGGAGCTCCTCTTCTCTATGCTAGATATCTTGGATCTAGGGTCCTTTTCGAACTCGGAACCCTCTGCTCCCTCTAACACTTGATTTCCCTCCTTGGAAATCTACCAAGTCAACTATGATTCAGCTTCTTCTTTGATCCTCTGACCAAACTGCAAGTTTCCTTTGGCAAGAAACTCTCTAAGAAACTGATCTCTTCCCAAACTTTGTCACTTGTGCTAAGGCTAAAAATTTGAAAACTTCAGAATTTAACCCCACCAGCTCTTCTGAATTTCTGCAACTTTTTTGCAGATTTTTCTAGATCTGACAGATTCAGATCTGGATCACACTGGCTGGCTTCAGACCCAACCAGCACTGTTTCTGAGCTGCCTCTGTGCAGTAATTGCGTGGGCTTGCTAGGACACAGCGCTGGACAGCGTCACCCTTCCCTCTGCGTGATTTTGCTCCTAAAAATTGTGTTGTCCCTTCAGATCTGCTTTTCTGCTGCCTTTCCAGCTACTTTTTGCAACTAGGTCCTTCAAATTCTTCAGCTGGTGACCCTTCTAGATCTGCAATTCCTCTGATACCATGTAGAAATTTCTGAATCTCGATTCTTATGCAAAAATTATTTCTGTTAGTCCGATTAAGCTTCTCTTACTTATACAAGTTATCAACTGAATAAATTCAAGTTAACATCAAAGCAAAACACATAACAGATCTCTACCAATTCAGATCTAGAATAAGAAAATGCACACATAGACAAAGTGACACGGTTATTTCTGGACAAACTGTCCCCGGAAAAACCCAATGTAGGAAAACCGGTCTCTGGCTGCTGGAGGGCTCTATTATTAAGAATATTTTTGAATACACAACTCTGGGTTCCAGATCTGGAAAACCCTACAGAGAAAACTCTAGATTTGCAGCACCTGGGTGATCTAAGACCAACAATACTGACTGATCCACACCCTCAAATGGGATTTACAGAACTCAGCCAGATCTAGGCCTAGAAACCCCAGATCTCCCCCTGAAAGACACTATGTCAGCCTTTGAAGGCCTCCAAATGCTCAGCGCTGTCACTGGAAGGGACTGCGTCACCCCAGACTGGGAGACGCAGTCACTACGCTGCCCCTAAGGGTCTCTGCGTAACCCTTGAAGGGTTTCTTGAAAATCACGTTGTCCTTGCTGCTGTTGTCTGCTACTTCTACTGCTGCCGTCTGCTGCGTCTGCTGCTGCTGCCTTCCTCTACGTTATCTTTCCTGATCTCTTCTCTGCTTCTTATGTATTCTAGACCCCGAGATCAGATCATCCCCTTGGTCTAAATTCCCCTCTCTGCAATTGAAACACTTGAGAATTCCTAGCAACCCCGCCCTAGAATCTCAGCTTAGCTTCAGTGTTCTACCTTTGTGTGTCTTACAAATGACCCCAAGCATTTCCTTTATACTTTTCTCATTGACAAATCAACGGCCAAGATTAAATCTTTAATCAATGGCTAAGATTAAAAGAAAGCTTGATCTATGTGACTTAAGACAATTTCATCACATATTTAATTAAATTCACTTTAATTATTTTATTTTCCTAATTTTAAAATAGGAAATACATTAAAATAATTAATTAATTTAATATCTCCTAAACCAGATGAAATTCCCAAATCCATTTATGGGTCTTGTAGATCAGGTGAACTCTAGTCCTTCCTCAAAATTTGGGACCTAGAGCATTAGTACATTAAAATAATTGATTAATTTAATATCTCCTAAACCAGATGAAATTCCCAAATCCATTTATGGGTCTTGTAGATCAGGTGAACTCTAGTCCTTCCTCAAAATTTGGGACCTAGAGCACAACTAATGCTACCCCAAATACACAAAATCTCAACACTTCTTATAGATTTTTCAATGAAGACTTCCAAGACCAAGACACTAGACCATCCACCAAGAGGTCAAGCCAGCTGCCCAAACAAAGTATGTTCCTCACTTCACAACTTTGGATCTGTTCTTTTTCAGAGAATTCGGTTGTCTAGGAGAGAAACCAAAACTTCAAGATCAAAATAATCTTCCAGATTTCGCTGCCTTTCTTCCTTCTATTCGTACTTCTATTCTGCCTCAGATGTTCTCTTGAGAAAGTCGAAGTGCAAGTGTGTCTTTGGAGGATGAATTCCTCTCCAATATATAGTCGATTGAGTGGGTCCTTAAGCCTCTTCTAGGTCGACCCTTAGGGCTAGCTGACCTGATCTCTTTGGCAATATCTAGATATTTGCATGACATAGAATATTTATCTTTACATTGATAGAAGAGCCCTTTATGGGGTTTTACATTTGACTTTGACCTTGACTCCCTAGAGCACTCAATGAGTGCACAACCTAGGACCATGGGCAAGAAACCCATAAATAATTTTTCTTTTAAAAAATAAATATTTTTATTTTCTTTCTTTTGACAAGTACAATGATTAAATCATAATTATGAAGATCGACACTAGTTACATTTCAACGAAGGTAAGATTTTAGTCTTCCCTTCCATCTGACCATCCATCTCTCAATGGATTCCTACTTCGATCTTGTGATGAAAAAAATGTACCTACAAAACAAATTTAGAAAGCACAGTGATAGAGGTGAAAGATCAAGAAAGAAAAGCATAGAAAATTTAACTCAAGACAACTCAAGAACACAAATGAGATTATTTTTTGCAAACTAGTTTCTTTTGTTAATTGCATCAAACAATCTCATTGTCAACAACCTCTAACAGGAGGGGAAGCTAGCAATTTATGAGTTCCATTGCTAACGGCTAGTTTCCTCCTCCATTAAAATAATAATATTCAACATGTTATCCACAATGAGTTTGACGACTAAGTTGACTCATCAAAAGAAATATTTTATTACAATGTATACATTGAGTTCTCCCACTAAGTGGGTCAAATTGTCTTCAACACTTCCAAAGATTCTAATGTTCCACAAGGAAAATGTCTAGAGGTCAAAACCATGAAGAATAGTACTCATCTCTCCTCCAATGTCCACCTCAAGGCCTCCAACATTCCATTTGAACAACTCGACTTGTCTTGGGAATGAAGGTCATCATCCTTGGTAATTTGCTCCATAAGATATGACAATTAATTTGACCTTCACTGGCTACATTTTGTCCACAAAGGCATCTTGTAGGAAGTAATAAACCTTCAACAACTAGGTTGACCCTTTTAATAGTTATTTTCTTATTTTACTTGACTTTTCATGCATTAATGAGTCAATTTGTCCACCTCATCGATATCTACAATGCCCTAGTCTACGTGGCCAAGCTTTCCATGTTATTTTGCTCTCCTTGCCACCTAGTGTCACATCATATGCTCTTTCACCTGAAAAAGTCCAAAGCATTGCCACATAAGCTTGGCCAAACCCATTGAAAACTTGTTAAACCTTGGATTTCCAATGCCCTTAAGAAAAAAAATTCTCTGAGACATGGGTTTTGTTTCTCTCAATGAGTAGATAACTTTGGACGTAATGCATGCCCAAAATGATCCAACGTTCCACCTGCTATGCCCTTGGAAAGTTGTGCACCCGTGTTGATTGCCTTTGACCAACCATAACATGAGAATGCCTGATCCAAATGGAAAAATTCCATGTGTCATGTTATCCTCTCACTGTGTTGTGCAATCTAGGACCTTGTTGACTTTTACACCACTTTGCATAGGAAAGCATGAACTGCCTTAGGAAGTGTTAAAACGTCGCTAACTACGAAACTACCATATCTAAGAAACATTTGAGGGATGCGACGCCAAAGCCAAGGCCACCTACAGACTCAATAGACTCATAACCATGTGGAAAGACATAGGTGCACCTGACATGGGCTAGACTAGCCCCTACATTAATGATCACCCCTACAAAAGGAAGGCTCCTCCAAAACCATGAGTCCACATATAAGCACACCCAACAACCTCCAATCATATCCACAATGAAAGGAACTCGAGATGAACTGAAAGGGACTGCCCATGGTCCAACCAAAAGCAAACTGACTCAACATGGCACAAGGTCTAAGATGCCCACAGGGCCTGACATGGTTGTTACATGGCTTTGACTTGTGACCTTGAGCTTAGAATAGTGTTTAAGTGAATGTTTTAATGAATATATCGGTACCCCTATTGAAAGAGGGGTAGCAGTTCCAAGACATAAATGTGAAGTTTCTTTAATTGCAGCAACCGAAAATTAATCTTCTAACTTATGCATTTTATTTGTCTTCAAAAATTATTACGGCAAATAATGATTAATTCACTATTGCAATCTTCACAAATAAAATACAGGAACTGAGAAAATAATGCACACACATCAAATTCAACACTGGTATTTTTGGACAATAGTCCCTAGGAAAACCCCAATGTGAACCTATCAACAAGAACCTCGGAACCCTTTAGCCTTCATCAACAGAACAGAATAACCTAGTTCAACAGAAGGAGGCAGCCTATAACTAGGGAACCTTTAGTCAAGTCCAACAGAAGCCTTCACCTTTCACCTTGAACCTATAACCATAAGCCTTTAGCCTTTAGCCTTAACCCAAGCCCATCGGGGGAGGATTTCTTTATCGATTTTCTTTATGAGTCCACTGCACAAACAAGAGCCAGGGAAGGGAGGGAGATGAGGAGATGTTGGAGCTGGTGGAGAGACCCAGTTCAGCAGATGAGGGTTTATAATATATTTAAATCTTCTGCAAAATTGAAAAATGTAATAATTGCTTGCCTTTCACTGGCAAAGCTCCAGTATACAATTTTTTCCACTGGAAAATCAATCTGGAAACCAAATGTTTCCTCTGCAAAATAAACTCGACCTCCTCAATGCAATTTGCACCCCTGCCTGCAACTCACACTAGCAACTAGAAATGTGTGTGACTCAACTAGACCTCGCAATACTACAAGAATATCGTTCCTGCAACCCCTTCATCCACCTGTGACTCGATTAAACAACTCGCAATTTCCTGGCACCTATCTTCAGCAACTAGAAATTGATCTACTACCCAGATCGATGCAATGGCTAACTCACACTGCCTGGTACGGCCTCTCTAGAGATAAATTTGGCCTCCCTTCTTGTCACTAGAATGTTGGAATCACTGTGGAGAATTTCTCTGAAAATTCTCTCCCCAATCTCTCTATTGAAAACCCGCTACTAGTGTCTCCCTCTGCTTCAACTGTGCCCTCGCTAATCACTGCAACTAGGTAAGTTGAATTGCTTGAATTGTTGTCTCTCCAAACCCCATCGACTTGCTCTTATAATCTCTAATTAAACAACCAACAACCACGATCTAATCACAATCGATGGCTAAGATCATCTTGACCCCATCAAGTGACTTTTCTAGAAGTCTCTTGAGCAAAATCAATTTTCATCAATTAATATGATTTAATTAATCAGTATTCCTAAGTTAGATTTAGGAAAGTATTTAATAATTGGCTAATCAATCTAATTCAGGTGTTTCTTGTGAAACATTTTCTAGATATTGGAGAAAATGTGTTCCTTAGCCTCATAGACACCATAGAGACTAGAGCACATGTCCACTGCTACCAAAAACTAACAATAGATATCTCTTTGTGACACCTACGATAGTGCCACAACCATCCTAATTTCCTCATTCAAGGTAACCATTAGCAAATTTTGGCAATGCTTGGCTCTCTTACAAATCATTAACAACATGAGTTACTTTCTAGTCAAGTATTGGACATTAATAAAATTATCTTAACTTCTCTTTTCTCTACAGAGAAGTGAATCAACATAGCATGTCCCCATGACTTCCCTCAGCCAAAGCATATGATAAATATGGGTGTAGCATGAATGAAGAGCGATGGGAGAGGTCCCCTGCTTAAAGGAAAAGAAGGAAAAGAATCCATTGTAAAGAATGACATGAGAGATTCACCCACTTCCCTCAATCAAAGCCTATGATAAATATGGGTGTTGTATGAGTGAAGAGTGATGACATAGCTACTCTACTTCAATGAAAAAATGAACAAATGAAAAGAACAAAGGGTATCCATGGTGAAGGATGACATGAGAGATCCACCTGATTAAGCAATTATGTACATGAAATTTGTTCATAATTGTCTCGCTTGCCCATTATCCCACACACATGTTGAAAGCTCCAGTGACTAAAGTAATCATGGGTGCAATAGTCATTCATTTACTTTTGTCTCATTTGCCAACTACCACACATAAGTGGATGATGGCATAAAATCTCCACTAACTAAGACAATCATGTGCACAAAAGGTCATCAATGTATCTCTCTTTCATTTGTCCCATTATTTTTTCCTCTTGCTAAATCATTGCCATCTTCTGCTCCTAGCATTATCTTCAACATGTGCAATTTACATTTTATCATATTTTCCACTCTATCATAAAAGTGGTAACAAGACTTGACATGTCAAACTAGGTAAACATCTTTAAAAAAATGCTAGTCAGTCTAGACCTTATCATTCTCTAAGCGGGCATTGGTCTTTGGCTCTACACTAGGACTATGTATAATCTATATAGATCATTTACATTGTGGTGTGTTTCAAACTCAACACACATGGCTCAAGATTTTCCAAGCGTTAAAATTTGAGTACTGCAAAGTGAAGGGTAAAAAGCATCAGTATAACCTCTACATGTTTTAAATAGTTAGATCTTAGATAGGTCAATGAGCCTGGGTAGAGCTTTCCCTCTCTTCAAGGCACGCAAAGGCCATGGTAGCCAAACTTGGCTTAGGAACAACTTGGCAAGCCCTAGAGAATGAGTACAACTCCCCCACAGCAAAAATTCAACCAACTTGAGTGACCCTCTTATGTATTTTCCTATATTTTTGTGGCGATGCAAGTCTTTGGCTTTGGCTCACCAAGTCAAACTTGTAGAGAGTCAAAATCTCGCAAGTTCCTCAAAAGTAAAAATTTGGTTCACAAGTAATTGGGAGTCAAACTCACAATATGGGAATTTCACTGGCCAAAGGCAATTTTTTGCCAAGTTGTGCCAACTCGTCTCAATTTAGGCACCGAGTGAGGTATGAAATGCAAAGGTTGACCAATTTGTCGTCCCCCAAATTTTGAGTTACTTCATTAGATCCTTTAAGAAATGTCACTGGGACAACTTAAGATTATTGGAAACCAAAAAAAATCCTTTTGGAAATTTTTTATAGCCTTCAATGTCATATGATATGTGTGAATGATGGGACATTTCTTTTTCGAAATGAAACTGGTATCGAACATTTATATGTACAAATAAACTATGTTGCATTGGTTGTGGGGATGAGGGGACGAGGTATAGGGGGATGAGTTCCTGGGACAGCTAAAGTGCACCCCCAAATTTTCAGGGGACAGCAGGTTGGGGATGGCAAATGCAGCAACTAATTATTATATTTATTTAAAACATAAAATTAAAATAAAATTTAGTAATTCAGAATAAACATGAATAATAAATTAAAATATAAAAAATTAGAATTATTACTAATTTTAAAATTCAAATTACAAAATAAAATACTAAAGTCTAATATTATCTAATCATCATTGCGCATCGCAAAAACAAATCTCGTCATCTTTGCCCATTGTCAAGAACTTAAGAAGTACTATTAGTCTGCTACAGCCTACAATGTGTTGTTATCTATATAATCATTCTATGATGCATGATGAATCATTTCAAAATTTAAATAGAAGTTAAACTTTAAAGACTAAAAGTAAAAATTTAATAAAACCGTAAACATGGACAAGTCATTAAAATTTAATCATAAATCCCAAATTAATAGTCTAGAAATTAAGAACCTTGCGGGACCTATCATCACTGTAATGTATATCATAGTCATTCAAAATCACTATTATTTACAGAGCACAAAGAGTATTACCATCCCATCTATTTACCTTATAACATTAAGCGTTAAAGATGAGTTAGCCATTGTAATGTTTATTTTAGGTGTAACAAATGTTATGTACAAAAGTAATAATGTCATAAAGTGAAATAAATTATATATAATGAATGTTTACGTTAATGTATTCAGGGAATTAGTTGATTGGTTCCTAAAATGAATAATGGAACTTGCTACGTATATACACAACACCACTAGTGATTTAGTATCACATTAATATATCATCTTATCTCTCCTCTAGTCTCTCCTACTTGTCTCTTGCATATATTTAACATGGTATTAAAGTCATGGTGATTATGGCATAGGGAAATTTCAAAGATTCATGCCAACAAAAGGTTTGTCACAGACTTGGAAAAAGAGACAAGTTCAAATTGAAGGGAAATTAATTCATGGAGTATAGTGACTGTAAACATGAATACGTCATTAAAATTTAATTATAAATCCCAAATTAAGAGCCTCAAACTTTTCCATGTCGCTCAACTCTTACCTCACCTGCAACCTTCACTCGAGTTCTCTCAGCTCTATTTACTTTTTTCATCATGATGGAGTTCTTTGTTCAGCGTTTACCTTCGCCCATCGTCTTAAACTTCGCTCGACTCTTACTTGCAACCCTCACAACCTGTGTTTACCCGCAACCTTCGCTCGAGCTCAATGTTTACCTGCAACCTTTGAAACCTGTGTTTACCTTCACTGTCGTGCCTTTGTAACAATGTTTACCTTCGTCATCACCGTGTAGTGTGTGAAAATTCCTCAAATCTGGAATCCTATTGCAACAACTGGTATTAATTCTTCTAACTGATAAATTAATTATTCAGTTTATTGCTACGGCAACATCGAATTTACACGCTATAACCTTCACAAAATAAACTGCGGAAAATTACAAGTACGGAAACAAAACTGAACAAGAAGATATCATAAACACATGTGACATAGTTGTTTTTGGACTAATGTCCCCGGAAAAACAAAATGTGGGAAAACCGATGCAGTAGCTGAGGTTTTGTATATTATGCAGTAAATTTTCTGAGTACAAGTCTATGATTGACAAATCTGTCAAATCATGCAGAGAAACTGACAAGAAAGATCTTGTGAGACAAACCTCAAACCTCCACGGGAACCCGGCACTGATCAGCACCCAAAACAAACTGCCCTGCGCTGCCTCTGCACAATCTCTGCATCACAGTTGTGGCTGCTCTCTGTCTCTGCGCTGGTCTCTCTGCTGGCTGGAAACTGGGGCCTTCTAGCCTCCAAAAAATCTCTCCGAGGACTGGCATTGACCCAATGTTGTCTCCATAGCAAAAAATACGAATCCCCCTTAGGCTATGTGCAGTGCATGCGTAGCTTTTGCATCATTGCTCTGTGGCTCTCACTCTCTCCTCTACCATGCACTCTCCGAATCAGGAATGCTTCCAACTGGAATTACTGCCCCCTCTCTGCAAAGGATCCCTTGATCGAAGTTTCCTATGAGCACTACTCACTTCAGAAATTTGATCTCTTGATCCTTCGGTGTTATGTGTGTTTTCCAAATGACCCTTCAAGCCCTTCTTATAGTCTTCTCGTTGAAATTTCAACGGCTGAGATTAAATCTCTAATCAATGGCTAAGATTAAATTTTGACTTGATCTGCTTTTTCTAGAACATTCACACCCATATTCTATTAATTCAATTTAATTATTTTATTTTCCTAAGTTTAGACTCAGGGTCCCTTTAACATAATTATTTTTTTCAATAAAATACAATCCAGGTGGAATTTCCCAAAACAATTTTTGGGTTATCTAGAATACATGCGTCT
The DNA here is from genome assembly GCA_034641835.2 of Pinus albicaulis. Classification (NCBI taxonomy): domain Eukaryota; kingdom Viridiplantae; phylum Streptophyta; class Pinopsida; order Pinales; family Pinaceae; genus Pinus; species Pinus albicaulis. The sequence goes on from CM076573.1 coordinate 611,145,171, forward strand.
AAGCCTCCCTGCAAAATTTGAGACTTAGAGCACATCTGATGCTACCAGAAATCAACAGTCCCTCTTAGCAAGGAATGTGCTCTAGCAGTACACCCTGTTGAGTACTGCTCTGATTCTGCAACATCACCCTTTGCACTGCTGATATCTAACACTGTTGCCCACCAACTTTGCGCAAATGTTGCATTTGTACTGCTGGTGACACTGCCACTATCAAGACTACATCCGTACTGCAAATCCCTCTCAAATTCTGCATCCATGCTGTTGTTGACACTGCCACTGCCAATTGCTACTGCACTGCAATATTGTTGCTTATTGCAACAAAAAAACATCCAAATTTGAACAAGTGTTCAACATGATGCATCTCGGTACTAAATATCTGACTGCTGCTAGCCTCTGCATTGTCCCTCTGAAGTTGTTGCACTCCTACTGACTTTGCATTGTGCCTCACTGCACTACTGCCAACTCTGCTATGCGCTGCTAACTACTGCACTGACACTTCTGCACCCCTCTGCACAAACTGTCACTCGTCCATCCTGCTACATATGATTTGGGCTCCCGTAGCAAGTAATGATCTGAGAGGTGGACTCCTCAAGGATCCTGCCCATCTGTAGATCTCTAGGTCTACAGCCCCAAGTCAACCCACTTCCCTCCTAGAGGTATATGAGCTATCATGGCAAACTCCTCCTCATTGATCCTGGCAGGTACTGCTTGCGGATCATGCTTCTCGTCCTTGTCCTTCTTCTTGAGAGGACACTGTCTGGCATAATGACCCATTTCAGAACGCTAGAAGCATTTGATCTTGGAAAGATCTTTCTTCCTTCTGTGCTACTCCTGTTGCCCCTTTGATACAAGGGCCACATTATCCTCCTCCTCCTTCGGCTTCTTCCCACTACTGTTGTTGCCCTCAAGTTGACACTTGAGTAAGTCCCTCCTCATCTCTTCTTGCTGAAGAGCAGCGCACATTGACTCCCAGTCCGACAAATTCTCTCTGCCCAGGATGCTCCGAACAAAGACTTGATAATCTTCGGACACTGAGTTGAGGGCCAATCTGACCATCTCAGTGGCCTGAGGAGTTGATCCCATAGCTAACAGTTGATCTTGGTTCTCCCGAAGTCTACATAGGAACAGATCAATGCACTCACCTTTCTTCATCCTAGTAGTCTGCATCTTCTCCTCTAGATACATCTTTTGCTACTCGGAAGATCCATAATATAGCTTCTCCAAGGCCTGCCACATTTCTCTAGTAATCCCTTTGCTAGCAATGTGACACACGACATGATCCCTCACACCATCTAGGATCAGGCACTTTGCCTTAGCCATATTCTTCTTGTATTCCTTCAGAGGATCTGCATCTACTAGAACAGCCACCATACCTTCGACGAAGAGCTTGAGATCATGCTCATCTAGGAGGCATTTGATCCTTGCCTGCAAGATCACATAGTTGGAGACTCCCTCCAACTTGTCTTGATCTCTCAACCCGCTTGTTGCCATTTCTGCAGATTGAAAAATGTCGAATCTAGCTCCCTCTCTTTCTCCTCTGCGCAACGCTGGACTGGCTTACGCACTCCTCGCTGGAGATGGTAGATCTACCACCCAAAACTGTTGCTCAGCTCTTGAAAAATAGAATTCCCTAGCTAGGAATTCCCTGAGGAAGAAAATTCCCTTAAAGTGTCTCTAGATCTCTCTTCTAACATTTATGCACCCACAATCACTGTTGCAAAGAAACTGCATCCCTTCGGCTGTTGATCTGCTGCGCTGCCCCTTCTGCCTCTGCTAAACTGCAATTTGGAAAAATCTTTCCTCTTTGTCAACTCACTCAGAGAGAGATTTTCCTTGCAGGTTTTGCCCCTCCTGGCTTGGACTGCGCAATCTGCTGGGAGATCGATCTGTTGCTTACACAGCTCTTTGATCCCAACTTCACCAATGTTGTATCTACGGATTTGTTCTTCTGTTCCTCCTACACTCAACTATACAAGCTCTGATACCACGTGAAAATTCTTCAAATCTAGAATCCTATTGCAACAATTGATATTAAATCTTCTAACCGATAAATTAATTATTCCATTTATTGCTACGGCAACATTGAATTAAACACATTGCAACCTTCACTAAATAAACTGCGGAAAATTATAAGTGCGAAAACAAAATGGAACAAGAAGAAATCATAAACACATGTAACAGTTGTTTTTGGACTAATGTCCCCAGAAAAACCCAATGTGAGAAAAATGGTGCAGCAGCTGAGAATTTGTATATGTTGGAAATACTGAGAGGGGGGGTGAATCAGTGTTCCCTTCAATTAGAGCATAGTTAATCTTCAATTATTATCAATGTTTGTACAATGATAGCGGTAAACAAAAGGAACACAAATGCACACAGTTTTTAAGGTGGAAACCCTCTCCGGGACAAAAACCACCTGAATGCTTTTCTAATAATTCTTTAATATTCAACTCCAATTGAAAATAAAGCTCCAACTTCCTAGAATCTAGAAAAGCATTCTTCTCCAGCTCCCACTGGATGGACGCTCCAATGCCCGAGATTCTTCAGTAGTCAACTGAACGAATGCCCCAACACCCTACCACCCTAAAGTTTTCACAAGCTTGAACCTATTGGTGACTTCATGCACAAACCTCGCACCACCCTACCACCCTATAAAAGAATAAAACAAGAATGGACTCCTGTACCAGGGAAAATGGTCCACTTTACAATGATATAGAATGATGTAGAAGAAGAAGACACACTAGACCATAACCCCAACTATGACACAACCACCTAATGATGATCCTAGACCTCCCGACACCGCCTCTTCAACTCTTGGCAGATAGACACTTGTACAATTTTTACAATGATGCATTTACAATGACTTAGTACAATGATACCTTTACAATGACTGTATGCAGTGCTGCCCACTTGAAGACTTCATGTGCTAAACTTCTTGCTATTGTTCGGCACCTTGATTGTTGTTCTTGTCATGCTACCCTCTGCTGCACCTTGTTTTGCTTTGCTGCCCTAGAAAATATGGTCCTTTGCAGCCCTTGACAACACATGATCTAGCTTTTTCTTGCCTTCTAGGATCTCAATATTGAATTTGGTGTATCTCTGTTATTTCAGCTCCCCAATATGTGATTTTCGATTATGTAGTAGTACTTTGAGTCTTCTTTCCAATGCCACAGGTCTGATCCAATTTGGATTCTTCAAGAGAGAGTTATGCCCAATCTCTCACAATGACCTAATTATGGACTGTTTCAGTAGAGCGAACTTGTACGGAGTGCCACGTGTCACTGTTTCTTCATTCGGCTCTGAAATTGGTACAGCGAAAACTACAGTTTGTGCACTATCTGCCACAATTTACAGAATTCCAATCCGATGCTCAGAGAGAGAGTTATGACAATTTTTCCAAGGTCACTTCTTCGAGATGAAGTTCAGGAGCCTGCAAAAACACTGACTTCCACAGATCATATCTCCGAAAATATTGCGCACCCTGATCTGAAATTTTTATAGGAGCTTCCACAAGATTTCGGCTTCGCCTCATAAAAATTTCAGCTTCTGAACCTTCGTAGAAAAAAAGTTAGAGCACAAATGCCACGATGACCTGTTTCAAGTAGCAAAATCCCGACATAAGGAAGATATGAGGATCACAATTTATATAAATGCTTAGGTTGAGAGGAGCTTCAACAAGTGAACGTGGGAGGGATTTTAGGAGCTTAAAAATTATTAATTATTGACTTTTCAATGACCCATGCCACAACCCCATGGGGTTTTATCCCACTAATTGTGGTTACAAACTTCAAACATGAATATCTCTCAAACTGTGAAGAATTACATGGCATGCCATATATCAACAGAAACATCTCAACAAGTAGAACCCATCAAAAATATTCTTGACCTAGAATATAGTAATTTTGTAGGTCAAAATTACCATGCAAGATCGAGGTAGCCCCTGGTGCTGCTTGGGTTGACATCAGTGACAACCACTGATCAACAGTATATTATGCAGTAAATTTTCCGAGTACAAGTCTATGATTGACAGATCTGTCAAATCATGCAGAGAAACTGACAAGAAAGATCTTGTGAGACAAACCTCACACCTCCACGAGAACCCGGCACTGATCAACACCCTAAACGAACTGCCCTCTGTAGTGATTGCGTCACTCTGCGCAGTCTCTGCGTCACAATTGTGGTTGCTCTCTGTCTATGCGCTGGTCTCTCTGTTGGCTAGAAACTAGGGCCTTCTGGCCTCCGAAAAATCTCTTCGAGATTTGGCACTGACCCAATGTTGTCTCCTTATCAAAAATACAAATCTCTCTCAAGCTCTGCGTAGTGTCTGCATAGCTTCTGTGTCATTGGCTCTGCGCTGCCTCTATGGCTCTCACTGTCTCCTCTACTATGCACTCTCCGGATCAAGAATGCTTCCAACCATAATTATTGCCCCTCTCTGCAAAAGATCTCTTGATCGAAGTTTCCTCTAAGCACTGCTCACTTCATAAATCAATATCTTGATCCTTTGATGTTTCGTGTATTTACCAAATGACCCTTCAAGCCCTTCTTATAGTCTCCTCGTTGAAACTTCAACGGCCGAGATTAAATCTCTAATCAACGGTTAAGATTAACTTTTGACTTGATCCACTTTTTTTAGAACATTCACACCCATTTCTATTAATTCACATTAATTATTTTATTTTCCTAAGTTTAGACTTAGGGTCCCTTTAAAATAATTATTTTTTTCAATAAAATTCAATCCGGGTGGAATTTCTCAAAACAATTTATGGGTTATTTGAAATACATGTATCTAAGCCTCCCTGCAAATTTTGAGACTTAGAGCACATCCGATGCTACCAAAAATCAACATAATGTAGTGTGTAGTATGTTATAGGTTTAGTTTAGTGTGTATGCGATAGGTTTAGTTTAGTTGATAGGTTTATGTTGCAACAGAGTTTAGGGTTTCAAAATGTGTTTTTTAATTTTTTTAATTTTAAAGTTTAGAACTTAGGTTTTCAAATTTATTTATTTTTAATTTTAATGTGCATGATATTGGGGGACGTCCTAAAGTCCCTGATTTTTCGAGGGACCGCCCGGGGATGGCCTAGAAGTCCCCAAGTCCCTATGGAGTCCCCGGCCAATTGGGGAAGTTTCCGACTAGTTCCAAAGTTCCGAGATCATGAGGATGAAGGAAACACCATGAATTTTGGTGGGGACGGGTCCCGTGCAACATAGCAAATAAATCATAGATACGGCTTTAACAAGGATATACGAACAGGGCGATCAATGAAAGTGCTATGTAAGGTCATAAGGTACTTATCTGGTTCCATTTGAAGCCTGGCTGGCCTAGGCTCAGCCTAGTCTGAAAAATAATAATAATAATAATAATAATAATAATAAAATAAAATTTCAGAGGGATATAATGGTAGTGGTTGAAATGGACCCAGTACAATATAAATGAACCCAGTGTCACTGTCACTCAATTACAGGATACAGGAAACAAGCTAATTTTCCCAGGAAACAAGCATTTTTTTTCATAAATTGATATTAAAAAGGGCTGTTGCAAATTACTTTTTGATGAAGCACATAGTTTGAGGAGTTTCAGGCTACCAGTTATGATCAAAACGAGACTTCAATATATTGAAAAATGGGAGAAACAAAAACAATAATATAAATGCAAAAACAATAATATAAATGCACCCACCTTTTCAATCTTGAATTTGATTCTAGCTTCTGCATTTGGAAACTTTATCTTCTTTTTCTTGTTCTTCTTAATCTTTCCGATCAACAATTTCGCCCTTGGTTTATTTCTCCTCTTATTCTTGTCCTCACTGGATTTGTCAATCTCGAATTTGGGAGCGTCTTCCCATTGTAACAGCCCATTGGCAGTGTCGCTGCTGAAGAATTTAACAGAACTTGATGACCACAGCGGTAATTGCGGCCACGAAGTTGAACCTAAAAGGAATCGATGGTATTGGTATTGCTGCTGCAGCGATGAAACCCACCTGTAAACTCCATGGTCACAGTTTGTTATTATAAAACAAAGGCCAAAATCTCATAAATTTAATACATTACCTAGAGGTTCCGAGACGAGGTGCTTGATTTATGATTATGGAGGTACTCTTTAATAAAAATCTGGATACCCACATCGCATAAGCACGGTAATATTCATTTAACGGCCAAAACCAAGCAAAGAACTGGAGTTTCAGTAGTCACATATATGGGCGCAAGTGGGAAGCCTCTTTTTGCTTGAGACAATGTTGGGGTGGAATTTATACAAAGTTAAAACAATAACAGGGCATAGTTGTCTTCGTCCTACGGAGACTGCGACACAACAGTGATTTTATATGCCTCGTATATAGGACTTTGTTGGGGAAATGTTGATTAAAATTTTCAAAATTGTTGTAGGGGAGGCTTTTAATGCCTCGTATATAGGATTTTGTTGGGGGAAATGTTGATTAAAAATTTCAAAATTGCTGTGATATTAGGGGAGAGACTTTTATTGTTGTGTATTAAGAGGGTTAATTATAGTATTTATTTCACACATTCATCAAAAAAATCACTATAAATCATTGAAAAGATGCACTTGAATAGTTTATATTAAGTTATATAAGTTATTAAATTATGTCCAAAATGGGTTCATATATTGATTGGACCAACAAATGTCAAACACAAAGCCTTAACATTACAAGTTGACAAGACATATTGTCCCAACTACCTCCAGCTCTGAAATTCCAATTAAGTCCAAATGCACTACAAAACATTTTGTTGAATTCTATCAAGGAATACACTTATCCCATCAAACAGACACCTGTTGATTTCCACTGGAGCAACACATCGCATTGTTGGGTAATACCTACACAACAATAGGTGAAATGTGTGTCAGCCATATCTATATGTGTGTTTAACCATTCAACCTATTGAAGACAATAAATGACATCATTCAATTTAGGAATTAGTTCAGAGGATGCAATAAATGACACCAACTCTTTCAATTTAGGTATTAAACACACCATCCCTTTCAATTCAGGAATTAAAGACATGAAAGCACAAGGATCAGCGATGAAAGTTTATTGACCATTGGATCATGTACAAATCAATCCGTAACACACATTTGAATTTGGGAGATGGCAATCCATGTCAACCTTCCCTACCAATTAAATTCTAGATCAAAAACTATAAAACATCAACCCTTATTGATTTTCATTTGAAACATTCATTCTACTCACCAATTGTTGGAGACATACGATCAGAGTGTGTGCATAGTGTTACATTCATTCTATTCATTAGTTACTGGAGACATACAAACAGAGTGTGTGCACAGTGTTACATTCATTATATTCATTAGTTGTTGGAGACATACAGGTTTGATTTGTTGAATAATGTTATAATATTGATTATTTTATAAATATTGTTTTTGAGAAACAAGGGTAAATTAAAGCCATTATAGCCAATATTACTTGTTAAAGAGATCACAAGACCCGATTAGACAAGCACTTTTAATTGAATAATGATACCAATGTCTCTTTATCCCTTGTATATACTTATTAGAAATTCTCTTTTAATAATTAGAATATCAAATTAAGACAAGAAAACGACAAGATTGCAAGAGCGAAACTGCAAGGAATTAAACAAATTTGCTAACAATGACATTATTTGGTCAAATGCAATAAACGATATGCAGTGCAATTTGCAAGAGAGATATAATGATACAATGCAACTATGCAAATTGAGATGCAACAGAGAATCATTTATTTCGTTTTTGCCTCGGGATGTGCTTTAAGGCTCGAGGTCTTGTATTTGAACCCACCTCGCTCTCCTTATGTCAAGCGAGTTATTCCTTCCTCGGCAATATGGGCCTGCTGTAACTACCATTCGTTTAGGCTCGTTATTCAATACAATAAGTTTCTTTGAACCCCAATCCATTCAGAGTCTAATAACCTTGTGTCAGACTATCTATTACTTATGAACTTGCTTTTAAGGCTGGATTACAGATCTATAAAAGATAGCATCCAGAGAATCTAGAGGACCATTGAGTAGTAAGACATCAATGAGAGATGCAACGAGGTAGTTAGTATCCAAGAAGGTTATCCTTTCCTTGACTAGGCTAGGGAGAAAAGCCAACAACAATGCCAAAATGCTAACTCAAGAAAGTACCAGTCCTCTAATGTACCATTGTCAATGAAACATGGATTGTTGTAGCTTACTCGCAAGTATATATCAGTCAATTAAATGATGAGATCAACCCTTAAATCATTCTCAAGATTAAAATAACCATACCCAAGTTTAGTAACGAATTTCAATGTCACTTTAACCTCAAATCTGACCCCTACAATTTAATATCAGACTGCTATAACAATGATATCAATTCATTGTCAACAAGAATGGTTAAGCAAGATTAGAGGATAGAACACTTAGTAACCTCTGTGATTAATATGCGATAAATTTAATTGTTTTAGGCTTATTTTTATCAAATCTTCTATGTGATTATCATTTGTATGCAATGCTTCAGATATGATATTTTTCGACAGCCTGAAATTGGTCACTGTTGAGGAGAAGTAAGCTTACAAGTTATTGAAAAAATACACTCCATTCATCAATAACATGCAGCAGACCTTATGTTAAGCGAGCTATTCCTTCCTCAGTGATATCGGCCCACTGTAACTAGCATTCGTTCAGGTTCGTTACTCAATACAATGAGTCTGTTCGAACCCCAATTCATTCAAAGTCTAATAACCTTGTGTCGGTCTATCTATTGTTTATGAACTTGCTTTAAGGTTGGATTACAGATCTATAAAAGATGGCATCCAGAGACTCTAGAGGACCACAGAGTAGTAAGATGACGATGAGAGATGCAATGAGGTAGTTAGTATCCAAGAAGGCTACCCTATCATTGACTAAGCTAGGGATAAAGTCCAACAAAAATGTCAATATGTTAACTCAAGAAAGTACTAGTCCTTCAATGTACCCCTGTCAATGAAACATGGACTGTTGTAGATTACTAGCAAGTATATATCAATCAATTAAAAGATGAGATCAACCCTTAAATCATTCTCAAGATGCAAATAACCATACCCAAGTTTAGTAACCAATTTCAATGCCACTATAACCTCAAATCTGACCCCTACAATTTAATATCAAACTATTATAACAATGATATCAATTCATTGTCAACAAGATTTGCTAAGCAAGATTCAAGGATAGAACACTCAGTAACCTCTGTGATTAATATGCAATAAATTTGAATTTTTTTAGGCTTATTGTTATCATATCTTGAATTTGATTACTGTTTGTATACAATGCTTCAGATCTAATCTTTTTCGAAAGTCTACAATAGGTCACTGTTGAGGAGAAGTAAGCTTACAAGTTGTTGAAAAATACACTCCAATCATCAATAACATGCAACAGACCTTAGAATATCCTCACGGCCCAGACAAATCAATCAAATAAATGCCACAACCATGCAAGAGAATGCTAGAAAATTGATTAAGGATTTTGTGAGTTATATATGATTTGATTTAATTATTCCAAGCCTCTTATAATGTGAAATTTTATGTGTGAAAACCCTTCCAATTATGAGTTTCAGACGAGAGATGTTTTTAGTCACCTGCAAAGCTCACGTTAAGGAAATGTTAGAATGAAATTATAGTATATAGATAAAGCATTGATTGTTGTTGCTCATTGATTACAAAGGCCAATGAATTACCTTGTTTACTAATACTACATTGACATGGTATTATTAATTATATACTTATTTCATGGTAAATCTGCAGGTTGTTACAGCCATGCCAAGGTTTTATATTGCAGATCGTACAAGGAACATGAGGAGGCGAGGGATGAGGGGGGCCCAACTATGATCCAGTTCATCATATGAGGATAGAGGGGTGATGTGAATGCTCCCAATGATCCCATCAATGTCTTTGAAAAGGACATTGTGGTGGCAGATCATGCTATCCCACCATCAACCACAAAGCCACCTTCAACGATATTGTAAGGCGCAAATTCAAAAAATAAAATCAATGTTATCAGAGGTTGTACAAAGCAAGACATGCTAGCTGCAATTGATGACATCGAGTTTAAGGGATATTTAATATGTGCCTATACAAAAAAAACATGTTATTGCTACCTCTGACATACATTATTGGATGAATGGGTTGACTAATATAAAGCGTAGAGGGCGTGTTACAGTTATGACTAAAGAGGAGGAGGACGAGGTGGTTGAGTAGTGTAAGGAGATGGCCCAATTGGGACATGGGTTAGAGCTTATATAACTTAAATTTGTAGTAGCTCAAATCTATCAGGGGAGGCCAAAACCCTTCAAAGATGGGTTTATGTTAAATCATGGTGGTGTGGGTTTAAAAAAAAGGCATCCATAACTTTTGCTACGTACAACAGAGGGCCTTGACATATACAGGGCTTTAAATCTATGCCTTGTAATTGTGTCCAAGTTCTATAACACTCTTTCTATTGCATATGAGCAACACTCATATGACCTAAAACATATATGGAACTGTGATGAAACAAGCTTAAAAGCAGGAAGCAGGTAATTTCCAAGAGAGGGAGCATAAATGTGCCTAAGATTTTTCCTAAGAGCAGGGAGTGGATCACTATTCTTTGTTGTGTCAATGCAATTGGTAATTCAATCCTCAGATTTTATCTATTCAAAGGTAAAACTCAACTAAAAATATATATACATAATTGTGAACCAGGTGCATGCATGGATGACAAAGGAACTATTCCCAAATTGGCTTTGTCACTTTGTTGCATCTATACCAGGTGGTGTCTCGCCTGAATATAGACACCGACTGATTTTAGATGGCCTTGGAAGCCACATGGTTGTGAATATAATTGAGGAGGCCAACAATTTGGTCATTGACATGTTAATTGATCTGAAAATGGAACTGTTTGTAAATACTGTGCAAAGTATCCATTTCCAATTATTAAGTGTGCAAAGCATTTTCCATTTCTTGCAAGTTAAACAAAGTGTTTTTGGTAATTGTTTCTGAGTTTATGTGTGATAATTTGTTATTTAAATTTACTGTTTAATATATCACAGCAGAAATACACAGCAAGAAAAATTCACCATAGCATAACATGGCAAACTAATGAGGTAGTTCACCCCTCCTGGGCTACATCTGTCGGGTCCAAGGCTCCCAATGGGCATGTCCTTACTCTATTAAGTTGCTCAAAATGGTTATAAAGTGAAATATATGCCTAAACAGGAAAAACAAGCTGTGAATTTGACTTCAGAAGACGGAAATAAGCTAAAAATGGCTTTTGTTTCACCTCAAACAGTGAAGTACAACCCAATATAGCTCCATCTCCCTGATGGCCCTAATGGCTCTTTCCTCTTCCCTGAAGAAAAAATGGCTGAAGAACATCTCTGTTTGCTCTGCAACCTATCCCAAATTGTCCAGAAGGTCGAAGAAAGCCAAAATTGACTAAAATTTCATCTTGTTTGGTCGAAAATTGAGAAAGTTATGACCCAAACAAGATTTTGCCCAGTGGCACTAAAAAACCTCCTCCAAAACTGGAGGAACTCTAGTTAACTCCACCAGAATAGGCGGACAATTCATATTAGGCGGAACCACACTATTTTTGGGGGCAGCAATAAATTTAACTGTCAGTTCCAAGCGCGTTCACATGCCAAATTTTCGGAGACGGTTTATGTTGGCGGTTAGTGTCAAATACGCGCCTGCGGTCATGGCCTGCAGGTCATATGGTTATGGAGCTAGCACCTAAGTGCTTAAACCAAAACTTTCCGCCGATTTGAATGGGGCTTAGCCCTTGGTGATAGTGCGTGGTCGCGGGGCCTTATCCCTTAACCCTGAGGGCTTAAATCAACTCTGCCCGTTATAACAAACGACGACCCGACTCAAATGTTTACCAACGACCCGACTCGCCCACTGTGCACGTTCTGCCCGCGACCGTGTTCGTCGGGTCGACCCTATCCGAGCAGTCGGGTCGAGGGTTCGACCCTCATAACTTTTAACCTTTCAACACATTTTTAAACCAATGACCTGGGGCCACGTGGCACCCTCCAACGGGCCTATAAAAACTTAACAAAAATGAAATTTTCCCTTTTTTTTTTGACAAAATCATAGTCGAAAGTCATGTTTTTGGAGGTCATTTGGCGATTTCAAACCTTAGTAACTTTCACATATGACATCCGATTTGAGTCCCGTTCACGGCGCTAAATTGCAGCGATGAGGCCTTTCTAGTCATTTAGATTGCAACCAATTCTGAGCAGTTCCACTTTTTAGCATTTTTTCGACTTGGACATGATCTCTTGATCACACCTCCCCATTGGGAAGATTTTGGACCCCAAAAGCCTTCAATTACATGTTAGGAAGATGAGGGTACAGATCCCTCACCTTTTCCACCTCCATCCATTTTTCCTTACTCTGTTTGCTGCCTTTAAAACAAACCTGAATATAATCAACACTTCCCCTCCTTGAAGTGCGTGTCCTTCTGTCAAGGATAACATCTTCTTTCAGCTCATCCAAAAATTCTAGCGATAAATCCTCTATGGATGGCAGCTGAATGCCACTTTTATGATCAACAATTAAAGGAGGTTCATACAAACGTAAATTTTCCACATTCACAACGGAATACATTTGCATATATGAAGGAAAATCTAGTTGAAAAGCATTATTTCCAACTTGTTTAAGGATCTTGAATGGACCATAACGAATAGGCTTCAGCTTTTTAACTTCTCCTTGCATTCTTTCCTTACTAATATGCAGCCATACCTCATCTCCTTCTTGAAACTTATGATCAACTCTGTGTTTGTCATGCCTCTCCTTGTACTTGCCTTGACTTTTTTCAAGTTGTTCTTGAACCTATTGATGTATTAGCTGAATTCTTTCAATGAACATGCGAGCTTTGTCAATGTCACTATGCCCATCAATGGCAACATCCTTTTCAAGAATTAAATCTAAAGGTGACTTAAGCAAATACCCAAAACAAGCTTCAAAAGGTGAAGTATTTGTAGAAGAGTGCTTGGCCCGGTTGTAAGCATGCTGAATGTAATGCAAATGCTCATCCCAAAGCTTGGGATGCTTGCTGCAATAACCTCTCAAAATATGTACAATGGTTATGTTCTCTACCTCTGTTTGGCCATCTGTTTGTGGATGGAAAGCAATACTCTTCTTCAACTTGGTGTCCATCATCTTCCATAATTGGACCAAAAATTCCCAACAAATCTAGAATCCCTGTCACTAACAATAAAATTAGGCAAGCCATAATGAACCCATACATGTTGAAAAAGTAAATCAACAGTTTTTTCAACAGTTATAGATTTCTTACATGGCATAAGAATACAGATCTTGTTAAATCTATCAATTACTACATAAAGATAATCATGCTGCTTTCTAGATAATGGTAGACCTCCAAAAAAATCCATAGAAATACTTTCCCATGGTCTAGAAGGTACCGGCAATGGCGAATATAAACCAAGCTTCCTATTGCTAGGATTTCTTGTAGCACATAATGAACAACCTCTAATGAAACGTGAAACACTATCTACCATGCGAGGCCAATAACAATACCTCTGTAAATGTGCCACCGTTTTGCTTACCCCAAAATGTCCAACCATAAGAGAAGAATGAGCTTCTCTCATGACACTTAGTCTCTCCCCTTGTGGTATACATAATTTGTCCATATGAAACAACAAATTATTATGCAAGTGATAATCATTCTCCTCAACATGATTCCCTTCACTCAAGTTAGCATACACATCCTTAAAATCAACATTTGATGCATACTGTTCTATGTAGCTCTCATGTACAATAGAATCATTCTTAAGTAAAGTAGTAGCACTAATAATAGGCCTTAAAAGCATATCAACAACTTTATTGAAAATACCTTTCTTGTACCTTAATACCAAGTGAAATTGTTGTAGGAAACCCATCCATCTTAAATGTCTTAACTACTGTAATTTACTTTACAACTGCAAGTACTGTAAAGGCTGATGGTCGGTATGAACAACTATTTCTTTGCCCATCAAATAGTGTTTCCACTTTTTGACGCTTTGTACCAACGCATACAACTCATTATCATATGTAGGATAATTCACAACATCACCATTAAATGTCTCAGAATGAAATGCGATAGGCTTACCATGTTGTAAGAGAACTACACCCATGGTGTAATCACTAGCATCAGTCTGAATGTCTCAAGTCCGGTAATGCAAGGACTAGAGTCGAACTTATCTTCTCTTTCAAAGACTCAAAATCTTTATGTTGCTTGCCTCCCCATTGGAAAGCATGCTTCACACTTGTCACTGCATGTGTTGTCGTTCCTAGAGACAGCCTAGAGTTGTGATAGACCAGTGCCTAGGACATCTTATATTAGCAAGGAGCATATGGTATAACAAAGGAAGTTATCAGTTAAAGGCTCTCATGCTAATCTCTTATGAAACAAGAAATATTAGTCTGAATGGGACCAAGACCTTCAGAAACTGACACAAGGAAAGAATACTGCAGAGGCAACATGCAAAAATCCAATATAAAAGCAACAGACAATTCAGAGACAATTTACTGCAAAGAGGGCCGATTCAGAAATACCTCACAGAAATAAGTTATCAGAAGGTGTATGTAGTGAATGAAATATTGAGAAGATACTAGTTAACATTGAGCTAATATCCAGATACACAATACCACCATAGAAACTAATATAGCAGAAACATGGTTTAGATAAATAGTGGAACATAATATCATGCATGAGCCATATTTAAAGCGCTTGACTAATTCGAGCATGGGTATCAACTAGGATAAATCCATACCAAAAATTAGTGAGCCACTCGCATTCCAAAACATGATACAGGAAAGATGGATGAAATGAAATGATATATTAAACTAGCACATAAAAAGGAAGTTACAAAGTGTGAAATACCAAAGACCATAATCCTCTTTAACAGATGGAACTCCTCCTCACTGAGACCCTATGGGCTCTGAGCCTTCATACAAGAATTGTACAAAATGTATACAAAAAGCCTTTCACTGCATAATTTTCTGATAAAATCTGGAACCCTAAATCATCTGTTCTTTGGGAGCTTTATAGGAGAACAAGAAAGCTCGAAAAAGGGAGTAGGTGATGAACATTTAATTGTCTCATTAAACCAAAATGGCGGAGACGTGCACGCCCATACTGCTCGATGACTTTGTAATGCTGCGTGTACTCTATGGCCTGCTAGCTGAAATAAATGCACTGGGTAGAAATCTCTTCAGGAACACGGCAAAGCAGTAAAATCACATAAAAATTCCATCCTTTCCTGAAAGAAAATGGTGCTGAAAAGAAAGCTTTAGAGTATGTTTTCTGCGAATGGTACCCTCTGCCTTCAAAATCCTGAATTACGGCTTAAGATCTTTAATGTTGAACGTTGAATTCTGTTGGGTGTGGAGCCTGATTATCTTGTTTACTTTGTATCACAGCATTGGACCCCTGTACCTTAAAAAGGGGCGGCAACGCCGCCCGTAATTAATCGCTGCCGTGGGGGGTCCAGAAACATATGTAAAATAGCCTTGTAAAAGTATAGTAATTTCTAGTCAATCTGAGCCGTTCATTAGGCAAATGATCTGACGGTAGAAGTTATATTTAGATTAGGGTTTTTTGCCCTAGAAGCCAACCCCCTTGTATATATGAGGGTATTGTATTGCAGCTGTGTATTATGTGTGTATTCTCTGAGCGAGAAATAGAGAGGGAGACTGTGAGAAACAACAGAGGATATTACAGCTGATCTGCTGTAGGTTTTGTCTTTTCATTTTGCTGGATAATAGAAAGGAAGGACTGGCTGTTCGGGGTGGACGTAGCCCAAACTGGGTGAACCACGTATATCTGTGTCTCTCTGGTTTTATGTGTTTTTTGTGTGCTTGTATTTTCAACATATTTTATGTGTTGCATTTCTCTGTAATATTTAATTTTCTAACAACTGGTATCAGAGCCGAAGGTATATTTGGCTGATAAAATCGCAGGAAAGAAGGGTTCCTGGTTCGAGTGGGAGCAATGGCGGACGATGGTAAGTTTAGGTCGCAGAAATTCGGCCAAAACTTCCGCTCGTGGAAGATGCGTATGGAAGATTTCTGTATGAGAAAGATCCGTACCTAACATTGAGCAAAAACAAAGAAGCGACGCGCCATGACGTACGCTAATGGAACATTCTCGATAGAAAGGCACTTAACAAGATGGTTGTGAATTGCAAGCGCCGCCTTCAATATTTCGAAGGAAACAACAACATAGGGTTTGATGTAGACGTTGGCGAAACTATATGAAAAACCCTCGGCGTCAAACAAGGTATTTCTTATGAAACGACTATTTAATATGAAGATTTCAGAAGGTGGATCTGTTGCAGACCATTTAAATGAATTTAATACAGTTACCAGTCAGTTAAGTTCTGTAGGGGTAAACTTTGATGATGAAGTTAGAGATCTGTTATTCTTGTGCTCATTGCCAGAGAGTTGTAATGGTTTAGTAATGGCCATTAGTAACTCTATCTCTGGATCTAGTACTTTAAATTTTGATGATGTTGTTGGTGCTATCCTTAGCGAGGAAATGCAACGGAAAAGCTCCGGTGAGACATCAGGTAATGCTTTGAGTGCAGAGTCTAGGGGAAGAAGAATGGAAAGAGGAAAGAGCTCGGGATATCGTAGTAAATCAAGGAAAGGCAGATCCAAGTCCAGATCGAGGATAGTGTGCTGGAATTGCGGAAAGAAAGGACACCTAAAGAAAGACTGTAGATCTCGGAAGGGAAAAGAAGGAGACACACAACAAGAAAAAAATCATGAAGCGAATGTGACAGGTGATGTGTTACAAGATGCTTTGATTCTTTCTTTCGAAAATGTTACTGATTCTTGGGTTGTAGATTCAGGGGCTTCATTCCATGCCACACCTGATAAGAAATATTTTCATGACTATGTTCAAGGAGATTTTGGACAAGTTCGTTTGGGTGATGATAAACCCTGTAAAATTGTTGGAATGGGTAAAGTTCTTGTAAAACAACAGAATGGAAACCAATGGCTACTAAAGGAGGTAAGGCATGTTCCAGATCTGAAGAAAAATATGATTTCAACAGGGCAGTTAGGCAGTGAATGTTGTGTGACAACTTTCACAGATAAAACTTGGAAGGTCACCAAAGGAGCGCTGGTAATAGAAAAAGGTGAAAAGGTTGGTACATTGTATTTATGCAATGGTATTTCTAACTCTGTTAATGCTTTAACTTTTAAAGGAGCAGATGTAGCATTATGGCATCATAGGCTCGGACACATGAGTGAGAAGGGAATGAAGATTCTTCACTCAAGAAATTTGTTGCCAGGTTTGAAGAATGTTGATTTGGATTTCTGTGAGAATTGCATTTATGGAAAACAGAAGAGAGTCAGATTTCTCAGAGTTGGGAAAGAAAAGAAGAGCTAAAAATTGGAGCTTGTGCATACAGATGTATGGGGACCTGCTCAGGTATCATCTCTCGGTGGCTCTCATTATTATGTTACTTTTATTGATGATGCAACTAGAAAAACATGGATTTATTGTATTCATAATAAATCTGATGTATTTGATACTTTCAAGAAATGGAAAGCTTTGATTGAGATTGAGACAAGAAAGAAGTTGAAGTGTCTCAGATCAGACAATGGAGGTGAATATTGCAGCAAAGAGTTTGATAGGTACTGTTCAGAGCATGGAATTCGCAGAGAGAAGACAGTTCCAAGAACACCACAAGAAAATGGTGTGTCGGAAAGGATGAATAGAAAAATCATGGAGCGTGCAAGGTGCATGAGATTGCATGCGGGATTGCCTTTACAATTTTGGGCAGATGCTGTAGATACTGTTGTTTATCTAATAAACATAGGGCCTTCAAGTTCCTTGGATGGTGGTATTCCAGAGGAAGCATGGACAGGTAAAAAGGTAAACTACTATTTTTTAAAGCCTTTTGGTTGTGAGGCCTTTGTCCATATTAATAAAGAAAATAAAACAAAGCTTGAGGAAAAATCAAAGAAATGTACCTTTATTTCATATGATGCTAATGATTTTGGTTATCGCTTATATGATTATGAAAATCACAAAATCATTAGGAGGAGAGACGTAATATTCAATGAAAAGGCCTTGTATAAGAATCAGCTGCAGGAAAAGAAACAGGAAAAAGAAAGCAAGGAATACACGGTTCTTGATGAGATAACTGAAAAAGTAAAGGTGTCTGAAAATAATAATAATCAACAACCACAGCAGCAGCAACCACCACAACAGCAACAGGCACCTCAAACACCTGAAAGTGGTGTTAGAAGATCTACCAAGATAAGTAGACCCCCTGAACGATACTCTCCTTCATTATATTATTTATTGTTGACTGATTCTGGTGAACCTGAATGTTATGAAGAAGCAATGCAGGTTGAAAGTAGGAAGAAGTGGGAGCCAGCCATGGAAGAAGAGATGGACTCCTTAATGCATAACCAGACTTGGGACTTAGTCAGGTTGCCTGCAGGTAAAACTACATTGCAGAATAAATGGGTTTACAGGCTAAAGGAAGAAGATGGAGGAAAACAGAGGTACAAAGCTAGACTTTTGGTGAAGGGGTTTGCACAAAAGAAAGGTATTGATTTTGATGAAATATTTTCTCCTGTTGTTAAGATGAATTCAATCAGAACTATCTTAAGTCTTGTAGCAGCGGAAGATTTACATCTTGAACAGTTAGATGTAAAGACAACATTTCTCCATGGAGATTTGGAGGAAGAGATATGCATGCAGCAACCAGAAGGATATGAGGTAAAAGGGAAAGAAAAATTGGTGTGCAGGTTAAAGAAGAGCTTGTATGGCTTAAAACAGGCTCCAAGGCAGTGGTATCTAAAATTTGACAAGTTTATGTCTGAACAAGGTTATACCAGATGTCACTCTGATCATTGTGTTTATCTAAAAAGGCAAAATGATGGCAGCTATATTATATTGTTATTGTATGTAGATGACATGCTTGTTGCAGGATCTAACATGCAGGAAATAAATGTGCTCAAAAGAAAATTGGCAAATTCATTTGCAATGAAGGATTTGGGAGCTGCAAAACAAATCCTTGGTATGAGGATAACTAGAGACAGGAAAAATCACAAATTAACACTATCTCAGAATGAGTACATAGAAAAGGTGTTGAAAAGATTTAATATGCAGAATGCAAAACCAGTTAGTACACCTTTTTCTAGCCATTTCAAACTTATTAAGGAGATGTGCCCCAAGACCCAAGAAGAAATGGACTATATGTCTAAAGTTCCATATGCATCAGTAGTTGGAAGCTTAATGTATGCAATGGTTTGCACAAGGCTTGATATTGCACATGCAGTGGGAGTTGTAAGCAGGTACATGAATAATCCAGGAAAATAACATTGGATGGTAGTAAAATGGATTCTCAGATATTTGAGAGGTACCACAAATCAAGCATTATGCTTTGGTGGTTCAAACATTGCTCTACAAGGATATGTTGATGCAGATATGGCAGGTGACAGAGATAACAGGAGGAGCACTACAGGATATGTATTTACTATAGGTGGAACAACTGTTAGTTGGGTTTAAAAAATCCAAAGTGTTGTTGCACTTTCAACAACAGAAGCTGAGTATGTTGCTGCTACAGAGGCTAGTAAAGAAATACTTTGGTTACAAAGGTTTATGGATGAATTGGGTAAGAAGCATGATATGGGCACGCTATACAGTGATAGCCAAAGTGCTATTCATCTTGCAAAGAACTCGGCATTTCATTCCAGGACTAAACACATACATCTCAAGTACCATTTCATACGGTCAGTATTGGAAGATGGAGAGTTGAAGCTGGAAAAGATACACACTAGCCAGAATCCCGTAGATATGCTAACAAAATTTGTAACCAGGGAGAAACTGAGAACATGCTCAGTTTCAATTGGTCTTCAAGGATGACGATGAAGATGAGAAATAGCCAGGTCCAAAGAGGAGTCATTGTCCAACAAATGAAGCAGCGGTGGAGTTGCTACAATCAGTCTCCAAGTGGGAGATTGTTGGGTGTGGAGCCTGATTATCTTGTTTACTTTGTATCACAGCATTGGACCCCTGTACCTTAAAAGGGGCGGCAACACCGCCCGTAACATCAGCCACAGGGGGGGGGTCTTTTGGAGCCCCCCCTGGCAGGGGTTTTCGGGGGCAGCGCCCCCGAAGCTAAAAACAGATGTAAAATTGCCTTGTAAAAGTATAGTAATTTCTAGTCAATCTGGGCCGTTCATTAGGCAAATGATCTGACGGTAGAAGTTATGTTTAGATTAGGGTTTTTTTCCCTAGAAGGCAACCCCCTTGTATATATGAGGGTATTGTATTGCAGCTGTGTATTATGTGTGTATTCTCGGAGCGAGAAACAGAGAAGGAGACTGTGAGAAACAACAGAGGATATTACAGTTGATTAGCTGTAGGTTTTGTCTTTTCATTTTGCTGGATAATAGAAAGGAAGGACTGGCTGTTCAGGGTGGACGCAGCCCAAACTGGGTGAACCACGTATATCTGTGTCTCTCTAGTTTTATGTGTTTTTTGTGTGCTTGTATTTTCCGCATATTTTATGTGTTGCATTGCTCTGTAATATTTAATTTTATAACAAATTCCTGTTCTTTCACTGATATTTCTCTGCTGCTCCATTAATACCTTCATCTGCGAAATCGACGCCTTGAATGTCCCTGCAGGGTTTGACATATTTTAACCCTGCTTCTTTAATGGAAGTCTTATCGATTTGCCTTCCCAGGCCTTTCTTCATAATTCAGCTCCGAAAAATGGTCCTTTGACGTGCTCTCTATCACAGTAATAGAGACTGTGAATTATGATAGTTTTCCGCCGCTGTAAACCTACAAAACCCGCAAACTCGTCAAGAAAACAAATGCATGGGGACGGCGATGCAGTAGGGATGGCTGTGTAGCAACGCGGCATGATGAAATGGCGAAAGAATGTGGGGTGACGACGAAAATGTAGTGGAACGATGGTGAATGGACTGGGTGGAAAAATGCATTGGTGAAGGTTGGCAGAGCGCAGCAAATGAAAAGCCTTTGAATTTGACCTTTTGAATGAAATATAAGGAAGACGGAAGAAAATGCGGCTAATTACACATGGAATGGTGACATGGAGTAGGACCAGGTCAATGGCGGGGTATGCAAGTGATCTGGACTGTCCGATCTCATGACGAGATCGACGGTCGAAACTACATTGGAGGACGATGAGACGGTGGGCCAGGGGCGCTATTGACTTGGATTAACATTCGTGCAGCTTCGGAGTGCGACGACCGTTGGATGAAGACCTCCAGATCTGACGACTGTCATGAATATCGCGCCGTGACTACGGACGAACGATAACGCGCGATGGAGAGCGGTTTTTGAGCCATACGCTGAGACACGCGGCAAGCAATGTATGGAATCGATCTGAATTGGGGAATACCACCCGCCTTAGAAAGGCGGTGCGATATAAACCACCTGTTTTGCGCAGAGAGCGGGTGTGGGGACCCTAGGGTGGAGAAGAAGGAGGGACCATAGGATGCCGTGAAATCAACGGCTGAAAACGCTCCTGATGACTTGTTTGGATAAGCACTTATTGGACTAGCTCCTGGTCTTGGAGCTGGGTCATGTGGGAGGGAAAGGTCAAGGGAGCTGGATGAAGGGGGCTGGCCTGCAATTATAAATAATACGGGTTTTTCACCTATTTTCAATGTATTTCGGTTATAAAGGAGGGAAACTATAGGCGGAAAATGACTTTTTTCAGGCCGAACAAAAGGGGGTTTACAAGGTTTAAGGAGGATTGCTTGCCAAAAATTAAACAGGAGGTTGACATGATCAACAACATGCATAGGAGCTGTTATGGCAGAGAAGTTAGAAATAAACTTCCTCTAATACTGAGCTACACCCAAAAAAATTCTTACCTCTGTAATGGATTTGGGAGTAGGCCAATTCACAATGGCTTCTACCTTAGAAGGATCGATTCTCAAAGCACCTCCTCCTATTATGTGTCCCAAATAAACCAAAGAAGTCTTTCCAAATTCACACTTTGACATTTTAAGAAACAATTGATTTTTCTTCAAAATATCAAGTACTTTCTTAACATGCATGACATGCTCTTCTCTAGTCTTGCTGAAAATGAAGATGTCATCTAAGTAGACAATAATGAAATCATCAAGAAAAGGACATAAGACATCATCCATTACCCACATGAAAGTTGCAGGTGCATTGCATAAACCAAATGGCATAACAAGCCACTCAAAGAGTCCCTGTTTGGTTTTAAATGTTGTCTTCCAAATGTCATTTTTTGCAATTCTATCTTGATGAGAACCACTACGTAAGTCTAACTTAGTGAAATATTTAGCATCTTTCAGCTGATCTAACAAATCATCTATCCTTGGGAGTGGGTAACGATTCTTTACCGCTATTTTTTTCAATGCCCTGAAGTCCACACACATGCGCCAAGTTCCATCTTTCTTTGGAATCAACACTATCGGTGACCCACATGGCGAAGTGCTTGGTCTTATGAAACCTTTGTCCAACAAGTCCTTAATTTGCCTCTTTATTTCAGCATTCTCCATGATATACATGCGGTACATGTCTATGTTAGGAAGAGGAAAATCTTGTTGTAACTGGATTTCATGTTGAATCTCCCTTTTAGGAGGCAAACCTGTCAGTTCTTGAAACATCTCATGATGTGCATCAACTACATCATATAAATATGATTTAAGCTTGGAATCACAATTTTCAAATGACTCATGATTCACATCAACCTTGGGCTTAACCATAAGAAGTACAAAACTCTTACTAGAATTCACTAGCCTTTTTATCTGTCCCGCATTTACCATCGCTATATTTGTCTTCTTGCGATGTGCTCTGACAATAAACTCCTTTCCATCTTTAAAAATATGATACTTATTTTCATGGCGATGGAAGATCGCTTTCCTATCAAATAAGTAAGGACTTCCCAAAACAATTCCTGATATATCAAGCGGTACTACATCAAGTTCAACTTTGTCAATAAAGTGTGTAGTAATTGCAAATCACAATATGCACTTTCTTGAGACTTGTAAGTTTGCATCCTTGCATATCCACCCAAGTGGATAAGGCTTTGGATGTGGAATGGTCCCAAGTTTAAGTTGTTTGACCAAGTCTTCTGATATAAGATTTGCTTCTGACCTACTGTTAAAGAGTGTGTCAATTTTTGTATGTTTTGAGACTACCCTCACATGGAACAATTCAATTCTTTCTTCTTCATTTGGAGCTTGTACATGATAGTTTGAAGTACTAGTGCTTGGCTTAGTTTTAGTTTCCTTTCCCTTCATACTCTTCAAAACCATGGCTACAATTTTGGTTTCATCACCTGAATCATCACCTAAGTCTTGTGGTGTAGTTGTAGTAGCTGCAGTTTTCTTCTTTCCTTTGTTTTTGTTAAACTGAGTTCTTTTTTTAGGATGAAGTTTCCAACAGTTTTTCTCTTCATGGCCTTCTCTTGAAAAATGTTTACATATCACTTTCTCACCCTCCTATTCGACAAATGCATTCTTTTTTCCTTTTCCCTTAGAGGTTTTATCTTTGTTTTTCCCCTTAAAAGGCTTGTTTCTACCCTCATCAAAAGTGTTTTTCCCTCTAGCCTCTAAATGCGTAGCTTGTACACAAACTTCATCTAGACTAGTAGGATTGAACATAAGGATAGTATGTCTAAGGTAGCTGTGCAAACCAACTATATATTTCAGCAAAGTATCTTGACTTTGTAAGTCTACCCCTAATAAGAGTGCTCTTCTCCTAAACTCTTGGGTGGAGTCTTGTACATTTTGTCCCTTAAGTTGTTTGAAGTTTTTCCAGTTCATGATAGCCTTTTGTAAATGAGCTAATGGATAAAATTGGTTTTTAATTGAAATCATAAATTCAGCCCATGATAAAGTGATCTTACCATGTTTTTTAATTTCATCCTTGGTCTTGGCTTCCCACCATACCAATGCTGCTCCATCCATTCTCAAAGAGGCTAACTATATCTTGGTGTCGTCATCATGAAGGTTCTGTATCCTGAAGTAAACTTCCAACTGTCTTATCCAATTGTCAAGTTTCTTTGCATTGACCTCACCATTAAACAAAGGCAACTCAAATTTAACATCAAGCTTTAAAAATGGACTTTTACTAGTGGTTTTAGACTTGTGAGATTGATTCACCGAAGTAGAGGATGACGATGTAGAGGAAGAGGATGAAGATGGCGATGGTGGATCACCATTACCTCCATGTCCTTTCTTTGACTTGTCATCACTTTTATTTCTTCCTTAAGAACCCTCTCCTTCTTTTGGGTTTTTAGACCCTTCTCCAACAAGCCTATCATTCCTTTCTTGGTAGAGTATCCTCACCATCTCCGTCATGTCCAAGAAAGCCTTTCGGAACACCTGTTCCTCTTCTCTGGGATCAATGTCTTCAGGAGCTTCTCCTTCTCTTGAATACATGCCTGAGGCTTCTTCAATGGCTCTTGGAGGTGGCTCTCTGGCCCTTCTTGGTTGAGAATTACTTTGTGCACTAACCAAGTGTCCTTCACCTCTCTTGAGTTTAAGCCTAGTAAGCATCAAAACTTGCAAACAATCAACTATATCTTTGCACAAGAACAAATGCAGAGTAAAACTCTAGCTTTGATACCAACTGATCTGAAAATGGAGCTATTTGTAAATAATGTGCAAAGTATTCTCCATTTCTTGCAAGTTAAACAATGTGTTTTTGGTAATTGTTTCTGAGTTTATGTGTGAGAATTTGTTATTTAAATTTACTGTTTAATATATCACAGAAAAAATACACAGTAAGAAAAATTCACCATATCATAACACAACAAACTGATGAGGCAGTTCACCCCTCATGGGTTACATCTGTCGGGTCCAAGGCTCCCAATGGGCATGTCCTTGCTCTATTAAGTTGCTCAAAATGGTTATACAGTGAAATATATGCCTAAACAAGCAAAAAAAGTTGTGAATTTGACTTCAGAAGATAGAAATAAACTAAAATTGGCTTTTGTTTCACCTCAAACAATGAAGTACAACCCAATACAGCTCCATCTCCCTGATGGCTCTTTTCTCTTCCCTAAAGAAAAAATGGCTGAAGAACACCTCTGTTCACTCTGAAACCTATCCCAAACTCTCCAGAAGGTCGAAGAAAGCCAAAATTGACTAAAATTTCATCTTGTTTGGTCGAAAATTGAGAAAGTTATGACCCAAACAAGATTTTGCCTAGTGGCACTAGAAAACCTCCTCCAAAACTGGAGGAACTCCAGTTAACTCCACCAGAATAGGCGGAAAACTCAGATTAGTCGAAACTGCGCTATTTTTGGGGGCAGCAATAAATTTAACTGTCAGTTCCAAGCGCGTTCACATGCCGGATTTTCAGAGACGGTTTATGCTGGCGGTTAGTGTCAAATCCGCGCCTGCGGTCATGGCCTACAGGTCATATGGTTATGGAGCTAGCACCTAAGTGCTTAAACCAAAACTTTCCACTGGTTTGAATGGGGCTTAGCCCTTGGTGATAGCGCGTGGTCACGAGGCCTTATCCCTTAGCCCTGAGGGCTTAAATCAACTCCGCTCGTTATAACAAACGACGACCCGACTCAAACATTTACCAACGACCCGACTCGCCCACTGTGCACATTATGCCCGCAGCCGTGTTGGTCGGGTAGAGGGTTCGACCCTCATAACCTTCAACCTTTCAACACATTTTTAAACCAATGGCCTGGGGCCACGTGGCAGCCTCCGGGCAGGGCACATGGCACCCTCCAACAGGCCTATAAAACTTAACAAAAATGAAATTTTCCATTTAATTTTTTTTTTTTGAAAATTTGACAAAATCATAATCAAAAGTCCTATTTTTTGAGGTCATTTGGCGATTTAAAACCTTAGTAACTTTCACATATGACATCGGATTTGAGTCATGTTCGCGGCGCCAGAATTGCAGCGACGAGGCCTTTCCGGTCGTTCAAATTGCAACCAATTCTGAGAAGTTCCATTTTGAGCATTTTTTCGACTTGGACATGATCTCCTGATCATTAACATTGTCGGATCATTCCACTCATAGATTGCAAGCCCTTGATGTCAGCATTTTTGGTCCTTTCAAGAACTATTTTAGGGTCGAGTGAGCTTCGTGGATGGCAAATAATCCAAGGGTGGAAGTAAAAAGGTTTGAGCTAGTTGAGCTTGCAAGTAAAGCATTTAAAAGTGCTCTCACGCCTTCTATTATCAAGGTTTTAATATCGTGGTCCATTTCATGGTTAATATGTTGCATGGTTAATATAATATTTCATGGTTCATAAATCAAGTAAGCAATTTTGAAGACACTTTCAATATTAGGTTATCTTATATATTATTGTTGCATTCAAGGAAGGAATTGGAACTTTAATCTATTATGTCCATGGAGCACACCTTTCAGATTGGTTTCATAGTAGAAGCTACACGTTTAGATAGTTAAGGATTATCCAGTTCATCAGATTGAGGATTGCAACATAAAAATACCATTCTCTTCTACATAGTTACTTCTAGTTTTACTTTAGTGTTCTCGCATTTTCTTGTCACTTTTCCTTAGTTTCTTTCTATTGCTGCTTGATTTAGTTGAGACTTTTTCTTCATTTGAGAATGTTTTTTAATGGTCATTGTGATGGTCAAGGAACACAGGTAGATCAACTAAATTCAAAAAATTTAACTCTGTTGTGATAATATAATCTTTAGATAATTGAACTTGGTTGGGATACTTTGATCAAAGTTAGATCAACTGAATTCAAGAATTTGAACTCTGTTGAATTTGAATTTGAATTATGATCTGAAAAATATTTTTTATTTTGATGTGAAAATCCAACAACAACAAGTATGACCTCGATAATCATGCACCGGTCTAAACACTTGAGCAATGGCAACACTATACCATTGGTAAAGAAAATATCTTACACAGTGACCATTGCCTTTATGAGAAACCTAAAAATAAATCAATCAAAGAATTCTAAGTTAACAAATTAGGGGAGGGATGCCATTATTCTTGGATTGATTTATTTTTAGGATATTTATGCAAATATACCATTGGTAAATAATATAGCTTACACAATGACCATTGCAAATAATTACCAACAAATAATTATAGCATTAAGAGTAAATAAAGAATCCAACTTCCCCAACTATCTAATAATTCAAGAAATATATAAATGCATTAAAGATATGGCATTATATATATATATATATGAGAATAATAATTTAAGCTATATATAAACTATATTACAGATATGACATCTTGTCTGAATCATAAAAACTAGTATCTTAAGGTCAAGCAGAAGATCAAAGAAAACATAGGTCACGATGCAAGCCCTGGTCAAACAATAAAATCTTTTCATTGTATCGATGACATCAGTAATTGTAAACCTCTACTCATTAATAACATTAAGTTCTAGCAACATTGTATCACAACGTGAAACCCTAGCTCGCCAGTCCAACATCATATTCTCACTACCCAACATTATAGACAACATATATTGGAGGCAACATATCGACGATCAACAAAGTGACGAAACCTTAGCATATTAGCGATAATTATGCCCTCAACTTTGACAAACTCTAATAAAATATCAACAAACGCTCTCCAAACTGTTACTTAACAATTACAGTGTTGAAATGTAACCCTAACAATATATCAACAAATATATATCAACATGTAACCCTAACAACATATCCATAAGTGCCACAACAATATACAAAATTGTGTCTTGTCACCATAAGGGCAACAATATAAAAAATTGTGTCGTGTCAGTTGTTCAAGGCATCTTAAACAACATTGACATGAAAAAAACCCAAACCCTAACAACATATCAACAAACATTCTCCAAAATGTTACTTAACAATTACAGTGTCAACATGTAACCCTAAAAACATATCAACATGTAAGCCAAACAACATATCCATAAGGGCCACAAAAATATACAAAATTGTATCATGTTAGTTGTTCAAGGCATCTTAAACAACACTAAAACAAACAAAAAACCCACAATGCTCTTTAAACAAAATATCCCAAACCCTAAAAGCGTATCAACAAATGCTCTCCATATTGTTATTTAACAATTATAGTGTCAACATGTAACCCTAACAACATATCAACAAACACATATCAACATGTAACCCTAACAACATATGCATAAGGGCCACAACAATATACAAAATTGTGTCATGTCACCATAAGGGCCACAACAATACACAAAATTGTGTCATGTATGTTGTTCAAGGCATCTTAAACAACATTGGCACCAAAAAACCCCACAATGCTCTTTAAACAAAAAACTCAAACCCTAACAACATATCAACAAACACATATCAACATGTAACCCTAACAACATATCAATATGTAACCCTAACAACATATCCACAAGGGCCACAACAATATACACAAAATTACAGAAAACACACACAATCAACATGTAACCCTAACAACATATCAACAAACACATATCAACATGTAACCCTAACAACATATCAACATGTAACCTTAACAACATATCCATAAGGGCCACAACAATATCCAAAATTGCATCATGTCACCATAAGGGCCACAACAATACACAAAATTGTGTCATGTATGTTGTTCAAGGCATCTTAAACAACATTGGCACCAAAAAACCCCACAATGCTCTTTAAACAAAAAACCCAAACCCTAACAACATATCAACAAACACATATCAAAATGTAACCCTAACAACATATCCACAAGGGCCACAACAATATACACAAAATTACAGAAAACCCACACAACTGAAGGTGTTTAAAAACACATGCAGATAAGTTGAACAAAGGAACAATAATCCATCTAGCTAAATGTGTTTTAAAACACAAGTAGATAGGCTGGTAGGACAATGTCCTACCTTCCAGTCGTCGACTTCCTCCATGCCATCACGCCACAGGAACCCAAGGTGCTCCAAAAACCGTAGCTCAAACTTCAAATCGCACAGTGGCCTGCAAGACGGGCATCACACACTGTCGTGGGGTTAGACATCCCTAAAACTGCATAAAGCAAGTGAAATTCTCCCATAAAACTCATAAAATTACTCATATACCTGAAAAAACCATTCAGATCACAAAACAACCATATCCAACACCAAGTCGAGCTAAATCCTCCACATGGATGAACGCAAATGAATAACCATCCCAATACAACAGACTCAGAAGAAAAACCAACCCAATAAACTAGAAAATACGGATGATAACAATTGAAAAACCTCTCGAACAAGCATCAAATATGCCCCATAACCCACTATTTGCAGCATCAAGGACGGTTATAGCTACGAACAACATTGCAGTAGCATTGCGCAAGTACTCGAGAGCAAAAACAAACAAGAACCAACCCCGAACAGAAATGCACAACGTGTTCGAGAAGCCTCCAAGACATGAGGCTAAACTAACCCTAATGCTCCCTAAACTGGTTGAACCGGTCACCAGGTACCCTCGATAGGTGGATGCTGGAGGAGGACAGGTGTCGTACGACGGCTCAACAAGCTTGCGTGGCATGGCTCTGGTATGAGGTGGAGCGTTCAGGAATGGCACCCTTTCCCTAACCACAACACAAGCACATTAATAAATGTATTGATAAATGTGGTTGATATATAACGTTTAAAATTATTTCCTAAATTAATTATTTTATAAATTAACTACTATATTCAAATAAGTTACTAAAATAGGTATTTTCTAAATTAGCTACCCTATTCAAATTCGTCACTAAATTAGGTATTTTGTACATCCTTGCCTAATGTCGTTCCCTATTTATTTAATATAAAATCTCTCAACCTGTTTACTCATTTTGTGTTTTATTATTATTTTAACTATTTAATATGAAATAGTGTATCCACACTTGCCCTGTGTAAGTGGTGGCTTTCACCATACAATCATTCCATTAATTATTTCACAATTTTTCATTGAAAAAATACATAAATTACTTATTATTACAAAATATATTATGTAAACCATATCTCACAATATCATTAGTTATAACAAATTATGTTATTTCCTCTTGAATATTACTACTTCACTACTATTGAATAAAATACCTAAATTATTTATTTTTATGAAATATATTATGTAAACCATATCTCACAATAGCATTAGTTATAACAAACTATGTTATTTCCTCTTGAATATTACTACTTCACTATTATTGAACAGAAGCCATAATGTGTATTACTTAATATTAATATTAATATTTATATATTAACAAATCCATTAATAGTAAGTTTAGAAAATATGACATTGATTGGTT